>JAZGQO010000007.1:41772500-43022500 GCA_036850965.1 Patella caerulea
TGTGTCGAGTGGGCGTTAAACCCGATTTCTTTCTCGCTCACAAATCTGCAGCAACAACTGCCACCAATTTGAAAGGTTATATATATATAAAGCAGGCATAGAAACCACATTCCTCAAAGGCGCATAAACTAAGGAGTTAGAAAGTGCTAATGGAAAGTCAAACCTCACAGAGACTATATTATGTGGAGAATATCGTTTAAATATGAATGGACGTTTGAATATGAATTTAAACGTTCCCAGACCTCCGAATGAAGGGGCATGTACCCAAAGCCCCACCAACATCTTTCCTGGCTCCCTAATAGCTGCTATTAACTGTATCGTTAAACTGAGTGTTAAACGCTACAATTTATACAGTCTAAGACTCCTTACGCAAGTTCAAATAGGTTCAAACGCACAATGGTCAACACACATAATTACAGTTTGAATTGGAATAAGTAATTCTATCACAAATAGTGAAGACTGGACGACTAAAATAGTTACCAAACAGTTTTGGGGGTGGGGGGTATTTGTGTCTGTGCGTTCTACATTTACATAGCGATGTATTACTCAAGCCGCCATGACACCGGCCAGTTGAAATTTTGCGAAGCCCTTGGGTTTCATCAAATCATATAATTATCGGTAAGGCTTCACATTTATTTCAATGGGAATTGATTTATTATATGTTAAGCTATGCGCAGTACAGTTTTTGGGTCGGTGTATGTGTAAATTAAGGGGCCCGTAACCCTTTTGTAGTCATTTGACCAAAAAAACTTGCGTAAAGGAGTAGGCCGAAGACATCAGTAGTGGAACCATTTCTAGCTCCCTTACTATAATCTTACCCAATACACCTTTAAATTTTTAAAAATAAAATCTAATGGAGTAAAACCTTTTGTCGACACATTATCTCGGCCATTTTGGAACAATACCATAGGTTATTTTTTATGGTAAAACTTTACAAAGGTGGAGCTTTGCCCAGGCACTTGCAATTAAGTCCATTAGAATAAAATGAGAAATCTATACAATAATATAAAACACGACGCGTCGAATAGATTTCACTGTGGCAATCAAGGAAACAAATTATCAAATGGTTTAGTGATTAAATGTTAAATATGTTTTGTGTAAGCTTTGAATAAGAACTGGACTTTCTTGCTATACAAGTTGAAAAAAAAAGATAATGCAAAATAAATATATTGAAAATTTCATTTAAATTACTTTATTCTTAGCCAAGTTATCATTTTTATACGCCCACATTTTTATGTGGACGTATATTGTCGTCGCCCCTGTCCGTCCGTCCACAATTTGTTTGTGGACTCTCTACAGGTCACAATTCTTATCCGATTTTGACGAAACTTGAAATATAGGTTTATCCCCAAAAGATCTCGGTTCCTTTCGATATTGGCATGTATCGGATGAAAACTTCATGGATTATGGCCCCTGATTGTACGAAAAATCACGTTTTTATACGCCCACATTTTCATGTGGACGTATTATGTCGTCACCCCTGTCCGTCCGGACGTCCGTCCGTCCACAATTTGTTTGTGGACTCTCTACAGGTCACAATTCTTATCCGATTTTGACGAAACTTGAAATATAGGTTTATCCCCATAAGATCTCGGTTCCTGTCGATATTGGCATGTATCGGATCAAAACTTCGTGGATTATGGCCCCTGATTGTACGAAAAATCACGTTTTTAGCTTGTGGACCCTATAGAGGTCACAATTTTGAACCGATTTTGATGAAACTTGACATGCATGTTTATAACCCAAAGATCTTGGTTCCTTTCCATATTTGCGCCCATCGGATCGTAATTTCCTGAATTATGGCCCCTGAGTGTCCGAAAAATCACCCTTTTTAGCTTGTGGTCCCTCTGGAGGTCACAATTATTAACCGATTTAAAAAACCGTTTGATTATATCACCGTTACACCCTAAGGGAGGTTGAGTTCAAATTTCGAGAAAATCGGACCAAAATTGCCATACAAAATGGCCGCCGTTTGTACGCGAATAGTGTGAAAATATGTTATATCAAGGTTGTGGACCCTATAGAGGTCACAATTTTGAACCGATTTTGATGAAACTTGACATGCATGTTTATAACCCAAAGATCTTGGTTCCTTTCGATATTTGCGCTCATTGATTCGTAACTTCCTGAATTATGGCCCCTGATTGTACGAAAAATCACCCTTTTTATCTTGTGGTCCCACTGGAGGTCAAAATTATTATCCGATTTCAAAAACCGTTTGATTATATCACCGTTACATGATAATTAAGATTGAGTTAAAATTTCGTGAAAATCAGACCAAAATTGACAGACAAAATGGTCGCCGTTTGTACGCGATTAGTGTGAAAATATGTTATATCAAGGTTGTGGACCCTATAGAGGTCACAATTTTGAACCGATTTTGATGAAACTTGACATGCATGTTTATAACCCAAAGATCTTGGTTCCTTTCGATATTTGCGCTCATTGATTCGTAACTTCCTGAATTATGGCCCCTGATTGTACGAAAAATCACCCTTTTTAGCTTGTGGTCCCACTGGAGGTCAAAATTATTATCCGATTTAAAAGAACGTTTGATTATATCACCGTTACATGGTAATTAAGATTGAGTTAAAATTTCGTGAAAATCGGACCAAAATTGACAGACAAAATGGACGCCGTTTGTACGCGATTAGTGTGAAAATATGTTATATCAAGGTTGTGGACCCTATAGAGGTCACAATTTTGAACCGATGTTGATGAAACTTGACATGCATGTTTATAACCCAAATATCTTGGTTCCTTTCGATATTTGCGCTCATTGATTCGTAAATTCCTGAATTATGGCCCCTGATTGTACGAAAAATCACCCTTTTTAGCTTGTGGTCCCACTGGAGGTCAAAATTATTATCCGATTTAAAAAAACGTTTGATTATATCACCGTTACATGGTAATTAAGATTGAGTTAAAATTTCGTGAAAATCGGACCAAAATTGACGCCGTTTGTACGCGATTAGTGTGAAAATATGTTATATCAAGGTTGTGGACCCTATAGAGGTCACAATTTTGAACCGATTTTGATGAAACTTGACATGCATGTTTATAACCCAAATATCTTGGTTCCTTTCGATATTTGCGCTCATTGATTCGTAAATTCCTGAATTATGGCCCCTGATTGTACGAAAAATCACCCTTTTTAGCTTGTGGTCCCACTGGAGGTCAAAATTATCATCCAATTTAAAAAAAAAAAAACGTTTGATTATATCATTGTTACATGGTAATGAAGATTGATTTCAAATTTCCTGACAATAGGACCCAAATTGACAGATAAAATGGCCGCCGTTTGTACGCGAATGGTGTGAAAATATGTTATATCAATGTTGTGAACCCTGTAGAGGTAACAATCTTCATTCAATTTTGATGAAACTTGAAACACATGTTTACAACTTAACAATCTTAGATCCTTTTGATATTTGTGCATATCGGATTGTAACTTCCTGAATTATGGCCCCTGATTGTACGAAAAATGACCCTTTTTTAGCTTGTGGTCTCTCTGGGGTCAGAATTATTATCCCATTTAAAAAAAAGTTTGATTATATCACCGTTACATCGTAATGAAGGTTGAGGTCGAATTTCGTGAAAATCAGACCAAAATTGAGAGCTGTTCTTGTCAAGCCATCCATCCTTCATCATTAACAAAGGGAAACCACGCCTGAAAATCTAGATGAACTTTGTCACCCAATGCAGGGATCAAACACCCAACCCCAAGGCTACCGAGCCAGCATCTTACCCACTTAGGAACATGATCCCCTGTTAAATTTGAAGGCTACTGAAATGAACCTTTTATAACCCAAGGATCTTAATTCATTTCGAAATTTGCACATATCAAATTCTAACTTAATGATGTAGGAAAAATCACTTTCGGTATTGCTTGTTCTCTATCCATCTCTAGAAAATGTGGGCGTATCGTGCCTGGCAGTGCCAGTCTATCTTTAGCTTGTGGACCCTATAGAGGTCACAATTTTGAACCGATTTTGATGAAACTTGACATGTATGTTTATAACCCAAAGATCTTGGTTCCTTTCGATATTTGCACCTATCGGAATATAATTCCCTGAATTATGGCCCCTGATTGTCCGAAAAATCCCCCTTTTTAGCTTGTGGTCCATCTGGAGGTCACAAGTATTACCCGATTTAAAAAACCGTTTGATTATATCACCGTTACACCCTAAGGTAGGTTGAGTTCGAATTTCGGAAAATCGGACGAAAATTGCCATACAAAATGGCCGCCGTTTGTACGCGAATACTGTTAAAAAATTGTATATCATGGTTTGTGAACCTTGTAAAAGTCACATTTTTAAATCGATTTTGATGAAACTTGAAATTCATGGTTATAACCCAAAGATCTTGGTTCCTTTCGATATTTGCGCATATCACAACGTAACTTCCTGAATTATGGCCCCTGATTATACGCAAAATCGCCTTATTTTAGCTTGTGGTCCCTCTGGTGGTCACAATTATTATCCGATTTAATAAAACGGTTGATAATATTACCGTTACACCGTAAGGAAGGTTGAGTTCGAATTTCGGGAAAATCGGACCAAAATTGCCATACAAAATGACCGCCGTTTGTACGCGAATACTGTTAAAAAATTGTATATCATGGTTGTGGACCCTGTAGAGGTCACAAGGTTAATTTGATTTTGATGAAACTTGAAATGCATGGTTATAACCCAAAGATCTTGGTTCCTTTCATTATTTGCCCATATCGGATCGTAACTTCCTGAATTATGGCCCCTGATTGTCCGAAAAATCACCTATGGTCCCTCTGGAGGTCACAATTATTATCCGATTTAAAAAAACGTTTGACTCTATCACCGTTACACCCTACGGAAGGTTGAGTTCGAATTTCGAGAAAAAAGGACCATAATTGCCAGAAAAAATGGCTGAACAGTGTGAAAATATGGTATATCAAAGTTGTGGACCCTGTAGAGGTCACAATTTTTAATTCGATTTTGATGAAACCTGAAATGCTTGTTTATAACCTTAAGATCTTTATTCTTTTCGATATTTGCACATATCAAATTATAACTTAATAAATTATGGCCTTTGATTGTAGGAAAAATCACTTCCGGTATTGCTTGTTCTCTGTCTATCTCTCGAACAATTATTATCTGATTTATAGAAAAACTCTGATTATATTACTGTTGCACCGTACATACGTAAGGAAGGTTGAGTTCGCATTTCGTGAAAATCGTACCAAAATTGCCACACGAAATGGTCACCGTTTGTACGCGAATAGTGTAAAAATATGGTATATCATGGTTGTGCACTCTCTACAGGCCACAATTCTTATCCGATTTTGACGAAAAGTAACATTTCTAGGTTGTGTACCGTCACACCATAATCATTGTCGGCTTCGAATTTCATGAATATCAGACTGGAACTGACCAACAAAATGGCTGCTCCCAATACAGTATGAAATACAGGACTTAATGATGTAGGAAAAATCACTTTCGGTATTGCTTGTTCTCTATCCATCTCTCAAAAATGTGGGCGTATCCTGCCTGGCAGTGCCAGCCTATCTTTTGTAGTTTTAACTATGATGACGGGTCATTTTTTTCTACAGTACATACGGACCCTACCTTTGATTTGAGACCAAGTTTGCTTTGCTGGAACTTTTTTCCGGGAAATAATCTAAATCTGGCAGACTATTTTGCTAAAATGCGCCCTAATATCCGATTGCTGGACTATACAACTTTAAAGTTCGCATCGGAAGAACTGTTATACATCCGTAGAAACTATAGGAAAGGCCAATGCCTGTGGTTGCTGCTTTATCTGATGAATTTAAGTTAAGAGGGGGTTGAAATGTTGTACAGGCATCTTCAGACGCTTTTTTTCGACATGGTAAAGGTAGATTTACAGTCCATGAAATTAATTGGAGACGGGACATGTCTTTTGATACTGCTGGAGCAAATACTAACTTTCATGCAAAAAGATTATAAGCTTATTAATGTTCAGACAAAAAGAGCGAAAAATCTGTGTGTGGTATAGTTTGTCTCAAGAAACGTCTCACATCTAGAGAAGGGTTCCAAGCCCCGATTTGTCACACGTTCAGTGGGTGTGACAGCACATCCAGGATCCATGGCATTGGCCAAAAATTGTTGTTCCAAAAGCTTATTAAAGGAGATTCTGTAACAATAACAGAACGTGCAATATAGACCGTTTATTTCGTCCAATAACGTCATATCATTTTTTGGTCGCCAGCTTGTTGTTAGGAGTGATAATACTGCGCTACAAGCACCTTCCTCTCGTCTCCAAAGGAACTCTGGTCATAAACTATCATGGTAGTATTTCCAGGGCAGTTTACAATAGCTAAAGGATGACAGTCACATAAAGACAAGGTGTGACAGTACACCATAAACTGCCCATGTTGCGTCATTGTAATGCCAGGTGTAATTTTCATGGTCTAAAGACACTTCAGTGTCATGTTCTGGTAATTACCTCTATATAAATAAACTATAAACATACTTATGGAAAAACAGCTACTGATTTATTTAGGCGACGTTTCGAAGAGTACTCTCTCAACGTTTTCAGAGAGATAGAGAGAGAGAGAAGGGGGGAGAAGTGGGGTTTAACGTCCACTCGACAAAAACTAGGTCATTGCGGGACTAACATATGGTTCAATTTTATTTCAATAATTCGCTTGCGCGTAGGGGTCTTTAGCAGTGGGAGGAAACCAGCGTACCCGGAGAAAACCCACGAGGTTGGACTGGCAACCATCCTCCTTGTCACGTACAACCGGGGATTCGAAACCACGCCAGTTGACTCAATGGCAGGCCTTAGATACTTATTATTATTATTATTATTATTATGGCACTTTTTATAGCCCATCTTTCACATAAGTGCCCAGATGTGCTTTACAATAAAATTAAATAAATAAATAGATAATTCAAAATAAAAAATTGAAATAAATAAATAAATTGAAATAAATAAATAAATAAATAAATTAAAATCAATAAATAAATAAAATTAAAATAAATAAATAAATAAAATTAAAATAAAACGAATTAAAATAAATCAAATTAAAATAAATTGAATTGAAATAAATCTAAGTAAAATAAATCGAATTACAATAAATCTAAGTAAAATAAATCGAATTACAATAAATCAAATTACAATAAATCAAATTAAAATAAATCAAATTAAAATAAATAAATAAATCAAATTAAAAATTGTACAACACTTAAAACGTCTAAATGGAAAAAAATGAAATCATTGAAAATCTAAGAGGTGTTATAAAAGGCAATTTTAAAAAGATGCGTTTTGAGTTTTGATTTAAAAACAGTTAGAGAAGTACAACATCGTAATTGATGGGGAAGCTTGTTCCATAGTTTAGGTGCTTTAAATGAAAAGGCCTTTTCTCCATAGGAAACTTGTTTAACATTACGTTCAATAAGTATGAACTTGTCTGCACTGGAACGGAGCTGTCTTATAGGTTTATAAAATTGGAGGAGATCAGATAAATATTTTGGTGCGATGTTGTTAATGCATTTAAAAGTTAAAAGTATAATTTTATAGTCAATTCGATAGGGCACAGGTAACCAGTGGAGTTTTACTAATATTTCAGTAATATGACAGTAGCGAGGTGCACGTGTAATGAGTCTATAGCGTGCGCACGCTAACCATTCAGCTACCAGGACGGATCGGGGGTCGGGGGCATCTAAACTGTAGTTCGGGTAGAGTCTCTAAACCATGACACTGAGACTCTAAACCATGGTGTATCCTGTAGTTCGGATAGAGTCCCTCTAAATAATCAGTCTCTAAACCATGATGTACTCTGTAGTTCAGGCAGTCTCTAAACCATGATCTACTCGGTAGTCTCCAAAACATGATCTACTCGGTAGTCTCCAAAACATGATGTACCCTGTAGTTGGGATAAACCATAGTTTTGTAAATATGAATTGTAGACTACGATATGTTAACCCAGAAGTGATGTAGTTTCTCTTACATGAATATATTGTTAACGCGCTTTAAATGTCTGGATGCAATAGACTTGGTGTAGAAAATTCTAGGTAGACACCCATAGACGTTTAATGACAATAATAGTAGGTACAACAGGATCGCACTACACGCAAATTCAAGATAGAAAATAAACATCGCAAAAAATAAACAAATCAAATCGAGGAAAAAATCATAATTTATTCAGCTCGACATAAGACGTAAAATCCCGTGTGCATACCGTTTATATAATTGAATCTTTTCATAAAAATATCTTATTCCATATAGTCTTACGTATTTGTCAACATCAAGGTGAACTTGCTCTATTTAGCCAATTCAGATTTGTTCAGATGAATCTGATTTTTAAATTTATTCAATAGCGCTTTATCTGGTGTATCTTCTATTTTATTTTCTTATGAATTAGGTAAAAATATATGTTTTATCTCCAATAGAATCTTTTTCGTGAAAATCTATGACATCTCTCTCCACACCCTGTATGTTTTGGCAGCCAATTGCGACACAACAATAAAATAGGACATATTATAAATAGATAGTGCGTAGGTACTTGCG
Organism: Patella caerulea; assembly: GCA_036850965.1. Taxonomy (NCBI): domain Eukaryota; kingdom Metazoa; phylum Mollusca; class Gastropoda; family Patellidae; genus Patella; species Patella caerulea. Next base: position 41,781,030 of record JAZGQO010000007.1, read on the forward strand.
ATCCAAGATGGCGTCTTTTTACACATATCGTCATATTTTCATGACGTCACGTGTATTTTTTGGCTTCACAGTGTTGTCGCAACTTTATCTATATACGGTTTTGGGCGACTATCATCACAGTCAGAGTCAGACACTGCCATTTTCACCACCTCACTTTAGTGTCACTTAAATTTTCCCCCTTAACTCTAGATAACAAACCTTATCTCTACACCCTCCGTGTTTCGAGATAAGATTTTGGCCCATAGACTCCAACGTAGCACATCCCGTCGTTATTCACTCCCGCTGCGATTAAACAAAATTGACAATATTTTTCATCAAAACAACGATTGATTATTGTTATTTATAATATTTCCGCCACACCCAACTACAATAAAGCATTTCATCCTACCTGAAACGGGTACAAATCGTCGTATTTAAAATCGAGGCGTTAAGCCGTTACTAAGACCGCCATCTTTTTTAAACGGCATATTTTGACGAGTGTCATCATGAAGGCGGGGCTAAATGTGGGGCTTTTATAACAGCCAATCAAAAAGGCAACAAAGATCTATCCGTCAGGATGTGGTAAACGGGGCGTGTACTAAAGGGACATGTAGTGTTGGCGCATGTACGAAGTAGTGTATCTATGAAATAATTTTCATGGCGGTGAATGTCGAACAAAAACAACGCTTCATTACTTTAAATGCGAATATTTGTGCCACTACATTGGCCTCTGTAAGTTTAATTAGTCATAATAGCATAAACTTATCTTATTTTAAAGATGTTACATGTATTAATAAATTGCCACGTCAAACTGAAAGCTCCCAATCGTAGCTAAAAACAAAAACATCAGTATTATCTCAACGTTTTTAGCTACATTCTCGTAGCTACCTTAACTCATGCTAACAGACTGAAAAATGTTGTAACAGATTGCCGGTAACAGACGCCAGACGGGCATTATAAAAATAAACACGGTCAATTCGCTCAACGACGTTATGAGACGGTATCTACATGTCATGACGATTCTTTGAAGTAATATGAACACGACAAGGTCAAGTTGACAATAAAAGTTCTTACTGAAATTCCATCTTAATATAACTTCTCCTAGTTCTTTAAAGCCTGATTTGATTTGGGCCTCAGTTGAAATTTAGCTAACTGAGTAGCCTACTTGAATGCGATCTATAGTCACGATAATGTCGTTGTGTTCAGGCAAAATTCTCAAAAAAACAATATTTCCCTAAACCAGTGGTATAACCACTTTTCCGAACTTCTTAACCCAAGTGTAGAAAGTAACAATAGTACATTTACACAAAATGTGACTGATTATTTAAATGATCATGTCAAAAATTGTCATACATGTTGTCAAGATATTGATAATGATATTAATGCAGACATTTTAATTTCAGAAGTTAGAGAACAGATAAACAATCTTAAGATTTCAAAAGCAGCTGGAATTGATGATATTCCGGCAGAGTTTTTTAAGTTTTCAGTCGATGTTATATCTCCTGTTTTGGTAAAACTATTTAATTCCATTTTCCATTCAGGGGAATTTCCAGAATCTTGGTCACAAGGTATCATTTTGTCTTTATTTAAGAAAGGGGATAAAAGCTGTGTTGATAATTATAGAGGTATCACCTTGCTGAATGTAATCAGCAAGATTTTCATGTCTATCCTAAATAAACGTTTGACAAAAATGTCTGATGAGCAAGTATTAATTACCGAAGAACAGGCCGGTTTCAGGCATGGGTATTCCACTATAGATAATATTTTTGCCTTAAGCAGCATGATTCAAAAGTATCTGTCAAAAAAGGGTGGCAAATTTTATTGTTTCTATGTTGATTTCTCGAAGGCGTATGACAGGGTACAACGAGAAAAACTTATGTATCAACTCATAAATAATAATATACATGGTAGAATGATTGTTATATTAAGGAGTATATATAGATCCGTCCAGGCACGGATAAGATGTGAATCCCAACTATCCGACACCTTTACATGCTCAGCCGGACTACGTCAAGGTTGTGTTTTGAGCCCATGGCTTTTCGCCATCTACATCAATGAGTTAGCCCTGAGCATGAAGCTGTCGGATGGAACAGGTATTTTTATTGGCCAAAATATTGAGGATGTACTAATGTTATTATTTGCTGATGATCTTTGTTTAGTAGCAGATACTATTATGGAATTACAAAAAAGAATTACAATATTAGAAACATATTGTGATGCATATGATATGTCAGTCAATTTAGAAAAATCAAAAATTTTTGTCTTTAAAAATGGTGGGCATTTGTCAAAAACTGAAAAGTGGGAGAGATAGAGAGAGAGAAATGGGGTTTAACGTCCACTCAACACAAACTATGTCATTTCGGGACTAACATATGGTTCAATTTTATTTTAACAATTCGCTTGCGCGTAGGGGTCTTTAGCAGTGGGAGGAAACCGGAGTGCCCGGAGGAAACCCACGAGGTTGAGAAGGCGCCCCTGTCTCCATGCCACATACGCTCACACCAGGGCTCGAAACCACAACCGCAAGCCAGAGGTGACCGGCCAGCTAGAGGTCGAAGCGCGGCACTCTAGACCACTAGGCCATCCCAACCCCCCCTGAAAAGTGGTGCTATAAAGGTGAAGCCATTGAAACAATGTCATATTATAAATATCTTGGTTTAGTATTTTCTTGTAGGCTAAATTGGTCAGTGGGTTGTAAAACTCTAGCCTCACAAAGCTCCAAAGCATTAAACATGTTGAAACATTGTATATCAAAGATAGGTAATAAATCTGTTAAGGTTGTCTTCAAACTGTTTGATGCAATGATTATCCCAATATTAACATATGGAGCAGAAATATGGGGTACATGTCCCAGAGAAAGCATTGAGACTGTCCAAAATAAACTGTGCAAGTGGATTCTTAATTTAGGAAATAAAACTCCAAATATCTTGGCAAGACAAGAATGTGGGAGACATGAATTGCATGTAATATATATGGCTAAACCAATAATCTATTTCTTAAAAATCCAAGAAATGCATGAAGATAGACTTCCTAGGCATTGTTATAATATGTTATACAGTTTAGATGAAGCTGGGCGTAAAACCTGGTGTACCAATGTTCGCTCACTATTGTATGAGATAGGTTTTGGTTATGCTCAAGGGGTGGGAAGTATTAAGGCCTTTAGAGTGATCCTTAAGCAAAGACTAAGAGATATTAATATACAAGAAGTGAGTGCAAATTTACAAAAATCAAACAAATATAGGTTTTATACCCAAATTAATGACAGGGGTATAAGAGTTGCAGAATATTTGTCTGTTGTGCCCCAATATCTGCGATTCTATTTATCTATACTAAGGTGTTCAACCCACAACCTAGAGGTTGAAGTTGGGAGAAGAAGTGGTGTAGAATATTTGTAAAATCTGTAATTTAAGACAGGTTGAGGATGAATACCACTTTATTATGATATGCCCTATGTTAGCAGATACTAGAAACAATTTTGTACCTCATAGCCTAGTCCAAAATCCATCATTAGAAAATATGGTGTGTCTATTTAATGATATGTCCTGTCAAAGTAGTCTAGCATTATACATAAAGAAAGCACTACTGTATAGGTGTGAAATGTTAACTTTGTAAGTCTTCCTATGTATGACACAAGCCATGTTATTATTTATGTATTTGTTTACCATATTTAGCAGTATACATGTTCAATGAAATTAATTTTTACAATGTACAATGGGCTGAAGGCCTCAAAGTATGAATAAATTATTATTATTATTATTATTATTATTATTGTTGTTGCATTTGTTTGTTGGTTCTGTAACGCACGAGACAGGGGTTATGGTGGAGAAGGAAAGGTTGAAAAAAAAAATAACCTGAGAAAAAGAAAAAAACGAGGCCGGCATCCCGAGGTTTTTATGTCGAGGTTTTTTTTTCTAAAGTCTTTCTTCTCGAGCATGTATTATATAACCAAAGTCGAGCAATTTTTCTTGCTTATAAACCGTCTATATACATGCAAAATGAGAATATCCCTTAAGAAAGACATTATATCACGTTTTCTACTTAAGAAACAATCCTACCCTGGAAGAATAACCCGTTACTGGGTTTAAAGAAAAACTTCCAGAAGAATAACCCCAAATTCCCCTTTATATATCCAAAGCCGTCCCTGGCTTCCAGACCGCAAGGTATTCGGGGCACAGACTGTACTCCAAAAGATCAAAGAAATTTACCGTTCCCACTATATAGTCATATAGGACATTACCCTGTATTTCTCAAAACTTTTCAAGGGGGTGGGTGGGGTGGTGGAGAACCCAGGGCCCCCGACCCCAAAATATGCATTGTCTCAGGAACCACATGGCAAACCACCTGCAAACATTTCTGAATCTGCCCTTGCGACAAATACATAACATATGAGCATGCAAGGCGATTTTTCTTACAATCCAGAAATTTATGGCCTAAAGTGCGCAAATATCGAAAGGGGCTGAGCTCTTTCGGACATAAACATTTATTTTAAGTTTTATCAAAATCAGATGAAAATACAACCTTCGTATTACACACTTTTACACCATTTATTTTCGATTTCCCCGAAATTTGAATTCAACCTTCATTATGGTGGAATGGTAATATATTTTCTGCTTGGACTAAATATAGAAAAGCAGTTTGATAAAAAGACAAAACTTCAATTCAATTAATTGATATGTGTCATCTATTTATTTTGGGATATCAACGGGGAACATAAACCTAACTGTTGACTTAAGTTTTACACAAAGTTTTTTTTTTCTTTTTACATTATCTTTTCAGTGACAATGTCTGATGGCAGCAGGAAAAAAAATACGGAATTATTCAGTCCACGCCTTTGAATTTTTTAAGTTTACGGGCTTATTCCATCCCATAAGACATTGCCACGGAAATGATGATATGAAAATAAAAAATAAAAACACAAACAACTCTGTGTACAACGTTCTCAAATAGAACAAGCTAATAGCGAGCCCCCCCCCATCCCCTGTGAAATCCCCATATAAACAGATGACACACATCAATTAATTGAACATTTGTCTTTTATCAAACTGTCTATCTATGCTTAGTTGAAGTAGAAAATATCTGTCATAGCAGTGAAACTATACCATCGGTTTCAAAACATTCCTTCAAGTAGAATAAAAGTTATCGTGTCCGAAATTAAATTGCTGGGCTTTGCTCAAGTTTCGTCTAAATCGGATAAAAATTGTGACCTTTAGACAAAATGTGGGTGTATAAAATTGAATTATAGTTTACAATAACTATATGGAGAACATTGATTAATATTTAATATTTTACAAGAGCATTATATTTAAAATGTCAAACAAATTACTTTTCACCGAAGTTATCAATGACTGTAGTTATGTCAAGATATGTGCATTGATCGTAATCACTGTACTGGTCATTCGAGTCTTGACCTCGATGGTGTCCGATGGTATTGAAAGTTGATTATGGTCTTGGCAAGTAAATAAACCCTATTCAAAGCCCATATATACTGAGCGCCATAATTGGGTATATATACTGTGTATATACGCATCACTTAGTTTTTAGTATAACAAAATGATCCCGTGTAACATATCTTATTTATTTTGCTTCTTATTCTGAACAATATTCAAATGGAAACACACCAATAACAACACAAGACCTTCGTATGTTCTCTTCAACTTCAGGTATATTATATTTCTTGTTTTTAGTAATTTTATCAAGTTTAATTTATCAAAAATATTTAGTATAGATTTGTTCCCAGTAGTTTAATTTATAATTCTTGCAATAGGAGTTTCCCTAATTTATGTATAATCTTTCATCTTTACTTTTCCCACCATTTTCGCTCTTTTCCCAAGTGGTCTGTACTTCTTGTGGTGTTTGTTTTATGCAAGACTTGTGAAATATAGTTCCTACTCAGTTGGTACTTTAATAATTAAAACACCTTTCTCGTGGTTTGTTTAGTTTTCCTGTTTTCTTTTCTATCTTTTTAAATATATCTATAAATGAATTTAGTTCAGATTATGTTTTATGTTTCTTTTGTATATGTATTTCTATTTTGATTATGTCCCGCTTGCCTTGTTTGCATGTAATCTCTTTGTATTTATCTTTCAGTGTTTTGGTATTGTTCTTTTGTTTTCTAGTTCTGTCCTATTGATTTCGCATGCAAAATATTTGATATCGATTGCCATAATCATTGGAAATTATTGAAAGGCTTCATAGTCTCATGACCTTAATGTCAATCAACTTTAGTGTCTAGAGCGATCAAAAGATATTTCAAAGTGATTAAGGGCAATAACTTTTGCAGTAATTATCGGGTATCGTTTAAAATCAATAGGATTCTTCGTCACATGACCTTAAACACAGTGTATACATTTAAAGTCAATCGGATATTAACTTCAGTCTCCAGGGCGTCCACAAAATATTTTGGCAGCAATTATTGGAAATCGGTGAAAATCAATAGACTTCTTCGTCTAGTGATATTAAACACTGTGTATAAATTTAAAGTTAATATATTATTATGTTTAGCCCGTAGAACAGGTACCAGCCGTTGTGGGCACCGGACCCCCAGCGCGACAGACGAAGGTGATCGAGATTGGCCCTTTAAGTTTGGATAAATCTGTTGTAATCGTTTGACATCTCACTATACAAGGCATTGTAAATTTAGGAAAGACCAGCAATTTTGTTATATAGTTGTATGGTATCCATAATGATCTGCAATTTGTTACACAGTTGTATGGTATCCCTAATGATTTTATCACATTATATTCATACTCTAAAAATCTCTCATAGGCTTAATTCCGCTGAATATAGAGAGTTTCAAACAATGATGAAATGTTACCTAAAACTATAAATGAAATATAAAACTTAACTATTTTTTAAAGTACTTTGTTCCTATAATTTGATAAATGTGAAAGGAAAAGAACTCTCGATTTTAATGAGTTTCCGGCTATATGCTTTCGTTAAAACATCCCTTACACTGACAAGTCTGGTTGAAAAGGTTAAATAATGTGCTTAAACTTGGAAATTCTTGTAGTAGCACTTGAATAATTTCCTCTTGATTTAATCAATTCTATTCTCTTATAATTGCTAGTTCTCACTTATTAGTTATTATTTACCAGAGGTAAACTGATTATATATACAAGGAGAAAATATTCAACAATCAAATAGAAATACATGTGTATGTTTTTATTCATTCAAATTTCAAGTTTATCAATATAGATTTACTTTTTGTTGATGAGTAATATTAGTTTGTACTATATATAAGATGAAGACTATAATCTTATCAGTGCTTGTTTGTGTTGTTAGTGAAACGTTCTGCTGTCCACCAGACTGTTCATGTTCTATTCAGGAGAAGAGTGTGAATTGTTATGGAAGAAAATTAACAGCACTTCCGGTCAATATTCCACTGGATACAGAGACATTGGATTTACGAAGCAACAGTATATCTAGAGTCACAAAATCGTCTTTCCAGAATTTTACACATCTGAAGAAACTACAATTGGACTTCAACAAAATAACAAAACTTGAAGCTGGAACATTTAATAATCTACCATATTTAGAAATTATTGGCCTGGGAACTAATTCTATATCAACTATACAAAAAGGTGTCTTTTGGCATTTACCTAGTGTTAAATCGATTGACTTAACTAACAACTTTATAATTAACTTATCTGAGGGGTTTAAGAACATAACTAACATTAATAGAATTGATCTCCATGGAAACAGAATAAAGAGTATTAAAAATGAAGATTTCCGAGACACTACTAGTTTATTGGATCTGATCCTCTCCAACAATAAGATAACTCAGATTAAACGCAATGCTTTCCGATCACTGATAAAATTGGCTTACCTCTCAATCAAAGGCAACCCACTAAAAAAAGCAGACGGATTATTCTACAAAAATGAAGTATTATCATACTTGGATTTATCTGATTGTCAACTAAAGAGTGTTCCAAAAGGACTACCTGATTCTATACAACATTTACAGTTAAACCAAAATAACATCACTAGAATAAAAGCAAAAGATTTTAGAAACAAATTATATTTACGAATAATCGTATTGGATGAAAATGAAATAGTCAGTATTGCGTCTGGTGCCTTCAGCACACAGAAAAACTTACTACAATTGTGGTTAAATTCCAATAAATTGACAAAATTTCCTTCGCCTTTATCAGCAACGGTTACAAATGTTTTAATTTCTAACAACAAAATCAGTAAATTGGCTCCCCGAGATTTTCCTGTATATTCTATGATGACTGATCTGGTTTTAAATGGTAACCGCATCCAAAGTTTATTGCCATATACATTTAAAAATCTAGGAAAACTTAGAAACTTGTCGATAAACACCAACAAAATCACCACATTAGAAAATAAAATGTTTTCTGGTTTAAAAAATCTGAAGCTACTTTCCATTTCAAATAATCGAATCAACTCAATACAAACAAACTGTTTTTATGGACTGTCATATCTCAATGAATTGAGACTAGCATCATTTTTATTAAATGACGTTTCCATTCACGGTAATATTTTCAAAAATCTTCCACAATTAACAATATTAGATATTGGTAGCAGTGAAGGTTTGGTGAAAAACATTCTAAAATCTGTCGAGATGTTAAATTCTATTAGAAACCTAACAGAAATAAATCTAAAAGACAATAATCTGAAAACGTTAACAAGTGACATCATCAATCAGTTATCTAATGTTCAAACAATCAAGTTAAATGATAACAGATGGCATTGTGATGAGCGTCTAGGATGGATGAAATCCTGGTTAAAACAGAATGTTAAGAAGATTTATATGGTGGATGATATCACTTGCTATACACCTCGAAATTTACGTAGCAAAAGAATTCTAGATCTAAAACCAAACGAATTTGCGGCTGTCACTGCACCAGTCGCCCCTCCTACATTCATGTCAACTACAGATGTTTTCCAGATCTCTAACCACATGAACGTTGTAACTGGACGAGTAACTCAGGCCACCATCAACGGGAAAGCAACAGCAAAAAATACGACAGCCAGCCATACACACAGAAAAACAACAAGACAACCTGCTACAAGAAATACACCCAAAAAAGATATGCGAACATCAATTTCATACACATCAGCATCTTTGATTCCCACCACATCAATAATAATTCGAGAAATTATCACTGAAGAAAGAAGTATAAAGAATAAATTTCAAACAACCATGGATGTATTAGATGAAGTACCCACATCAACTATTTCAATATATAATCCAGATTCACAATCTGCACTATCATTAAATACCACTGACAAAACAAACAGCTCACAAACATCACTGATGGCAGACGGTTACAGAATTAACAATAAAACAAAATCCAGTGACATTTCAACAAATGATAAAAAGAAAGAGAGGGATGGCCAATCTAAACATGTAGAAGAGGCAAAAAATTTTAATCTGATTATAATAATCATTGCCACGTCATTGACTTTACTCTTTATCTTGGTCGTCATAATAATAGTCGTTATTATCTGTCGTAAACGTGAAAAAGTTGTCTATCATCGTGCTGTACAGTATGATAAAGATAATGGAGATGTTGTTTTTTTTGTAGGGGACAATCCATCATGTGTTGCTACTTTAAACAAACAATCTCGCAATAATTCACGATCTCGATCAGAGAGAGGTTCCACATCTTCGCGACCTAGTGAAGATATTACTAGTGAACTAGAATCAACAATGAAGATATATAGTTTAGATGAATAATAGGATACTGTGACTGTATAGTAATATCAACAATAGTCACCAATAGTATCTGGATAGAATTGTCCTAATTGTGTGAAATACATGTATTTGCTGATACAAAAATAATAGAAAATATCAAAGGTAAATTCATCTAAACAGAAAATGGCAAAAATGGCAGAATAATCAGAACTTGAAATTCAAACAACAGCTATTCGTTTATTGGAAGAAACATTATAAGAAATGCATGGTACGACCGTACATTACATGATAAATGATAGTTGTTGTTATCCTTTAGCTGTGAATCACATGATCATTTGCCCAATTTCCTAAACTTTTAATGAAGCTCTACTACCTGACACATTTGTAGAAACTGATGGCAAATACCATCAAATTGATATGACCGTCCTTGATCATAAATCTTTTTTCAGTTATTTACAATAGTTTTGTATGTGTGTTTTAACACTGTATGGTTAATTTATTTAGTGTTACATTATTCAATTTAAAAAATGATGGAGGGTTTGCAAGTGTAAATCAAAGACAGTTAATCGTATATAAAAACAAATATATTCTTGTTGGGTGTTATTGAAAATATTTCTGCCATGAATACTAATTTCTACACTTGCTCAATTTGAAAATGTCAAGTCCTGACTAATATTATAACATACCAGGAAGTTAGCACAGGCTCAATATATGGTATATTTCTGTGTATAGTATTAAATGTATGCACTGTAACATGACATATTAGTAGATTAACCTTTTGAAAATAAAACTTCTATTAATTAATGAATTTCCTTCTTCAAATTATCAAGTGTTTACATCCACTTTTAAGTTAGGAAAGTTAAAGTCTATTAATAGTTTCCTGTGTATAATAGGCGAGGGTTAATTAATTGTCTGTTTCTCATGACCCGCCAACATGTCCGTTTCATCCGTAATAATTACGCACTTCTATAATTATTTTGTCAAATTTAGTGAGGGCAAAAATTCGTTCTGTAAAATTCGTAAAACTGTATTTGTTTGCCCTCAAAATTGAGCAATGAATTGACGCATTTTAATCCACTATTTATAGATAAAGATGACATGTAGATGATATATGTAAACTAGGCGAGAATGCGAAAAAATATATATAGTTTCTATTTTCTTTTATAATAATAGATGTGCCAAGTGAATTGAGGGATATGTTTCGAGACCTTAGCCAAAAGGTTCCATTGTCCATGCGTAACCGGGGGTTTGGTTTTTTATGTGGTAGATTATCCAGTAATTTTCGTCAAAAAATGACAACGTTGAAGACTATGGGGTTTTGGGTAACCGAGACTATAGAATGTAGGGACTGATGCAACCGAAGTCGAACCTCTCCTAAAACTTTTGATCCTTAACACACAGTTAAAGTATTAACGTGATACTCGTTTGAAGTTTTATCTAAATGGAGCATATAAGTGTGACCCTATAGGCTCCACAGCCTGTGTGTATCATATGCTTTTATTATAGTATTTTCGTAAAGAGGGGGGGGGGGGTCAATTTGACGGAGAAGTTTTGGTCCGATTTTGAGAAAAATAATTATGGTGTAATGAGTGATATATTTGAACATTTCTGAAAATAAGATATAAATTTTCACAATTTGATAATCCAGAAATTTACGATCGAAAGGAACCTAGATCTTTGGATTGTAAATATATATTTTAAAGGAGCTAAATCCCTAATATTTGGAATCTAGAAATTGACCAAAACGGGTCGCAACGCATATAATAATATAATAATGTAATCTGATGTATATGAACTGATTTACACACAATTGTTTCCGTTTTGACTCTAATTTCAAATCAGTTATGTCTGATTATTCCAGTCTGTTGCGCACCCTTTCCAGATAAGTTATGGCGTCGCCCGTTGACACGAGTTATGGAATATGTCTAGCCCTGTTCTTTCTGGTCACTTGGTACGAACGACACTGATACACAATATGGTACACGATTCGTTTACCACTGGTAAAATGTTTATTTAATCTTAATATTTTGGGAGGTTATAAGTGGATATCGGGGCCGGATTTTCTTTGTAAGGATGGGTTAGAATGGCTCAGTCAGCCCACCCCATGAATATATAATTCGAGACACAGATCGTGAAGTTAGAACTGAAAAACGTCATGGTACAAGTTAAAGAGGTGTGTAGCGTGGATCTTAAGGTACCGGGAAATTCTTAAAGCTAGATGTCTAGGTGACCAGGCTGGTTGAAATATTACGCAATTACAGGAACCCTCTAGGCTAACAGTTGTGGAGTTAACGGCTGCAAAGACAGAAATTTTGAAGCTCGTGCATAAAACTAGTTTTCCGGTAGCGTATGCTCTTTCGTCAAAGATAGATGAAAATAGTCATATCAGTAGAAAGAGTCCTATATTTAAGCTGGGTCCAGCACTTATCGGATGTCTAATTGGAGTAGGTGGTCGTCTGAGAAGACACAATGGACTATTCGACACAAAGCATCATATCATTTTACCCAAGCGGAATCTTTTGACTGTATTAGTTATTCGCCATTATCTTGAGAGGTTACCTCATTCTGGTAGAGAATATTGTTTATCAAGATGGTACATCGAGTTTTAAGTGATTGTTATACATGTAGTTGTCGCAGAAGAAATGCACTAGTTTGTTATCAAGGAATGGCTGATCTAAAAAGTAGCAAGTCACGCCAGATATTCCACCATTTTCCTACATAAGAATAGACTGTTTCGGACCATTGTTTGTGAAAAGAGTATGACCAAGGGGGATCAACAACAACCATATTGCAATTCTTGTCTATACGAAGATTTAGTTTTGAATAAAATCAATCAGAACAAAAACCAGCGGCTGCCAGGCAAGATACGCCCACATTTTTGAGAGATGGATAGAGAACAAGCTAAAAAGAAAGTGATTTTTCCAACAAATGAAAGCAAAGGGGGTTTAACGTCCTACTCTTCTGCACCTAACCTGGGCTAATCGAAGACGGGCATACGCCATGCAGTGTGCTATGGGGGAATTATTGCCCGGGCAGCGGCGCTACGGCCTACTCTTACATCGAATTCCAACTGTGAAGGGATCTTTCACGTGCACACCAATGTGTACGAGACCTCGGTTTTTTCGTCCCATCCGAACGACTAGACAGCTGCCCTTGTCAGGCCCTTCGTTTTGCATCACTGACAAGAAGAAACCACTGAGGAAAATCGAGATGAACTTTCTCGGCCAATGCAGGGATCGTAGATTTTCCCTCCAATCAAGGGCCATAATTCATGAAGTTACAATTCGATATGCGCAAATATCGAAAGTAACCAAGATCTTTGGGTTATAAACATGCTATTCAAGTTTCACCAAAATCGGTTTGTTTTAAATCGGATAATAATTGTGACCTCAAGCTAAAAAGGCGATTTTTCGTACAATCAGAGGCCATAATTCAGGAAGTTACGATCCGATATGCACAAATATCGAAAGGAACCAAGATAGGGCCGTATCTAGCGTGGGCGCAGGGGGTACATTGCACCCCCAGAAAAATAAGGCGCACTGCGAAATGGCGACCCCTCAAAAAAAATTTGATAACCTTTCAATTATAAAATAATACACTTGATTGTGATCACACGGTGATGCTAGACGCCAATGGGTACCTGATTCGTTTGCCCAGATCCAAACTTTATGTCACTTATGTGGAGGCTATGGGGCGCCATAACAGGCGCTGATTCAAGGGGCGGGGCACCAGGAGCAAATGCCTCTCACCAAAAATCTGCCGCCCCTGAAAAAAAAATCGACCAAATAAAATACAAAATCACCAGAGTGGCCGAATAACGTGTTTCCTGCATCCTTATTTTTCAAAGTTTCCTGAGGGGGGGGGGGACCCCAGGCATGGGTGCCGCCCCATAGGCGAAGTGCTTATCCTATCACCTCTTATCCACCACATGACATTAAAGGGTTCGTTTTGGTCGCCCTATCCACATTTGATAAGGCCTTATGGGTCTTTGGGGGCGCAGCCACCAAATGAAATGATTAGAGATTCTCGTTCTTGTCGCCCTATGGCCTTATTGTTGTTTCTGACTAGTTCTAATTTAGATGACAAGAATTTCCAACACACACATACACATCGCTGCGTGAGGGTGGCGCTCGCGGGCTCTCGCCTTCGCCGGTCGCCGCTTCGCGCTCAGTAACTCGGGTATTATTTTGGCGCCCCACCCTCTGTTGCACCCCACTTTTAAAATCCTACACACAGCCCTGAATCAAGATTTTTAAGTTATAAACTTGGATTTCAAGTTTCATAAAAATCGGATTATAATTGTGACCTCTAAAGGGTCCATAACCTTGATATACCATATTTTTACACTATCCACTATTTATAGATAAAGATGACATGTAGATGATATATGTAAACTAGGCTAGAATGCGAAAAAATATATACGAAGTCTCTATTTTTTTCTAATAATAGATGTGCCAAGTGAATTGTGCGATATGTTTCGAGACTTTAGCCAAAGGGTTCCATTGCCCATGCGTAACCGAGAGGTTTTTTTATGTGGTAGATTATCCAGTAATTTTCATCAAAAATTGACAACGGACTCAGCCCCCCCCCTCCGTACGTTAAAGACTATGGGGTTGTGGGTAACCGAGACTATAGAATGTAGTGTCTGATGCTACCAAAGTCGAACCCCTCCTAAAACTTTTGATCCTCAACACCATCGGCGTACGGGAAAATTATTGACTGCGTGGGAGGGGGGGGGCGTTGGTGGTTGCTGCACAAAAAATGTTGTTAGGTTCGTAGCATGTTAGTCGTGGAGTACTGTCCTCCAAACAATAGAGGGTTCGAGTTTTAAGATTTCTATTTAATTGCCTAACTATATAGACATTCTGAATTTAAATTCGCTGTTAAATTGGACACATTCAAGAACACAATATCTTTCTATACCACTTTTACAAAGTACAATTGTGTGCCCAAATTTTCCCAGCATTTGGGGCCCAAAATGGGGGGGGGGGCACCAATCTCGACAGATTTAGTTCCAAGACACCATGGGCGCAGCCGTGTTTCATCCGGGACCTTTAAAGTATATTTAACCAGGCTTGAATTTTCCATTAGAACAACCCGACGCTGACGCGTCTCGTGTTCTAATGATCCAAGCCTGGTTAAATATACATTAAACCCCCTCTAAATACGAAACATGAAGTGTTTATCTTCTAATTCCTTTTCGATAAGAGGCAAATACAGGTATATAAGCTCTATAATATGACACAAGCTATGATGTGGTGAGAACAATGATCAGGAAGGTTGCTAAAGACCAAGCGACAAGAGTAATAAATGAACTTGTGCTTACGGAGGGGAAGCCTGTGGTGAACAATATTGAGGTTACTTTCATGTATTATGAGTTAAGAACACATACCTGGCCCTGGTCTCTCGGTCACAGCAGTGCCAGTAAGGGGCTGTCCATGGGGGTGGATTTTATGTGGACAAGGGGGTAGGAGGTGTAAAATTTTCCATATTTTTTGTGGACGTCTTTTATAGACAGCCCTTAAGGAGTTTCTCTGAGTTCTAGTAGCCTCAAAAAGAGGTGGGAGAGGCCATAAGTGGGTAAATATGACACACTAAATGAAGGTCCACGTAATGTCATTTATTAAAATGTTTTTAAAATGCAAAATGTCAAAAATACAACAACTACACAATCAGAGAATAAAATAAATAAATAAAATACAGTGTGTTAATCTTGGTATTAATCTAATCACACACAATGTGTCCTTAAACGAGGTCCGCGAATCATGACTGTGGATCCAGTAGTGCAGGAATCCAATAGACCCTTAGGGACCAGCACTCAGTCGGGGAACAAAATAACTTTCGGTAATTGACTAGAGGTTTGAACCCAATTTAACAAATTTTTGCTAATCAAATAAAGTTTTGATGATCAATTTTGATCATTTGAGGAGCAATTAGAAAAACTAACAAAAATGTTATTAGGTAGAGCCTAAAACAGCAGACATTAGCCCAGATTAAATTCAAACACATTATTTTTCGGGACTATTAAGAACAGTTGGTGGAGATTTTGAATCGCAATTTTATTTATTTAAGAGCAAATTTATGCTAATCAATATTTGGTTGGATTTGCAGTTGAGTCCAAAGTGGTTCGCAAACTGCGATGCGAACCCGGTTATTTTGTTCCCTGCACTCAGCAGTATATTTTCTTCATGAAATGTCAATCAAGTATCACAACCAGACTAGGTGATGAAATCAGCAGAATCATTGAACATTGCAGTAGTAAAATAAAGTTTTAAAAGAACAGAAATTGCACTACAAGCAATTACAAACAAAACTTTAATCATGCAGTGAGTACTCACTGTATCTTAGGCACTCACTTTTGAGACAATTAAAAGAATTTATACATTTAATCAGTATTAAGCTATACAACTGAATCCTCTGTCGATTATGTGATAGAAAAAATGTGGGAATACTGGAAGAAAAGCAGTTGAAATCCAAAATTTAATGCCGGATGCCACAGGAGGCGCGTAAAAACGGTATATCTCGAAAAGGGCTCTATAGCAGATTTTGATTTTCCACTAATTTAGAGGTCTACTAGCCTAGTATATGGATTACCAATCTGTTTAACTTTTTTTTAACTCTAGCGACAACAAGAAGTTGCATTTTTTGTAACTGCGCATGTCAACAGGAAGTCACGTAAAAATAGCCTGCGTGATATGTTTTACGGACCCGTAAAAATAGCCACTGCGTAAAAAAAAACCATTGCACCACTAAAAATCCCAAGGAATAAAAACGGTTCTCTCTTGAAAGATTTGAATATTTACTTGTTATTTCGACAGACTGGATAATAACATTGCTGTCGTCACATATTGGACGAATCCAACACACGGAAGCGAGGTTGTTTAAATTTGACGCATATTTTGTCAAGCACGTGCTATACTCAAAGCAAAGCGCGAACATTACAATCGTTTGAGTTTGGGCGACGAAAATATCAATTGAAGGCAATTACACAGGAGCTTTATATTGAAACCATTGATCGCCAGTCTATCAAATTTTATTCACAATGAAAGAATCACTGATTGCACGGATACTCGTAAAAATAAAGTCATAATATAGATTTTAATATCCCATCGTCTTTATGTTATAAATAGTTTAACACAGATCACGAAGCACATCTCCGAAGTGGCTGGGGACTCTGAGTGTATATTATTAATTTGATCTCATTCTTTCGATCAAATAATAACCGCTTCAGTGACATTTTTAAGCGTGTTGTGACAGCGTTCAAAGTGCCTAATGGCATTTGGTAGCGTATGCAATGCCGATAAGTACGTAACGCCCTGTAAGAAGCGGAACATTAATTGTAAATGGCCAGCATAATATATGTTAGATAATAATATTATCATACCATATTATAAAGATGGGTATTATTTAAGGCCCGTGAAAAGAATGTAGTTATTTTTGTTCCTCATGCGTGTTAAAAAGAAAATTATCCCATCCGAGTCGCTAATCAAATAATTAAGACGGTAACAGATTAAAGAAAATGCAGGTTGTTATGTGTGCGAACGCTCAAACTCAATGCCGAGTCGAGACGTGCTTAACTTAAAGGAGCTAAGTCTTTAACTCAATATCTTCCAAAATCTTCAACATAGAAAACACGAATTATTTGTCAATTTAAATCAACAATGATGATGTGATCTTACCGGAAAAAGATGGGCTTCTGATATCCAATATTTAAGACAAAATAAATATTTTACCATTGGTACACGAATCGTGTACCATAATGCGTTTCAGCCCCAGTTCTAGCAAGAGACTCGAGGAACGAGGCTAAAAACATTGTACCAAATCAAACGGCGCATGTAGACTGGAATAACTAGACGCTAAAAAAATGCCTTCGGTTGACACTTCTGGTTTATTTCGCCGAACATAACTGATTTGAAATTGGAGTAAAAACGGAAAAAATTGAATGCAAATAAGTTTATATACATTTATATCACAGTATTTTATGCATTGCGATCCACTTGAGTCAATTTCTAGGTCCCAAATGTTAGCGATTTAGCTCCTTTAAACCAAACTTGAATTGACGTAAAAAAAAAGCCACATTTCCTATGCTGTCGCCCCTAATACAAAGTGATATCTCCCTAGGTGTGACGTAACCAGCTGCCATATGGATATTTTTCTTAACCGAAAGTTTGTGGGATTTCAATTTTTCAAGATAGAACTGTTGTTATACGTTGGGACATTTAGTGGTACGATGGATTTTATTTAACGGGAGTTCATTTTAAACACACAGGTAAGTTTATAATAACCAAAGTTAACTAGGTTGTTCATAATCGAAGAAATCTGTTTATTATTTACCAGGACTCAAACAGTAGGCAATTACATAGATATCTTAAGACTCACGCCCTCTATTGTTTGGAGTACAGTAAGCCACGAGTTACAGTTACATAAACAATTGTTTTTAGTTGTGTATATTACAAGTAAATAAAATTTAGTTCTCTTTTATTGATGATTTAGAAATTGAAAACTTATTCATCGCGAAAGAGATATTGTAGAGCCTGTCATGGGCCTTCAAATAAAAGTTAAACTTTTTTTTATTTGGTAAAAACTTCTCAGAATCACTTAAAATGGCGTCTCCTCAAAACTTTGGGGGGTTGGGATGGCCTAGTGGTCTAGAGTGCCGCACTTCGTCCTCTAGCTGGCCGGTCACCTCTGGCTTGCGGCTGCGGTTTCGAGCCCTGGTGTGAGCGTATGTGGCATGGAGATAGGGGCGCCTTCTCAATCTCGTGGGTTTCTTCCGGGCACTCCGGTTTCTTCCCACTTCTAAAAGACACCTAGTCCCAAAATGACCTAGTTTGTGTCGAGTGGACGTTAAACCCCATTTCTCTCTCTCTCTCTCCCCCTCAAAACTTTGACAACCCCTCAGTTATAAAATAAAACACGTGGTTAAGGCACTGATCAATCGGTCGGTTTTAAGGGCGGTCAGATTCCTATATCACCTCATACTCCGCTCAGCGTTTCGTTTGATTAGACGTAATCCCACTACACAGTAGGGCCGAAACGATACGCTGTGCCACGATATGATACAGCATGATGTCGTAGCCCAACGATACGGGTGCATCACGATACACACGCCATTAATGTGAAATTGACTAAAGTTTTCTTGAAATAAAGAAAAAATACACAAATTTATATTGTTTATTATTAGATAAATTAAAATTTATATTTAACTTTTAACCAATATTTTTGGCACATTTTTTATTTTGTGCGAAACACCCAAACAGGAAGTACGAAACAGGAAAACCAATATAATCCCACACCTTCAATCACAATCTGTCTCACAGAGAATTACTTACGAATTAACTCTGTAACAGATGACTGTCCACAAGACGTGCGTTGACTGCAGGCGGCGTCAGTCATTGGCTCAACGGCTTGTGCAATGTTTACTTAACACCTAACTGCGTCGGGCAAAATGATGCTTTTTACTCATTTTAATACCCATTTACACTAAATAGGAAATATTTTTTAACTACAAATATTTCAAACGTCTTTATTTATTTTTCTTTTACCTCAAAAAGATGGTTGAGAATTTAATTTGTCGGAGTAAAAAAGTTAATATGCCGAACTCATTACGCCTTGTCGATGTCATTCTTATCAGTGATTGTAGCGGCCAAGCGAATATTCACTGCGGGATCAGTTTACAGGCGGGTGGCTTTTCTATTTCAACTTCACCAAGTGTAACACTGCTACCACCAGTACTGGGCGTGAACATAATAGTCGAAAGACTATATGAGAGACTGTTAAAACCAAAATATCAACACGCTTTTCATTCATTCGAATAAGAGCCACTGGCATCGCGAGGAAGAAATGACTGTTAAATAAAATGCGATTTCATTGGTGTAAAATGCATGGCTTCCGGTATTTTGTCCAATGGAAAAAATTGTCTTATCCAGTTTCCGAGTTGTATTTTGCACTCTGTGGGTCAGTTTTGCAATGATTGCGAAGTCTGGATGCCCGGGCCTATAGAAGACGCGTGCTGTTCCTAGTCTATTTATAGCTACCGAGGGTTTCTTTACATTTAGGCCTTGTGTACGTACGTACTGAACCGATAGGTAATTTCTAAGGGTCCTACATGTCTCATTTATTGAACAAATATCGCGATATAGTATGAAAATAATCGTGAACCTTAAATTGAAAAAAAAATCTCGATTATCGATATTCTTAAAAAAAATATCGTTCATCGTTTTCATGGAAAAAATCGCGGTACACCGGTTCACCGGTGAATCCTTTCGGCCCTACTACACAGTGCTATTATGTTTGGATATTGTTGTTTTAAATTTTGATTGGTCGGTAGTCCGACTACCAACCAATCACTAGTTGCCCTACAAAAGCTTTACATTTAAAATGAGTGCCAATATTGGACCAAATATGTTTACATAACGTTACGTCATGGCTCACGATTTTATTATGCCTAATTAACCCGTGCATAGCAGAATACTGCAGTAAAACCAATTGCGTGACAAACGAGGTTATCAAGTCGGATGAAATGTAAACAATACTGTTTGGAAACGAACATACTTTCACCGTTTTTAATACCTTAAATCATTGTCCAAAGTTTTAGGGAAGACCCAGATTAAACGAAGGAGTATCATGTTGCTGTACTTAAGTGATAGCTTTCATTGAACGGGAAGAATAGAAACACTCCTGTATAAGCATAGGCGTAGGAGCTCAAAGTAATTCAGGGGGGCATAAGAGAAAATTGCCCGAAATCAATATAATATAATTATTATACTATTCAAAAAAAGTAGGGGATATTTGATTTTGGGGGCATAATACTAAAATATGCAAATGACTACGAAAAAAGTCACTATAGAACCTAACAGAAGAAACATTTCCAGTTACATGTGACGCCCAAACGCACCAATAGCGACCGCATGGAATGCAGGTGATGCTTGGGATCATCATGGGGTCCAACCCAAGATTTGCACGACTCTGACTTTGAATGTTACAGTCATTGTGGCATTGAATTCCAGGGTGGAAACATCAGTTTAATTGTTTTAGTGACCAGAAAACCAAGTTTGATATGCGTCGGCTTACCCAAAATGAAAGGTTACGTGCCCTTGGCATGCTACAGATCGGCACAACACAGGCGGTTGTGGCGCGGACGATGAATGTTTCTCAGTCTGTCATAAGCAGGCTATGGTCCAGATACCGTGATACACAATCTGTACAGGACAGATCACGCTCAGGTCGACCAAGGGCGACAACTCAAGCCCAGGATCGATGTATCCGTACCTTGGCCTTGAGAAATCGTGTCATCACAGCAAATCAGATCAGCGGAATCGACTGCATAGGGTCACCTTCGCGCCCGACGTCCTCGCGTGATCCCTTGTTTGAGAGATCATCACATTCAGGCAAGACGTCGTTGGTGTAGGGATCGTCAACACTGGGATAATCGACGCTGGAGCAATGTGATGTTTTCAGATGAGTCAAGGTTCACTGTTGATTTTTTGGACAGACGTAGGAGGGTGTGGCGTCGTCGAAACGAGCGCTTCCAAGACGTTAACGTCATCAGACATGATCGATTTGGGGGCGGTTCTGTTATGGTGTGGGGAAGCATCACTGTTGCTGGAAGAACGGCTTTACATGTTGTTGCAGGGCGTGTTACAGGCCAGTACTATCGGGACAACATCTTGGCAGTCCATGTTGTGCCGTTCGCACGACGTCATGGCCGTCGTTTCATCCTCCAGGATGACAACGCAAGATGTCACAGGGCCAGGATCGTTACAGGTTACCTCCAACAACAGAACATCACCACATTACCTTGGCCAGCACTGAGTCCCGACCTCTCCCCCATCGAGCATGTCTGGGACATGCTTGGACAGAGGTTATGTCAACGTCAACAACGTCCTGCCAATGTCCAAGAACTTGCTGCTGCGTTGCAACAGGAATGGGGCAATCTGGAACAAAATGACCCTAGACGTCTCATTAGGAGTATGCCACGTCGGATCAATGCTTGTTTGGCAAACAGGGGAGGATTTACCCGTTACTGACTTTGTTGTGATGCTGTGGTAACTTTGCTGTTTGACCCCGGGTATCATTTTACCCTTATAATGGTCAGTCTGTGCCTTACTTAGTCTAACGATCATTTGGAATAAATCGATGAATGTGAACTTCATTTCATTTTGTCATTTGTTTCTTCGTCAGTTTCATTAGGTGACTTTAATAACACTCAAAAATCAAATATCCCTTACTTTTTTTGAATAGTAGTATATATATCGAAATCAATATGATCAATATATAGTATATTATATTGATTATAAATGATCAATATAATATAATATAAATCAATATAATTCTAAAAAATTAAACAATATTTTGATATTCAGAGATCATCGTCTCACCAAATTGATCGTACAAATCAGGACTCGGGAACAAAAGTAAAACATTTTAGAAATATGAGAGGCACGTCCATACGGCAGAATGTTCACAATTTCGTACAGTTCTCAAGTAGTCCAATACTCTTTTTAGAAAAAGTGAGAGGCACGGCCATGACGTCCAGCAAAAATGACGTCCGAAAACGGGTGAATCCACCCTGACAATTGGCTGTTTCCAAGCAGTTTTCCATTTGGCTCGTTTCCTCTGCCGTTTTCCGGCCCGATGCCCGTTTTTCGGTCAATACCGTTTTTACGGGCATACCTATCATAAGAGAGCTTCGGGCATATTTTCGGGCATGCAGTGGACAAGAAAAAGACGAGAAAATACTTTTCGGGCAGTGTGGATCTCATAGAAATAAGTTAGTTATATTTTTTCTCTAAACATTAATAGAAAAAAAAGGTCGTCGAATTTTTCATTGCCCGAAAATAAATTTTCCGGCCCGATGCCCGTTTTTTCGGGCATACCTATCATAAGAGAGCTACGGGCATATTTTCGGGCATGCAGTGGACAAGAAAAATACGAGGAAATACTTTTCGGGCAGTGTGGATCTCATAGAAATAAGTTAGTTATATTTTTTCTCTAAACATTAATAGAAAAAAAAGGTCGTCGAATTTTTCATTGCCCGAAAATAAATTTTCCGGCACGATGCCCGTTTTTCGGGCAATACCGTTTTTTCGGGCATACCTATCATAAGAGAGCTTCGGGCATATTTTCGGGCATGCAGTGGACAAGAAAAAGACGAGAAAATACTTTTCGGGCAGTGTGGATCTCATAGAAATAAGTTAGTTATATTTTTTCTCTAAACATTAATGCCCCCCCCCCCCCGCCTCCTACGCCTATGTGTATAAGTTCAAGAAACAGACGCTATTCGAGTAATGGCCACAGAGGGATTTCTTGGGCCATTGCTTCAGGGAATATGATATCACCTATGCGTAGACTATGGGGCGCCTCTAGGAGCAACTGCCTCTCCTAAAAAGTCTGCCGTCTATTTTTAAAAAAAAAATGTCCTTATAAAATACAAAGAATGGCCGAAAAGGGAGTTTCCAGCAGCGTTATTTTTCAAAATTTAGGCGAAATACCCCTCCTATCACCGCTTTCTGGGTCAGCGGCTGTCCAACCACATGACATTAGAGGGTTCTTTGGTCGCCCTATCCATATTTGATAGGGTCTTATCGATCTTTGGGGGCGCCGCCACCAAATGACATTGTTAGAGATTCTTGTTCTGGTCGACCTATGCACATGACGTCCTTATTGGTGTTTCGACTTGTTCTAGTTTAGAGGACCAGAAGTTTCTTATTCTGGTGTGATTAACATCAAATGAGAAATAGCGACACCAAAATTGACATTGGATTGAGGCCCCAAGTGCGTTGAAAACGGCTTTGCGGCAGTCAAATTTTCAAAAAATGTCTGGGTGTCGCCGATCCGCACTCAGTAACTCGGGCATTTTAATTTATATTGAGCCCCCTGCACCCCTACTTCCAAAATCCCACATACAGCCCTGAGCAGCATTCGGATCGGAAATATAGTCGGTACTCGGTCCGTTATTTTTTGGGCACCAACCACCACCGCCCACCCCCAGTCAAAAAATTCCCCGCACGCCTATGGTCTCTACCCAAACCCTAACCCTTTTAAAAGGGATAAAAGGTAAATTAGATCTAAGTTATTTCTTCTAAAAAAGGGGTTAGGGTCAGGTTAGGCCTAATATTCCCCAAACCTTTCATTTATAGAAAGCGGGTTTTCAGTCCCTTTCTTTGAATAGAGAGCGTATTCTTAAATGCCACTTTTGTTGTAAGATGTGTGTAGCATTCGTAATAAATTACCAATTTTAAATAATGTCTTAATTTATTTATGGACGATAGCCTATGTAATGGGGCTGTCACACATTGACGTATAGCATCAGCGTATGTAGACGTACGAGAAATTTACTGAACACGCTGGCTTACGCTGAAGCTGAATATCAAAAATCAAGAGGACGCTCTTTTATTACGCATATATAACGTACTTCTAACGCGCTGGACGAATATATAACCTATGTTTAACGTACGAGTAACTTATCTCCAACGCAAACATAACTTATACAAGCATATGGTAGCGTGTGCCCAGCGAATTTTTAGCGTCCTTGACTTATGCAGAACTCATGCACAACGTTAGTCCAACTTATGCATAACGTTTTGGAACGTACCTCGACGATTCCGTAAAGTCAGATATAAAATCTTGGGCTCGCTAGAACCCCAAAGTCATTTTGGGGCGGTCACACATTGACGTATAGCACCAGTGTATGCCGACGTATGAGAAATTTAGCGAACACGCTGATGTACGTTGAATACGTTATGGGTACGGTTTTAACAAGTTACGAGCATGCTGAAGTACGATGATATAAGTTGCTGTACGCCGAACCCGGCCTAAAATTTGTGCAATAATAAAATTTTCAGTGTATGCCGACGTATTGCTTATACGTTAGGCGTAAGTATGAAGTACGCGACAGGTACGTTATGCACGCGTTCACACACATGTAGGTTACTCATAGGTTACTTTTGACGTCCTTAGAACTTACTCACCGTGTTTGAAACGCGTGTAGAGATGCGCATGTGCCGAAGTCTACAATCATGGCGGACCCTGACAGCTTGCGACGAGAGTACCAAATAGCCGTTTTACGACATCAAAATGACCTGATTGACTTGGCACTATACAAGTTGCGATCCAAAAGGATCAGGAAGAGAAGAAGACAACGTAGAAAGAATTGGATAAGACCATGGATTTTGAGGCGATGAGAGTATGGCATGTACGATAAGCTTTTGGTAGAACTCCGTAATGAGGACCCTACCTCCTTCACAAACTTTCTCCGCATGCCCCAAGGCATGTTTGATGAGCTGCTTGGGAGAGTGGGTCCAAGGATAACCAAACAGCATACGTGGTACACAGAGCCCCTTGAGTCTGGTTTGAAGATAGCCCTAACTTTGCGTCATTTAGCATCTGGGAACAAGTATTCATCAACGAAGTTTGCCTGGAGAGTACCCCATAATACCATTTCGTTATTGGTGAGAGAAATCTGTAAAGCCATAATTGATGAATACATGGATGAAGTACTGGTTTGTCCCACCACTCCCGAGAATTGGCGTATTATAGCTGACACGTTCTATAGAAGATGGAACTTCCCCCATATTTGTGGTGCACTTGATGGGAAGCACGTTGCCTGTCGCTGTCCTCCAAAGAGTGGATCCCTATATTTTAATTACAAGGGATTCTACTCTATTGTGCTGATGGCTCTTGTAGATGCTGATTATAAATTTATCTGGGCTGATCTCGGAGGTGCTGAATCAGCATCAGATGCACAGATATATAATGATTCTGAGCTCAAGCAATGTGCTGAAAACAGTACCCTAGGTTTACCTGACCCGGAGCCTCTTCCAAATGACACCCAGGATGTGCTTTACTTCTTTGTTGGCGACGATGCCTTTGGCCTACGACCCAGCATGATGAAGCCATACAGTCAAAAAGGTCTGAAGAATGAAGAACGCATCTTTAACTACATGCTTTCCAGGGCCAGGAGGGTTGTAGAAAATGCATTCGGTATTCTGGCTAATCGCTTCCAGGTTCTTCTGACTACTATGCAGCACGAACCAGCAACCGTGAAGCTCATCGTCAAAACATGTCTGATCTTGCACAACCTCATGAGGATTAGATATCCAGGACTACAGAACCGGCTGCTTGACAATGCTGAGAATGCAAACCACGAGTTCATCCCAGGAGCCTGGAGAGAGGGTCGTAACATGGAGGATACACGAAACGTTATGGGCTTCAACACAGCCCCGAAAGAAGGGTAAAAGCAGAGGAATCACATCAAGCACTGGGTGAATTCCCCAGCTGGGTCAGTTCCATGGCAAGACAGGATGATATAAATATCAGGATGTTAGAGCACGACGAGGACATTTCAGTAGTCAATGAGAGAATGTGTGATAGTTGACTGTGTGTATTGAACATATGTCATTGTCTAAAAATAACTAACAATTTATTTGTCAATTTCATGATGTGTCCTAACGTTGTGTTTTAATGAGATGTATTTTTGTTTAGTCCAAAGTGATAAAAAAAAACAATATAAGATATTTATATGGTGAGTTGTGCCTCCACATGTGTGGTGGCGGTTGGTACATCTCAGATCGAGACGGACTTACGTAAGCTGTCGTTGTGACAGGACGTACTGGAGGAGGTATGTTTGATCGCACGTTGGAGTATGTCCGGGATTCTACCTCATTCACTCTGTCCTCGTCCATAGCTTGGGTGAGCACTTTGTTAATAGCCGACCTCACCTTCTTAAACTTGCGTTTATTCATCACAAGAAGGCTATCACGGACGTAATTCGCAAATGCTGTGCACTCATTGATTGGCTGTGGCTGGCTGAGGGATTTCAGTAACTCCCCGGATTGTTGCACTCTTTCGGGAGAGACTGGAGAATGTATTCATCTCGGGCCTTCTTGTCCATGCGCGTGTGCTGCTAGATAAGGTAGGGGAGGGGGTCCTATCGTGAGCATCAGTATCGGCCAACTCCTCACAGGCAGCCTCTGCGGCGATCAGGTTTCCGGGGTGAACTTCAGTAACAACCTTTACCTGTAGAAAAAAAAATAAGTAAATTAAATGCACGAAGAAATGATATTATAATATAACGTGTAATAATAATTCGTTAGATAATAACAGTAACACACCGGTTACATGCGCTTACTTTGCTTTTCCGGTCATTGTTTTTTCCAACGAGGTAATTTAGATGGCCTTTTACGTCATATTAGAATTCTGTTTTAAATTAAAGGCATTGTTTCCGATGAAATAAGCACATATAATGTTACCCATATTTAAATCAACACAAAATTATAGACTGGATGAATTATGTCTTAGATTTTAAATTGTCATCACGCAACTTTTCCTTACTTATGAGAGTGAAGAATCGGATTATTATTATTAATAATATTATTTGCCAAATTTCATACCCCCACCCCTCCACATCTAAAAATCACATGGTTGCTCCCTAACTCCCAGTTTTGGGCGGCGGAGTCGGTGTTGCTCATGGATCATCATATTTCACTTTTTATGTATTGTGATTTTGTTTTTATTCATTTGTCTGTGCTTATTATTTAAAGGTTTGGGTTGCACTAAACTTGTTTCCCTTGTCTCGTCTTTGTCTCTTGTGAATTTCGTTGAATGTGTTTTTCCTCTACTTTTAATAGGAAGACAAGTGGAAGACCATTATACAAGTGGAAGACCATTATCAAAACTAAACTGTGTTCTTGTCTAATAACAAATGTAGCATACTTACACTATTCACACTTGAGCGTGTTGTTAGGGGCTTGAGAGGACGTCAAGGGCTCAGATACCGACACAGATTCTACTGTGGCATTGGATCCTGCACGGGGGCGATATTGGCTATTCTCGTCAGAATGGTGGTCAGATGAAGATGGGGACGAGGGTGGGCGTGGAGGTGGTAAGCATGAAGATTGCTTGGGTCGGCCCCTTCCTGCAACTTTCCTTGGTTTTTTTGGAGGCATGTTGAGCGATCGACACCCACTCAAGTAATGACTTGCGGTTCTAGAATACCTCAGATTTTATATCTGACATCACGTGGTCGTCGAAGTATGCTCCTACACGTTCTGCACGAGTCAAGAACGCTAAAATTTCGCTGGGCACACGCTGGCATATGCTTGTATAAGTTATGTTTACGCTTGAGATAAGTTATGAATAAGTTACTCATACGTTAAGCATAAGTTATATATTCGTTCAGTGCGTTAGAAGTACGTTATGTATGCGTCCTCTTGATTTTGATATTCAGCTTTAGCGTATGCCAGTGTGTTGCATAATTATTTCATGCGTTCAGTAAGTTATAAGGACGTTGCCTATAGATTAGAAATAAGTTACGCATACGCTGCTCAATTGCCCTGCTGGTAGCCGACGTATGTCAACTTATGAGTAACTTACATGTAACGTGCGTGAACGCGTGCATAACTTACATGTCGCGCACTTCTAACTTACGCCTAACGTGTAAGCAATGCGTTGGCATACGCTGAAAATTTTATGCATGCAAAAATTTTGAGCCACGTTCGGTGTTTACAACTTATACCATCGTATTTCAGCGTTCTCAAAGCTTGTTAAAAACGTACCCATAACGTATTCAACGTACACGAGCGTGTGTGTTAAATTTCTCATACGCTGATGCTATACGTCAATGTGTGACAGCCCCATAAAGACGCCCTTCACAACTACGTCACGGCAAATTGCGCCCGCATACAGACATATTATGAGTGCTTTCTGTGTAATTTGTTTATTTTTTCACGAAACTCATATAGGCCCTGCTGCCTTAAATAAGAAAGATTTTTAAATTGAAGATGGGGAATTAAAATATAGCCTCAAAGTAGATGGTATCTATTTAAACAGTCTTACCTTCTAAAAGAATAATCATATCAATTTCTTGATAATGACTAGAGAAGCCTAGTCGAAACGCCGCTCAGAATAGGCAGTAATTGAATTCCATAGAATTGATCATCATTGCTTGATAATGACTAGAAAAACCTAGTCGAGACGTCGCTCAGCAATAAGCAGTTGAAAGAAATTAAAATATACCGAACCAGAATTGGAATATACATACGAGATTACTAGTACTACTTCAAATTTGATGTAGATGTAACAAGTACAGTTTCCCAAAAATGCGTCGATTATGGGAAGCCTGGTAAAAAGTCCTTCTTTTGTGATGTTACTGTTAGTAATAACAGTAATTATAATAGGGCCAATTAGACTATTATTACTAAATAAGTACCCCGTCATTCGTGTTTTTAATGATTTCAAGCGACCGTAGATTCTTATTGAAGAAATTCCGAACCTAAGGACATATTCATGTCATTGATTAGGCCTATTATATTTTGATGAATGATTTCACGGGCCGTTGTTGTAGTTGAATTCACAAAAAATAATCAATGCCCGAAAAATGTGGCACAAAGTAGAGTGGTTCCAGACAAAATGTTCTAATTCATAGTCAATTTACTTCAAATTCGCGGTATTCAATTAAAATATGTCGGGCACTTTATTATGCCAACCAGATGAAATAATATTTTTTTGTTTTCACTTTACCCTTCTGCCCGAATAGTCAGATTGCCTATGGTGCCCCCCCCCCCCCCGAGAATTTTTTTTGTTTTCACTGTACCCTTCTGCCCGAAAAGTCAGATTGCCTATGGTGTACCCCCCCCCCCCCGCCGAGAATTTTGGAATATAGGATTTGCACCTGAAAATGATGGAAAATTTCAATTTTGAAGCTGAATTTATGATATTGGCGAATTATGATACATGGATATGAACAATATCAACATTTGTAATCACGGAATACGACTTTAACGTACCTATAATAATATATGAGAAAAATGAAAAGTGCGGAATCGGGTTAGCGTGCGATTTGTTACAATTTTGAAGATATCACGCCATTGTCGGCGACCAATTCATTTGTGGACGCCTAACTAATCTCACTGGCGTTATATGATGGGCGCCTTGCTGTGTGTGTGTGTGAAATAGCTGTGTTTAACGTCCGCTTCCACCGAGGTGATATCGCAGACAATTACGTGTTATATGTGCATGGTGATAATATTTACAACGTGGTTAGTGGATTAGTATGGATAAATTAGGTGTTTTAATAGAGATATATGTACAACGAATATACAGAGACGAGACATGATATAACAGGTGCAAAAAACAGGTGCAAGTTGGGACAGTTACAGACATGATAGAATAGACATGGACATAGACGAACATTTACACAGACAGAGACATTTGTCTACAAACATTTTACAGACATAAAGGTGGACGAACATTAAAATACATTCTGTACATATATTATAACTATTCAAAAAAGTAGGGGATATTTGTTTTAATAGAGATATATGTACAACGAATATACAGAGACGAGACATGATATAACAGGTGCAAAAAACAGGTGCAAGTTGGGACAGTTACAGACATGATAGAATAGACATGGACATAGACGAACATTTACACAGACAGAGACATTTGTCTACAAACATTTTACAGACATAAAGGTGGACGAACATTAAAATACATTCTGTACATATATTATAACTATTCAAAAAAGTAGGGGGTATTTGATTTTTAAGTGTTATTAAAGTCACCTAATGAAACTGAGGAAGAAACAAATGACAAAATGAAATGAAGTTCACATTCATCGATTTATTCCAACTGATAGTTAGACTAAGTAAGGCTCAGACTGACCATTATAAGGGTGACATGATACCCGGGGTCAAACAGCAAAGTTACCACAGCATCACAACAAAGTCAGTAACGGGTAAATCCTCCTCTGTTTGCCAAACAAGCATTGATCCGAAGTGGCATACTCCTAATGAGACGTCTAAGGTCATTTTGGTCCAGATTGTTCCATTCCTGTTGCAACGCAGCAGCAAGTTCTTGGACATTGGCAGGACGTTGTTGACGTTGACGTAACCTCTGTCCAAGCATGTCCCAGACATGCTCGATGGGGGAGAGGTCGGGACTCAGTGCTGGCCAAGGTAATGTGGTGATGTTCTGTTGTTGGAGGTAACTTGTAACGATCCTAGCCCTGTGACACCTTGCGTTGTCATCCTGGAAGATGAAACGGCGGCCATGACGTCGTGCGAACGGCACAACATGGACTGCCAAGATGTTGTCCCGGTAGTACTGGCCTGTATCACGCCCTGCAACAACATGTAAAGCCGTTCTTCCAGCAACAGTGATGCCTCCCCACACCATAACAGAACCACACCCAAATCGATCATGTCTGATGACGTTAATGTCTTGGAAGCGCTCGTTTCGACGACGCCACACCCTCCTACGTCTGTCCAAAAAATCAACAGTGAACCTTGACTCATCTGAAAACATCACATTGCTCAAGCGTCGATTATCCCAGTGTTGACGATCCCTACACCAACGACGTCTTGCCTGAATGTGATGATCTCTCAAACAAGGGATCACGCGAGGACGTCGGGCGCGAAGGTGACCCCTATGCAGTCGATTCCGAATCGTCTGGCCACTCACTCTCACACCAGTGTCTGTTTGAAGACGAGCGCTGATCTGATTTGCTGTGATGACACGATTTCTCAAGGCCAAGGTACGGATAAATCGAT
Organism: Patella caerulea; assembly: GCA_036850965.1. Classification (NCBI taxonomy): domain Eukaryota; kingdom Metazoa; phylum Mollusca; class Gastropoda; family Patellidae; genus Patella; species Patella caerulea. The sequence goes on from JAZGQO010000007.1 coordinate 41,812,224, forward strand.
CCTGGGCTTGAGTTGTCGCCCTTGGTCGACCTGAGCGTGGTCTGTCCTGTACAGATTGTGTATCACCGTATCTGGACCATAGTCTGCTTATGACAGACTGAGAAACATTCATCGTCCGCTGCACAACCGCCTGTGTTGTGTCGATCTGTATCATGCCAAGGACACGTTACCTTTCATTTTGGGAAAGCAAAACCAAAACAATTAAACTGATGTTTCCACCCTGGAATTCAATGCCACAATGACTGTAACATTCAAAGTCAGAGTCGTGCAAATCTTGGGTTGGACCCCCATGATGATCCCAAGCATCACCTGCATTCCATGCGGTAGCTATTGGTGCGTTTGGGCGTCACATGTAACTGGAAATGTTTCTTCTGTTAGGTTCTATAGTGACTTTTTTCGTAGTCATTTGCATATTTTAGTATTATGCCCCCAAAATCAAATATCCCCTACTTTTTTTGAATAGTATATATGTATATATCTTGGTCAATTTGGTTGGTCAGGTCGTTCTGTCCGGTCGAATGGCAGGGCGGTGCAACTCTTCCTTGGGGCTTGTTGCTGAGTTTTTAGGGCCTGGTCCATTCTTCCTCCCATTTGGATATGTTGTCCAGTATGGTGGTATTGTTTTGTCTTTTATTTCTATGGTTCATTCCTTTGTTGTTGGTTCTCAGAAGGAAGAAGCCAGCGCCTGAAAAGAAAGAGGGAGAAAGATAGTATCTGGTCTTATAATGATATGTGTGTTGATTTCGTCTAGTAAGGCTTCCGGGGTGGGGGGGCTAAAAAAAAATGATGATAAGAATAGAAACAATAATGAGAATAAGAGTAGTTTAGATAAATAAGAATAATAATAGTAATTAAGATTAGAGTAGAATACATTTGGAAGGTAATAGTAATAATAATAGTAGACATATTGAATAATAGTGGGGGTATTTAGATTTTAAAATAGTAATAGAAATGATAGAGGTACATGTTTTTTTTTTTTTTTTTTTTTTTTTTTTTTAAAAAAAGATACTTATTGAGTCATGGAAAAGACTGGGGCAGTTGTCGATCTCCCATGGTTTTCCTATATACTGTGTTGGTTTTTTTATCCCATAGCAGTATTGGGCTGTTTCATATATTAATATTCGTATCAGGTGTTCCGTGTCGTTTAGGTGGATTCCGTCTGTCTGGAGCATCTTTTCCGTAACCTTCTTCCATTTATTCGTTTTGTAAGAGTAGGTGGCCCCGTAGTGCAGCATGGGGTGTTGAGCCAGTTTCCTAAGCATGTGCTGATTTAACCTTTCTTGTATACGAATATACTTGAGAGGGTCAGCGAAGTATCTGGGTAATAGCCTTGGGTATGCTATATCTGTGGCTCTGGTTATTTGGCTTACCCTACTTCTGCTTTTGGCAACCGTGGCCCCATCTACTCCGTAGTTCTGAATGTTGTGGTGATGATGGATTGGTTGGTTGGTTTTCCTGGCGTACCTCTGGAGATGCGTCTTGTACGAAGATCCTGTTAGTGCGACGTTCAATTTACTGACCATGACGATGAATGATTTGCCTATTTTCGTATGTCAATATTCGTTGATTACAAGAGGTAATAAATGCATTATGGCATATATGTTAACTTTATGTGATCTACAATCAATATTTATTTAGTCGACAGGAGATGATAAAATACATGATCTATAAACTATTTTTATTCAAACTTCATAGGGTACAATAAAGCATATATGGTGATTTATTAAGATCTACAATCAATGTCTTGTTTAGTCGAATAAAAAAATAAAGATAATCGATTGAGTTTCAGGGTATGTAGCGTTTCCCTCGGTGGGGACAGTTTTGCGCCAATACCCTGCTACCAAGTCTTTTTAGTGGCGTAGGATGGATGAGCTTCCTTCGAGAGGACATTTTTACTCATCATCCTACAGTGTGATTTTGTGTGAATGTGCTTGATTAATTAGTTTGTTTGTTTTGTTTTTTTTTTTTTGGTAGTATTATTTATGTCGTAGAGCGATTTGCACTTCCCTCGAGGGGGACATTTTTGCGATTTCGTTCTACTGGATCGGTTGATATTGGTTGGTTTTGTTTATTATATGTGTTTGGTCATTCCTATTTTTTCAATGAAGTCCCAGATAAGCTGAGATGTCCAGTATCTGTCATCAGGTGATGGAGAAAGAAGAGATTTAAGACAAAGAGTTTTTCCTCTCTCTGTCAGTTTGTTGATCATTTGTTGACGTTCATTGTTTAATTGATTACAGTTGATTAGCAGGTGTGGCGTGGTTGCAATTTGTCCACACGGGCATTTTATTGGTGTATAGGTGAAGTCTTTGATTACATTTACTGTTTTAAGCCTAGTGATTAGTTTGTATATTGTGATGGAAGGATGATTGATGTAAACCTTGTCGACAAGATTGCTATCTATTTGATAGCGATGAGTGTTTTCTTCTTGTAGACGGTTTTTCCATGCTTCTTTGATTTTTGCCTTAGCTATGCTTGTAAATTCCTGGCTACTGTATTCTGAATAATCTAATTCGTTTAGTGACGTCCCCTCCTTGGCTAATTTGTAGGCTTTTTTGTTGCCGAGAATATTGATGTGGGAGGGGATCCACGCTAGGACTACCTCCCTTCCGTTATTTTTAATTATTTGATTAATATCCCTAATTTGACTGATTATGTCCTGTCTACTTTTTGAAGAATCTGATTCTATAGATTTAATGCTGCTCAGGGAGTCGGTCAGAATTACGGCTTTTTGGTACGTTTGCGTGGCTAGCCATTCTATTGCAGTTTTAATAGCCATCAGTTCAGAGGTGTACACAGAACAGTGCTCTGGTATCCTTTTCCTGATGTTTAGCTTTGCTTTGGGTATGTGTATGCCGTACCCTGTTGACCCCTGTGTGGTATATTTGGATCCATCTGTGTAGATTTTGAGATGATCTGCCCATTTGGTGTTGATAAATTGAAGTGCTAGAGCTCTAGCTTCTATGGGATTTACATGTTTGTTTGTACTGTTGCTTAGGTGCGTGTTGGTGATTGGATTGCTTAGTTGCCATGGTGGGGTGACGGGATAAGTTTTTGTCTGTATGATTGTACCTTTCAAGCTATGTTTGTTTAAAATATCATTTGTCATTTGTCCGAATGTCATAGGACGGGTGTAGGCGCCTTACTAATCTCTCTAGCATTATATTATGGGCGCTAATTCTATCATCACTATGGTTACGTCACTTCGTGTCATGTGAGAAGACATGCGCAGACAGTGTACATAGATTCATACATTGACTATATATTATAGACAATATAAATTATAAATTAAGATGGCTAATCTTTTCAGAACCTCTGAAAATGCTGTAAGAGTACGGGAAATTGCTACATAAACAATCGGCGACAATTTCGCCATTACTATAGGCACCGGCTTCATCAAAATCGAAGTCGAAGAAAACATCAAGTCGATGACAACCTGGCAATTATGATGGTCAACCTGACATTAATAAAACTACAAATTGTGACCTGTTAGGATATGATTCCTTTGTCGCCAGCAATGTTGTTATTGACCAACCTGGTTTTAACATTGAATCTACAGTCGTAGACAACACTACAGCTAATAATAGTAACGTACGACATGTGAAGCTAATAATAGTAACATTACAGACACTAGTGAACCTTCCATCTCTTTTACTGCAGTTGAGTCATCACAGTTTTTGCCGGTAATGATGGATTTGAACGATACAATGAATTTGATGTCACAGTATATTGCTAACTTGGGCAAAAATATGTCTTGGGCAAAAATATGGGTATTCAGACCCACGAATCTTCGGATACTGTCGCTGACAATATTCCGATTGGTCCTCCACCAGTTAAAAAAACAAAACTTTCTAAAAGGCAGGTACATACAATATCAGGCTCAGATATATCTTGCTATGATGATGATCAGTCAGTAGCCTGTTCCTCTACAAGGAAACGTAAAGTGGTACAAACATCAAGTGAGGATGATGCTATGGTTCTCATCAAATCTGTCACTGTTGCACTACCACTGGTACTGCTATTAAAGGGCCAATCCCGATAACTTTCTGAGGAATAAAACTGCTTAATTTTGTGTTAAAATCCCTTAAAACCCATTACCTAAGGCTGACCAACTAACACGATATTTGTGATACGCTTGTAAATAACTTAAATCTGGCAGTCTTCATCTGGAAATGAAGACCGTTGTATTATACAGTATCTGGATAAAACCAGACTTTTTTCTATAAAAATAATATGTAGGTGAAATTTACCCCTTTATCAAGTACAGTACATGGGTCATTCACTGTATAGACCTCTCAAGAAATGTGAATCGATTATCAGGTCACCCAATGAAAAAATTGACCCGAAATCTTAAAAGGGTTACGTGACCGGATAAGCAGTGTTGACGTTCACGTCCAAACGACTCAATATTTTGAGCTGAAATTTTGAGACAAGATAAATACACCATGCTTCTATATTTTGGTCCATAAATTTCATAAACTCTCGGACTTTAATTTTTGAGACTCTGTTCTTATCGGGATAGTCCCATTAATATCAACGAAAGGGATGACATCCTTAAATAAATACGAGGATGACAATTAATTATGGAGATGAACCAACTGGCCCACCTTTAAATAGCGATCGACTCTCAGCTATCATCACAAAACGAAATACAAGTCGATTTGGTGATAAACATTTCAAAGAAAAACTTGAAAAATACCCCAGGCAAGAAAACTGCCCTAATTTATCTTCACCAATTGTAAATCCTGAAATATGGCAAAAACTCTCTAACCCAGTTAAGAGACAAGACATTAGATTATCTAATATCCAAAAAAACATTGTTAAGGTAGCAGTTGCAATTAGTCAGACACCCGATAATGAAATAAATTCTACAAATGTTCAAAAAATCGACATTGCGCCTTTAATGGATGCTATCGGTCTGTTAGGCCGTGCAAGCCAATCTCTTACAAACGAAGAGACCTTATAAAACCTTCTCTTCATAGAAAAACTTTTCCACTTTGTGCTCAAGTCGTGTTCCAATAACGAAAAACATTAAGGAAACTAACAGACTAGGAGCATTAGCCAGCCGTTAAACAGAACTTCATATAGTAGTTACAATAACAACAATAACAGAGGTTCTTTTTTAGGCAAAAGATCATACAACTACAGAGCTCGGTCACGTCCTTCATAGACTCAAACCAAAAACTCATCATACAAGAAAAGGTTAAACCAAAATCAAAAATAGACAGTTGTTTACAAACTAACACATCTAACACATTGCTCATGATAACAATGACATAGTTTTATTTATCGAATCATTACATTTAGACAAAAAGTTAGTTCTTTTCAAGCAGGTTGTCTTGGTAACTATTTACCTGTGTGGAAACAGTTGACATCTGATGAAGAAATACTCGAAATGATTGAGGGTGTTTCCATTATGTTTCAGTGAATACTACCTTTTCAAAAATCTAAACCTCATAATGTATTTAGTAAAGATCAGATTTCTATTGTTGAATAGGAATTACTCCTTTGATATCAAAGGGTGTTCTTAAGAAAACTTCAAAGGTGCCTAATGATTATATTTCTCCTATATTTTGAAGCCCAAACCAGACGGATACATAATAATTCTAAATTTAAAATGTTTGAATCAACATATAGAATATATAAAATGGATTCTCTACAATCTGTTCTAAGATTAATAGAACCCGACTGTTTTATGGCCTCAATTGATTTAAAGGATGCCTATTACTCTGTTAAAGTTGCAGAAAAATCTCAAAAGTTTTTGAAATTTATCTGAAGGGATGTATATTATTCATTTACTTGTTTTCCAAATGGTTTATGCTTCTGTCCTAGGAAATTTACAAAGGTTTTAAAGCCACCTTTATCAAAGTTAAGAAAAGATGGTCACATATCTTCTGCATATATTGACGACATTTTCCTCATGGGTACTAACTATGATAAATGATGTGATAATGTAAGGGAAACAGCTACACTGTTTTCTGATTTAGTATTTGTTGTTCATACAAACAAATCGTCTTTTACACCCAAACAAAAAATTAACGTTTGGGGGGGGGGGGTTGTATTGGTTTCTACGGAAGCCTCCTGGTGCCACTATTTTTTTTTATAGCGTAATTGTGACTTTTTATCTCCTAATTGTGGCTTTTCATCTCCTAATTGTGGCTTTTCATCTCCTAATTGTGGCTTTTCATCTTCTAATTAGGACTTTTCATCTCCTAATTAGGACTTTTTATCTCCTAATTAGGACTTTTTATCTCCTAATTAGGACTTTTTATCTCCTAATTAGGACTTTTTATCTCCTAATTAGGACTTTTTATCTCCTAATTAGGACTTTTTATCTCCTTATTAGGACTTTTTATCTCCTTATTAGGACTTTCTATCTCCTTATTAGGACTTTCTATCTCCTAATTAGGACTTTCTATCTCCTAATTAGGACTTTCTATCTCCTAATTAGGACTTTCTATCTCCTAATTAGGACTTTTTATCTCCTAATTAGGACTTTTTATCTCCTAATTAGGACTTTTATTCTCCTAATTAGGACTTTTATTCTCCTAATTAGGACTTTTTAACTCCTAATTAAGTAAAACGGTAGAATTTAAGTGAATCTCTATAAACAACACTTATTACTACCATATACTACTATAAACAATACTTACTACTATCATATACTGCTATAAAAAGCACTTACTACTACCATATACTGCTATAAACAACACTTACTACTATCATACACTGCTATAAACAACACTTACTACTACCATATACTGCTATAAACAACACTTACTATTATCATATACTGCTATAAAAAGCACTTACTACTACCATATACTGCTATAAACAGCCCTTACTATTACCATATACTGCTATAAACAACACTTACTAATATTACTACCATATACTACTATAAACAATACTTACTACTATCATATACTGCTATAAAAAGCACTTACTACTACCATATACTGCTCTAAACAGTACTTACTTATATCATATACTGCTATAAACAACAATTACTACTACCATATACTGCTATAAACAACACTTACTACTACCATATACTGCTATAAACAACACTTACTACTACCATATACTGCTATAAACAACACTTACTACTACCATATACTGCTATAAACAACACTTACTTCTATCATATACTGCTATAAACAACACTTACTACTACCATATACTGCTATAAACAACACTTAATACTATCATATACTGCTATAAAGAGAGAGAGAAATGGGGTTTAACGTCCACTCAACACAAACTAGGTCATTTCGGGACATACTGCTATAAACAACACTTACTACTATCATATACTTCTATAAACAACACTTACTACTATCATATACTGCTATAAACAACACTACTACTATATACTACTATAAACAACACTTACTACTATCATATACTGCTATAAACAACACTTACTACTACCATATACTGCTATAAACAACACTTAATACTATCATATACTGCTATAAAGAGAGAGAGAAATGGGGTTTAACGTCCACTTAACACAAACTAGGTCATTTCGGGACATACTGCTATAAACAACACTTACTACTATCATATACTTCTATAAACAACACTTACTACTATCATATACTGCTATAAACAACACTACTACTATATACTACTATAAACAACACTTACTACTATCATACACTGCGATAAACAACACTTACTACTACCATATACTGCTATAAACGACACTTAATACTATCATATACTGCTATAAAGAGAGAGAGAGAAATGGGGTTTAACGTCCACTCAACACAAACTAGGTCATTTCGGGACATACTGCTATAAACAACACTTACTACTATCATATACTTCTATAAACAACACTTACTACTACCATATACTGCTATAAACAACACTTACGTCTATCGTATACTGCTATAAACAACACTTACTACTACCATATACTGCTATAAACAACACTTACTACTACCATATACTGCTATAAACGACACTTAATACTATCATATACTGCTATAAAGAGAGAGAGAAATGGAGTTTAACGTCCAATCAACACAAACTAGGTCATTTCGGGACATACTGCTATAAACAACACTAATTACTATCATATACTTCTATAAACAACACTTACTACTATCATATACTGCTATAAACAACACTTACTACTACTATATACTACTATAAACAACACTTACTACTATCATATACTGCTATAAACAACACTTACTACTACCATATACTGTTATAAACGACACTTAATACTATCATATACTGCTATAAAGAGAGAGAGAGAAATGGGGTTTAACGTCCACTCAACACAAACTAGGTCATTTCGGGACATACTGCTATAAATAACACTTACTACTATCATATACTTCTATAAACAACACTTACTACTATCATATACTGCTATAAACAACACTTACTACTACTATATACTACTATAAACAACACTTACTACTATCATATACTGCTATAAACAACACTTACTACTACCATATACTGCTATAAACGACACTTAATACTATCATATACTGCTATAAAGAGAGAGAGAAATGGGGTTTAACGTCCACTCAACACAAACTAGGTCATTTCGGGACATACTGCTATAAACAACACTTACTACTTTCATATACTGCTATAAACAACACTTACTACTACTATATACTACTATACACAACACTTACTACTATCATATACTAGTATTTATAAATGGTAGTTCAGAGTTTTGTGGAGTTTTCGAATGGTAAGTGATGGGTTTTGTGGACATTTCTAAGAGGTAGTGATGCGTTTTGTGGACATTTCTATACGGTAGTGATGCGTTATGTGGACATTTCTAGAGGGTAGTGATGCGTTTTGTGGACATTTCTGAAGGGTAGTGATGGGTTTTGCGGACATTTCTGAAGGATAGTTATGAGCTGTGTGGAAATTTGTATAAGGTAGTGATGAGTTTTGTGGAAATTGTCTAAAGGGTAGTGATGATTTTTGTGTATATTTCTAATTGGTAGTGATGAGCATATTTTATATTTCTGACGAGTAGTGATAGGTTTTTAGTCTATTTCTGGGAGATTGCCATCAACTTGAACGAAGAATTGAAGCGTTTCCTCGGTTTTCGTTCTCGACCCACGCAAGAAACAATAATGTCGACATCCTCCGATATTTGAACCAAGGAACTCTATACACTGACATTACAAGTTCATCCATGATTATACCACCAAGCGCGAAGAGATTCACTTAAATACTACCGTTTTACTTAATTAGGAGATAACAAGTCCTAATTAGGAGATAAAAAGTCACAATTACGCTAAAAGAAAAATAGGAGATAAAAAGTCCTAATTAGGAGATAGAAAGTCCTAATTAGGAGATAAAAAGTCCTAATTAGAAGATAGAAAGTCCTAATTAGGAGATAAAAAGTCCTAATTGGGAGATAAAAAGTCCTAATTAGGAGATAAAAAGTCACAATTACGCTTAAAAAAATAAAATCGTGGCACCAGGAGGCTTCCGTAGGTTTCTGTATCAATGACTATAACTTTAACAAATGAGAAAAAAGTAAAATTAGAACAGGAATGCAATAGGTTATTAAATTATGACCAGCCTAAAATTCGATTTGTGGATCATATCATTGGACTAATAGTTTCTACTTTACCAGGTGTAATGTATGGTCCACTGTTTTATAGATGTCTCGAATTTGATAAGACTAATGCTTTAAAAAAGTCTAAGGGAAATTTTAATATGAAAATGGAAATTTCACAACAGGCAAAAGCTGAATTAAATTGGTGGATTTCCCATATTCATACTTCTTATAATCTCATTACTCGAGACACATACGATATTATAATATTTACTGACTCATGTCCCTATGGTTGGGGAGCTGAAATGGATGATTTGTCTACAGAAGCTTTACACTATATTAATTTTCTTGAAATGAAGGCTGTGTACATAACCATACAAAGTTTTAAGGATTATATTTGTGGTCACCACATTAAAATCTTAGTATATAATTCTACAGCTATGTCAGTAATAAGACATATGGGCACAAGTCACCCAGTTCAATTAAATCAGCTAGAAAAAGATATTTGGCTTTGGTTCAAAGAAAACAATGTTTGGTTAAACAATTGCACATATTCCTGGTGTCACAAATATTCAAGCAAACATAATGTCCAGGAAATCGAGACGTAATCTTGAATGGAAAATTAAGCAGGCCATTTTACAAAATCCTTTCTGTTCACTTTATCATCAGCCAAACATTGATTTATTTGCATCTAGATTAAATTTCCAATTTGAACCTTATTTATCTTATCAATGTGATCCCTTTTGTTTTGCTGTTGATGCATTTACAATATCATGGAAAGAATTTAATATTTATGCTTTCCCACCTTTTAGTTTGATATCAATGGTTCTGCAAAAAAATTCAACAGGATACAGCCACAGGAGTTTTAATAGTACCAAATTGGATCACACAGACATGGTATCCAAAACTAACAGAAATGTTGATAAAGGCGCCAATAATACTTCAGCCAAGCCACAATCTCCTTCTTTGCCCTCAAAATCAACCACATTCACTGTACCAGAAGCTCCAGTTAATAGTTTGCCTGGTTTCGGTGAAACAGAAACAACATCACTCTCGGAATCAGCCATAAATGTTCTACACATGTCATGGCGTAAAAATACTCACAAACAATATACATCATATTTACGACGCTGGGAAAAGTATTGTTCATATCATTAAATAGAACCCACAGCAGCCAGCAGCATCACAGATGGAATAAATTTTTTAGCATCACTAGTTGAGGTAAAATTGTCATATAGTGCCGTTAAAACTGCCCGAAGTGCATTAATCATGGTATTACTACCAAAAACAAAAGTGGTTTTGGAAATCAGCCTATTGTACGCAGGTTTCTTAAAGGTGTATTTAATGTCAAACGACCACACACAAAATATCACAGAATTTGGGATGTAAATAATGTTTTAAATCATATTTCTCAATTTCATTAGATTTAGAGGTTATTAACATTAAAGCTAACTACTTTATTGGCTTTAGTAACTGCTCAACGTGTACAAACCTTAAAAGTGTTACTGATATGTCTGTCAATAATGACACAATAACATTTACGATAAATTCTCTCCTAAAACAATCTAGACCAGGTCACATGTTAAACCCATTGTGTTTACCAAATATTCCAATAACCCACAGTTGTGTGTATACCAGACAGTTCAGGAATGTATGAAGAGAACTACAGCCCTAAGAGACTGAAACCAATTGCTAATAAGTTTTAAAAAATAGGTTGCCAGGCAACGAAACATACGCCCACACAGCAGCTAAATCGTCCGGGCAGTCAACAACAGTTGTTGCATTTTAAGTAATCATCAGAAAAACATAATTCAAACTCACCCATAACTATGGTGTAACTGTGATATAATCAAACGTTTTTTTTTTAAATCAGATAATAATTCAGGAAGTTACGATCCGATATGCGCAAATATGTTATGAACATGTATTTCAAGTTTCATCAAAATCAGTTCAAAATTGTGACCTCTATAGGGTCTACAACCTTGATATAACATATTTTCACACTATTCGCGTACAAACGGCGGCCATTTTATCCGTCAATTATGGTCCAATTTTCACGAAATTCAAATTCTCTATTCATTACCATGCAACGGTGATATAAGCAACCCGTTTTTTAAATCGGATAATAATTTTGACCTCCAGAGGGGCCACAAGCTAAGAAAAGCGATTTTTCGGACAATCAGGGGACATAATTCAGGACGTCACGATCCGATGGGTGCACATATCGAAAGGAACAAAGATCTTTGGGTTATAAACACACATGTCAAGTTTCATCAAAATCATTTAAAAATTGTGACATCTATAGGGTCCATAACCTTGATATAGCATATGTTCACACCATTCGCGTACAAACAGCGGCCATTTTATCCGTTAATTATGGTCCGATTTTTTAAATCGGATAATAATTTTGACCTCCAGAGGGACCACAAGCTAACAAAAGCAATTTTTCGGACAACCAGGGAAATTCAACTTCTCTCTTCATTACCATGTAACGGTGATATAATCAAACATTTTTGTAATTCGGATAATAATTTTGACCTCCAGAGGGACCACAAGCTAACAAAGGCAATTTTTCGGACAATCAGGGGACATAATTCAGGAAGTTACGACCGATGGGCGCAAATATCGAAAAGAAACCAAGATCTTTGGGTTATCAACATACATGTCAAGTTTCATCAAAATGGGCTCAAAATTGTGACCTCTATAAGGTCCACAACTTTGATATAACATATTTTCACACTATTCGCGTACAAATGTCGCAGCTATATGCGGCGCCTAAGTAAATTTAGACTCGCTGCTTCAGGTGTTCGGGATAGGGTGAGGAGAAAGAATAACTCAATATGGTTTTAAAAGTTTATATAAATATCACACATCACATAGCTATAAAATTACAAATAACATCCCGCGAACGCGGTTATTGCTTATTGATGAATCACCAGTATGACATCACATGAACGACATAATCATCAGGTGCAAAACAACAAGCCCTGAAATAACAAAAATACATTCTATACTAAACTAATTCAAGTCTGTACAATTCAGATCATGTCGCAGTAAACTCAATGATTGACTTCCATTTTGGATGAAGTATATAAATTATTTCATAAAATCATAATATAGAATCATTCATTCTACACACCTGATTTCACACAACCAAGTCACATACCCAAACATTCATGTATGTTAAAGTTAAATGTAATGTAAGTGTCTTGCCAGTTTGTGGAAATGAGCTGTATAAATCAGGAACAATGAACCAGTCATCCAACCAGAAAATGAAGAGTGGGAAAAGATACTGATTCATATCTTTTAATAAAATGCGCCACCCAAATAACCAATCAGAATACAAGAAATAATATCACCTGATAAACAACCTCGAAGTGAAATGTTCAACAAAACCTTCCAGAACAAAAGTAACTCCTCAATATTTTAAACTAAGGACACAAAGAACAAATTCTACCAAACATAAAAATCAAATCCTAGTTCCTACAAAACTAAGACCAAAACTTCAAAAGTATAACTACAATAGCAACTTATATACAGCACAACCCATAACATCTTTTTATACTTTTTTAACTATGTAAAATAAAACTCAAAATCCCATTACTTAAATAACACGATCAAACAACCAAACGGACAAACTGAAATGTAGCAAATTATACCCCGCTACATACTTCCCCCCACCGTTAAATGACGTCCCCGTCATTACTTACCAGTGAAATAATATTATTTATTACCCGTTATTACACCGAGTAAAGCATTACTCACTTCTTGAGACATGGACGTAAATGTACCGGCCGAATGCAAAGACTGAATATACTTAGCTCTTTCCATCCATTCTGGCGATGTATTAACTTGAGACATGACAAATTCTCCATCTCTCATCCACTGTGGTCTTCGTCGATTACGCCCTGACCTTCTTGGTGGCACCTCAACATCTAAAGATTCTCCAGATGAATCATCTGAATTAATTACCTCGGTTATAACGTCAGTTGGTACTTGTAAATCAGAAATGTCATGAATCTCTACTTCAGTTCGAATATTCTTCTCTCCCTCACCTTCAATATCCTCCTGGATATTGTCTACAGCAGATATTTCATCTACAACTTCTTCGGCTTCAATGGGAGTGTGACATGTAAATACTTCAAAATCGTCACAGGATTCAAAAGGCTGTGAATCGGCTATTTCCTCCGAAACATCAACGATTACCTGTTTTAATTTTCTGGGTTTAGGTTGAGGTTTATCTGAAATTAAACTGGGCACATCTGTATCCTGGATAATGCTATTGACTGGTAATAAATGATTCCTATGAAGTGTACGAGTTCTTCCCAACCCAGATTCTGATCTAACTCGATACACGGGAATCTCTAAATTAGGTTGGTCTACAACAATATAGGCATCGGTTTCCCACCGATCGGCTATCTTATGATTACCATCAAACGCAAGAGCCTTTACTAAAACACGATCACCCGTTTCAATTTTTATACCTCTAACTTTTTTATCATAATCTTGTTTCTGTCGCTGTTTACTCCTTGTAGAAAATATCGCGGCCAATTCATATGCTCTTTGAAGACGTTCCTTTAATTTCTTGGTGTAAAGGTGTAATGACGTTATAGAAGAATCTTTATTTATTCCAAATACTAGATCAATCGGTAATCTAGGATGACGCCCGAACATTAAGAAAAGGGGTGAATATTTCGTTGTTTCATGACGAGTACAATTATACGCATGAACTAATGGTGAAACGTGCGCTTTCCAATCGGACTTTTGATCTTGTTCCAATGTTCCTAACATATTTAAGAGAGTTCTATTAAATGGCTCGCATTGGCCATTTCCCATTGGGTGGTAAGGTGTAGTTCGCGATTTAGCAATACCTGTAAATTTACAAAGCTCTTTCATAATACTGCTTTCAAAATTTGCTCCTTAGTCCGAGTGAATTTTTGTAGGTAACCCATAATGAACAACGAAATTGTTAAAGAAAGCTTCTGCCGTAGTCTTAGCCGTCATATTCCGTGTTGGAATCGCTTGTGCGTATTTTGTGAATAAATCGGTTATTACTAAGATGTACTGAAAGTTACCTTTTGATGGTTCTAGAGTAAGGAAGTCCATTGCGACTATTTCAAGTGGGAATGTAGTTTCAATATTAACCAACGATGCTCTAACATTAGTAGGTGATTTTCGTCTTAAGCATCTTTCACAAGTCTTAATCCACTTTTCGACATCAGAATTAATACCTGGCCAATAAAAACGTTCTTTGAGTAGTAACAAAGTTCGGTCTCTTCCCATGTGTCCCATATCATCATGTAGAGCCACAAACGCCGATTTTCTGTAATGTAACGGAAGAATTAACTGATTAACTGTATGACCATCAACATTTATTTCTCGATATAAAACACCCTGTTTTAATTTCAATTTATCAAAATTTCTATTCAAATTAACGTAATCTTTACTAATTTGTTCCGGATTCGGTCTGATCCCCGATCTAATATATCTTATTAAAGACAACAAAGTAGGATCTTTCGACTGTTCCTTTCTCCAATCTCTAGGAGTCATGCCATTCAAACCTTCTCCGATATCTGGAACTATGTCAGGTGAAATAATTAGACATTCAGCATAATTATCTACTATAGTATTACAAATTACCTTAATATTTTCGGTGCTAATATGTTCATTTGTGTTTGGCGAATCTTGTAATCTGGATAAAATGTCAGCATCGGTGTTGTATTTTCCTGGTCTATATTTAATTTCAAAATTATAAGCCGAAAGTGCTGCTAACCACCTATGGCCGGTTGCGTCTAGTTTAGCTGAAGTTAAAACATAAGTTAAAGGGTTATTATCAGTGAATACTGTAAAATCGTTTCCGTACAAATAATCATGGAATTTCTCTGTAATAGACCATTTTAAAGCTAGGAATTCAAGTTTGTGGGCTGAATAGTTCTGTTCCGATTTATTTAAATTTCTTCTAGCATAAGAAATTACTTTTAGCATACCATTTTGCTTTTGATACAATGCTGCACCTAATCCTTTTTGGCAAGCATCTATATGCAATTCAAAAGGCAACGTGTAGTCACTACTTCCTAATATTGGTGAAGAACATAATCTTTCCTTTAACTCCTTAAAGGCGGCTTCCTGATCAGAATCCCATTTCCAAATAGGAAAATTAGATTTACCTTTCTTGTTTGGAGATGGCATCAACTGTGATAGTGGTTTAGCTATTTTAGAAAAGTTTTGGACAAAACGGCGGTAATATCCTGCAAAGCCCAGAAACTTACGGACTTCTACAGAGTTTGATGGACGAAGCCAATTCTTGATAACGTCAATTTTGTCGATATCCGGTTCTATCCCGTTAGCTGAAATAATATGACCAACACAATTCACACGTCTCATAAAGAAACTACACTTATCTGCACTTAATTTAAGATTACATTGACGTAGTCTATCCAAAACCATGGAAAGTCGCTCTAAATGTTCTTCATACGTATCTGCAAAAATGATCAAATCATCGATATATACAACACAAATTGATAAATGAAGATCTCCTAAAACCTCTTCCATTAAACGCTGGAATGTCGCGGGAGAATTACAAAGTCCAAAAGGGAGGCGATTATACTCATAAAAACCTAGAGGGCCGACAGTGAATGCAGTTCGTTCCTTATGATCTTCTAAGACTTCGACTTGGTAATAACCCGAACTGGGCACATCTGTATCCTGGATAATGCTATTGACTGGTAATAAATGATTCCTATGAAGTGTACGAGTTCTTCCCAACCCAGATTCTGATCTAACTCGATACACGGGAATCTCTAAATTAGGTTGGTCTACAACAATATAGGCATCGGTTTCCCACCGATCGGCTATCTTATGATTACCATCAAACGCAAGAGCCTTTACTAAAACACGATCACCCGTTTCAATTTTTATACCTCTAACTTTTTTTATCATAATCTTGTTTCTGTCGCTGTTTACTCCTTGTAGAAAATATCGCGGCCAATTCATATGCTCTTTGAAGACGTTCCTTTAATTTCTTGGTGTAAAGGTGTAATGACGTTATAGAAGAATCTTTATTTATTCCAAATACTAGATCAATCGGTAATCTAGGATGACGCCCGAACATTAAGAAAAGGGGTGAATATTTCGTTGTTTCATGACGAGTACAATTATACGCATGAACTAATGGTGAAACGTGCGCTTTCCAATCGGACTTTTGATCTTGTTCCAATGTTCCTAACATATTTAAGAGAGTTCTATTAAATGGCTCGCATTGGCCGTTTCCCATTGGGTGGTAAGGTGTAGTTCGCGATTTAGCAATACCTGTAAATTTACAAAGCTCTTTTATAATACTGCTTTCAAAATTTGCTCCTTAGTCCGAGTGAATTTTTGTAGGTAACCCATAATGAACAACGAAATTGTTAAAGAAAGCTTCTGCCGTAGTCTTAGCCGTCATATTCCGTGTTGGAATCGCTTGTGCGTATTTTGTGAATAAATCGGTTATTACTAAGATGTACTGAAAGTTACCTTTTGATGGTTCTAGAGTAAGGAAGTCCATTGCGACTATTTCAAGTGGGAATGTAGTTTCAATATTAACCAACGATGCTCTAACATTAGTAGGTGATTTTCGTCTTAAGCATCTTTCACAAGTCTTAATCCACTTTTCGACATCAGAATTAATACCTGGCCAATAAAAACGTTCTTTGAGTAGTAACAAAGTTCGGTCTCTTCCCATGTGTCCCATATCATCATGTAGAGCCACAAACGCCGATTTTCTGTAATGTAACGGAAGAATTAACTGATTAACTGTATGACCATCAACATTTATTTCTCGATATAAAACACCCTGTTTTAATTTCAATTTATCAAAATTTCTATTCAAATTAACGTAATCTTTACTAATTTGTTCCGGATTCGGTCTGATCCCCGATCTAATATATCTTATTAAAGACAACAAAGTAGGATCTTTCGACTGTTCCTTTCTCCAATCTCTAGGAGTCATGCCATTCAAACCTTCTCCGATATCTGGAACTATGTCAGGTGAAATAATTAGACATTCAGCATAATTATCTACTATAGTATTACAAATTACCTTAATATTTTCGGTGCTAATATGTTCATTTGTGTTTGGCGAATCTTGTAATCTGGATAAAATGTCAGCATCGGTTATAAGCCGAAAGTGCTGCTAACCACCTATGGCCGGTTGCGTCTAGTTTAGCTGAAGTTAAAACATAAGTTAAAGGGTTATTATCAGTGAATACTGTAAAATCGTTTCCGTACAAATAATCATGGAATTTCTCTGTAATAGACCATTTTAAAGCTAGGAATTCAAGTTTGTGGGCTGAATAGTTCTGTTCCGATTTATTTAAATTTCTTCTAGCATAAGAAATTACTTTTAGCATACCATTTTGCTTTTGATACAATGCTGCACCTAATCCTTTTTGGCAAGCATCTATATGCAATTCAAAAGGCAACGTGTAGTCACTACTTCCTAATATTGGTGAAGAACATAATCTTTCCTTTAACTCCTTAAAGGCGGCTTCCTGATCAGAATCCCATTTCCAAATAGGAAAATTAGATTTACCTTTCTTGTTTGGAGATGGCATCAACTGTGATAGTGGTTTAGCTATTTTAGAAAAGTTTTGGACAAAACGGCGGTAATA
The DNA here is from genome assembly GCA_036850965.1 of Patella caerulea. Lineage (NCBI taxonomy): Eukaryota > Metazoa > Mollusca > Gastropoda > Patellidae > Patella > Patella caerulea. The sequence continues at coordinate 41,830,425 of JAZGQO010000007.1, forward strand.
TCCTGCAAAGCCCAGAAACTTACGGACTTCTACAGAGTTTGATGGACGAAGCCAATTCTTGATAACGTCAATTTTGTCGATATCCGGTTCTATCCCGTTAGCTGAAATAATATGACCAACATAATTCACACGTCTCATAAAGAAACTACACTTATCTGCACTTAATTTAAGATTACATTGACGTAGTCTATCCAAAACCATGGAAAGTCGCTCTAAATGTTCTTCATACGTATCTGCAAAAATGATCAAATCATCGATATATACAACACAAATTGATAAATGAAGATCTCCTAAAACCTCTTCCATTAAACGCTGGAATGTCGCGGGAGAATTACAAAGTCCAAAAGGGAGGCGATTATACTCATAAAAACCTAGAGGGCCGACAGTGAATGCAGTTCGTTCCTTATGATCTTCTAAGACTTCGACTTGGTAATAACCCGATTTCATATCAAGTTTACTGTAAAATTTATTTCCGGCTAAGTGATCCAAGACTTCCTCGATCCTCGGTAACGCATATGAATCTTTAATTGTTCTCAAATTTAATTGTCAAAAATCAGTACACTTCCTCAATTTACCATTTTTTCGACGACACAAAACAACGTTAGACGCCCATGGACTGTGGGAAGGTCTGATAACGCCACAAGCTAGTAACTGATTAAGATGATTCTTTACTTCATTAAACATAGAAGGTGGAATGCGACGATGTCTTTGCTTAAAGGGTACATTATCCATAAGATCAATACGATGTGCAACTCTTGAAGTACGTCCAAGATCTAAATCATTTTTAGCAAAAACATCTTTAAAATTAGATAACAAGTCTTTACCTTGAGTTAGTTCAATTTCTGTAAGGTCACTGGAATCTATTTCAACTTTACCAAAAATTGTATTTTCATCAGGCTCTTCAGTATCAACTGTAGACTCAATAGTAACAGGTTGTAATTCACAAATTATTGCATTAGGCGATATCACAAAAGTTTGTGTAGACACGTTTGACAAATGAATAGGAATATGTTTAGCTTCATGATAATTATATATAGTTAAAGTTGGAGATACATCAAGATCAGCTAAAGTAGAAGTTTTACATGGATGAACCATCGCCATTACTTGTGGATAACACACTTTTCTATCAACATGACCATTTATTGTAACTTGAGTATTGGGAGGAACTACTATGTTGTGAGTTTCTGCACTTTTAATTATTCCTAAACTATAATCCCGCTTAATCAATTCTTTCTCGGAAAGAATCATGCTCCTGAATGATAAATACCACGGACTATGTAATTTAGCATCGTGTAAAAATGATTGACCATGATGGTTCTTGCACTGACTCATTAATTTGGAGAGAACATTTGTTCCCAATAATACTGGAACAGAGGAATTATATTTACTCACCGGAATAACTAAAAACATACATGTTAATTTATCACTTCCATCAACACCAACAGTTTCTAAATCAGCCTCAATATATCCAGAATACGGTAACTTGTTACCATCGGCACACTCAATGTCTAAAATTGTTTGAAGTTGATGCAATGTTAAATTAGATAATTTTGATTTGTAAAAGTCTTCGTTTATGGTTGAAATTGTTGACCCCGTATCCAACAATGCTTTACATGGTAAACCTTCAATAATAATATTTGTCTCATTAGCAACTCCAACTAATTTACTTGAATTTATTGTCTTTGATTCTGGAAGTCGTTGCGCCGCACATCCCAGGGTGCTTCCCTTTGTCTGGAGTCCCGTACGTTTAACGAATGGTTACGGTTTAAAGCTATTCTACAACCTATCTCTACATGACCTGGACTACCACATCGCCAACAAACAGGTCCTGGAAATCTGGACGAATCATGAGAATTCCTGTAATAATGAAATGGCCTACCTGAGTATTGGTTAGGATGAGGTGCACGCGAATAATTCTGCGCGTTCTGATCAATTCCAGGAGAACCTAATCTTGGTTTCTGTGAGACTTGTTCTTTTAAAGTACGAATTTCACTGCTAAGATTGTTGATTATGCCTTTAATTTCCTGAAATTCAGAGTTAGAAACATTAGATGCGCTAGCCATTTTAGATGGAGCCGGTTTTGGTTCTACAAGTCTACGTTGACTTAGGTCGTATTCAATACGTCGGACAGCAATTCGAAGTTGATCGAAATCTATTGGTTGATCATATTTATGAGCAGCAAGATCTTTCAAATGAGGTAATAAACCTCGCCAAAAGACACTTCTAAAAGCAGCATTACTATCGTCTAAATTAGGTGTCATGCCACGAGTAGCTCGAGAATATAATTCTTCCAACCTACATGCCCAATTAGTGATTCCGATTCTTCACAGGTACCATATACACTCAACAGCTTGTCTAATATCTCTGGAATTGTAGCCGATGAACCAAGGCGCATAACAACTTTACCTGCTTCTCCCTTTAAAGACCGTCTCATAGCAAGAAGTAACACATGATCTTGGTAGTTAGCTTCATTCAGTAGACAATCTACTTCATATCGCCATAAATCATAACTTACCTCACCTTTACCAGGTTCTCCAAAAAACATTGACAGTTTTGGAATTTGACTGACTGATTTATTTACTAATTCTATGGGCTCAGACTTAATACTAGGCCACTTACCTTGTGTCTTTAAAGTGTTAATCATCCAATCGGAAATACCTTCCGGTGAATTCACACCAGCTGGAAAAATACCTATGTTTCTTAAAGTTTCACCTAAAAGATTTGCGTCACCTTCACCACCTACAGGTGCAACATCAACTTGAGGACCATTGTCACCAACCTCCTGTTGGTTTATATCACCACCCTCAACATTATTAACATCAACCTCTTGATCATTAGCGGACATAATGACAACTTGACCAAATACTACCAACCAAAATGAAATGCAGCCTGAAATACTAAAAAAACTTAAAAGACAATTAGAGAAAAAACAGTCCGAATTGATAATGATAACCTACCATGTTATGTGAATATGTAATGTGTGGGGTAATATGTTATATAATCCATGTTATGCACATGTATACTTACGCTCAATCACAAACCATTCAGACCATATAAAAGTTATAACGTATAAACACACATTTATAAAAATACAAATTAAAAATTCAATTGAAAATTAATGTCAATTAAAATGAAAATCCTCTTCCTCTTCTGTTGAACGACGCGCACATATAGTCCTGCAAAGTCCTTGAAGTTCATTCACGCAATAATCACAAAATATGTCTTCTGTCGCGAACAAAATGTCACGGATATACCACTTTAATTTGTAGACACAACTAGTATCAAAAGTGTCAATTATTGAAACCTAATTTTTAAAAAGTTGAAAATTGCTAGCAAGACATTCTCCTCAAAACTCCTATCCTCCCTGGGGGCTCCATTTGTCGCAGCTATATGCGGCGCCTAAGTAAATTTAGACTCGCTGCTTCAGGTGTTCGGGATAGGGTGAGGAGAAAGAATAACTCAATATGGTTTTAAAAGTTTATATAAATATCACACATCACATAGCTATAAAATTACAAATAACATCCCGCGAACGCGGTTATTGCTTATTGATGAATCACCAGTATGACATCACATGAACGATATAATCATCAGGTGCAAAACAACAAGCCCTGAAATAACAAAAATACATTCTATACTAAACTAATTCAAGTCTGTACAATTCAGATCATGTTGCAGTAAACTCAATGATTGACTTCCATTTTGGATGAAGTATATAAATTATTTCATAAAATCATAATATAGAATCATTCATTCTACACACTTGATTTCACACAACCAAGTCACATACCCAAACATTCATGTATGTTAAAGTTAAATGTAATGTAAGTGTCTTACCAGTTTGTGGAAATGAGCTGTATAAATCAGGAACAATGAACCAGTCATCCAACCAGTAAATGAAGAGTGGGAAAAGATACTGATTCATATCTTTTAATAAAATGCGCCACCCAAATAACCAATCAGAATACAAGAAATAATATCACCTGATAAACAACCTCGAAGTGAAATGTTCAACAAAACCTTCCAGAACAAAAGTAACTCCTCAATATTTTAAACTAAGGACACAAAGAACAAATTCCACCAAACATAAAAATCAAATCCTAGTTCCTACAAAACTAAGACCAAAACTTCAAAAGTATAACTACAATAGCAACTTATATACACCACAACCCATAACATCTTTTTATACTTTTTTAACTATGTAAAATAAAACTCAAAATCCCATTACTTAAATAACACGATCAAACAACCAAACGGACAGCCTGAAATGTAGCAAATTATACCCCGCTACACAAACGGTGGCCATTTTGTTTGTCAATTCTGGTCCAGAGGGACCACAAGCTAAAAAGGGCGACCAGGGGCCATAATTCAGGAAGTTACGATCCGATTGGCGCAAATATCGCAAGGTACCAAGATCTTTGGGTTATAAACATTTATTACAAGTTTCATCCAAATCGGTTCAAAATTATGACCTCTACACTGTTCACAAGCTAAAAAACGTGATATTTCGTACAATCAGGGGTCATAACCCATGAAGTTACAGTCCGATACATGCCAATATCGAAAGGAACCGAGATCTTAGGGTGATAAATCTATACTTTAAGTTTCATTGAAATCGGATAAAAAATGTGACCAGTAGACTGTTCACAAACAATTGTGGACGGACGGACGGACGAACAGGGGCGACGACAATATACGTCCACATGAAAATGTGGGCGTATAAAAACCTCATGCAGCTGTTTCCACTGATACAATTTCTAGGTGGATCAAATTTGTGTTAAAAGGGGGAGGAATAAATATTGATGGGTATGATGGAACACATAGTACACATTCTGCATCAACATCAAATGTTTTCTCGAAAAACGTTGACATAAACACTATCCTAAGTGCTGCTGGATGGTGCAATGCTAAAACTTTTCAAAAGCTTTATCCCAAAAATATAGAGGGAAAGAAAGAATTCTGTACTTTAATACAAGAATAGCTTAAAGCCCCAATAACACTCTTGTTGTAACTGAATAATATTTCCCAATCTTCATTCTGGTCAACAAATCGTATTATTTTAGAATATTCCAATTAAATGATGATAATATAAATTTCATCTTAACACACCTATTTTTAAAAATTGGAAAAATTCAACCAATTGATTTGAAAAGTCTAACGTAAACCTTTTCAAATGTGACTTGGATTTTAAAATATTTTCGAACCCTCTGGACAAGTAAAATAGGTTGTAATGGACAATTTACACAACGGGTAGGACACTTAAACATCTAGTACTTAGAATAATGGTATTATTTATTTTTTGGAGCTACCAAGCCAGCAAGAATGTTATTGTCCCTTTAATATACCAATATGTATACTTAAATCTAATTCAAGTTACTGTCAGGTAGACAGTTTATAGACTTACTGTTAAGTAAAAAGTTTATATTCTGTGAAGTACACAGTTTTTTGACAATATTAGTTGCAATGTTATCTAATAATACTATTGCTGGACAAATTAGTCTTACAGTTTACATTTAATTGTTTTAATTAATCTATAGTTGAAACTATTTAATAATTTATTTTACTAATCATTAATGTACAATGTAACATTGAAGTCATTGGTTTAAAAATAATGTAAAGCAATCTATTTGTGTCTTATGTTTCAATTACCTCCCTTTAATTGAACATTTTTTCTTGTTGACACACTGATGTTCCAGCTCACTTATTTAATATTAAAGAGGAAGACCAACGATTTTCATCAAGGTTTCCATAAATCTGAAATATATATTCAGAAAGAATCCCCTCTGTAACAAAAGTAAAAAAGTTTTTGTAAACGAGAAATTAATTTTTATTAAAACCGGAAGTGACATAGTTGGTTCAACACGCTCACTGGGCTCTATAGAAAGCATACAGATTTGGCATATGTCTACTGATGTATTGTATTCTCGTCCCGTCCTTTGACCAAAAATCTTGTGAAATGGACTGTTTGTTAGGATATTATAAATACGAATTTTTGTTTTTTTAACATTTAGTACACAAAGCCGTCGCGTAAATTCGCTCAAACTGAACAGTACGCTGTGGCCCAATTCACACTGCGTGGTTAAATATTTACATCACGTGGTTTGATTGACAGCTTACAAGTGATATATATCGTCTGCTTTGGTGTTTTTGTGCTTGTTGACAGCATTTTTCAACATAAACAGACCAAAATTATCGGCATGTGAGACATATAATATAGTGCATTTTGGCACACGATGTCGACATGAGCTGCTTTCCCGTTTTTCTTCTATTTCCTCTTGAGAATGAGTTGCCTCGATCGTTTATACGGCATGTAGACCCATAGAAGAGATATTTTATATTCCAATACGTTGACAAACTTTGGAAATTAATATATTTATTTGAATATGCGTGTGTCACAAGTCCGTTAAAATAAATACAAACACTGTCAGCCGACTCAGCACGCATGAAAACATCGAAGCAGACGACATACATCTCACGTGTAAGCTGTCAATCAAACCACGTGTGAATTGGGCCACAGCGTACTGTTTTGTATGAGTGATTTTACGCGACGGCTTTGTGTACTAAACGCTAAAACACCATAAATTCGTGTTTATAATATCCTAACAAACAGCCCATTCGATAAGATTTTTGGCCCAAGGATGAGGCGTGAACACAATACAGCAGTAAACTTATACCAAATCTGTATGCTTTCTATAGAGCCCAGTGAGCGTGTTGAACCAACTATGTCACTTCCGGTTTTAATAAAAATTAATTTCTCTTTTACAAAAACTTTTTTACTTGTGTTACAGAGGGGATTATTTCTGAATATATATTTAAGATATATGGAAACCTTGTTGAAAATCGTTGGTCTTCCCCTTTAAGTATAGGATATTAACCTACCCAAGGTTGATATGACAGAGAACACGCGGGCGCAGCCCAAGGGTTCTCTATCATATCAATCCGAGGGAGAGTAGGTTTATATCTGACATATACAACATTCACCCTTAAATTTAATGGACTCTTCTGAAAAAGGCAACCGTGATTGGATAATTGCTCGGCATCACGTGCACGTGTTTGTTTATACGTTGCCATTTTGTAGTAATTGAATTGAAGAAAGCTAAAACAAAATGGATAGTAAAACGAAGTCAGACGAATAATCAATCCTTTTTAGTCATCATATTGACGATAGAATAGATATGAATGCAACTATGATGAGGATCTATACAAAGTCTGAAGAAAATTTGGATCAAAAGGCAATCTTTTCCGATAATTCTGAACCGTGACTGAAGGTTATTTTTCGGTATGTTCAGAGAGAGATTTGACCGACTGTTTTGAGTGGACTGTAGCCGTAGCCAAAAATACTTTACAGAGGAACTCTTGGGTGATAAATACTTTCAAGTCTTGGAGTGTATGGAGAAATGATTTGGACAGAAAGAAAATTCTGAAAGATATCTTAGACATGGACTGGAGTGTGGATAACCGATTTAAATAAGCCGATATAGCCTGGTCGAGGTGCATATTTAGTGGGAAAAAAATTCCTACCCAAGCGATTATTATTTCATATGAACAAGTAGCGTGAGTAGTCTTCCAGAAAAATTTTCCCCGTTGATCGGCCTTGGGGAAAATTTTTAGGGGGCTTTTTTGTTTGGATCCCCGAAATCGCCCTAAAATCCGTTAATAGCTATGATAACTCGCTTAATATTCATATTTAGGGTTAATAATGTACCAGGAGCCTATAGGAAATCCATACCAAGGAATTCAAAAAAGACGTCAAAAATGACCTATGACGTCACCGAAATGGCACCCAAAATTGTTCCTGTCATTTATATTTTTGCTCAGTTTTAGTTTGTTTGCTAATGTGCTGTGCTGGGCTGCACTATACTCGCCGATATCCGTCTGATCAGTATTGTTAACACTGCTCACTGGTCAGGCTCCGTGATTTGAGTGGTATCAAAAGACCTTTCTACAAAGCCGCTGCATGTTTTTTGTATGTAATGATGAATGAAGATGACAGTAACTTTTCTGAATCTTGTTGTGTTATGTGTGAGGAGGGTTTTACTCACGAGAAAGCTACAAAATTGTACAAAAACGGTCGGGGTACGCTTTTTCGCCTCACGGAGCTAAGGGGAGATTTGACGTTACAACAGCGGTTACTTACGGAAGGTAATCTATATGTTCATGAAAGCTGTCGTCGGCCGTATATCGACGAAAGAACATCGACATGTAGCACTGATGATAGTGGTGAACCACGCCTTAAAAAATTGCGATCCGAAGTACCACAGTTCGAATGAAAAGTGCAGTGCTTTTTATGTGGTGAACCTGCTATTTCCGAGGCTCGTCATCCAGATCGCGATCGCATTAAACTGGTGGAGACGATAGAAATTAGAACCACGTCCCCGAAAGCGTCTGAACGGGTGTCCTCTAGCTTGACCGATGAAATAAGAGCTATGCTTTTAGATTGTCATGATCTAGCTGCTGTTGAGGCTCGATATCACACTCGATGTTACCAGAAGTTGCTACTGGCTAATCCATCGGTCAATTCAGATAAAGCAGGACGTCCTGTTGATGAAAATAAACAAGATTCATTTCTGTTGTTATGTAGTTGGCTCGAGAGCGAGGGGGATGCAGAAATCTTCTCGATCAAAGATGGGGGAACTTGCATGCGAAGGCTCAGAAATATACTCAGAGAAGGCTCTGCGCATGAAGCTTAAATCGCATTTGTGCCTTTTGCCCGCTAATAAAGTCATACGGATTTGGATATGCGCGTTTCTTGTATTCTCATTGTCTAATTTCTTCGCGAATCAGTTTTGCGGCAGTGACCATTATGCGTTCACTATCGTCCAACTGATTTGCTTTTCTTTCCTGATACCAAGGAAAAGCCTAGCTCTTATTTCTTCGGTCAAGCTAGAGGACACCCGTTCAGACGCTTTCAGGGACGTGGTTCTAATTTCCATCGTCTCCACCAGTTTAATGCGATCGCGATCTGGATGACGAGCCTCGGAAATAGCAGGTTCACCACATAAAAAGCAGTGCACTTTTCATTCGAACTGTGGTACTTCGGATCGCAATTTTTTAAGGCGTGGTTCACCACGCTCATCAGTGCTACATGTCGATGTTCTTTCGTCGATATACGGCCGACGACAGCTTTCATGAGCATATAGATTACCTTCCGTAAGTAACCGCTGTTGTAACCTCTAATCTCCACTTATCTCGGTGAGGCGAACAAGCGTACCTAGACCGTTTTTGTACAATTTTGTAGCTTTCTCGTGAGTAAAACTCTCCTCACACATAACACAACAAGATTCAGAAAAGTTACTGCCATCTTCATTCATCATTACATACAGAAAACATGCAGCGGCTTTGTAGAAAGGTCTTTTGATACCACTCAAATCACGGAGCCTGAACAGTGAGCAGTGTTAACAATACTGATCAGACGGATATCGGCGAGTATAGTGCAGCCCAGCGCAGCCCGCGTGTTCTCTATCATATCAATCCGAGGGAGAGTAGGTTTATATCTGACATATACAACAGTTCACCTTGAATTTAATTTAAAAAAGGCAACAGTGATTGGATAATTGCTCGACAGTTTCCGCCAAAATGCGAAAATTACCGAAGCTGTCACGTGCAGATGTTTATTTAAACGTCGCCATTTTGGAGAAAGCAAAAACAAAAGGGATAGTAAAACGAATGAAGCCAGGCGAATAATCAATCCATTTTAGTCACCATAATGACGGTAGAATTGATGTGAATGCAAATATGATGAGGATCTATCCAAAGCCTGAGGAAAACTTCGAGTGTGTGGAGAAATAATGTCGGCGGAAAGAAAATTCTGAAAGATATCTTAGATGGAGTATGGTCATGGATAACCGATTTAAATATGCCGATAAGTACGCCGTCTATTTCGTTACTGAATGCTACAAACTAATATAACAATGGGTTTTTTTTTATTTTCAAAAGAATAAAATTAATTTCTGTGTTCTTTGTATTATTTCGATCATCTACGTCATCAGCGGTTGATATGAGCCGAATATATCGACCTGGGATGACGTCATCAGCGGTTGATATGATATATCAACCTGTCATGATGTCATCAGCGGTTGATATGAACCGAATATCAACCTATGATGACGTCATGAGAGGTTGTTATGAGATACAACTGCTATGGACATCAAAGAAAAAAACTACACCCAGTTGTATATGCAACAGATAACTATTTGCTTTGAAGTCCCACATGACACGAAGTGACGTAACCATAGTGATGATAGAATTTAAAAATTAAACGCACAATCCTTTATGGGACCTTCCTATTACCATGACTCCGTTCCTTTTCTGGAATAAATATATACACTGTTGCTTATTGAAAACTGACACTATCTGCGCATGTCTTCTCACATGAATACTCCCTTCCTTACCATAGGAACCAATGCCACTTGGTTTTATGGGCGTCTCGCCTGTTGTGGTGTTAATCGTGTGGGTCATTATGAGGCGCCTCACATGAGGAATCAACTAGCGCTCCCGGCAACAAAAATGGGACATTTTTCATGAAAATATTCCTGTTGATTCAATATTTCTAACTGGTTAATCAAATGGTCAAAATTTTCTCAACTAGTCCCATTTTTCAACCAGTTAAATTCTCTTCACTCTTGACGATACAATGATAATACGTTAATTAATAATATGACGATATGATAATTTTACAGGTCGATGGTTGTAAATTACTTCAGTTCGTGGTTTCGCCCATGGTGTCTTGTTTCAATGTATGAGGTTGAACCGTTAGTTCGTTGAATGTTGAAGTTCTCTAAGTACTTTAAAGAACTCACCCACAGTGTCTAATCTGGTATAGGTCCATCCCAATCTGTAGTTCCGGAAACAAGATCACGCAAGAGTATCTTCCCTTTGATGACGACTGGTGATATGAATCCGATGGGATCGAACAAACTGTTGACGACAGAAAGCAGCCCTCTTCTGGTAAGTGGTTTATTGAAGTTAGATAAACGATAGGTAAAGACGTTTGAAGATATGTCCCAATATAAGCCAAGGCTTCTCTGTATCGGAGGGATGTCATTTCTAAGATCCAAGTCCTTTAAATCTTTGGCGAGATCGGATGTAGGGAATGCGGATTGGACTTCTTCATAATTAGATGCGATTTTGTGAAGACGCAAGTTTCCGTTGTCAATTAGAATTCGCTGAGTTCGTTTGAGAACGTCTATAGCTTGTTGCTGGCTAGAAAATGAGGTTAAGCCGTCGTCAACATAGAAATCTTCGACGACGAACTCGACAACGTCAGGATCAGTGTTTTCGACAATTTTACGTCGAGACCGTAAGTAGCCACGGCAGGCGATGGGCTGTTGCCAAATACGTGGACTCGCTTGCGGTATTCAATCAGGGGTTGCTCAAGATCGTTGTTACGAAACCACAGAAAACGAAGAAAGTTTCTGTGTTCTGGCTTCACATAAAAAGAATAGAACATCTGGCGTAAGTCTGCAATAATAGCGATGGTTTCCTTTCGGAATCTCATAAGTACTCCTAATAGTTCATTAGTTAAATTAGTTCCTGATAGTAGCACACTGTTAAGAGAGTGACCTTCGTGTTTGGCGGAAGAATCAAACAGCTCTAATTTGATGTGGATTGTGTGGGTGATACACGCCAAATATCGGTAGGTACCAGCATTCTTCATCTTGTTGTAGTGGTGGAGCTATTTCTGCGTGTCCATTATCAAAGATGTCTTTCATAATGTTGACAAAGTGTTTGCGTTTAAGAGGATTTTTTTAAGGCTGTTATCCAGTAATTTGGATCTTTTAACCGCTTGAGGTCGGTTGTTTGGAAGCCTTGGTCGTGGATCTCTAAAAGGAAGTGGAACAGTCCAATATCCATCAGAATTTTTAACGAATTCGCGATCCATTAATTCTATGAATGCTTTATCTTCCCTGGAAGTTCCAAGTATTTCATCGTCTTTTGTCCTTAATGAAATAATGAATTAGCTATGCTGTTAGTATGATACTTTAAATATGAAAGTTCTTTAACCTCGTAGTTGTTCGGACATGGAGGTAAAGTTGAAGTCCGTCCATCATTTAAGATGTAGGTCTTGTTGGCATGGACAGTTGTTGGTAGGTGCTGTTTTCCTAGGCACATTTCACCAACTATCACTTAATCAAGGTTTAGTTTCTGGGCGAAGGGTGTATTCCTTGGACCAGTTTGCTGTTGCAGAACATGATGTGCCTCAGGTAAGTCAGGGCCTATTAATAGTAGAACAGGTGTCTCTGCTTCCAATTTTGGTATTTTATCAGCAATGTCAGGCAAATGAGGGTGGTGGCAAGCGACGTTAAGTGTTGGTATCTCTTCCCTATTGTCTGTTTTTTTTTGTTTGTTTAAACATAGTTTATTGTACTAGAACATAACTAAAGTACAAACGGATTGGGACAAAAGTTACGAAAACTTACCGATGCCCTCTCCACATACATTGTAAGTGACAGTTATAATAGTACAATTGTTAAGAACATACAAAACGAAGGATATAAATAGTACAATTGTTAAGAACATACAAAAACGAAGGATATAAATGTTATAATAAATAATTTAAAATCCCATTATAGAGAAATTCTTAAATATTTAGTTTATGAAAGTAATTTTCGATATGCCCAAAGAATCTCACTGGGGGATTTTATGTCTTCTTTTGAAATTCAACGTGGTTTTCACCCTTGCGAATAGAAAAAATCGAAATCGAAAGTTGGAAGGGAAAAAAAACACATAAAGTAATAGTATTATCTACACAAAAATAATCCCCCCCCCCCCCAAAAAAAAAACAAAAAAAAACAAAAACAAAACAGTTGTGCAAATAGGGGAGAAAAAGAAACTACACTGCGCATACTTATCAACTGAACCTTTTAGTTGATTTAATATATTTTTGTACTTGATTGAAGATATAAATGTTGATGTCAGTATTTAAACTAGAATCACCCCAAAGGAGTAAATTTAAGGTTATTGTACTGAAGTTTCGTAAAGAATCGAAAAGTTCATTTCTTTCAATATCAAACAAATTACATTCCATTAGATAGTGTTTTGCGTTTTCGGATGGCGCGCCACAAGAACATTTAGGATTTTCAATTAAATTTATTCGAAACAGATCTGAGTTTAGGGAACTGCACCCATGACGAAGTTTTGTGTGTAAAATACTCAATTTTCTATTACCGCTCGCATAATAATTTGGAGCTGTTAATATCTTGAATCTCTTATACAATTTGTTTTTAAAAGTTTTTATATTTTCTATTTTTTTGGTTGATGAATCCAATAAGTTCCAGTCTCGAATTGTTGACGGAAAGAACGAATTTTTATATAATGATGTTCTACAGAAGGGTGGGGAAATATGATCACTATTTCTTAAGTTATATCTAAGTGTATTGCTTTCAAAAGCATGAATAATATCTAGTAAGTATTGGGGCGCGTTATTGTTTAAAATTTTATGCAGGGTGGTAAGACGTTTTATACTCCGGCGTTCGGAAAGTCTGTTCCAACCAGATTCATAATAAAGCACTGCTCGGCTACAGAATTTTGGAAGTCCGGTGATAATTCTTGCGGCCTCTAATTGAATTTTTTCGAGTTTTTCTGCGTCATTTGACGAACAGCTATCCCAGACTTCACAAGCATATTCAAGAATAGAGCGTATATGCACTTTATAGATTTTATCAAGCGAGCTCCTTGTTGTGGTATATTTTAGCTTTCTTAGAATATTTAATCGTTTTGAGACTGACCTACACAACGTGTCAATGTGTGTGCTCCATTTGCAATCATTTGACAAGTTAATGCCAAGATGCTTGTGGGAATGAACGATATCGAGTTGGTTATCGCCGAATTTGAAGTTTGGAGAAATTGAAAATTTTTTGTTTGTGAAAATTACGACCTTAGTTTTGTTGGGGTTGAATTTAACTGACCAGTCTTTTGACCACTCAGACAGTTTTTTTAAGTCTAAATTTAATGAATTTTCGAGGTCCGGTAAGTTTGTTTTGTTGCACCCAATTACCGTGTCATCGGCAAAGAGCCTAGCTGTATTATCCAAAACATCCTGGATGTCATTAATATAAACAAGGAAGAGGAAGGGACCTAGTACAGATCCCTGCGGTACCCCAGAGGCCAAAGTTGCATAACTCGAAAATGAACTGTTTATGAAGACTCTTTGTTTTCTACCGGTGAGATAATTTTTTAGCCAGTCTATTAAGTTATCACTTATACCATAGCTGGGTAGTTTGTGGAGTAAACCTAAATGATTAACCCGGTCGAACGCTTTGGAGATGTCACAATATATATGACATGAGTACTGTCGTTTGTCTATAGAAGATACCACGTCCTGATAAATTTCTAGTAACTGGTGCACAGTGGAATGTTTGGCTCTGAAGCCTGACTGGAAACAATTAAATAGATCATTACTATGAAAATAATTGTAAATGTGTTTGAAAACAATTTTTTTAAAGATTTTGCTCACTGACGATAATAAGGATATCGGACGATAGTTTGAAACGTTTCCTCTGTCCCCGTTTTTAAACAAGGGCATAACATTTGCAATTTTCCATGCGCTAGGAAACGTGTTAGAACTAAGTGATTTGTTAAATAATAGTTTCAGGGGTAAAAATATCGTCGAAACTACATTTTTCAATAGACGGTTACTTATTTTATCGGGGCCGTTAGCCTTTTTTATTTTTAGGATTTGGATAAGATCAATAATCTCTTGATCGGTAATTTCCGGCATGTGAAACAGAGAGTTTGTTCGTTTGGGAAAATACGGAAATTCATTTTTCTCAACATTGTTGGAAACGGAACCGAAAAATGTATTTAAGAGTTCAGCCTTATCTAAATCGGAATGTGCAATAATGCTCGTATTGCTTGATAATGGTGGTATATCAGAATCTACCTTTTCACCTATATAATGTTTAATATGTTTCCAAAAATCTTGAGGACTCGCTTCTGGATTTGATAATTCAGATACCAACCTATCATTGTACTCCGTTTTTAAAACTTTTTTAAAATTATTTACTTTATTACGTTGATGTTTGTACTTCACTAAATGGCTGGGACGTTTAGTTTTAATGGCCCGCTTCCTTAAACGATCACGAATCCGAATCTCCTTACGTAGACTTGAATTAAACCAGGGTCTATCCGAAGGTCTAATAATTACTTTCTTCCTGGGAATACATTCGTTTGTAAATTTCGTAAGAATTGAATAGAAGATATCAATCGCGTTATTTAAGTCAAGGGGAGTGAGCGCCTCGTCCCAATTAAAATCAGAAATAAGATTATTCAACTTTTCGTAGTCGGCTTGCTTGTATAGGACAATTTCTCGTTCAAAGCATGGGTTTGAATAAGTACACAAGTCTAGAACCGCAGCAACGCCTTTGTGGTCTGATATTTTCTTATCAATATCTATAGTTTCACTTAGACATATCTTAATCTCGTCTTGAATAAGAATTACGTCTAGCAAGGATGATTTTGAAGCGGTAACTCTAGTTGGTTCATAAATAATATTTTTAAGATTGTTAGTTAGCATCAAATCATAGAGTTTACCATTTTTTAGACCTATAAGATCAAAGTTGAGATCCCCGATTATAATTAAATTTTTTGAGAATTGATAGGCTAGTTCGATTGATGATTCTAAAAATAACCAAAATTCAACGCCCGAGTTTGGTGGTCTATAAGCAGTAGCTACCAATATGATTTCGTGTTTTAACTTCACTTCAACCCAAACTATTTCAGCGTCTTTAAATTCTAAGTCTAATCTTCGTCTACAAGAAAGTTTCTTATCAACATACACCAGAATTCCTCCCCCACTGAAGTTCCTATCCTTTCTAAACGGCTGGTGAAAATTTTTAAAAGTAAGAATCTCATTGACTACTCGGTTATCCAGATGCGTTTCTGTGAAACCACAAATGTGATAATCTTCGATCAGTTCTGAGACCGAGTCGAGTTTGTTTCTAATGCTTCGCGCGTTAAGATGAAATATTGATACATGGTCATTTGACGAATGGATGGGACCAGGGTTTAGCCGGATGTCCCCAGATCTGATAAGCAGTGTGAAAATAAGAGTTTTTATGAGATTAATGTGGGATGCTGTAATTACATTACACGCAAATATAAGTAAATCAACCAGTATATCATAGTATCTAATATGAATCCCACACTTCCCCCTTCTCCCAATAAAGATAGGGTCTAGATCCACGTGTCTAGAATTCACCCCGTTATCTTGACCAAGGAAGGAGAAAGGTGTGGGTGTGTTCCTATTGTTGATGCATAAGTATGGGTAGTTTCTAGAGGTTGTGTTAAGTGCACGGCAAAATATAACATATATACGGAAATGTACATACACACGAATAAACACAAAAAATAAATAACAATATGAAACAAAATTTCAAATACTAATACATAAGAGCTCAAAAGCAACCTATTATAAGAGGAATATAGTGTATTAATTTTAAGATGAAGAGAATCATATGATATGATAAGGTAAGCCAAAATGAGGGTAGGAATGGTGATGAATAACCAAACGTTTGGCCCATTCAGAGATTAAACAAGCTTTCGTTAAATTAAATCAGTAGTGAGTAATGATTAACGGTACTGATTGGGTTAAGAGAGCGATGTGTTTGCTATTGCTAAACCTGGTTACATTATACAAACAAGTAAATAAATCTCAGTGTTTTTTAGGCACAGATAAGCAAAACTTCAAAAGGGGGATGGGGGCACCGTGAAAACTTTTGGTACATTGATATTAAATCATTTTAAACATTGCGAATAAAATATGGACGAAGAAACAACAATTAGTATATTATGTTTTTTTTTTCTTTTGATCATTATACTAGAGGTGTGATATTGTGAATACAGATAGAATCGTTATTTTTTTGGTCTAGTCAATTTGTGTTTTATTCTCTTTATTTCCTCGCTTATATTCATGTGCATTTGGATTCGAATTTTAAGACCGGATTTATCAACTGCAAAAATTTTGCCGTTGGCAAACCATGCCGTGCTAACCTCAGGGTGCGATTGGGCTTCTTCCAGAAGCTTAACATTTGTGTAGGTCATATCTTCGGCTATCGAAATACCAGAATGTTTTAAAAGTTTTCGATGTTTGATAACTTTTTGACGATCATCTCGTCTAACAATTCGAACAATCACACCCCTGTGTTTTGGAGGTTTGTCGTCTGCTTGTTTGACCTGGCCAACTCGGTGTGCCGCATCAACACTTATGTTATCTGCGATTTTGAGTTTATCTTTAAAAAGTGACTTAACTATTTCTACACAGTTTTCATCTGCAGATTCTTGTAAACCGAATATGCGCAAATGTGACTTTCTGCTGTATTGTTCGAGATTGTTAAGTTTATTTTCTAAGACTATTATTTTCTGGGATTCATTATTCAACTGTGATTCGATGATAGACACTCGCTCTTCAAAATTATCTATATCTCGTCCTACTGTATCGTGGGCTGCTTCTATGTCAGTCACACGATGTTCAACTTCAACCAATCGTTTGTTTATGAATATTTTTAAGTCAAGTTCAAGTTGCGTAATTGCGGCTGAAATAGCTTTTTCCACAGCATTATCAATCATTTGTTTTATATAATTTTTCTCAATAAAGCAGCTTTCAGAATCATCTTCGTTTAGGGATTGTAGACGAGGAATTTTACACAATTCTTCAGACTCACTTGCAAGACTTGAGTCGCTGTGTCTGTTCATTTTTCCATTTGAATTGAACCTTGATGACGAGTGCTTGTTAGTACTTTTCACTTCGTCTTCACTCATTGTTTTTGTTTTATTAATTTCAGTCATCTCTAAATCACAAAAGTTTGTAACATTATATGGTGAATATTTACCTCATTTCGTTATCCTATACACATCCTATTGATAAACCGTTGCTAAATTGAGCTACACAGGATGTTTAACAAACATTTTTGAGGAGCAGTTTTCCCTGCGTCTTACTCGCCGCCATCTTGTCGACCTATTGTCTGGTATATCATTGCATTCAATTACAGCTGGAAGTTGCATTTGTGTTGTGCTATCTAGAGATTCTATGATGAAACCAGGTGCAATTATTCCTGTCATTGTCTGGGTGCCAGAACATAATGAAAGTTTGTAAGATTGTGACTGATTTTGAGGAATGTTCATAAAGTCAAAGAATTGTGATTTACCGAGGGTCTGGTTGCTCTGATCGTCGTGCACGATGTAGCCATGAATAAATTTATCTGGTCTGTTGACATTATAAATCTTGGCTAAAGTTATTTTGGCGCATGAACGGCCGTTGAAGTTTTCTCCGCAGACTTGAGTGCATTTGGACTGCTTCTTTCTTGGCCTTCTCCCCGCCATGGGTTTTCATGGGTTCAATTAACTGGACTCCCGCAAATCAGATAAAAAGAAATGTGAAAATACCAATTAACTGGACTCCCGCAAATCAGATAAAAAGAAATGTGAAAATACCAATTAACCCGGGATTCTCTGTTGATTAATCTTTTGTTTTATTAAACGACAAACCTGGTCATTGTTTTCACACGTAACGGGACATTATTTGATAATGATTGAATAAACTGAAAGTACCGACTAAAAGCCGCTATGTCGTTAAATAGACGTTTTTAGCGCCACCTGTAATATTACATACAGAGTTACACCCCCTGTGATTCGGTAGCTAAATCAGCGATGTTTTTTGGTTCGTGTGCTTCTTTGATAAAATAAAATTAATTCATCGATTTTCTTCACAAAAATGGATAAATATTATCGAATACATCACTATGATAGACAGTAGCACTGAAGGTTGGTACAAAATGACAAGTTTACAGAAGTTATGTCGGCGATTCAGCGACGGCCAAATTTACCGATGCAAGTGAAGTATTGCATTGGTTTTTGCTTCCAATGCATTCAAGGGTAATATTAATTGATGTCAGCACAAAAAAAAAACCATGAGATTTTACAAAAATGGATAAATATTATCGAATGCATGACAATGATAGACAGTAGTATTGAAGGTTGGGACAAAATGACATGTTTACGGAAGTTATGTCCGAGATTCAGCGACGGCCAAATTTACCGATGCAAGTGCACCCAAGCGTAATATTAATTGATGTCGGCACAAAAAATCGAGATTTTATTAAGAGGCCACTCCCGTTAAGCGGTCAATCCTAAAATTTCCCGTGGGTGGCTGCTTAATGCAGATTCTATTTTTTAACTACAAATACTTCAAACGTCTTTATTTATTTTTCTTTTACCTCAAAAAAATGTTTGAGCATTTAATTTGTCGGAGTAAAAAAGTTAATATGCCGTACTCATTAAGCCTCGTCGATGTCTTGTTTATCAGTGATTGTAGCGGCCAAGCGAATATTCACTGCGGGATCAGTGAATATTCGTAAGTAATTCTCTGTGAAACAGATTGGTATGTTACATGAACGGAAATAATGCGAATGAGATCTGCAGCATCGAAAACAAATCTTGTGTTCCTGTAGGAATTGTCTTCTATCAGATAGAGGCTTGCCCTTAAAAGCGGTACATTTGGCCACAGATCACTAATTATTTCCCCATTGACTTCAATGTTAATTCTCGTCTCTTAGACGGGCCGTAACTTTTCCCCAAATATTCGTTGGGTAGAATGCTTTCTGCCACAGATGGAACAACATGTGGCAAACTCTGGCCCAAAAGCATGTATGAGGTTCACCATGAAAAACTTGAGATACACAGGCTGGAAGTAGAGACAACTAAACAAGCAATTTTCGCCCCTCCCTTTCAACGTAACCAACCTCACAACCCTTGTATCCTTCCGCTTCAAAATCATGAATATTCACCAAAACCTGGCAGAAAATGTATTTTTAAATCCTTTTCATGGATTCTACACCAAAAAGTCAACAAAAATGGCCATGCAAAAGGGGGGAAAAGGGAAAGGGAGAGAAAGACTAAAAATAACTTTCGCCCTACATCCATGAATATTTAGTGATCTGTGTCCATTTATCTGAAGGATGTTTTAGTGTGATGCAGGGGACATAACTCTGTTTTATTTTTTGTTTTATTTGGAGGCAGACCACCATTAATTTCCCCATTGACTTCAATGTTAATTCTGGACTCTTTGCCCACCTCCAACTTTTCCCCAAATTTTCGTTGGACGAAATGCTTTTCACTGCAGACAGAGGAACAAATGGCCATGTCTTTGCACTAAAATTTTTATGAGGTTGACCACCAAAATTTTTAGATACACGAACTTGAAGAAGCATACTCAAAACATGTATCTAGTTGCCGTACATATCACCGTAGCCAACCTCATAACGCCGTTATCTTTCAGCCTCAAAATCATGAATATTTACCAAAACCTGACAGAAAATATTAATTCAAACCCTCTTAGTCCATTCTAGGCCAAAACATCAACAAAAATGGGCATGCAAAAGGGGGGAAAAGAGACACAGAGAGAACTGCTATAAATAGACGAACTACAATTTGTGGGTACCGACATGGTGAAATTTAATGGTGGTCTGCCTCCATTTGGACACAGATCACTAAATATTTCTACGCCGGTACCCACAAATTGTAGGGCCAAGTTATTTTTAGTCTTTCTCTCCCTTTCCCTTTTTCCCCCTTTTGCATGGTGATTTTTGTTTACTTTTCGGTGTAGAATCGAAGAAAAGGGTTCGAAAATACATTTTCTGCCAGGTTTTGGTGAATATTCATGATTTTGAGGCGGAAGGATACAAGAGTTGTGAAGTTGGTTACATTGAAAGTGGGGGGGGGGGGGGCGAAAATTGCCTGGTTAGCTGTCTCTACTTCCAGCTAGTGTATCTCAAGTTTTTCATGAAGAACCTCATACATGCTTTTGGGCAAGAGTTTGCCACATGTTGCTCCATCTGTGGCAGAAAGCGTTCTACCCAACGAATATTTGGGAAAAAGTTACAGCCGGTCTAAGAGACGAGAATTAACATTGAAGTCAATGGGGAAATAATTAGTGATCTGTGGCCTGTCTGTGTATGACAATGTTGTGACTGATAGGCCTTAGTTTTGAAAATATGATGTCTAAATTGTCAGAAAATATGTATAAAGTATTTTGACTTTAGAAAAACTAAAAAAAAAGGTTAAATTAAAAAAAAAAATCAAAGTTTGGAGAAAAATTGTGATTTCACTGTAAATTTCTCAATTTTCAGTTTTTATTTAATTTCTAACAGTAATAAAAATATTTCTATGTCCAATTTTGGTGTATTCAGCCTCAGAAAGCATAGATAAAGAGAACAACATTGTAATTTCAGCTAATTTTGTCTAAAAATCAGGAATATTCACAAAAAATCTGCAAATTCACCCATTTCGATGTAGAAATTGATGCCTTCATGACTACTCAAATTAGTCAAAATTTCTAAAAATGCCCCTTATTTTCAATGCTATTGTAAGTAAGATGGGATCTATAAGTTTGTCAGGTTTAGAAATAGCCGCAGTTTTCCTACAGAAAATTGGCAACACTGAGTTAATAATATACAGCAGATGGGTTTATACAAAATGTTCAAAACAGGGGTAGGCTCAATTTGGCCACCAATTTAGCCAAAAAAAAGCATTTTTTTCTTCTTTGAAACATTAAATTCTTGCATTTCCTTCGTGAAGGAAGCAATATCCCAGTCTTTATAGACATATTCACCTCACCATTCTGTTTACAGAGGCTATAAATGCCCCACCCCACCCTTTTTATTAATGTGTTTTGAGAGTTCTAATTGCACCTGGGTTGACAATTAAATGATAATAATTGGAATTTCTTGTTGAATTACAGTTAGGAATGTTATTTTACACCAATAAATGGTTATTTTGTGCATTTCAAGGATTTCTAATCTTTTTTGTTTAAAGGCAAACTTAGAACCCTGAGACATGTCAGGCCAATAAGACCATACCCTGATACAAAACTGGTCTAGATGTGTAAATGTCAGCTTAATGGTCAATATTTTCTTATCGAAATCTAGGATTTGTGGTGTTTGTTGCATTTATGTTACTTATAGAACAGTAAAATGTTAATTTTGATCCTTTTCAGGCCCTTTTATGATGTCAACGCTGTTATAACTACCATTTTGACTTCATTTTTTTTCAGGCAATTGATGTAAAGGTCCAGACATCTTGATTCAGCACCAGAATTGCAATAAAGATTTGTATGGTGCCTCTGAGCTTTGAGATATTGATAACATTGAACTATTTCCAAATTTGTAAAAATTGTGTATTCTGCGACCCTTTTGTCAGAGAAGGGTGGACATAGGCCAATTATGGCATTTTTTTCTTTCAGCAAGGCCTATTTTAACCATAATTCACATTTATTGCACCTATTTTAGTTTTTATGTTCATATATTAGCCAGGGATGATAAATCATATCTGTTAGACAGATTCTTTTGGTAATGTTAGCTTTGCAACCGAAGATAAGATTGATTCAGTCATTGACATTTTTAGGGGGTGAGGTTACATGTTTCATTACAGACCTTTATAATTTCAATCAATGCAACAGTGTTGTGATTTTTCTGTTTGCATATTGTCCAGGGTTTCCAAAAATATATTACTTGCCAGTCTAGCTATCTAAAAAAGTGGAAAATTATTGGGGTTTTTTAAAGATGCTACATGTAAATTCTGTACATTTTTCATGACATGGCAGTAAAAAAATATATTTTTGAAAAAAATTCCAGATTATGAGTGTTTTCTGTGTAATTTGTTTGTTACTTGTCGTATTTTTTAACAAAACTCAAATACTGCCTTTGATAAGAAAGATTTTTAAATTTTAGCACAAAAGGCCCGGGGACCTGAGAGGCACTGCTGTACATAAAGCAGCTTGTATACTTAAAGGGCCATCATTTCTGCAGTTATTCTTTGATTTTGATTTTCTTTCACCCGTGCGTTGCCAGAACATATGGGAAGCATATGAAAAGGGCATTTTGGTGATACCTGAAGTTTAACCCCTTTATAGGACACAGATCACTGAATATTTCTACGCCGGTACCCACAAATTGTAGGGCCAAGTTATTTTTAGTCTTTCTCTCTCTTTCCCTTTTCCCCCTTTTGCATGGTGATTTTTGTTTACTTTTTGGTGTAGAATCGAAGAAAAGGGTTTGAAAATACATTTTCTGCCAGGTTTTGGTGAATATTCATGATTTTGAGGCGGAAGGATACAAGAGTTGTGAGGTTGGTTACGTTGAAAGGGGGGGGGCGAAAATTGCCTTGTTAGCTTTCTCTACTTCCAGCTTGTGTATCTCAAGTTTTTCATGAAGAACCTCATACATGCTTTTGGGCAAGAGTTTGCCACATGTTGCTCCATCTGTGGCAGAAAGCGTTCTACCCAACGAATATTTGGGGAAAAAGTTACAGCCGGTCTTAGAGACGAGAATTAACATTGAAGTCAATGGGGAAATAATTAGTGATCTGTGGCCATTTGGACACAGATCACTGGCCAAGTTATTTTTAGTCTTTCTCTCCCTTTCCTTTTCCCCCCTTTTACATGGTGATTTTTATTTACTTTTTGGTGTAGAGTCGAAGAAAAGGGTTTGAAAATACATTTTCTGCAAGGTTTTGGTGAATATTCATGATTTTGAGGGAGAAGAATACAAGAGTTGTGAGGTTGGTTACGTTGAATGGGGGGGGGGGGGCGAGAAAATTGCCTGGTTAACTGTCTCTACTTCCAGCTTGTGTATCTCAAGTTTTTCATGAAGAACCTCATACATGCTTTTGGGCAAGAGTTTGCCACATGTTGCTCCGTCAGTGACAGAAAGCGTTCTACCCAACGAATATTTGGGGAAAAGTTACAGCCAGTCTAAGAGACGAGAATTAACATTGAAGTCAATGGGGAAATAATTAGTGATCTGTGGCTATTTATGCTTGGCATGGAAACTTCAGAGAAATCCGTTTTCTTGACAGAAATGGTGCATGACGTGGATTTCTGGATGAATGAGTGGTATTTTCTTGTGGGTGGTTAAAACTCGGATCATTCATAGTGCAACTAATGTCTCTTATAAATTCTGTGAATACAGAAAAAGGGGGAAGGCTACGTGGTAGTCCTTCATATATTTCCTTGCAGTTATGTCCATTTGTTTTGGACAGGAACTGGTAACTTACTTACAATAGGTATTACCCCGGAGGATGTGTCAAAGTAACTAAGAAGTGCACTGTAATTGTCATCTTTTTTAGCTGACTGAATTTCAGATAGTATATCAGAAAGTTCATAAAACTTATGATTGTCTTTATAAGTTATTTTTGGAAGGGATGCTAATTTAGCTTTTAGGGCAGTTTCCCCAATTTGAGGGCTTCCATAACGTTCGTTTAATCTTTTCCAGATTCGTATTAAGTCTTTAGCTGGATTCCTGACGTTTGCTGATCTTAGGCTGTTTGCGTGTTTTGAAGATTCGGGTCCGAGCCACTCTATTTCTCCAAAGGCGGTAACACTGAGATCGTTCATGACAGATTTAAAGCTAGTTTTCAATGCCAAATAAGATTCGGGCTTTTCATTAAAGGAAGTCAATCTTGAGAGGAGTAGATCTCTTTTTTAGTAGAAACTTAGCTAAATCAGGCAGTTGACTTTGTGAATTTAGAGTCTGACTGTATTTTTGATTAATTTGTGGATTAATTTGCTGATTTGAGGCAAGCTGATTGCTACATGGATTTTGAGTGTTTGTATTGTCTTCCTCAATTATGGGTTGATTTACGTGGTAATCTTAGTGTGGACTTTCATCAATATGTTGAAGGGGGTCAAGTGCCGGGACTTAAATGACCACATAACGGTACAAAAGCAGTATCAAAACATGGTTTAAAAGTAATAATAACAATAATATAAAAGCATATATATGACTACTCTTAAATGAACACGTGGACTATGAAACACGGCTATACTCGTAAATGTATAAAATATACTTATTACTACAGCTTAAATAATAATAACGGTAATACTAATAATAAAACTTTTATTGCTTACCCTGAAGAGGGGTTTCTAATTATGACCAATGGGTTTAAAAGTGAAAGATCTTTAAAAGTAGGTGCACTGTAAATGAAATATAAATGTGATGTAAATGAATATATGAGTATTTAAAGTGAAATACCATTACAATAAACTTTATATAACTAAGGAGAGAGAAAAAGGTCTACCTGTGCATACAAAATCTATAGCATGAATGTCTCCAAGGGGACCTCAGAAAACAACTCACCAGACAAATACAAAGGGTTAAAGGTGAAGATGTAGTGAGTTAACTCACTACAGACAGGTACAGAGTGGACAGTATAGGATATGTTTTAAGGGATAGTACAACCATTATTAGTTTATATTACGTGCAGATTAAAATAACTAAAACCAACTAACTATTGATATTAAAAAATATTACTCTGCCACATACTCCCCTACTAACTAAAAATGTTGTCCTCAACATTAATAAAAAAAAAAAAATAAAACTATCACTATTTCGGAAATATTTAAAAAAAAAATCTCTGGCACAGTGTTGGTAGCATCTCCAGTACGATACGTAGTCTGTCTGGTGGCAAAGACATGAAGTCAGCTGGAAGTAAAGATTTTGCCAGCTCAGCACGTCTTTGGAAATCTGGAACAAGCTGTTGTTGATGCGCCAGCACATATTCAGCCTGCCAACTTGGTGGTTTCCGTTGTCTTGTAGACCTACGTGGTTCCGGAACAGATGGTATTGATTCTGGTGGCAGTGGTTCTTCTAATGATGAATCATCACCGGAAACTGGTGTTACTTGGCCCTCTTCTACACAACCTTGAAGGACTTCCTCAAGCCCCGGAACGATAACATCTTCCCTTCCTGTGCCATCAATGGTGGAGCTAACCTGAGGCAGGAAGTCTGTCTCAACCACAACATACACAAGTTCTTCATCTTCTTCACTGTCACTGTTACCTTTATCGTCTTCATTGGTGGTTTTAATTGAAACGTTACTTCTGGTCTTCCTTGGTTTAGGTACTGAATGTTTCAATAATGCTATTGGAGGTATTCATTCTGGAATGGAGCTAATCGGTAAAAGATGGTTCCTGTGGAGAGTACGTACACGCTTTCCACCATCTTCACTTCTAACCTTGTACACTGGAATATCAAGATTCGGTTGGCTCAGCACTTTGTAGGCGATGTCTTCCCATTTATCCGAAATCTTGTGTCTGAATGCTAATCGTTTTACCAACACTCGGTCACCAGGCTCTATCTTGATATTTCGGGCTCTGTTGTTATATTGCCTCTGTTGCTTTTCCTGGCCTTTGTTAACTTCACCAGACGCTGTCTTGTAGGCATATTCGGGCCTCGCTTTCAAGTCATCTACATAGTCCCAGTATGACATCAATCGCTAGGGTGGTTTACGGCCAAACATCAGTTCAAAAGGAGAGTATCCGGTAGCTGAATGCCTAATGGAGTTGTACGCATGTACAAGTGGTGCGACATAGGTCTCCCAGTCTTTCTTCTGTTCTGGTTGAAGCGTTCCCAGCATATTAAGTAGTGTTCTGTTTAATCGTTCAAATTGTCCATTGCCTTGGGGATGATAGGGTGTAGTTCTTGATTTATCCATACCTGTTAGTTGACATAATTCCTTGATGATTTTTACTTCGAATTGTTGACCTTGATCACTGTGAATTCTTTTGGGGAATGCCATAGTGAACAATAAAACCATCAAAAAACGCTTTCGCTGTTGTTTTTGCTGTGGTGTTCCGTACGAGATAGGCTTGAACATATCTGGTAAAATGGTCTGTAACTACTAAGATGTTATCGTATCCTCCTTTGGACTCCTCAGCGCACACATAGTCCATACACACTAACTCTAATGGCTGACTGGATGTGATGTTCACTAGAGGGCATGTTGTTGCTGTTGCCTTTCTCCTAAGACATCTTGGCCACTGTTGGATGTATTCTTCAATGTCAGTTGTCATCCTTGGCCAGTAAAATCTGTCTTTCGCCAAACCAACAGTGCGACCTCTTCCTTGATGTCCTAGATGATCATGTACTCCTTTAAGTGCTTCACCCCTGTAAGCTCTAGGAAGAACGAGCTGCAGCCTCCCTTGATCTTTATACACAGTCCGTCGAAAAAGAGTTCCCGATCTAAGGACGAAGTGTCCATATTCCCTCTGCAGACCTGCTTCTTCAGGACATGTTGGCTTACGGCTTGGTCTTATATTCTTCTCTATGTCGTTTAAAACAAACTTTAGCAAAGGATCTTCAAGTTGCTTTTGTCTCCAGGTCTTGTTGTCAACTATTGACGAAGTATTATTGATGGCATCAGGGATCACTTGTTGGGACATACAGATGGAATGGATGTACCCATTGGCTGTTTCAATATCCTTCAATGCTCCTATAATCTCTTTTTTCACCTCAATGAATTTATCTTTCTCTGCGTTGTTGGTATCTCCTAATCTACTAAGTAGATCGGCATCTCCGCTCTTCTTACCAGGTCTGTATTTGATTGAAAATTGTAACTTAGCGGTGGTAAGAATGTAAGTTAATGAGTTGTTATCTGTAAACACAGTAAAGCTGTTGCTGTAAAGATACTGATGGAATTTTTCTGTGACAGCCCACTTTAACGCCAAAAACTCTAGTTTATGTGCAGGATAGTTCTTCTCGGCTTTAGATATTCCTCTACTGGCATAACAGATGACCCGTTGCTTATCGTCCTGTTCTTGATAAAGCACATCTCCCAACCCTTGACCACTCGCATCAGTGTGTACTGTAAATGGTTTGGTAAAGTCTGCATAGCCTAGTATGGGTGGATTTACAAGGCAACTTTTCAGCTTCACAAAGGCTTCTTCTTGTTGCTTCCAAGCCCATTCTTTCACAGAGTTCTTGTTCTGCACCTTTCTTCTCCCCTTTTTCTTAGTTGGTCCTCCAATTCCTATAAGCATATCATTCAAGGGTTTGGCTATAGTTGAACAATCTTTCACAAAACGCCTGTAGTATCCTACAAACCCAAGAAATCTCCTCAGTTCCTCCTAATTGGTTGGTTTAGGCCATGACTCTACCTTCTCTGTCTTTTGTGGATCTGTACTTATCCCCTCAGCAGACACAATATGGCCTAAATGCTTACCTTGCTCTTGAAAGAACTTGCACATTTTAGGGGTAATTTTAATACCATGTTGTCGCAATCTGTTGAAAACCATAGACATGCGTTCAAGATGTTCTTCGTAAGTCTTGCTAAATATTATCAGGTCGTCGATGAATATTGCACAGATTTTCAGATTAAGATCACCTAAACAATCCTCCATTACGCGTTGGTATGTGGCTGGTGAGGTGGACAATCCGAAAGGGAGTCGAACGAACTCGTAAAATCCAAGAGGCCCAACAGTAAACGCTGATTTGGCTCTGTCTTCTTCTGCGATAGATACTTGGCGGTAGCCGCTCTTCATATCCAACACAGAGAAATATTTGGCACCAACTAAATTACCTAACATCTCCTTAATCCTTGGTAGAGCATAGGCATCTCGAACAGTACGCTGGTTCAGCATCCTATAATCTACGCACATCCGAATAGATGAATCTTTCTTCCGCACGGGTACAATCGGTGATGCCCAAGGACTGTGACTTCTACGTATGATGCCATCGTCTAGTAGATCTTTCAGATGTTTCTTTACCTCATCGTACATGGATGGTGGAATTCTTCAATGGGGTTGCTTAAACGGAGTCTCATTTGTAAGTTTGATCTTATGTTCCACTAAATTTACACATCCTATATCCGTATCATGCTGTGAAAAGATTGATGACCAGCTACGAAGAAATTCCTTCAACTCTGCTAAAAGATCTCCACTAACAGACGACGATGGAAAATCGATCGAATCCACGAAGTCTTTCGCAGTAGCTGTGGAACTAGTTGTTATGTTCATTTCCGTAGCACTTGGTTGTTCGACTAAATCAGCTATCTGTAGCTCACACATCACAGAATATGGGAAAACACGAATTGGCGATAGAGATTAGTTGGAAATTCTTACTATAACTGGTTCCACATTGTCAAAATCTACTTCAAGGAATGCTGGTGTTACTTCCATTGATGATGGTAACATAGATTCTGATGTAGGTTGGAATATAACACGATGTTTCCCACTAAGTTGAAAACCACTGATGTTCCCTATTAAACATATAGATTTGTTGCTGCCTAATACTAGAGATGATGTTTCTGCACACTTAACAAGTCCTACTCTTCCATCTGTCTTCTTATCCTGAATCTTCATGCACCTAAAAGTACAACTCCAGGTAGCAGGCATCCCAGTCTGATTTAAATAATCATGACCATGCTTAGCTAAAACCTGATTCAGGATAGGTCGTAGAATGTTAGTTCCGATCAATACTGGGACGGACATACCATACGGCGTGTCAGTCACAACCAGAAATAAATTCTTTACTGCTGGGAACTCTTAAAGCTGAACTCCGGTTACAAAAATACCAAAATAATTAAACAAAAAAAAGTTAACGCCCCCAGCCGCCATACTTGTTTCCAAGTTGTGAAATAAATATGGCGGACATGGAGGCTTATGACGTGGAAAGGTAAGCCGCTCTCACTTCCTGTGTGTTTGTTGTTAGCGAGCTATACACATCCGGTTTTATTCTTACACTGATTGTTCTATTTTTTCCCAACAGTTTACGAAATTATCGAAGATTGCAAAATGTCTGATCAGGTAAGCCTGTAAATATTTATATGAACTACGTCTTCTACAATATAGCCTAATCTTTACTCTAAACCAAAAGATGCAACAACATGACTTACCGCAATCTGAAATTTTCAACCATAACAAATCCCTACACAAACTATTGTCTTCTTCCATATCCATATCATTACAGCGTAGATGGGCCACGTCTTCTTGTAAATATCTTACACATATATGTAAATCACCCAAAAAGTTACCGCAGCAAATGTCCAGTGTAATTATAACTAATACTATGCAATAAACAGATAGTTTAGATTAGATTTTCACATGTCAGCATGATGTCACCATCTTCAATTGTATTTGGCGCACGAAAAGGGGCATAACTACATTTTGGGGCGGCTCTCATTGGGGGAGTGTTTGACAGTGCTAAATTTATTGATGTTACGGGTTTTTTTTTGTTATACATAATTGGGCCTAATATTGGATGTTTTGTTTTGCTTGAGTTTTACTTTTGTATAATTATTTTGTACATTTAGAGGTGCCTGATGTTCCACAGTAGTAGGCCGGACGGTAGAGCTACGGTAGCTACCATTGATATCTTTAGGCCTATCGATATCATAAGGCATTGAAGGGTCAGTGAAAAATTCATAGATATCAATTTCTTCCACTTTTGGTGAAATAGAAAAAAAAAAACATTACATCAAAAAATTTAGCACTGTCAAACACTCCCCCAATGAGAGCCGGCCCAAAATGTAGTTATGCCCCTTTTCGTGCGCCAAATACAATTGAAGATGGTGACATCATGCTGACATGTGAAAATCTAATCTAAACTATCTGTTTATTGCATAGTATTAGTTATAATTACACTGGACATTTGCTGCGATAACTTTTTGGGTGATTTACATATATGTGTAAGATATTTACAAGAAGACGTGGCCCATCTACGCTGTAATGATATGGATATGGAAGAAGACAATAGTTTGTGTAGGGATTTGTTATGGTTGAAAATTTCAGATTGCGGTAAGTCATGTTGTTGCATCTTTTGGTTTAGAGTAAAGATTAGGCTATATTGTAGAAGACGTAGTTCATATAAATATTTACAGGCTTACCTGATCAGACATTTTGCAATCTTCGATAATTTCGTAAACTGTTGGGAAAAAATAGAACAATCAGTGTAAGAATAAAACCGGATGTGTATAGCTCGCTGACAACAAACACACAGGAAGTGAGAGCGGCTTACCTTTCCACGTCATAAGCCTCCATGTCCGCCATATTCATTTCACAACTTGGAAACAAGTATGGCGGCTGGGGGCGTTAACTTTTTTTTATTTAATTATTTCGGTATTTTTGTAACCGGAGTTCAGCTTTAACGATAAACAAGTAACACCTAAATATGGTAAACTGTGGCCTCCCGCACTTTCTATATGAATAATCTCTTCCAAGGGTGTTATACAGCATTCGTCTGTTTCCAAAAATGACTTGAAGAAAGATTCTGTGATGGTAGATACTGTAGAACCTGTGTCTAACAGTGCTGATGTGTCGTTTTCATTTACTTGAACTGCTGTTACATTACTCTTTCCAATAACCCGTGGGGACTACTATCAACAGTGTCTCCAGACTGTCCCTCGCCTGAGTCACCCATCAGTTTTCCTGTGGTGGGTCACAAGTAGAAATACGTTGTCTACAATCTTTGGCAACATAACCAAATACACCACATCTGTAACAGGACAAACTACGCTGATGAGTCGGATATGTCGAACAAATTTAGAACACGCTTCATACCTATAGCTGCTCATTTCATTCTGTAAATCATGAATGGATGATATCAAGTCTGATATGTCCTTCACCAACTCATTGTCCTCAGCATCTTCACATGTGTCACCACAATCCATCGTTGATAATAGTAAAACACACAAACACAATATTCACAACACTATAATCGGATATTAAATCACATATGATTAATCGCATTAATCAACTAAAAAAAAAAAAAAAAACTATTACGCAAATAAAACAATCAATGCACAGGAGTATGATTCGAAAAATATACACACAAAAGTATCACCTTAAAACACATACGTGTAAATATGAAAAATATTAACACAAAAGCGTATGTCGTGAGAAATATAATCACGATACACAATAAATCACAACAAATGAAATAACACAATCCATAAATTGCAATATTACAACACAAAAATAATATCACGATTCGTGAACACAATATCCAAATACTATTGTCAACTGACGCAGCTAACGCAGTGTATGTATTTTAACGGACTTGTGACACATGCATATTCAAATAAATATATTAATTTCCAAAGTTTGTCAACGTCTGACACCAACGTATTGGAATATAAAATATCTCTTCTGTGGTTCTACAGTAATGCCGTATAAACATTCGAGCCCACTCATTCTCCAGAGGAAATAGAAGAAAAACGGAAAAGCAGCTCATGTCGACATATATTAGAGGTCTCACATGCCCATAATTTTGGTTTGTTTATGCTGAAAAACGCTGTCAACAAGCACAAAAACACCGAAGCAGACGATATATATGTCACTTGTAAGCTGTCAATCAAACCACGTGATGTAAATAATTAGCCATGTGATGTGAATTGGGCTACAGCGTACTGTTCAGTGTGAGTGAAGTTACGCGACGGCTTTGTGTACTAAACGTTAAAAAAACATAAATTCGTGTTTATAATATCCTAACAAACAGTCCATTTCATAAGATTTTTGGCCCAAGGACGATACGTGAATAGAGTGCATCAGTAGACTTATGCCAAAGCTGTATGCTTTCTATAGGGCCCAGTGAGCGTGTTTTAATAAAAATTAATTTCTCGTTTACAAAAACTTTTTTACTTTTGTTACAGAGGGGATTCTTTTTGAATATATATTTCAGATTTATGGAAACCTTGTTGAAAATAGTTGGTCGTCCCCTTTAATGTTATTATGTATAAGAGATAAGGGGAAATGTAGACGGAAAAATAAAGCTGAAAATGAAAATAATTTTATCTGAAAAACAAAAGCTGAAAATTAAATGAAGTTGCTAAGAAAAATATGAGAAGACATAAAAGAAAAAAACAAACTGAAATCCAAATACTTCTTTGATAAACAAAATCAAAGAAAGACAAAAACCAATTAAGCAATCACCAAAATCGAAACCCAAAAACTCAAATCAAAATCAAACTCCAATATGAATACAACAATAGACATTCAAAACTCAAATTCAAAAAATCAAAAATATTCAAAGTTCCCAATTTGAAATTCAAAACCTGACAAATCAAAATAAAAACAATCAAAGCCAAAATTCAATAAAGTCTGAAAATTGAAAAACACCCCTGGAATAAAAACAAATCAGAATACTAATTTGAAACAAATGAAATATATGCATGTGTTTGTAATGTTATATTTTCTAATGTATCAAAATGATTTATGTAATGTAAGTTTATTTTAACACAAGGTACAATTTTATGGATACACAATTACTGGGTTTGATACTAAGCGACGTTTCGACGAGGATTCTCTCGCCTTTATCAAGCAATGATACAAATTTGTGAATAGTGTAGGCAAATATATACAGAATATGCAACAAAGATAAAATCAAATACAATTAAAGTTTAACACCTTTGATTAGGGGGCCATTAAGGACTAATCCTACACAACAGAAAACTCATACGGGGATTAAAAGGAGGCGAAAGCTATTATTTATAAAAAGATCAGTGTATTAACACTATTAATGGAAAACCAATTAACCTGAGCTATAGAGAAACAATAATATAAAGAGAAGTGTGTATGTATAAGTAAACAAGAGTGGTCGTTGATGCATGTGCATAGAAAATAAATAATAATTTGAAATTAATAAAAAAATAAAAAAATTTATTTAAAATATATAATCATGAAAGATATCCTGATATATCGATATAAACTGAAAATCGAGGATTGTAAAACGGGTTAAGTACTGAAAAGAAACATTTATAAAATGTATTATTAGATTATGTAAAAACCCACAAAAAAATGGATAAGCACTGAAAGAGAACACAAGTATTGGAACCAATAAGCTGAAAGTCCTGAAAGAAAAAAACGTATTATTACAGTATAAATCTGGAAGAAAGAAACTGTAAATATATTATTCCCACGTATTAAAGGTCATTATATATGAACTATATTCTAACTGTAAAACTGGATAATTACTGCAAACCAAGATGGCCTCAAGAAGTTTCCTGGTTTTCTTCTGGTGATGGAGTACTGCAAGGGTTCTGGTTTGGTCCCACAGGATTGTATGATCTGCGTTGTTAATAATATGCTCTGCTACTGCTGAGGGATTGGTGGAAGCTAATGACTTGTGTTCTTTTATTCGTACATCAAGTGAGCGCTTCGTTTCCCCCAAATATTTTTCGAGGCATGAGCATGTTATTTCGTAAATGCATCCTTTTGGCTGTGGGGGGTTGGTTTGTGTTGATCTACCATTGGCTTGCAGTAAATTCTGTATGGTTCTGCCGCTAGAGACGGTCACGTCTATGCCCACTTCTTTTTTCATCAACCTTCTGATCTGGTAGGAGATTTTGCCGTGGAACGGGATGGTTATTCTGATTCCAGAGTGGTCAGTATTTGGCGTTCTTGGCTTATGTTGGTTCTCTGTGGTTGTGGTGATGACGTCATTAACTAGTTGGGTGGGGTAACTGTTGTTATGAAGACGTTCCTTAAATGCTCTAATTCCGCGGGTAAACTTCCTTCATCACATATCTTGGTGGCGCGTCTGGTTAGAGTGGTGATGATTGATTTCTTAATTTGATGTGAATGATTTGAATTATAGTGAATATATTGATCAGTGTGAGTTGGTTTCCTATAAACAGCAGTGGAGAATTTGTTATCAGATTTAGTCACTAAGACATCAAGGAATGGGAGACTGTCGTCCGTTTCTGTTTCCACTGTGAATTTTATCCTCGTTTGTCGACTGTTCAGATGTTGGAGTAGGGTATCTGGGTTGTGGTTTTGGTTGAGGACCATAAATGCATCATCGACTTTCCGATACCAACAAAGGGGTTTGATGGGAGAAGTCTGTAATGCATCAGTTTCAAACCTGGTCATGAATACTTCGGACAGTAGTGGCGAAAGTGGGTTACCCATAGGCAGGCTAATATTCATGATAATATTCATCACCCCATCTAAAGTACATGTAGGTGGCAGTTATGCAGAGACGTAAAAGTTGAATGATATTATCAATGGTTAGGTTGGTGTCCAGAGGGGCCTCTAATTCATTGATTTTCTTTTTAAGTATTTGGAGTGTCTGAGCTGTGGGGATATTTGTAAACAAGTCTACTACATCATAGGAAAGAATGGTGCCGGTTGGTGGGACTGATGCCAGTTTATTGCAAAAGTCATTGGAGTCGGCAATGAAGGATTCTGCAGATTTTCCAAGTGGTGTCAAAAGACGGCTTAAGAACTTTGCTGTATTGTAATAAACTGAATCTCGGGAACAAACCAATAAGCGAGCCTTGACCGGGTTCTTATGAATCTTAATGGTGGCTCGTGCATATGGTGGTCTGGGGTGAGAGGGATTCAGATTATAGTAAAGTGCTGGCATGATCTGCTTTTTGTCTTTCAATGTGGTGAGTAGTTTCCGCAGCTTGATTTCATGAAAGGCTGTGGGATCTTTCCTCATTCTTTGGTATGTTTTGGTGTCTTGAAGTAGGTTGTTCACAGTATCCACATAGTCATTGGTGTCCATAATTACAGTAGCTTTGCCTTTGTCAGCAGGTATGATGGTGATTTTGGAGCCTGCTTTCAATTCTTTTAGGGCTAGCTGCTGCGATTTGGTTAGATTATCGGTTTGGGGTTTAGCTTTCAAAAGAATATTCGAGATCTGATGCCTGAGGTAATCCACCTTACCACCTGGTGCCAGTTGACGTAAACCCTTTTCTATGTTTGCAATGTAATCGTCATGATTCTTCGGTTTAGAAACAGGAATGAATCTTAGGCCTTTGGATAATAGAGTTATTTGGTCATCGGAGAGGTTAATAGAACTTAGGTTAACAACTGTTTTTGTGAGGTACTCATCAGAAGGAGACTTGTTGCTTTTGGTGACTGTAGGTTATTGTTTTAATTTCAAATTGTTGAATTTTTTAATGTGCCTAGTTTTCACTTGGTCATCAAGTACGGAGTTAGCTTTGGTTTGCATAGATCGTATAGATTTATAATCTTCTGGGGACAGTAAGGATTCAAGTTGAGCTTGTTGTTCACTGATTATTTTTAACCGTTTTTGTTTCTCGTTTCTAAAGTGCCGAATTCGCTCTTTGACCAGACAGTTACCAGCTTTCCGTAGAATTTTATGGGCAGCGGCAGACTGGACTGGTGTTTTGGGGAGTAATCCATTTGGAATAATGGCACTATCTCTACATCGCATTAAAAATGTCAAATTGTTGCATAATCTAATATACTTGCCCTCTGATTTCACAATCTGGTTCATTAGTCTGGTAGCCACATCTCCATACAGATGACGTATATCTTCTTTTATTGGCATTTAGTAATTGAACATATTAACACAAAGTACAATTTTATGGATACACAATTACTGGGTTGGATACTAAACGACGTTTCGACGAGGATGCTCTCGTCTTTATCAAGCAATGATACAAATTTGTGAATAGTGTAGGCAGATATATACAGAATATGCAACAAAGATAAAATCAAATACAATTAAAGTTTAACACCTTTGATTAGGGGGCCATTAGGGACTAATCCTACACAACAGAAAACTCATACGGGGATTAAAAGGAGGCGAAAGCTATTATTTATAAAAAGATCAGTGTATTGACACTATTAATGGAAAACCAATTAACCTAAGCTATAGAGAAACAATAATATAAAGAGAAGTGTGTATGTATAAGTCAACAAGAGTGGTCGTTGATGCATGCGCATAGAAAATAAATAATAATTTGAAATTAATAAAAAAAATTAAAAAATTTATTTAAAATATATAATCATGAAAGATATCCTGATATATCGATATAAACTGAAAATCGAGGATTGTAAAACGGGTTAAGTACTGAGAAGAAACATTTATAAAATGTATGATTAGATTATGTAAAAACCCACAAAAAAATGGATAAGCACTGAAAGAGAACACAAGTATTGGAACCAATAAGCTGAAAGTCCTGAAAGATAAAAACGTATTATTACAGTATAAATCTGGAAGAAAGAAACCGTAAATATATTATTCCCACGTATTAAAGGTCATTACATATGAACTATATTCTAACTGTAAAACTGGATAATTACTGCAAACCAAGATATGTAAAGTATATAACTAGACTGTGGAACTGGATAAAACTGGATAATCACTGAATTGTGTTAATTCTGAAAGCTGAAAATCATGGAAGGAACCTATTATTAGACTTAAACATGGGTGGGGGGAACCTTAAATCTATTCTTCCAATAAACTGAAACCAATAAATGTGAAAAATTATCCTCCTACTGTTAAATTAGATAAGCGCTGAAAGTTAAGATATGTGCGTTGTATAATTAGACTGTGGAAACCGGATAATCACTGAAATAGAAATAAAGTATTAGAATTAATGTATAAGTTGGTCATAAGCCCTTGGTATAAATAGTCCGACATCCCGGTTTAACTTGGGCTTGATCCGTTTTATATTGATGGCCTCAAGAAGTTTCCTGGTTTTCTTCTGGTGATGATGTACTGCAAGGGTTCTGGTTTGGTCCCACAGGATTGTATGATCTGCGTTGTTAATAATATGCTCTGCTACTGCTGAGGGATTGGTGGAAGCTAGTGACTTGTGTTCTTTTATTCGTACATCAAGTGGTCGTTTCGTTTCAAGTGGTCGCTAAGTTTATTTTGTTAAATGTAGGTGATCAAAAATGTAATTATTACAGGATGTTGTCAAAATGTAAACAGGAAGTAAGAAATAAATATGTCTTCTGACCTACAGGAAGTTACTAAATTTAGACAACAGGCAGTTGAAAATGTCAGCAAGTTACATGACACCAAATTCAAATTTCAAAGAAAAAAAAACAATTGACCTAGTAAAGGGCATGATATAGGGTAGGCCTACCGGTAGTCGATAAACGTTTTCCTAAATAAATTATCTAGCTTAAACTATAAGCAAGTGATTATCACTATCAGTACCTATTCTAAATATCTATACTAACTGAAGTAACTAACTGAAGTGACTAGTGATAACAGATACATAGGCGAATATCTGCTCACTAATAATTCCCTCAAAGACCCACACTTGCTGTGTGACACTGTGAGAGAATATCTTACAATTCATAAAAAGAATTGACTGCCACTAGATAAGAGAACAGGAAAGAAAAACAGATTAAAAGTCAGTGCATTATCATGCTTTTATCTGTGTTAATATTATATTTGGAAAGTGTTTCATCAGTTCTATCACATATGTGATAATGACTGGCACCAATATTGTCCTTTAATTCAATACAAGGATTAGCCTATAATACAAAAAATTATTAATAATGGATATAGAATAGTAATTATAATTTACGGTATATCATTCTCACAGGAATTAAAAACAGTAAATAATCCATATATAATTCTGTATTAAAATAAATAATTATTACCAACCTTAATCCTTATGATATATCTACACAGAATCAAAATACATTTAATACACAAAACTACATTCTAAACAAATAATAACATAACGCTACAATATACGTCCACATTCTTGCTTTGATTGGTATGGTACTTTGTCAAGAAGGCTAGGCGTTTGGTTTGTTTAGCATTGAGGTTGAGGGTCGTGCACCAACATCAATAGTTGTCGTCCTTAGAGTATAAGGAATAAGTATACCAAGATAATCCATTCAGAATTGTGCCTTCCTAACGTTAAAGGCAAAAAGTGGGCGTGGCTCTGCCTCTGGGGGTCGGGACATTCATCAAAATCAATAGTGGACGCCCTCAGGCTATAAGGAATACATAAGCCAAGTAAACGACAAATACAAAAATTGGGCGTGTCTTGCCTGTGTGAGTCCGGACATGCAGTTGACGTCCTTAGGCTATATGGAATACATACATGTATCCCACGTTTAAAGACGATCCATTAAGAATCGTGGCCTGTAGACAATACACACAGACACGAAGTAAAAATGGACATGGCTCTGCCCCTGGGGGGTAGGAAATCACCAAAAACAATAGGGGTCATCTTTAGGGTATAAGGAATAGGTTTGTAAAGTTTTAAAAGGATCTGTTAAGAATTGCATCCTGTAGGCGAACACAAGACACAAAAGCATTGGGCGTGGCTCTGTCCCAGGGGGTTCGGCATGCACCGAAAATAATAGTGGTCAGCCTTAGGGTATAAGGAATAAGTATAAAAAAAGTTTTCAAGACGATCGATTAAGAATTGTGGCTTGTAGGTGACACACAGACAGACCAAAATAAATGGGCGTGGCACTGTCCCTTGGGGTCGAGCATGCACCAAAAACAATAGGGATCTTCCTTAAGGTACCAAGAATAAGTATTCAACGTTTCAAGATGATACATTAAGAAATGCAGCCTGTAGACGACAGACAAACAAATACAAGAAATGGGTGTTGCTGTCCCACGGGGGTCGGGCATGCACCCAAAACAAAAGGGATCATCCTTAGGGTATAAGGAATAAGTATTTTAAGTTTCAAGATGACCGATTAAGAATTGTGGCCTGTAGACGACACACAAAAAGAAAATGGGCGTGACTCTGCCCCTGGGGGTTGGGCATGCACCCCAAATGATAGGAATGTTCCTTAGGGTACAAAGAATAAGCCTTCAAAGTTTCAAGATGATACGTTAAGAAATGTGGCCTGTAGATGGCAAACAAACAAATACATGGAATGGGCGTGGCTCTGCCATTGGGGGTCGGGCATGCACCCAAAAAACAATACGGATCATCCTTAGGGTGTAAAGAGTAAGTATACAAAGTTTTAAGAAAATCCAGTTAGAATTGCTGCCTGTAGGCGACACACCGACACACAAAAAGAAAATGGGCGTGACTCTGCCCCTGGGGGTAGGGCATGCACCCCACACGATAGGGATCATCCTGAGAGTAAAAAGAGTAAGCATACAAAGTGTGAAGAAAATCCAATAAGAATTGCGCCCTGTAGGCGACACAAAGACACACGAAAAGAAAATGGGCGTGGCTCTGACACTGGGGGTTGGGCATGCACCACAAAGATAGGGATGTCCCTTAGGGTACAAAGAATGTGTACGCAAAGTTTCAAAATTATAAGTTAAGAAATGTGACCTGTAGACGACAAACAAACACATACTAGAAATGGGCGTGGTTCTGCCCCTGGGGGTCGGGCATGCACCAAAAACAATAGAGATCTTCCTTAGGGTATAAGGAATACGTATACCAAGTTTGAAGAAAATCCAGTAAGAATTGCGCCCTGTAGGCGACACAAAGACACACGAAAAGAAAATGGGCGTGGCTTTGCCCCTGGGGGTTGGGCATGCACCCCAAACGATAGGGATGTTCCTTAGGGTACAAAGAATGTGTATGCAAAGTTTCAAGTTTATAAGTTAAGAAATGTGGCCTTTCGATGACAAACAAACAAATACTAGAAATGGGCGTGGCTCTGCCCCTGGGGGTCGGGCATGCACCAAAAACAATAGGGATCTGCCTTGGAGTATAAGGAATAAGTATACCAAGTTTGAAGAAAATCCATGAAGAATTGCGCCCTGTAGGCGAACCACAGACACACACACACACACACACACACACACATACACACACACACACAGACAGGGGCGACGGCATAATACGTTCACATTATGAATGTGGACGTATAATAATATAAAATGTAATGTCACTGCAATCACA
Source organism: Patella caerulea (assembly GCA_036850965.1). Taxonomy (NCBI): domain Eukaryota; kingdom Metazoa; phylum Mollusca; class Gastropoda; family Patellidae; genus Patella; species Patella caerulea. The sequence continues at coordinate 41,870,799 of JAZGQO010000007.1, forward strand.
GACGTTGTACCATCGCGTATGTGTCGCGCGTGAGCTCAATGAGGTGTTGTCGGCTAGCTAGATCTTAAATCACTGGTACCACTGCTGTATATCAGGATCCAAATGTTGAAATCTTCAAATCTTTCTCGGGCACCAAATGTTGTATCTTTCTAAAACCTTATCGGGCTCCAAGTGTTGAAGGGGGTCAAGTGCCGGGACTTAAATGACCACACAAGAGTTCTATCCTTTCAAAATACTTTATTATCAATAAATAAAAACCCTGCAAATATACAAGTAATATTATAAGTACAAAGTACAAAAGCAGTATCAAAGCATGGTTTAAAAGTAATAATAACGATAATATAAAAGCATATATATGACTACTCTTAAATGAACACGTGGACTATGAAACACAGCTATACTCGTAAATGTATGAAATATACTTATTACTTCAGCTTAAATAATAATACCGGTAATACTAATAATAAAACTTATATTGCTTACCCTGAAGAGGGGTTTCTAATTATGACCAATGGGTTTAAAGGTGAAAGACCTTTAAAAGTAGGTGCACTGTCAATGAAATATAAATATGATGTAAATGAATGTATGGGTATTTAAAGTGAAATACTTTAAATAATGTTTTTACTATATATAATGATGTAATGATGTAATCTTATCTCATTTCAAACCACCAACTTATACTTTAAAGAAATTCAACATGGCTGCCGCCTTAAAACAAAGACCAATTACCTAAATATTATACTAAACATACCTGATAAAATAAACTGTCAACTGCCACAAAACACAAAACCACTATTGAAGAAGCTTCAATATTCTTATCTACTAGCAATAGTTAAACTTATATACTAATAAAACCGCAATACCGTTACAATAAACTTTATATAACTAAGAGGAGGGAAAAAGGTCTACCTTTGCATACAAAATCTATAGCATGAATGTCTCCAAGGGGACTTCAGAAAACAACTCACCAGACAAATACAAAGGGTTAAAGTTGAAGATGTAGTGAGTTAACTCACTACAGACAGGTACAGAGTGGAAAGTATAGGATAGGTTTAAAGGGATAGTTATTAGTATACTTTCCTCTGAATTACCGTCTTGCCTATAGATGTAAGTATTGCAGGCACAGTGCTTCCACTGCAAAGAGTCCTATAGTAGAGTGGTTCAGGCTAAAAATGTTTTATCACAAACAGACACTATTTCGGGACAGTAAAGACATTATATGATAAGACTTACTATAAAAAATTCATTCTCCAATTCGTCAATGTTTGAAGGGAGATAACTCCACCGCTAGAGGCGCTAGTTGCGGGGGGTTGACAGCAGACGTCAGACGTAAACAAACAGGGTTTGTTTTGTTTTACTTTCGATAAATGGGTAAACACGATTTTTGTTGCGCTTTTGGGTGCAATCATACTAGAAGTAAGAACGATACATGCAATTTTTATGAGTTTCCCGTTGATGAGCATTGGCGTAAGTTATGGGTGAATGCTGTCAAGAGAAATGTTGTGACAGATGACGGGAAAGTTCACCCGTGGATCCCGAGTGATAGCTCTAAGCTTTGTAGCTGTCATTTTCTGCGTCCGCCAAATCCATCATCCAGACAAAAAAATAATAAACATGTAGTACCAACAGTGTTTGTATATAGAAAAAACCCAACACCAAGGTCTTCTACCAAATCTACTTCAAGAGATCAACCACCAGTCTTGAACTTGAAAAGGAAAAGAACTCCAGATACCGTCAACAAGGTAGGCTAATATTAGTTAGTAGGCCTAATAATATAATATAATAATAAAAATATGACATAGGCCTAGACACTCATCGAAAGTCAAGGCTACACATGGATATTCCTTATTACGTGAACTACAACTGCTCAACCAGCTACTGTAAATTAGCATTAAAACCTACGACCTGTTAGTGTTACATTCATTACTCCTATTTAATAAAGCCACAAGACAAGGTGTTGAGATAATGTTGTCATATTTAAGATATTACCCAGTACCATAATAATACCCGGTACAACACACAATTGACTGTATTATTATTTAGGCCTTCTACTAGTACTACTAACTAGTACCAGTACTAGACTAGTTAGTGTATGGACAGTCGATACTAAATAGCCTATTCAACAACTTTTGATTCCTAACAATTGGCCCAAACTATCACCATGCAGGGTTTAATTTAAAATTGTGCAATGGAGGTGGGAGTCATTGTGTTCATAATTTTAAAGAGGCACTAGCCTGTCACTCCTTTGAAAAAAAACAAAACAATGAACTTAGTTTTGAATTATTGAATATAGAGACTCACCTAGGCCTATTTATTGAAAATTGAACGAATGACCTATGGTACAGGTATTAATCTAGTAAATTTGTTATTTTTAGAAAAGCGAGGAAAACAATTCTGTGGTAGAAATCTTGGAAGGCGAGGATTTACCCCAAGAAAATGATAGAATAAAAAAACAGTTATCTGTAAGTAAAATATGTTTTCTTTTTCAAAATGTACTGATATTGAATTATTACTAATGTACTTGTTTGAATAAAATCAATATAGATCTACTGCTGTCACATAATTTTACCATAAATAGTGCTGCACATATACAAACACCCATAACATAAACCTGGGGACAAGACATTAGTGTCCATTGCACTGAACAGTCCTGCAGTCATAGGCCTACATTCTTCACTCAAAATGAAACTCAGCACAAGTGAAAATATATAAAAATTTTCCGATTGGTTACAGGTTTCAATCAAGTGTTCTTTTGTTACAGTTTTAACTGATGTGTTCTTTTTTTTCATTTCAATTTCAGTCAACACAACATGATCACGATTATTTGAGTACAACGAGAACAGGTAGACTGGCCGAGGCCATTGATGATTTGACAAGTCAACATCCGGAATTTTCTACATTTTTACAAGACTACGATACAGCAATTCAGAAAGCTACCGCATTTGATGAATACAACAAGAAAGTGCAAATATTGACTTTATATAATGTAAAAGATGATGACAATTTATTTCGATATTTTACTGGTTTTTCTACTTATTCAGTGTTTTTAGCCTTATATAATTATTTAGAAGACAAAGTTAAAGATATGAAATATGATAAAGGAAGTAAAACCTACGAATATAATTTTTTTAGTAATCGGTATATTTCCAAGCCAGGCAAGAAAAGAGCTTTAACTTTGCAAGATGAATTTTTTATTACATTAGTCAGATTGAAATTAGGCTTGCCTTCAAAAGATTGTTCAAAGCGATTTGGTATTTCTGAATCTTCATTTTCATCCATATTTAGAACTTGGACAACCCTGTTATCAATAGAACATACAAATTTATGTGAATTACCTTCAATTGAATCTGTTGTTCAAACTAAAGCTTCCTGTTTTAAAGATTTTAATAATATTGCAATTATTATAGATTGTACAGAGTTGTTTAGTGAGACTCCTTCTTCATTAACTGCTCATAAGCAATATCATTCTAATTATAAGCATCACAGTACAGTGAAATTTATGGTTGGTATCAGTCCAGCAGGAGCTGTAACATATGTGTCTCAAATGTATGGTGGTAGGGCTTCCGACAAATTTATTACTAATGATTCTGAAAGTTTATTATCTTATCTCGATCCAGGGACAAGCATTATGGCAGATCGAGGCTTTACAATCTGCGATGATTTACCTGCTGGTGTTCAGTTAATTATTCCCCCTTTTAAACCCAAGGACAAGGCCCAATTTTCTAAAGATGAAGTGCTCAGAAGTAAAAAAATATCAGAGGCTCGTGTTCATATAGAAAGGGCAATAAGGCGCATTAAACAGTTTCTGTTGCTAGAGAATGAGGTCAAGTTGGCCATGATAGGAAATTACGAAAATATTTTTCGTACTTGTGCTTATCTTGTAAATTTTCAAGATCCTTTTCTCAAAGTATAAACTTAATTAAAACAAATTGAAGACATTTTTGAAGTTGTGAAGAAATAAACTTCTCTTAATAACAGTAATAAGTAATAACACTTATAATATTAAAAATATTACATAATGTTGTAAATTGAATAATTAAGTCACTATTTACAATTAAATGAAAACCTTTGGTCATTACAGTTTCTTTATATATTTTGTTAAAAAACATGTACAAATTCAGTAATTAAGCCACTATTTACAATTCAAGGGGACGCCTTTGGCCATTACAGTTTTTTCATATATTTTATTGACTATCAATTTCATTTAAATGAAAATCCAAACTATTGAACGATTTGTTTATTGAAATAGAATAGGATATAAAAACCACTGCTGGAGTTCTGGAGAATTTCTAAATTGACATTAATTTTCTTATAATTGTATTTGTATAAAATAATTTAGCCTTATACACATCATTGCATTTCATTAGACATTAATTTGGGTACAATTATAGTTGTGTAAAAAGATTTAGCCTTATCATACACATCATTCCAAAAATCTTTATCAAATGACATTGTATTACTTATAATTCCATTACTGGACCAAACAACAAAGTCAGCTTTATGTATTTTAGTTATAGCCATTTGACTTTGTATTTGTGTATAATATGTATGTGAAGGAATTAGATGAGCTTGTCCATTCTCATCAGGTTTTAAGTAATTAATAGAATTTATAAAATCTGAAGTTTGCTTGTTTTCAATTGTTTTTGGACATTTAATTTCAACTATTATTTTATCCTTACAACAGGAACATGAAAAAATTCTGTCAACACTGGTTGCAAACCAACCCTCATTTGAAAATATTAACCCTTTCTCTATTAGATTACAGCCAATGTGCGTTTTCTGTTTTTCTTTTAGATAATCTGAAGCCGCATCTTTTTCATGTATAAGCCCATATGCAGTATTTATATTTCCTTTAAATTTACTATTGCCCATTATATCTTCTATAAGCCAGTCATTGTTTCCATGATCAAGTAATGTTTTGCCTGATTTTACTCTTGTGTAAATATTGTGTATTTTGCTGGATGTAATGGCACATTTTCGATAATGAAACCAGTTTTTATTTTCACTTTGTTTTCTTGTTAAGGATTCAATTGCACTTATCTCTGAATTAGTATAGCAAAGTGATGTCATAAAGTCATGAATATTTGTATTTTCTCTATTGCTAGCAAGATATTTAGATTTTTCTAATATGGATTTTGGGGGTAATAATTCAGTGTATATATCGGTAATAAAAGATGGTACTAATTCAACTGCATCATAGTTATATATATCCTTAAGATCTAAGGGTCCAAATGTTTGCAAGGATTTATTATTTACGGGTCTCCACTTATTGAGATCTACAGATTTTAACCATGGTAAATTTGGACGACATAAATTAAGTTCATGAAAAAGCTGTTGTGCCTTTTCAAATTTTACTCCAGCCTTTAAAGGATTAACTGGATTAAAGATGCTTCTTTTTAAATTTTTTTTTTAACCACCTTAAGAGGTCCTCTTTTGATAATAAGAACATCTTTAAGGGGTTTCACTTGAATATTTTTTGACTTTGGTGCAGACCATGAACATAAAATAGATGTGCACGAAATGTCAGGCAATTCTGTTAAACCTTTACTAACAATATCTTCTAGGCCAAATAGTAAGCCAGCAACATGAGAGCATGCCTCAATCAATCCTGCGACACATGAACAATGACCACCAAGTGGTTTACCACTAGATTTATCTAAAACAATGCATGTGTCATATACAGTTCCAGATGTATCCCAAGATGGGTTACTTTTGCAGCGTAAAGCACAGTATGAATAACTATCTGCAAGATTGTTAAACCGAACAGAATGTATATGTCCTGAGGCCCAAAGTTCGTAACTGCGTAAAGCTTTATATCGCTTAAGTGTTTCTGATGTGAATTCTTCGAAGTTTGAAGAACATGTTTTAATGTCATGAGCATTAAGCAAATATTCTACAATCTGTGAAAGTGTTGTAGATGGCAAATATTTAAGATTTTGGGTCCAGCCCTTAACCGAATTTTTAATCTCACAAATATGTTGATGAAGCACACTAGTAGATTGATTGAATTTATAAATTGAAGACAGCTGTGCCAAATGATGGGTTCTTTTACCAATAACTACTAAATTATTTCTCCTAAGTAAGTCTTTCAATTCCAACTCATTGAGTTTACACAAATCTTCATATTTAATTATTTCATGGGGTTTTAGATGTAAGACTGAAGATAACTGGTCAATTTTCTCTAGATGTTTATTCTTGGGAACCAATGAATGTGATCTAATACTCTTATCAAGTTGCTGATTAGTTAACTTCAACAGATCAGAATAAGAAGAATAAGTCTGTGAAGTAAAAAAAAAAGAGAGAAATGAACTGTTTATCAATAAAAAAAATAAATCACTTTTTTTTATGGTGTCTTTTTGAAAGAAGGGGGGGGGGGCTATTTTTATATTATCTTTTTTTTTAAATCTAGCTTAGCCTAAGCAATTTTTAAAAAAATAAATTAGAAAATAAATGAATATTAGAAACATAATTAAATGCTACTTTAAAATCTGTTCAGGTCTAGGCCTATTTATTTCTAAAATTGTGCTGTGTTTTTTTTTTAAACATAAAGAGTTGACAATCCAACAACCATTTGCGGAGGGGCGAAATATATTTGTTATTTTTTCTAAAATAAAAAAGAGCTTAATTATAAATATTAGATCTAGATCTACGAGTACGAAGGGGAAGTTTGGTACCGTACACCAATTATAAACTACGGTGTACATGACATGTATCGCATCCAATAGGCCTAGGCCTATATTCCTATGATCGGCGAATCCCGAAAATACGACGGCTGATCAGGACATATAAAATACCAATTTAATATTTCGAATTTTCATCCAGCTCATTTTTATTTTTTACCAAAAGAATGTCGGTTGTTTAGGGGGACCATAATACTAGCCGAATCGACACAAGGCCAGTTAGACGAATCATAAAAATGACATAATCATGTGGTAAACCTACCGATCGTAACATTTTATGGTGATCTGTTCCGACATGACAAAATTAGATATAATTATGTTAAAATTGTGGAAAAGTATATTATTTAAAGTTGCAGCATCAATTGATAATAAATAATTTGAAAAGGGGAAAGTTCAGTTTGTTTGTGTTGAAATTTGTCGCAGACGTCAAGTTGTCAAGCGAAGCCATTAGGCCTAATTGTAAACAATGTAAACCCCCCTCAACTAGCGCCCCAAGTGGTAGAGTTACCTCCCTTCAACAATGACGAAAAGGTGAATTGATCAACAATGGAAGTCTGGCCACTTCTGATTTTTGAGGATATATAACCATTTGGACATATGTTATAAATGGCTCAAAATCTTCCCGGCTTCCATAATCAAAGGAGTTATCTCTTAGTGAGAATAAGAGCTATGTCCCTTGGTTGTACTAAAAAAAATATGCTCCAAGCTACGCACGTCCCTAAACGAAATAACTTTATCGCAGTCGGAATATATCGTTTATTTCCTTACTGCGAAGTAACAGAATACACTCTATGAGACGATTGGATTTGACATATGTACGCATGCACAAACGCTTAGTTGTTTTAACAGTCGACCCACGCCTTCAAATGTCTGTATATTAACTGTGTTTAAAATGCTACAGTAGAAATTAAAATACACGTTAGGCTGGAGATGAAAAGATCGGCATTTGACATGAATTATTTCAAGATTAGCCTAATACATATATCAAAATGAACAGTGTGTTTACTTATTTATACCCAGACACTGGCCTGTTTATAACGGCATGTTATACAGTGGGAGCGAGGAAGATAGAGGTCTATAAATCTAATAATGTAACACTTTACTGTTAATCTCAAAGATAACTAAATATTATATTGTGCAGTATGATGTTTGTTATGAAAAATAAATTGCCGGATAAAGTATGAGGAAAATATAATGACATGTAATACGGGGAGTGAGAGAGTGGGATAAACGCCTCAATAAAACTATTAATTTAAGACTTTATTTTTTGTTCCTCAGATAAATAAATATATTGTACTGCAAGATGTTTGTTATGAAAAAAGAACACATTGCTGGATAAGTGGCGTATGTGTCGATCCAGCGATTATTGCGTATGTACCGAATTTAGAGCCAAATTTTGTAGTTTCGTCTGTATAAAGGGTGGTATTTTTCGCTGACTTCAAGGTTTCCTAAGCATGTTTTAAAGATACACCGACGCGCTCACATGATATTCTTTGAACTGTAGATTTTGATGGAGTGTAATTAGATTTTAGTTCCATGACCAAATTATGGCATTCTGCTGTGTATCTTTGATTTTTGACATCATACACAATTCCTTCGTTCATCTAAAAAGGTTTGGACTTGAAACCATTCTTTTTACCTGCCAATTGTTTTTTATTTTCACTATTAGCCTTCATGCGAATCATTTCTTCTTTAGTCTTCCGAAGTTTTTTTTATAAAACTTGGCGATCGTGCTTTTATGACAATCGCCGCAAATACTTTTTTTTCTATCTAAATCAGTCAAGGTCGCATCGGCAGATGTCCGAGTCTCTCTATTTATTAAATTAATTTCACTTGTGTCTGCCGATGGAGTCTCGTAAACTATCCCGGAAAAAATGGGGTGTCAAGAAAATCGTCGTATGATTTCATACATTTAGTGGACTTAACCTTACTTTTACTCAGCTTCCTAGTCTTTGTCGTCAGTCTGGCCCGGTCTGACCAGTCTATTTTGAATGCATTTGTCACCAAAAGTCACACATTCGTCATGTAAAGCAGTCATGATAGACCGATGCTCCGAAGTTGTCGGGAATTTATTAACATTTGTCTAGCATAAGCCTATTTGTGATTTTTGTCATAGGTAGTTTATTACAGTTCTCAAATCATAGGGGTACTTAATCATCTGTGGACGATATCTTGCAGGACTCAGTCTCAAAACTAGAAAAAAATAAGTCCGTCGATCAAAGCCTATGGCTACAGGATGGTTAGATTTACTGTGATTATAAAAATAATTTACACCGTGTTACCGAAAAGTGTCTGGAAAATAAAGACTACAAATAAAAAGTTTGTTTCGGTTATTTTCCGGTCTCAAATAGTTCTGCGTATTTAGAGCTAGCAAATATTTATTTCCTAACCAGGGGAGATCGCCGCGTAAACCAAGATTGTAACCACTTAATAAAAGTAAATCGCGACAGGTTGTAGTGAATTTATCTGGGCGATTTCACCTGCTTGAAGTTAGAAATGAGACGAAGCTATTACAGCTAGCTCTGTATTTAAATCACCAAAATCGACAAAATCAAAAATCAAATCAAGGAGTGAAATCGAAATTTTTGCTCACGTTCGCTATTAAATAAACACGTAAGTCGAAGAACGTAATGAGTGTATTTTTTACTCGGCGTTATATACCAATACATGTTTGTAAAAATACCTCGTGTGGCGTATATTTGCTGCGACATCCTAAACCACGTGCGCGGCGCTAACTTCTGCTCACTTCAGAAGATTTCTCGACGGAGCAATCACACAGATAATCGGGTCAGTTTTTATAAGGACAAATATTGTGTCTCTGAACCACTCTACCTATAGGCAAGAACGCAAACTTTTTTTCTTTTTTTTATTATTATTTTACCATTACATTATTGATCAACGAAGGCCTTCTTGCAATATACTCGGAAGAGAGGGGTTGTGATAATTCTTAACAAAGGCTACGATCCGCTTTATTCTCCCTTAAGAAGTAAGCAGTCGACCTCATCTATAGCTACAAAGCTATGAGGGTCCCTCTTTTAGAACGTTCTGTGCTAAACTCATTATTCGTTTATTATAAGCGTTTATTATTTCGTTATTCGTTATCAGTACAAATACAAGTCATTATACACATTCTTAACCATTATACGTTGATATAATCTAATCTAGGGTGAACAGAGTGATGAATGAATATAATGGAGTGGAATAGAATGACTCTGGAATGGAACGAATGGTTTTTCTACAAAGAAACAAAAAACATACGTAAAAATTATGCATCGTTATACACATGTGCATAGCCGTCACAACTATTCTTAAAATAAAAACGGATGACAAGTACAAATATACATTGCCGTTATATATCGTTATAATACGTACTTACGACTTGCAAGATAACTGAGGGGTTAACAACATGATTATGCCTATAAAACGTTTATGCGTTATTACGTTAGTACGTTAAAGAACAAACAAAATGAATGAAACTATTAAAAGCACATGGCTTCAAAAATACGATCAGGCTTACAGCCTTGACCTTAGGTTAAGACAGGAAATACATATCAAAAACATTGACTTGGATATAACACTAACAAAATAATGGACTCGGATCTATACAGACGAATTTTGGCCCTAACATTCCGGCCCCTTAAACGTACGGTTTAACTAAATACATATTAGGGCAAAATGAGTACTAATTTTGAGATAGGTCTTTGTAATTCTGAGAATTGTGTCTTAACACAAACACTTCTAACTAAGTCTTTACAGTCATAATGAACTTTGGTAACACGTCCCATTTTCAACTGGTTTCGCGGAACGTTATCATCCACTAATAGCACAATATCGTTTATACAAACATTACGTTTCGAATCTGTCCACTTTGTACGTTGTTGTAAAGTTAAGAGATATTCTCTTTGCCATCGTTTCCAGAAGGAATCTACGAGATATTGAACTTGTTTCCAATATTTTCTATACACGTCTTCGCGTTTAAATTCACCAGGTGGTAATAACCATGTCGTTGGTTTTACGTTTAACAAAGAATTAGGCGTCAGAGGATTAAGATCATCCGGGTCGTTAGATGCGAATGTTAACGGGCGACTGTTTAATATCGATTCAACTTCACACAAAATAGTGCGTAAGGACTCCTCGTTTAAAGAGACAGTGTTGGAGCCTTGTAATAAACCGTTTAAAACTCTACGTATCGTTCTTATTTGTCGTTCCCAAACGCCGCCGTGATGACTTCCTGTTGGTGGATTAAAGGTCCATTTTACGTTTCTTTGTAACAGTTCGGCATGTATTTGATTATGATTCCACTTAATTATTTCTTGACGTAGTTCGCGTTCTGCACCGTGGAAATTTGTACCATTGTCGCTGCGACAATAGTGCGTAAGGACTCCTCGTTTAAAGAGACAGTGTTGGAGCCTTGTAATAAACCGTTTGAAACTCTACGTATCGTTCTTATTTGTCGTTCCCAAACGCCGCCGTGATGACTTCCTGTTGGTGGATTAAAGGTCCATTTTACGTTTCTTTGTAACAGTTCGGCATGTATTTGATTATGATTCCACTTAATTATTTCTTGACGTAGTTCGCGTTCTGCACCGTGGAAATTTGTACCATTGTCGCTGCGAATCTCTTGAACTGGACCGCGTCTTGCAATGAATCTTCTTAGCGAATTAATAAAAGAACTGGTATCAAGTGAATTAACTAATTCGATGTGAACTGCTCGAATAACAAGACATGTAAAAATCACACCATATCGTTTAAGTTTCTTTTGGCCTTCTTTTACAATTAAAGGTCCAAATAAGTCAATACCTGTTGATGAGAATGGGGGAGAAGGATTAACTCTATCTGCTGGCAAGTCAGCCGTTTTTTGGTCTAACAGCAAACCATATCGTTTACGACAATACACACATTTCGATAAAATGTAACGAACAGTTGAATTAGAGTTAATTATCCAGTAGCGTTCGCGCAATCTAGCAAGGACATGACCACGACCAGAATGTCCCGATAATTTATGCACATATCTTATGATTAAAGTGACTATGTGTCCATTTTTAGGCAAAATTATTGGATGCTTGGATTCTTCAATGATGTTTGCGTTATGTAGTCTACCGCCGACTCTAATTAATCCATTACTATACACTGGATCAAGGCGCTAAATTGAGTTATCTTTGGTTAAACGCTTGATAAAGCGGTAACTGCTTTTGGAAAAGACTTTTGTTGCACAAATTTAAGTATGAAATGTTCAGCTGAGTTTAACTCTTCAACAGTTATAAGTGCGTTCAGTTCTCTGGCATCAGATATACGAGTTTTATTCATTTCATTATTGATTTGCTTTTGCTTCATTTCCCTGGGCAAATCTTTAAGTCGCTCGTTTAAATCTTTTCGAAAATTTGACCATTTCTTTAAATTATTTCGAAAGCGGACAATGAGAACGGTAGCTCTTTTAAGTCGATGCCAATCGGAATAATGTTCAAAAAGTTGTGTCGTTGGGTCGAGTAGCTTTTCTTGACAATTTGTTACCATGACGGTAGTTTGCGTTTTTACCTCCGGGTCGTTCGGATCTATTTCAGATAATACTGGCTGTTCTGGCCAATATGACTGTGGTTTCCATAAGAAATCCGGCCCCTTTATCCACATTGTATCATTAACCATATCAGTTGCTAGAAGTCCCCTTGATGCTTGATCGGCAGGATTATTTTCAGATGAAACATAAAACCATTGATTTACCATTGAAAGTTCTCTAATAACTGTAACTCTGTTGGTCACAAATACATGAAAACGTTTTTTCTCATTCTGAATATATCTTAAAACGGTAATACTGTCGGTCCAAAATGAAATGGTATCAGGCAAATAATCAAGACAGATTTCAGGCGAACTGCCACGGTCGCAGCGGTTAACTCTAAACGCGGAATAGTAACAGTTTTTAGGGGTGCTAATCTCGCTTTGCCAAATAAAAAACTACAATGAATTTGATCTTGGTCGTTGATTATTCACACAACCATAACCGACGGAACTTGCATCAGCAAATAAGTGTACTTCACGTCGTATCAAGTTTCCAAAATTACCAGGTTTCAGGCATCGTTCAATTGAAAAGTTTTCCAAAAGTGGTAACTGATCTCTCCATTTTAGCCAGTCCTTCTTGTGATAATCAGAAATTGGGTCGTCCCATCCCTTTTCTTCTTCGCAAATATTTCTGAGAATTCTTTTAGCATGTAATATCAGAGAAGCAACAAAACCGAGGGGATCGAACAGAGAAGCAACAGTTGACAATATACCACGCCTCGTTAAAGGCTTGTCTCTTAATTCGATTTTAAATTCAAATTTATCACTTTCTGTTTGCCAGTTTATGCCTTTTTGAAGGTAAGTCGGAGTAATCTAAATCAAGACATTTGATATCTTTAGCAAGTTTATCTTCTGGTAGATTCTGAATTAATAATCGACTATTACTAATGAATTTGGTTAAATTAAAACCGCCCTTGGCATATACACTAATAAGGTCATTCGCGAGCTCAATAGCTTTTGATTCTGTTTCACAGGACTTTAAACAGTCATCCACATAGAAATTATGATTTATAGTATCTGCAACACTCGGTAAATGATCACTATATTGCTCTGCTGTTCTGTGTAAAGCGAAATTTGCACAACTTGGCGACGAAGTCATTTGATACTCTTCAAGATCGTTTTCAAGATTTCCTTCTGGCCACCATAGGAATCTCAAGAAATTACGATGTGGTTGGGAGACCTTCACTTGGTGAAACATTGCTTCGATGTCTGCAATGAAAGCAATTGGACTTTCACGAAATCTTGTCAAAACACCGAGTAAGGAATTCGTCAAATCTGGTCCTTGAATTAAAAAGTCATTTAGTGATTTTCCTTTGTACTTCGCACTGCAGTCGTAGCTTATTTGGCTTTCTTGGGTGGTAAATACCATGGTGGGGAATATACCACACTTTGCCTGGTTCGGCGTTTAAAAGTTCGTTAGGAATTTTTACAGCATAATTCTTACTAATTAAGGCATTTATATTTCCGACATAATCCAACATGTATTCAGGGCTCTTTAAAAGTTTACGTTTTAACCAATGCATTCGATCAACTGCTTGTTCTTTATTAAAAGGTACCATGGTATCTTCTGTCCGGAAAGGTAGTGGTATATGAAAATGACCGTCTTCATGAAATATGTTGTTACCAACGACAGATAAAAACAGCTTATCTTCTTGTGAATGACCTAGTTCTGATGAATTTGGATTATTTTCAGGAAAGTCTATTTCAAACATACGTTTAATTGCGAATTGTCTACTTCACGAACGGTTTCATAAAAAAAACAGCTGATGGCATGTTTCAGAGTTAATTTCACGCACAGAAATTCGGTTACAGCTGATCATTTTAGTAGATGTGGTACATGGATTCACAGGACCAATAATTGTCCAACCAAGTTTAGTTAATACCGCATACGGACCATTGTTCTTGCTTGGAATAACTTATATGTGTTGAAGTGCATTAGGGCAATTGGTACCAATTAGCAGTCTAACTTGAGTAAAGGGAGGTAATTCGGGTAAACACAAGGATCTCAAATGTTCCCACTGTTGAATATGTTCAGGTTTAGGGATATTACGATTGTCAACGGGAAGTTCGTCTCTAGTGTACAGTTTCGGAAGCTGTATTATGTTATTTTCACTAATGTCACACACTTCTAAATCAGTAATTATTCTACTTTTATCAAAAGATTGTACCAAGTAGAACAGTAGTGTTCTTTCCTTCTAAATCTAAACGGTTAGCTAAATCTTCTGTAATAAAACATCCAGTTGAACCATTATCTAGAAATGCTAGAGTAAACAAATAGTTGTTATTGTCTCTTCTTTTAAGTTTAACTAATAAAATTGGCAGCACAAAATCCTGTTCGTCTTTCTCAACAAAACCATTTCTTACTAGAGGATTACTTGCTGGTACGTACTTATTTACAACGTTTTGATTATTAGACATTTCCGTACCTTTTAACTGGATACCTGGATTTACGTTGTTGGAAATACGGGCTTTTTAATTAATGTCGGCACGTTGTGATGAATAAATGGTGGATTATCATTCAATAAATTCGACGGTTGCGTGTTGAGTATGTTTGGCGTTTCGTTGAAAACACTAGTTGAAGGATTATAATCACTAATTTCGTTTGTTGATAAGTGAGTATAGTAGGCGTAAGTTGGATTATATTTATAAGCATTGGACGATGGCTGGGGGATTTTAACGTTAGGGTATAGGCGAGCGTTGTGGGCGTTAGTGAATAAGTTGAATGTGCTTGGGTGAAAGGATGAGCGTTGTGGGCGTTGTTGACTGAGTGGGCGTTTTGTGGTGTGTAAGCGTTGTGGGCGTTGTTGGGTGAATAGACGTCGTTGGATGAATAGGCATTGTGGACATTAAATGGCCTAACGTTACTTGAATGTTGTTCATTTTGCTGATATGAGCTGTCGATATGATTTATCGTAGGGTGTGATTTACCACATTTTCGACACGTTTTCTTGAATCTGCATTCTCTTGAATCATATCCAGGTTCGAGACAACCAAAACAAAGTTGCTTAGACTTAAGATATTCACAACGTTGCTCATATGGTATTTTCATTATCTCAAAAAAGGAATCCATAGAATGATTGTCTTTGGAACAATAAAGGCATTTTGTTTTAATGTTTGAAAAGGGTTGTCTGTTCGAACCTATATCACTAAAGTTTGTTGCAAAGGATTGTTTTGCTTTAAAATACTGAGGTGGTGGCGTATTAATTAAGGGCCCAGTTTCGAAATTTCTACCGAATACTGGGTCAGTCAGAGCATCTACTTCTTGTTGCACAAATATGACAAAGTCCTCAAAATTGATTTGCCTGTTAGATTTAGTTTTAATTTGTTGTACTCTTCTTCTCCAACTGTCTCGCATTCCATAAGGTAACTTCTCCATTAATTCTTTCAAATTTTTAGGATGATTCATCTCCGTTAAATATTTAATATCGTTCATAGCATTTAAACAACTGGTTAATGCGAGAGAAAACTTATTTAACATTTGTACGTTTTCAGATTTTAAGGGGGGCCATTTCAGTAGTTTATTGGAATATGCTGTAGTAATCTTGTATTCATCTCCAAAAATCTGCTTGAGTAGATGTTTGGCTTTTGCTAAATCTTCTTCCGGTTCCATGTGTAGACAGCTTTTTACTAGAATGTTTGGCTCGCCTTCAGTAAACTGTTCAAGATAATACAATTGATCTCTTTTACTTGTAACCATGGTTTCGACTCTATATTCAAATGATTTAATAAATGTTCGATAAGTGGGTCGCCATGAAATTTAGAGAGTTGGGGCAGGGGTAGAGGACTTCTCTTTTGTTGATTAGCGAGTATTTCAGCTAAATTTGTTTGACGTTCTTGAAGATTTGTTTGCTTTTCAATAAGTTTATATAAAGCCAAATGTTCGTTTAGTGTTACACTTGATTTATGGTCCAACGGCACTGGCACATCTTTTGCACATGTTTCTGGCATTGGATCACTTGGTTTTTCAGGTATAGAAATAAAGGGGTTTGTGTTACACTGATTTACAATAGGTGTGGAAAACATTCCATAGTTATAGTTATTTTCTTGATCAAACTGATCAAAATTCAGCGATTCGTATACCGTTCGCCTTGCATTATTTATAGAAATTTCAGTTGCTAACTCAAGTTCGTCATGGTTTCTGTCCAAAATAAGTTGACCTTCGTTAATTTCGTGTTTTTTTTTTCAATGCAGCAGCTTTGGCTTTAAGTTCTGCTTCTTTAACTCTCTCTTTGGCTAATGCTGAAAATACTGAATGTTGACTTGAGGACCTTGATGATTTTCGAGATATATTGTCTTCATCCACATGTCCGTTCCAATCAACTTCCTCTAACCAGGTATGTATACGTTCTGTCGTTTTAGCTGGATATTTTTCTGCCATTATTATTACAGTTGCATTATTTTTACCAACATATTATCACTCACGTTGCACAGAGTTTAGCACAGATACGTAATAGCCCTAAGTCAAAAACTAAAATATAGCTGCAAAGCTACGGGGGTCCCTCTTTTAGAACGTTCTGTGCTAAACTCATTATTCGTTTATTATAAACGTTTATTATTTCGTTATTCGTTATCAGTACAAATACAAGTCATTATACACATTCTTAACCATTATACGTTGATATAATCTAATCTAGGGTGAACAGAGTGATGAATGAATATAATGGAGTGGAATAGAATGACTCTGGAATGGAACGAATGGTTTTTCTACAAAGAAACAAAAAACATACGTAAAAATTATGCATCGTTATACACATGTACATAGCCGTCACAACTATTCTTAAAATAAAAACGGATGACAAGTACAAATATACATATATCGCTATAATATTTAAGTGATTTGCCAAATGAAGGAAGGTTAGATAAAGGCTAGTGAGATCTACCAATCGACAACTCCATCAGAACACTATAAAATACAATATAAAATAACCAGGTCTGCTAAAGAAGCGACCCAAGATAACCATATAATCAACTGGTCTGCTCGACAGCGACCATTTCTAGACTGCAATAAAAACACACCCCACTTCAGCTTATCAACCCTCTTATATAGGCCAACAGCACGTGCACTCCAAGTTTATACAAGAGTTTGGGAAAACCATATAGTTAGTTGAGTCAAGGAAGCCCATCAAATGAGGTTGAGTTTGGGAGAGCCAAACCTACTCTGAACGTTAGAAACTCGTCAAGTTACAAAATCACTACACACCTCCCAGTTTTATTATTAAGGCCCCCCTTTGTACAGTGGACTGGATCAAAAGTCCTGCACAGACTAAAATACACACATTATAAACAAGACAATCCAATTAAGCAGAAACGTGAATGATTCTTAGAAGACACCACCCTCGCCTGAACTCTCTGCAAAAACACTATCAACGATTTCACCATAATTCTGCAGGGGTGGTCCACCTGAAAAGCTGATACTCCGCTGACATCTCCACATTCGACTCCAGGGACAACCAATTAAACTTTGTAACAACTGCTAAACATAATAAATCTCCATTTTCTACATAAAATCTCAGTGGCCACCCACCTTAAATACATGCATCAAGTATTAACAATAAATAACTACATGTGCACTCGATTCAAAATAAACTATTCATATACTGGAACAGATCTCATAAACTACCCCTATCTTAGATTCAACGCTTAATTATCTCTGTCTCGCTAGGTCCCCTTCTTTTCTCTGCAATATCTAAATGGCATTCCCCAGGAAAGGGTTGCAGACTAAATGATAGTGATCCCCAATTAAAACCTGGATTAAATATGGGATTGCCATCTCCACTGACACTCCTTCAAAACACTAACGATAATCTTTCAACCACTGCCAACGTTTATTAACAACTCTCCTTTCGACACTGCCAACAACCCTCCCGTTGCTTGTGCCCCCTTAACACACGTCTCCGTGGTTACTTCCCTCGACACTGCCAAGGCCCCCACGGTCACCCTCTTACACTCCCTATTTACATGGTTGTTAACTTCTGCTACCACCTCTCCTTTCGACACTGCCAACAACCCTCCCGTTGCTTGTGCCCCCTTAACACGCGTCTCCGTGGTTACTTCCCTCGACACTGCCAACAACTTTGACATTGCTACTACTAACGATTCTTCCTCCACTGCCAACGACGGTGACATCAAAAAACCTATTGATCTTATTTATGATTCAGACACCAGACGCTATCAACCTTTACATATCTTTTAAAATGTTTTCCAATAATCAACACCCTAAACTGGGCAAAACTACGCCCATAATCTTATTCCCTTTTTAAGACCCAGACAAGACAGATTCGAAACAAATTAAACATTGAACGATGCTGGGGAATAAATTTCAAGATTGACAAAGATAACTATAAGAAAGCTATCTGAGAATTATTCCAGTGAGTACAGGGATCTTGAAAATGTAACCCCATTTACAACTATCTTACAGGAAAAAATATCGAAAGGTTGCAAGAACGTTATGAGGTTATTTCAAGCTTAAAGGTGTATTTCCAAATAATAACCTTACTAAACTATATGGTATTGGAAGCACACATTTAAAATGTTGACCCAAATCTTAACTGTTTATTTCGAATATAACGAACAGTAATAGTTAGATATCATTGTCCAATCTTTTTGTATCTTTATCATTAACTGATTACCAACTAACCGTCATTCAACGAACCCCATCAGGATGGTCACCAATAGGTTCAATCACCATTCAAGTGAATGTCATTTGGAGCCCCATTTAACTCGGCATAGAGAGTGTACTCTTAGTTACTGAACAAGGATTACCCCAGGGCTGGGCTATTGCTTCCAATTATAAAATAATTCAAAAGACGTAACTAAACGACAACTAACACAATCCCCCTTAGAGAAACAAAGTCACAACCTATTTGATTAATCTAACGCAATCAGTTGCTTAATAACAATATTCCGGGCAAAACTCAGACACCGATTTCTGCCCATTTGGATTGAGTCTCAAGATGAAATTACAGTTAATAAACAGTTAATAATTAACAAAGTCTCATCGCACAGAGCCATAATTTCAATGTCACCAAACTATAGAACAGGGTGTCCACCGAACAAACGACTAGAAATAAAACCAAAACATCCTTTTAAAGAAAACCGCTTTGATTACTCAATCGTACATAAACCGCAGTTCTCGAATAAACAAAAAACACTGGAAACCACATAAACAAGAGGAGTGGCTAACTTGGTGGCACCTTTTAGACTACGATCATCCTTCGACTTCGAGTGGGGGTTAGATTCTTAAATAAAAACAAATGGAGAGCGATGGCAATAAAAAGCTAAAAATATAGTTTGACTGTGTCATACGACCGACACCTACAAGACTTCGTCCTCTCACAGTAGTTGGACAACAATGTGCAAAACACTTTCTTTCTATACTCGACGTGAAACTGTCGCTTTAAAAATTAAAAATATAGAAATTTTCCGATAATAATATTAGAATCATTGTTATATTGACTTCCAGCTACCTTGTATTTAATTGAAGAGTGGCTTACGTTAAATAATGAAAAGGTACAATAAGGTCCCGACATCTCAAATATCCACATTATCAGTTCACGGATACATGCTTTATGTGTCACATACATGTACTTGCAAATTGTAAGCCAAAAAATAGAATCTCAAAACATAAATAACCTTTCCTTCCCCCGCTTTTAAATTTTTTAGCTCGCAGCGCCAATGAAGTGATTTGCCAAATGAAGGAAGGTTAGATAAAGGCTAGTGAGATCTACCAATCGACAACTCCATCAGAACACTATAAAATACAATATAAAATAACCAGGTCTGCTAAAGAAGCGACTCAAGATAACCATATAATCAACTGGTCTGCTCGACAGCGACCATTTCTAGACTGCAATAAAAACACACCCCACTTCAGCTTATCAACCCTCTTATATAGGCCAACAGCACGTGCACTCCAAGTTTATACAAGAGTTTGGGCAAACCATATAGGTAGTTGAGTCAAGGAAGCCCATCAAATGAGGTTGAGTTTGGGAGAGCCAAACCTACTCTGAACGTTAGAAACTCGTCAAGTTACAAAATCACTACAATATGTACTTACGACTTGCAAGATAACTGAGGGGTTAACAACATGATTAGGCCTATAAAACGTGTATGCGTTATTACGTTAGTACGTTAAAGAACAAACAAAATGAATGAAACTATCAAAAGCACATGGCTTCAAAAATACGACTAGGCTTACAGCCTTGACCTTAGGTTAAGACAGGAAATACATATCCAAAACATTGACTTGGATATAACACTAACAAAATAATGGACTCGGATCTATACAGACGAATTTTGGCCCTAACATCATCTAATATCATCATGAACTGCTCGTGCCCTTCTACGTGTGCTGTGTGCAGTTCTCCAGTGTTTAAGACCAAGTGATGTCACGTTGTTAGGACACTTCCCTCTTGCGGCAAGGGCCGATAATTCAGTGAATAGTATACTTTCCTCTGAATTACCGTCTTGCCTATAGATGTAAGTATTGCAGGCACAGTGCTTCCTCCCCGAAATTATTACATACATCAAAAACTAAAACAATGGCAAAGATATGAACTTTATTAACATGATCTGAAACACTGTACATTGACTATACCCACTTTATCCCACAACACATTTCGCCCCACAACACATTTCGCCCCATCACATATTTTCCCCTTTAACCAATTTAAATTACTGACATCGAAAAATTTTCTATCAAGTATCAATCGTAAACTTGTATTACCTCAATGATTTTAGTCTATGACAGAAGTCTACATTAAACCTAAATTGCTAAGCTTTAAGCGTTTACCTTTTATATACAAATGTAATCCGTCTACCAAATGACGTCTTGTTATATTTTTATGACTTACAAACATAAATCCCAATTGTTTACATTAGCATTCCAAATAAAAATTAAATTTGGTTATCTGTTCATTAAATCTGTTGTTAGACGTCATAATTATGCCCGAAATTATGATTGTGATATTAAATGTTCTATGATTATATTTCAATAAAGACAACAAATTATCTACTTCCCTCTTTCAATTAAACAGACTTTTGAACCCTCTAAAATCGTTAATACCAACATGGACAAAAAGATAAATCGGTTTGCCATGGGAGACCAAAACATTAAGCATTTTCCCAGCTAAACCTGAAATCCGTATACCACTGTAAGAGAGTACTTTAAATTTGTCTAAGACTACCTCATCTAAGCCACGAACAATTGAGTCTCCAATTATTGTCACGGAATGGTCATAATTATAGGCGAAAGACTTCAAACATTTAGGCCCAACATGGCATATTACGAAGTCCTGCGGTAAACCTTTTTTGTCACGCAGAAATCCTTTTTTTGAGGGATACTTTAGAATAAATTTATCGCCACGAACCCCCAACAAGAATATACTATTACACAAATCGATGAGTTTTGGCAACCAAAACGGCTTCGGAGAGAACACTGGCAAAATCATTGAACCTATCAAATTCTGCTGTTCAAAAAATTTTAAGACATGGAATCATACAAACTTCATCTCGAGATATATTTTGCGAAAACATGTCCACACCCGAAGTCTTAGGGGTTACAAAAGGAGTAAAATGGCGCGCTACCAAAGCATTTGAATCAAGTGCCATCAAGTCAACCGAGATATATTTTGCGAAAACATGTCCACACCCGAAGTCTTAGGGGTTACAAAAGGAGTAAAATGGCGCGCTACCAAAGCATTTGAATCAAGTGCCATCAAGTCAACCGTGTGCGGAGTTTTCCTACTATGCTGAACTCTAAACCAAGCTATTTCCGAAAGCATAACAGCTTCTTTGCTGAATACTCGTGAGTAAACATCCGCAGTATTTAGTTTAGATTGTACATATTGGAACGTTAAATCCACACGGTAATCTCTAATAAAAACAAATATATCTTTCAAGATGCTATTTAACGCAGCCGATCTCGACCCCTGCTTGTTCCATGCCAAAATAAACGATTCAGAATCGGAATTTACTGTAAGTCTGGAATCCGAACAAAGTGTATCTAATGATTTCAACGA
The DNA here is from genome assembly GCA_036850965.1 of Patella caerulea. Lineage (NCBI taxonomy): Eukaryota > Metazoa > Mollusca > Gastropoda > Patellidae > Patella > Patella caerulea. The sequence goes on from JAZGQO010000007.1 coordinate 41,893,051, forward strand.
AAACAAAACTTCCTTAGCTTCCTTCAGGATAATAGGTAACCCTATTTCCTCATCGGCCCAGTAATCTCCGAAATGTTTAGTAACGCTCCCCGACTTAAAATTGCAAGCCCACTTAAATTGTGATAAATCCGTGCAAATATTCAATAATGTGTGTTTTTCTTCCTTCTAAGGGAGAAAACCCTCCCAAAAGTCAAGAAAACGCCAAAAGTATATTTCTTCCACTAACTCTCCCTGAAGTTTACAAACATTAAGACCAGATTTAAAACACGATGAAATTGCGACCGAATACGCAGTAGTAAATAACTTGGCTCCCGGTACTGCTAGCATAAACACTGTAAAACTTTTGAAAATACAAGATGGCCGCCAGCAGATAGACCCTTATACGAGAGCTACAACATTAAGCGAAATGCGATTAATTAACACACACTAACTGATTCATAAGATAACAGTTATACACCCAGAAGTGTCTGATGTCATTAACAAACAAATTAAACTAATTTACAGTGAATGGAAAGAACTCTGTGGGAATTTCAAACAACCCCTATAAACTGTTAGTGAGCAGCCATCTTTGTTGTTTACTTTCTTATCTACAGAAAGTTACCAGTTGGAGACAATAAACATCAAACTAAAAATGGTATCTTATTTTATTTTCTATAGAATCATAACTACTAATTATCATTTAATATAAAAACATCAAAACTCCATGTATACTCCTGCCAGAGCCAAGGAAGACAGAAAAAGAAAGGGCTCAACCTCCCCATTTCAGATCCAAACTGACCTACTTTTGGCTACTGGTGCTGAAAGCTATAATCTAAAAAAGAGAAAACTTCAGCAGAGTACTATCACAACATATATGATGGAAAATACTGATCGCAACGACAGTTACAAAGATTATTTAGAATCCACCATGAGCGAGGCAGAATCATCACCAGTCTCCCCTACAGACCCCACCCCGCTGTCATCCACTCCCGTCCCTGATGAGGCGTTTACCAGTACCCTAAATGCAATAACCAAGGAATTATCAAGAGCTTTCGAGAAACCTGAAGTCCAGAATGCTATCAGACCAATGATCACTCTCATTCTGACAGAACAGATAGATAAATATATTGCCCCATTAAGAAAAGAAATCCATGATTTAAAATATGAGTTATCATCTGTCACACTCCAACTAAACGGTATGTTAAACGAACGCTGTGACGATCTGGAACAATATGGTAGGCGTAACTGCATTCGGATTAGTGGTATCACAGAAACACCTAACGAAATAGTTGAAAATAAAGTTATTGAGGTACTTAAACAAGTCATTCCAGCCATAGCACCAAATGACATACAGAACAGCCACAGGGTTGGTAAACCTATTATGGGAAACCCCAAAAAGATAATTGTTAGACTGTCTAGCTACAAAACAAAAGTTTCCATAATGCGTGGTAAGAAAGTCATAAACACTGCGGAAGACAACATTTATATTAACGAAGATTTGACACTGGTACAGAGCGCACATCTTCAAACAGGCACGAAAATCGTTCAAATCAAATTTAATCAATGGTTGCTGGACTCGTGATGGCAAAATATTCATTCGGGAGAGAAAACCAGATGGAACGGATGGTTCAATAACACGTATCCATAGTAAAGTTCAAATTCCTGGATATAAACCGTCACCAGAGGAACTTCTCAACTTCAACCTGAGTCAAAATATCCAGAGTGAACCAGAAGCAACACCTGTTTAAAAACTCTAATACACATCTGCTTGCTTCAACCTGTAAAATACAATTATAATTAAACCATCTTATTATCTCATATCCTTTATATGTCAACTATTAACCGGTGTAAATCGGTCAGACCAAGTGCACTATTAAATAGTGGATCCCTTATTAGGCTAAAATAATATGGCTCATTTCAAAAATCATCAAATAAGTACTGAGATATATGGTTCAATAGTAACTAGGATCAATGTAAACCCCAATAAATTGCCCTGAACTAATTAAATCAGATATCTGTCGCAACTGACCCTTCAGGTATTATTAATTAAGTCATACTGATCTTCAAAGTTTAAGCACACTAACTGTAACTGAAGTATAGTTCATATTTACCTTGGTATCTGTAGATCATCGAACACATATGCTAGAATTTTATGAAGGCAATGAAAGGGAATTGGAAACTAGGCATTCCAAAACCATGAGTCATATAAACTACATAAATTGTCTCCCTTGAACAATCTCTCGCACTATTAATTTAGCAAATTAAGTTTTGAACCAAGCTTATTACCATGACTCAATCATATTTAGAATCATGTTACTATCCTGTTGAACCTTTAAGTACTAATTATTAAGTGATAGTTAAATTAAGCACATAATCTGTTATTACCATGAATACATATCCACCATACCTTACCAGTACTATATCAAACCAATAGTACACCAGCCTATGCAAGTATTGGTGCAGCAAAGCAGGATTTCTAATCCCTCTTTATTTCCATTTCTCCTAATGCATGATTTTAAAATTCAAATCAAAGCTTCTACGCCCAAATCGTGATGAATATCAAATAAATTTAAGCTGTACAAATTAGAAATAAAATATGACTCCATTGTATAATCCATCATACCAGCACTACCATTGCCTTCTCAGAATCACGCAGACCCTAGTATTGCAGTAAAACATTTAAATACTATTAATTAGTTAAGCCAAAATGATCTTTAATTAAAATATATTGAAGTTACACTAGTTAAGTGGGCCTAGTGGTTACCTGGGCTCTGATAATCAGGGCTCTGATATATTTGAGACATCCTTGCTTTGCCATTCTAAGTTAAATTTTTACTTGTCAATTTAAAGTATTGAGTATCCAATGCCATCACAAGTTAATTATGGCCTTGTTTTTGTTAGTAAATGCCAAATAAATTTGTTTATATAGTCTATAAGGCCTAAACAAAAACCTGTAATATGTAGACTTAGCTCTTGCATAATGTATGTTAACTCTTGTCATTGTAAATTCAGATGGCAATTTACAGGTAATGCAACCCTCTTAACAGATTTGGCAATCTCGTATACCCAGGATCCCTAACGACGTAGAAACCAAAGTACCAAACTTGGCTACAAGTAAACTGTCTAAATTATCCGCAAGTACATCGTCTTCACCCCTAAGTTACAACTCGTACATTACCCCATGACTATCAATATAAACGATCAAACCAGTCTCCATGTAGATTGACCATCATAGTTTCAACTCCATAGTTATCATCCCTCCGTCAAAGCCACCATGACCAAATCATGATTTATCTGAAAATAGTTTACAGTTGTATGAATTTATGAATGAAATTGGACTCCATTGCATAATCTGCCCAGTATTACCAAGACCTATTTAAGTTAGCACACTTAATGTTTATATACTGTTACTAATTATTATAGTCACTTATATAATTGTAAATAACTACCAATTAATAATATAGCACCTGCTATCAGTAGTACTAAGACAGTAGATTTGAATACCGAACTTATCTCCCAGTCAAACTGTAAATTAACAGTATGTACATCTATAATTGCAAAATATTGTTTTCCTCTGTTCTAGAAGCAAAGCTGTGTAAACCATTATGCATGTATGTATTGTCATTTGACCCTCACGGCTTCAGCTGCATTACCCGTAAATAAGATCCAGGCATGGTCCCTGGAATGTTACACTAAATCAAATAACACATATATATTGAATTAATCAAAAAGCCAATTCAGTTTGCCTACTTTTGGATAATACTAATTTAACAGTATATTCTTCAGAAAAATGTTATCACATACTGTCACTATGAACATCAAAATATATCAACTGTATTGTGCAATAATTCTGGATCTCCAAAGTAATAAACCAATCATGCGAAAATCAAGAAACTATATCCTCACTCCAATTTTTTTTTTTTTTTTTTTTTTTCACACACAGTGCAAAATATTTTGGTAGGCTACTCAAATCAATTGAGATCTCATATAAACTTAACATATAATAATGGTATTAGGATTAAGCCAGATGACTAATTGGACCTACAATTATTATGGATATGTAGATTCAATATAATTAGCTATAGGCTACACTTATTACCTATAACTTAAGGCATTCCACTACTTATTAAAGGCCACTCTAGAAACTTCATCACCTCTCCTCATTCCACTTATAATCATAGGCGTAGGAGGCGGGGGGGGGGGGGCAGGGACGTCATTTTTCGGACGTCATTTTTGCTGGACGTCATGGCCGTGCCTCTCACTTTTTCTAAAAAGAGTATTGGACTACTTGAGAACTGTACGAAAGAACAGGGTTGGTAAACCTATTATGGGAAACCCCAAAAAGATAATTGTTAGACTGTCTAGCTACAAAACAAAAGTTTCCATAATGCGTGGTAAGAAAGTCATAAACACTGCGGAAGACAACATTTATATTAACGAAGATTTGACACTGGTACAGAGCGCACATCTTCAAACAGGCACGAAAATCGTTCAAATCAAATTTAATCAATGGTTGCTGGACTCGTGATGGCAAAATATTCATTCGGGAGAGAAAACCAGATGGAACGGATGGTTCAATAACACGTATCCATAGTAAAGTTCAAATTCCTGGATATAAACCGTCACCAGAGGAACTTCTCAACTTCAACCTGAGTCAAAATATCCAGAGTGAACCAGAAGCAACACCTGTTTAAAAACTCTAACACATCTGCTTGCTTCAACCTGTAAAATACAATTATAATTAAACCATCTTATTATCTCATATCCTTTATATGTCAACTATTAACCGGTGTAAATCGGTCAGACCAAGTGCACTATTAAATAGTGGATCCCTTATTAGGCTAAAATAATATGACTCATTTCAAAAATCATCAAATAAGTACTGAGATATATGGTTCAATAGTAACTAGGATCAATGTAAACCCCAATAAATTGCCCTGAACTAATTAAATCAGATATCTGTCGCAACTGACCCTTCAGGTATTATTAATTAAGTCATACTGATCTTCAAAGTTTAAGCACACTAACTGTAACTGAAGTATAGTTCATATTTACCTTGGTATCTGTAGATCATCGAACACATATGCTAGAATTTTATGAAGGCAATGAAAGGGAATTGGAAACTAGGCATTCCAAAACCATGAGTCATATAAACTACATAAATTGTCTCCCTTGAACAATCTCTCGCACTATTAATTTAGCAAATTAAGTTTTGAACCAAGCTTATTACCATGACTCAATCATATTTAGAATCATGTTACTATCCTGTTGAACCTTTAAGTACTAATTATTAAGTGATAGTTAAATTAAGCACATAATCTGTTATTACCATGAATACATATCCACCATACCTTACCAGTACTATATCAAACCAATAGTACACCAGCCTATGCAAGTATTGGTGCAGCAAAGCAGGATTTCTAATCCCTCTTTATTTCCATTTCTCCTAATGCATGATTTTAAAATTCAAATCAAAGCTTCTACGCCCAAATCGTGATGAATATCAAATAAATTTAAGCTGTACAAATTAGAAATGAAATATGACTCCATTGTATAATCCATCATACCAGCACTACCATTGCCTTCTCAGAATCACGCAGACCCTAGTATTGCAGTAAAACATTTAAATACTATTAATTAGTTAAGCCAAAATGATCTTTAATTAAAATATATTGAAGTTACACTAGTTAAGTGGGCCTAGTGGTTACCTGGGCTCTGATAATCAGGGCTCTGATATATTTGAGACATCCTTGCTTTGCCATTCTAAGTTAAATTTTTACTTGTCAATTTAAAGTATTGAGTATCCAATGCCATCACAAGTTAATTATGGCCTTGTTTTTGTTAGTAAATGCCAAATAAATTTGTTTATATAGTCTATAAGGCCTAAACAAAAACCTGTAATATGTAGACTTAGCTCTTGCATAATGTATGTTAACTCTTGTCATTGTAAATTCAGATGGCAATTTACAGGTAATGCAACCCTCTTAACAGATTTGGCAATCTCGTATACCCAGGATCCCTAACGACGTAGAAACCAAAGTACCAAACTTGGCTACAAGTAAACTGTCTAAATTATCCGCAAGTACATCGTCTTCACCCCTAAGTTACAACTCGTACATTACCCCATGACTATCAATATAAACGATCAAACCAGTCTCCATGTAGATTGACCACCATAGTTTCAACTCCATAGTTATCATCCCTCCGTCAAAGCCACCATGACCAAATCATGATTTATCTGAAAATAGTTTACAGTTGTATGAATTTATGAATGAAATTGGACTCCATTGCATAATCTGCCCAGTATTACCAAGACCTATTTAAGTTAGCACACTTAATGTTTATATACTGTTACTAATTATTATAGTCACTTATATAATTGTAAATAACTACCAATTAATAATATAGCACCTGCTATCAGTAGTACTAAGACAGTAGATTTGAATACCGAACTTATCTCCCAGTCAAACTGTAAATTAACAGTATGTACATCTATAATTGCAAAATATTGTTTTCCTCTGTTCTAGAAGCAAAGCTGTGTAAACCATTATGCATGTATGTATTGTCATTTGACCCTCACGGCTTCAGCTGCATTACCCGTAAATAAGATCCAGGCATGGTCCCTGGAATGTTACACTAAATCAAATAACACATATATATTGAATTAATCAAAAAGCCAATTCAGTTTGCCTACTTTTGGATAATACTAATTTAACAGTATATTCTTCAGAAAAATGTTATCACATACTGTCACTATGAACATCAAAATATATCAACTGTATTGTGCAATAATTCTGGATCTCCAAAGTAATAAACCAATCATGCGAAAATCAAGAAACTATATCCTCACTCCAATTTTTTTTTTTTTTTTTTTTTTTTCACACACAGTGCAAAATATTTTGGTAGGCTACTCAAATCAATTGAGATCTCATATAAACTTAACATATAATAATGGTATTAGGATTAAGCCAGATGACTAATTGGACCTACAATTATTATGGATATGTAGATTCAATATAATTAGCTATAGGCTACACTTATTACCTATAACTTAAGGCATTCCACTACTTATTAAAGGCCACTCTAGAAACTTCATCACCTCTCCTCATTCCACTTATAATCATAGGCGTAGGAGGCGGGGGGGGGGGCAGGGACGTCATTTTTCGGACGTCATTTTTGCTGGACGTCATGGCCGTGCCTCTCACTTTTTCTAAAAAGAGTATTGGACTACTTGAGAACTGTACGAAAGAACAGGGTTGGTAAACCTATTATGGGAAACCCCAAAAAGATAATTGTTAGACTGTCTAGCTACAAAACAAAAGTTTCCATAATGCGTGGTAAGAAAGTCATAAACACTGCGGAAGACAACATTTATATTAACGAAGATTTGACACTGGTACAGAGCGCACATCTTCAAACAGGCACGAAAATCGTTCAAATCAAATTTAATCAATGGTTGCTGGACTCGTGATGGCAAAATATTCATTCGGGAGAGAAAACCAGATGGAACGGATGGTTCAATAACACGTATCCATAGTAAAGTTCAAATTCCTGGATATAAACCGTCACCAGAGGAACTTCTCAACTTCAACCTGAGTCAAAATATCCAGAGTGAACCAGAAGCAACACCTGTTTAAAAACTCTAACACATCTGCTTGCTTCAACCTGTAAAATACAATTATAATTAAACCATCTTATTATCTCATATCCTTTATATGTCAACTATTAACCGGTGTAAATCGGTCAGACCAAGTGCACTATTAAATAGTGGATCCCTTATTAGGCTAAAATAATATGGCTCATTTCAAAAATCATCAAATAAGTACTGAGATATATGGTTCAATAGTAACTAGGATCAATGTAAACCCCAATAAATTGCCCTGAACTAATTAAATCAGATATCTGTCGCAACTGACCCTTCAGGTATTATTAATTAAGTCATACTGATCTTCAAAGTTTAAGCACACTAACTGTAACTGAAGTATAGTTCATATTTACCTTGGTATCTGTAGATCATCGAACACATATGCTAGAATTTTATGAAGGCAATGAAAGGGAATTGGAAACTAGGCATTCCAAAACCATGAGTCATATAAACTACATAAATTGTCTCCCTTGAACAATCTCTCGCACTATTAATTTAGCAAATTAAGTTTTGAACCAAGCTTATTACCATGACTCAATCATATTTAGAATCATGTTACTATCCTGTTGAACCTTTAAGTACTAATTATTAAGTGATAGTTAAATTAAGCACATAATCTGTTATTACCATGAATACATATCCACCATACCTTACCAGTACTATATCAAACCAATAGTACACCAGCCTATGCAAGTATTGGTGCAGCAAAGCAGGATTTCTAATCCCTCTTTATTTCCATTTCTCCTAATGCATGATTTTAAAATTCAAATCAAAGCTTCTACGCCCAAATCGTGATGAATATCAAATAAATTTAAGCTGTACAAATTAGAAATGAAATATGACTCCATTGTATAATCCATCATACCAGCACTACCATTGCCTTCTCAGAATCACGCAGACCCTAGTATTGCAGTAAAACATTTAAATACTATTAATTAGTTAAGCCAAAATGATCTTTAATTAAAATATATTGAAGTTACACTAGTTAAGTGGGCCTAGTGGTTACCTGGGCTCTGATAATCAGGGCTCTGATATATTTGAGACATCCTTGCTTTGCCATTCTAAGTTAAATTTTTACTTGTCAATTTAAAGTATTGAGTATCCAATGCCATCACAAGTTAATTATGGCCTTGTTTTTGTTAGTAAATGCCAAATAAATTTGTTTATATAGTCTATAAGGCCTAAACAAAAACCTGTAATATGTAGACTTAGCTCTTGCATAATGTATGTTAACTCTTGTCATTGTAAATTCAGATGGCAATTTACAGGTAATGCAACCCTCTTAACAGATTTGGCAATCTCGTATACCCAGGATCCCTAACGACGTAGAAACCAAAGTACCAAACTTGGCTACAAGTAAACTGTCTAAATTATCCGCAAGTACATCGTCTTCACCCCTAAGTTACAACTCGTACATTACCCCATGACTATCAATATAAACGATCAAACCAGTCTCCATGTAGATTGACCATCATAGTTTCAACTCCATAGTTATCATCCCTCCGTCAAAGCCACCATGACCAAATCATGATTTATCTGAAAATAGTTTACAGTTGTATGAATTTATGAATGAAATTGGACTCCATTGCATAATCTGCCCAGTATTACCAAGACCTATTTAAGTTAGCACACTTAATGTTTATATACTGTTACTAATTATTATAGTCACTTATATAATTGTAAATAACTACCAATTAATAATATAGCACCTGCTATCAGTAGTACTAAGACAGTAGATTTGAATACCGAACTTATCTCCCAGTCAAACTGTAAATTAACAGTATGTACATCTATAATTGCAAAATATTGTTTTCCTCTGTTCTAGAAGCAAAGCTGTGTAAACCATTATGCATGTATGTATTGTCATTTGACCCTCACGGCTTCAGCTGCATTACCCGTAAATAAGATCCAGGCATGGTCCCTGGAATGTTACACTAAATCAAATAACACATATATATTGAATTAATCAAAAAGCCAATTCAGTTTGCCTACTTTTGGATAATACTAATTTAACAGTATATTCTTCAGAAAAATGTTATCACATACTGTCACTATGAACATCAAAATATATCAACTGTATTGTGCAATAATTCTGGATCTCCAAAGTAATAAACCAATCATGCGAAAATCAAGAAACTATATCCTCACTCCAATTTTTTTTTTTTTTTTTTTTTTTTCACACACAGTGCAAAATATTTTGGTAGGCTACTCAAATCAATTGAGATCTCATATAAACTTAACATATAATAATGGTATTAGGATTAAGCCAGATGACTAATTGGACCTACAATTATTATGGATATGTAGATTCAATATAATTAGCTATAGGCTACACTTATTACCTATAACTTAAGGCATTCCACTACTTATTAAAGGCCACTCTAGAAACTTCATCACCTCTCCTCATTCCACTTATAATCATAGGCGTAGGAGGCGGGGGGGGGGCAGGGACGTCATTTTTCGGACGTCATTTTTGCTGGACGTCATGGCCGTGCCTCTCACTTTTTCTAAAAAGAGTATTGGACTACTTGAGAACTGTACGAAATTGTGAACATTCTGCCGTATGGACGTGCCTCTCATATTTCTAAAATGTTTTACTTTTGTTCCCGAGTCCTGATTTGTAAGATCAATTTGGTGAGACGATGATCTCTGAATATCAAAATATTGTTTAATTTTTTAGAATTATATTGATTTATATTATATTATATTGATCATATATAATCAATATAATATACTATATATTGATCATATTGATTTCGATATCTATACTACTATTCAAAAAGAGTAAGGGATATTTGATTTTTGAGTGTTATTAAAGTCACCTAATGAAACTGACGAAGAAACAAATGACAAAATGAAATGAAGTTCACATTCATCGATTTATTCCAAATGATCGTTAGACTAAGTAAGGCACAGACTGACCATTATAAGGGTAAAATGATACCCGGGGTCAAACAGCAAAGTTACCACAGCATCACAACAAAGTCAGTAACGGGTAAATCCTCCCCTGTTTGCCAAACAAGCATTGATCCGACGTGGCATACTCCTAATGAGACGTCTAGGGTCATTTTGTTCCAGATTGCCCCATTCCTGTTGCAACGCAGCAGCAAGTTCTTGGACATTGGCAGGACGTTGTTGACGTTGACATAACCTCTGTCCAAGCATGTCCCAGACATGCTCGATGGGGGAGAGGTCGGGACTCAGTGCTGGCCAAGGTAATGTGGTGATGTTCTGTTGTTGGAGGTAACCTGTAACGATCATGGCCCTGTGACATCTTGCGTTGTCATCCTGGAGGATGAAACGGCGGCCATGACGTCGTGCGAACGGCACAACATGGACTGTCAAGATGTTGTCCCGGTAGTACTGGCCTGTAACACGCCCTGCAACAATATGTAAAGCCGTTCTTCCAGCAACAGTGATGCTTCCCCACACCATAACACAACCGCCCCCAAATCGATCATGTCTGATGACGTTAACATCTTGGAAGCGCTCGTTTCGACGACGCCACACCCTCCTACGTCTGTCCAAAAAATCAACAGTGAACCTTGACTCATCTGAAAACATCACATTGCTCCAGCGTCGATTATCCCAGTGTTGACGATCCCTACACCAACGACGTCTTGCCTGAATGTGATGATCTCTCAAACAAGGGATCACGCGAGGACGTCGGGCGCGAAGGTGACCCTATGCAGTCGATTCCGCTGATCTGATTTGCTGTGATGACACGATTTCTCAAGGCCAAGGTACGGATACATCGATCCTGGGCTTGAGTTGTCGCCCTTGGTCGACCTGAGCGTGATCTGTCCTGTACAGATTGTGTATCACGGTATCTGGACCATAGCCTGCTTATGACAGACTGAGAAACATTCATCGTCCGCGCCACAACCGCCTATGCTGTGCCGATATGTAGCATGCCAAGGGCACGTAACCTTTCATTTTGGGTAAGCCGACGCATATCAAACTTTGTTTTCTGGTCACTAAAACAATTAAACTGATGTTTCCACCCTGGAATTCAATGCCACAATGACTGTAACATTCAAAGTCAGAGTCGTGCAAATCTTGGGTTGGACCCCATGATGATCCCAAGCATCACCTGCATTCCATGCGGTCGCTATTGGTGCGTTTGGGCGTCACATGTAACTGGAAATGTTTCTTCTGTTAGGTTCTATAGTGACTTTTTTCGTAGTCATTTGCATATTTTAGTATTATGGCCCCAAAATCAAATATCCCCTACTTTTTTTGAATAGTATATATTAATTATATTATATTGATTTCGGGCAATTTTCTCTTATGCCCCCCTGAATTACTTTGAGCTCCTACGCCTATGCTTATAATTACTTGCATTCCATTAACTAATTTAATCATCATGGTATTGATATTTTCCCTATAAACAACAAAAATAAACATAATAAATTACAATATAAGGAACAAATATAGGCATATGAGTTATAATAATCAAATTCTGGAAAATCAGCTGTTCATCACAGCATTAAGTAAAGTCAAAGTACAAAATTAAAAGGCCGGAGTGAAATCCCACAAATTTTGGTCATGCCCTGTGGCTTGGCTTTTTGACCTCATGCGAACAAACTAAACTAATCTATATCTACAAATAATCTTTAACAGGAGAATTGATATGTAAACAAATACTCACCTTCAGCAGTACTAATGATAACATTCAAACCGTTAAACCACTCAACACAAACATCATTATCACGCCACACCGGTAAAAATACCGTACCCGCTCAAGCGTGTTTTACACCACGTGACTTTTATCGCGATTATCCATACACTAAAGCCACAACATCACATCGCTCATGCTCTCTACTGGCCATAGACTACCAAGCGTGCAACTGATTGTCTCGCTGCCCTGTAAATATCTGTGTACACATGTTAAATTAGTTCTTGTTCAACCTTCCTCGTGTATATATGTTCAAATTGATAAACACTATCTATTATATAAGACATCACGAAGCATCACATCCTTCACAACTTTTTACGATAATATCCATACAATATTAATATTTACCTCGGTTAAGACAAAAATTATTGAAAAAATTTATCATGTCTTCACAGAAATAAATACTATTGTTTTAAATTTTAAGGACATCACTCAAAAGTTATCGCTTACTCGATTTCACAACTGCACTAAAATTATTACCGACGTTTTATATCTGATAGCATTAGTCATTCGTACCCTGTTGTTACTCTCAGGCAATATCGAACCTAATCCAGGTCCAAATACACAAAACAATAACCGATTCTCAATAGTGCATTTGAATGTAAGGAGCCTCAAAAATAAACTCGATTTAATAACCGCAGAACTAACTAGATTTGATATAATAACATTAAGTGAAACATGGCTTGACAAAAACATCACATCTGAATCTATAGCTATACCTAACTACTACCTGCCCGTCAGGAAAGATAGAAATAATCGCGGTGGCGGGGTGATTATATATATTCGTAATTCCATATCATTCAAACGTAGACATGATTTAGAAAATGCAAATATTGAATCAATTTGGATAGAGATTAACTGTAATAATAACAAGTTTTTACTTGGTAACTACTACAGACCTCCTTCTTCATCGTCCAATCTCAACCAACTAATTCTTAACTCATTTCAGCAAGCTATTACCGATCCAATTGATAAGTGCATAATTTTAGGAGATTTTAATATTGACTTGAATACGAAAACTACCAGCTTCATTCATGATGCTAAAAACTTATTGGACCTTACTCAATTAGTAACTAAATCAACTCATTATAGCAAAATCGGTAAACAAAATTCCCTACTTGACTTAATTTTAATAAGCTCAACTCTACGCTCTGTTGAATGCGATGTTCTCGATAATTTCTGTAGTGACCATTGTCCAGTCTTCTGTAAGCTCTCTTTTACTGTTACGAAACAAAGGTGTTTCAAAAGAATGGTATGGAATTACGAAAATACAAATCTTGATGGTATACGCACAGAAACATTGAATACTAACTGGTATAATCTTGTCGATCGTTCTGATATTGATGCATCATGTGTTCAATTTACTAGCAAATTGATTACAATAGCAAAAAACAATATACCAAATAAACTTGTAACAATTAGGCAAAATGACAAATCTTGGATGAATAATAGCATTAGAAAAATGAAAAAGAAAAAAAAAACAGAATACATAAGAGAGCAGTGAAACGAAATTTGGAAACTGATTGGCAAACCTTTCGTAAAATAAGAAATGACTATATTAACTTGATAAGGAAATGTAAAAAAGAATATTTTGAGAAAATTGATGCAAAAATTAATGATATTGAAAACTTTGGAACAAAAAAATGGTGGAATCTAATAAACGCGTATACCAAGACACATGATGCATCTTCAAACGAGCCCCCTCCACTAACAGTTGAAAACGATACATTGTTTACGCTCAGCGACAAAGCCAATGCACTTAATAATTATTTCATACAGCAAACTGAACTACCAAGTACTAATAAACCTCTTCCACCCCTTAAAATGAATACTAATTGCCTAGATAAGATTATACCAACACCTAGAGAAAGTAAAGACGTAATAAATAGCCTAGATACGACTAAAGCCTCTGGACCGGACAGAGTAAGCTCGAAAATTTTGAAATTTATTGTAAATGAAATTAGTAATCCTCTGTGTCAACTCTTTAGATTTTCACTAGAAACACACACTGTTCCAAATTTATGGAAATTTGCAAATGTCATGGCTATTTTCAAAAAAGGACACCCAAATGAATGTAGTAATTATAGACCCGTTTCTCTCCTTAGCATTATTATAAAAATATTTGAGAAAATAATATATAAACACGTCTTTAATTTCTTTAAGGACAATTCAATACTAACAACACTGCAAAGTGGTTTCCTACCAGGTGATTCTACTGTCTTCCAATTAATAAATCTAAATCACTTTTTTTGTCAAGCCATTGATCATAACAAATATACCAGGATCGTCTTTTTGTGACATAAGCAAGGCTTTTGACAGAGTCTGGCATACCGGACTCTGTCACAAGCTGGATGCTGCTGGGGTCCGAGGAGGGTTATTATTATGGTTCAAGAATTACTTAGAAAATCGACACCAATGCGTCGTAATACATGAAACCTCCTCGGACTCCAGGGGCATTCCCGCTGGTGTCCCGCAGGGCAGTGTATTGGGACCGCTATTATTTCTGTTATACATAAACGACATTGTGACTGATATACAATCAAACATAAGACTATTTGCAGATGACACCTCCCTGTATATAAAAATAGAAGACCCAGAGGCATGTGCAGTCACCCTTAACAAAGATCTACAAAAAATCAATGCATGGGCGGAAACGTGGCTAGTGACTTTTAACCCCCTAAAGACAGAAACCCTAACCCTCACGACTAAACGCAACATTGTGAAACCTCCCCTATTAATG
The DNA here is from genome assembly GCA_036850965.1 of Patella caerulea. NCBI lineage: Eukaryota > Metazoa > Mollusca > Gastropoda > Patellidae > Patella > Patella caerulea. Next base: position 41,908,093 of record JAZGQO010000007.1, read on the forward strand.
AAAAAAATAGAATAAAGGAAGTAACGGAACACAAACATCTTGGACTTATTTTTCAAACCAATTGTAAATGGAACAGTCACATTGATAGTATTATAAGTAAAGTATCAAAATTAGTAAACTGCTTACGCTCCTTGAAATATCACTTAAACAGAAAATCTCTAAATACCTTATATTCTTCCTTCATTCTGCCACACTTTGATTATGCCGATGTTATCTGGGACGGGTGCACGGACTACTTATCTAATAATCTCGAATCTCTTCAGCTTGATGCACTACGCACCATTTGTGGGGCAGTTAAAGGTACTAGCCACGCTTCCCTTTACGCTGAAACTGGGTTTATTCCACTCAAAGAACGACGAAATCGACACAAACTAAGATTATTATACAAAATTATAAATAACTTGACCCCTCCCTATCTTAAGAATCTCATAAATCTAGAACCAACAAATACATATTCATTTCGAAACAAAGATAAAATTAGAGAATTTCGATGTCGTACTGAAATATTTTCTAAATCATTTATACCATCCAGTATAAGAGAGTGGAATAAACTCAGTCTCCCTGCAAGAAACTCAAGAACTCTCAAAATATTCTCCGACCATCTCTCTAAATCAGATATAATAATACCATCTTTTTACTACAATGGTCAGCGGAAAGTCCAGATAATCCATAGTAAACTTAGACTACGATGTTCTGACCTACAGGGTCACAAATACCACAGACATGTTGCTGACAGACGTGCATGCCTCTGTGGTCACATTTTTGAAGATCCAGATCACTATCTCTTGCAATGCTCTTTACATTCAAATGCACGAACGGCAACCATAGACACATTACAATACGATCATAAAAACATTAACTGTCTCTTGTTCGGTTCCCCAAACCACTGTACCGATGTAAACATCAACATTTTTAATCAAGTCCACAAGTTTATTGACATGTCAAACAGATTTTAATCATTAGCAGTTTTAATTAACAATATTAGTTTTAAATTTACGAGATGATGTGACCATTAATATATGTGACTGGGTTATATATTGTAATTCTAAAGCCCCTGTGTTCTGTTTTTACGAGCCCCTTTGATATGTTGATTAGAGTTAATTCCCTTTGTTTATTAGCGGGCGAATGAACGAATGTGGATGTCTGCCATGATTATTTCATTATTGTCGTTATGCATAGATAATACAGATTTATGGATGAAGTTTTGTTAAAACTTTATGTCTTATGAATAAATACAGTCCTCAAGATTCAGCACGCATTGATTTGAACCCAACATAGCTATTTATAGCGCCATAGGTCAAGTACATGGTCCGACGAGACGGATATTGATGTTTTGATTTTTTCTAGAATTTTCGTCACGCACGATTGCATCAGCCACGAAGAATCGAGCCTTCAAGGTATTTGATTTTTGGTTTTGAATCGACAATTTTGATGGTTGATGCCCACAGAATATTTTATGATGTCTCGAGAAACTGGTAAGAAAATAATATTAAAAAAGCGTGAAGCCCACAGAACTTCGACGAAGCGACTTTTGTCTTCGGCGAATGACATATTGTTGATTTCTACAGACGATAAAGAAAACCCGAATTTGCCCACATTGAAAAAAAAAGTCACACAAAATATATCAAATTTGAAGGAAAAGATGGTCATATTAAAAGATATGGATGAAGACATTTTAGATAGTTTAAAGGAAGATGATGATTTTGCATCTGAGATTGACATTTTTAGAGAAACTACAGAATCCAGGAATCCACATCAAATTACCAAAGCTTACGTTGAAGACCTTTAATGGAGAAATGTTTAAATGGCAAGCATTTTGGGATGCTTTTGAGTCAGCGATTCATAATAACACAGAATTAACTAACATCGACAAGTTTAACTACTTGAACTCACTTTTGGAAGGAGCTGCTGCTCGTTCTATTTCAGGTTTAGCCCTAACAGCTGTTAATTACGAAGAAGCAATTTCTATTTTAAAAAAGCGGTTTGGTAATCGGCAACAGATAATTAACAGACATATGAATCTTCTATTGAATACCAACGCAATCACAGATCTACAGAATCTACGATCTCTCAGACAATTCTACGATACATTGGAATCAAACATTAGAAGCCTTAATTCACTGGGAGTTCCATCAACGAATTTTGGAAGCTTACTTTCTTCTATTCTTATGAATAAGCTACCGCCCGATTTAAAGATTATTATTGGACGAGAAATTGGTAATGATGACTGGGATTTGCCTAAAGTTCTACAAATCATGGAACGAGAAATAGAAGCACGTGAAAGAACACTTACAACTTCTTCGCCGAGTTATAGACGCCCACCACAGACTCAGCACACCCCGAATAACCCTTCAAATTATCGTTCACAGTCCCAATGGAAACCTTCTACAACGACAGCCCTTTATTCAGATAATAGAGAAGCTCCACCAGGATGCACTTACTGTTCGCAGCAACACTCTTCAAACTCCTGTAAAACTGTTTCTAACATCGACGCCAGGAGAGAAATACTAAAGAAACAGGGAAGATGTTACCTATGCCTACGACGCAAACACTTAGGAAGAAACTGTCCTGAAAGGAGAACTTACCCGCATTGTAATCTACGACACCATATAAGTATATGCCCCACAGCTTACAGAAGTTCTTATCCAGCACCTAGGCCTTATGCTAATGAAACCTGTCCGAAGACAACTACAACTATGTATACTGCAGAAAGTTCATGTTCAGTTCTACTACAGACTGCTAGAGCAGATGTGTACAATATTGATAGTGCAGAAAAGACTTTTAATTGTCGAAGTATTTTAGACACGGCTAGCCAACGTACCTACATAACCACGCGTCTGAAAGAATTGTTAAAGTTAAAACCAATCGCCAAAACCTCGGTCTTAATTAAGACTTTTGGATCATCTGAAGAATCTTACCAAGATATTGATGTCGTCAAATTTATGATAAAAAACTCCTTTGGAAATGATATCCAGATTACTGCATTTGTAGTACCTATGATATGCCAACCACTGAGGGGACAGAATTTTGAAGCTGACTACCCACGTTTCGCTCATCTTAAACTGGCTGATTATATCACGAGTAATACAGATACAGAGGTTGATATTTTGATAGGATCTGACCAGTATTGGAATCTTGTAACCGGTCGTGTAATACGGGGGGAGTCTGGAGGTCCTACAGCAATGGAAACAAAACTAGGTTGGGTATTATCTGGTCCAGTGACAGGAAGTATGCAGCCATCGGATCACATTTTAGTCACTACTCGACATGTTAGTTTAGATGACCAGTTGAAGAAATTTTGGGATATAGAATCTCTTGGATTGCAGAATAAGACAGTCTATGATGAGTTAGCCGAAAATATTAACTTTAGTAAAGACAGATACGAAGTTCATTTACCATGGATGACACCGCATCCGATTTTACCTGACAATTTCCTTATGTGCAAGAAGCGATTGACCAACTTATTAAAGAGATTAAGAACAGACAAACCTTTATTCAGAGAATATGACGCCGTTATTAGAGAACAAATCAAAGCTGGAATATTGGAAGAAATTGATCCTAGTTCTGGAGAAGTAGGACACGTCCATTATCTACCACATCACCCTGTTATAAGAAGGGACAAGACTACAACCAAAGTTCGCATAGTTAATGATGGATCAGCTAAGACAGAATCCACCCCTTCCCTCAACGATTGTTTGTATTCCGGACCACCTCTCAACCAGAAAATATTTGATATAATTCTTAGATTTAGAACATTCAGAGTCGCCATCACAGCTGATATTGAAAAAGCCTTTTTAATGATTTCGATGAAAGAAATGGATCGAGATGTACAGAGATTTTTGTGGATAGATGATATAGAGAAGGACGAACCCGATTTGATGCTTTTGCGTTTTACCCGAGTTGTTTTTGGAATATCATCCAGCCCGTTTCTTCTTAATGCAACTCTAAAGTACCACATGGAGAAGTTTGAACAAATCGATTCGGAGTTTGTCAGACTATTTATGAGGTCCATTTACGTCGACGATCTTATCTCCGGAGCTAAAAATGATGATGAAGCTTTCGAATTGTACCAGAAATCAAAATCTTGTTTATCAGAAGGAGGATTTAATTTAAGAAAGTTTGTCACAAATTCAAGTCCATTAAGGGAAAGAATTCGGAGTGAAGAAGCCCAAATAAATAAGATAACTTTACCATTAGAATTACCCGTCAAACAGATTAGCTGTGAAGAAGATGAGTCATTTGCCAAGAGCACAGTTGGGCAACTAACTGAAGCAGAACAGGGAGAGCTAAGGATACTAGGAGTATGCTGGAACTTCATCACAGATGAATTTATATTTGACCTCCAAGATATAGCCCGGTTCGCTGAAAAGGCCACACCAACTAAACGAAACGTAGTGAGCACAGCATCAAAGTTTTTTGACCCTCTTGGATTCATCTCGCTATTAACAATACGTTTCAAGATACTTTTCCAAGATTTATGTAAACTCAAAAAAGATTGGGATGAATTTCTAGGAGAATATTTAAGCCAATGGTTAGAATTAGTACAAAGCCTTTCACAGATCCAGCACTTAACCATACCCAGATACTATTTTGACCAAAACCCAGAAGATGTTTTATCATGCAGACTTGTTGGATTTTGTGATGCCTCCAGAAGAGCTTATGCAGCAGTGGTATATCTGTTAGTCACAACTACAACTGGAAATTATGTAAAGTTTTTGGCCGCGAAGACGAGAGTTGCCCCACTTGTCCACCAAACAATTCCCAGGCTAGAACTTTTGTCAGGACTTATCCTTTCACGTCTGATATCAACCATTCAACAAGCACTGGAGACCGAAGTCACTCTGGAAGACCCCCAATGTTATACTGATTCTAAGGTTAGTTACTATTGGATAGTTCAACTTTCTAAAGAATGGAAGCCTTTCATCCAGAATAGAGTCAACGAGATTCGAACCTTGATACCAGTCACTTCATGGAATCCAGCTGATATACCTTCAAGAGGAAAAAGCCCAAAGGACTTCTTAAATGATCAACTATGGATCGAGGGACCAAAATGGTTACTCTACAATGATGAGGAAAGCACATATTCCAATCACACAGAAGACTTACCCACTGAGTGTGTTGAAGAAATGAGGTCCAAAGATAAGGTCACATATGATACAGCTCTTATTGTTAGTCACGCATCCTTCTATTTACCAGAAGTAATCACCTATGAAAATTACAGTAACATTAAACGACTTTACAGAATTACTGCTTACGTTTTTCGATTTATTGCACGTCTTAAGTCAAGAATATTTAATAAACCATTCCAGAAGTGATAAATTAACACTTGACGAAATTAAAACAGCAGAAAACCACTGGATTAGAGACATTCAGAAACAGTTGAAGCAGCACAAGAATTTTGAAAACTGGAAAAGACAATTTGATGTTTATATAGACAAAGACCTCATATTAAGATGTCGTGGAAGATTAGCCAATTCAGATTTACCAGTAGATACCAAATTTCCTGTATTATTAGACACCAAACACTATCTTACATACCTTATCGTCAGAGATTGCCACTCTAGAGTTATGCATAGCGGAACCAAGGCCACGTTAACAGAGCTTAGAGCACGATTTTGGATAATTCAAGGTCGTCAATTTGTTAGAAAAATTATCCACAACTGCGTCACATGTCGAAGATATGATGGTAAACCATATGATAAAGCACCAGCCCCTCAACTAGCAGAATTTAGAGTCACAGAGAATCCACCTTTTAGTCACATTGGCGTAGATTTTGCCGGCCCACTATTTGTTAAAACCATCGACAAAAAATTGAAGAAGGTATGGATTTGCTTATTTACCTGTTGTTCCAGTCGAGCAGTTCATTTGGAGTTAGTTCCTGATTTAGCCACAACAACCTTTCTTAGATGTTTTCGAAGATTTTCATCTCATCGAGGAGTTCCAGAAAGAACATTCCAGTCAGCATCCAGAGAACTTGAAAGGTTATTATCAAACCCAGATGTTACACACTACTTCCAGGGTAAAGGCATTTCACCTTTTGTATGGTCGTAGAGTCACCAACTTACCAGATGTTAGCACAGTTAACCATGAAGATCCTGATTTTAACACGAACCAAAATGATTTAACCAGAAGGATGATACACCTCAGAAATACTATCAACCATTTTTGGAAACGATGGAAGAATGAATATCTTCTTGAATTACGATCTAGCCATCGGATGCAGCCACAAGGAAGTTCGATAGCTTCAGTTGGAGATGTAGTCATTGTTCATGATCAAGATCACTCAAGAGGTCAGTGGAAATTGGGTAAGATCGAACAACTTATATTAGGAAGGGATGACCAGATACGCGGAGCAGTAGTACGAGTTCACAACAAAGATGGTAGATACAGTACACTACGGAGACCTGTCCAGAATTTATATCCCATGGAGGTTAAATTTACTGAACCAGTGCCCGATCAGATAATACCAGATCAACTACCAGAAGTTAATCCAAATCAACCACAATTTACACCAGTCCCATTAGATGCTGATCCAGCACCTGATTTATTCGAACAAGTTCGTCAGATGAGAACGGCAGCAAAAGCAGCTAACCAGAAACGACGATTGTGGATAAAAGACTTATCTTAATTTGTTTATGTATGTGCTTTTCATCATTTCTATTTTGAGTTGTACAAATTGAAGAACTATAACGACTTTAAGTTTTGAAGTGATATTTTCAAAGCTCGGTGCACACAAACTGACTTTATTCTAATGATTATTTTATCTGTGTGATGACCAGCTCCATAAGTAAAATTAGGACTTTGAATTCCACTGGTCATCAGGGGGGAGTGTGACTGAGTTATATATTGTAATTCTAAAGCCCCTGTGTTCTGTTTTTACGAGCCCCTTTGATGTGTTGATTAGAGTTAATTCCCTTTGTTTATTAGCGGGCGAATGAACGAATGTGGATGTCTGCCATGATTATTTCATTATTGTCGTTATGCATAGATAATACAGATTTATGGATGAAGTTTTGTTAAAACTTTATGTCTTATGAATAAATACAGTCCTCAAGATTCAGCACGTATTGATTTGAACCCAACATAGCTATTTATAGCGCCATAGGTCAAGTACAATATATACTGTATATTTCCATCCGTACAATCATATTTGTATTTAAATATATTTATGTATGTGTTTGCCATTTTAACTGCGTATATACACCCATCTTGTTCCTTCGTTTTAATATTATGTATGTATACTATTTAGGGAGAGGGGTTTTACATAGGCTAAGCCTGTTCCCCAATCCCATTCAGACATCCTGAATAAAATATTGTTTATAAAAAAAAAAAAAACTTTTTCCGTAAAATTTACGGACAAATGGCTGGCAGCTAGGTTGCCAATCAATTTACGTAAAAATTACGACACACCGTAAATATATTTTTACGAACATGTCGTTAAAATTACGTACATTGATTGGCAACCTAGCTGCCAGCCATTTGATCGTAAATTTTACGGAAGATATTTTACAGTCATAAAAAACTATGGTATGATAAGCATCAAAAAAAAATTAAAGATTTAAAACAGAATTTAATTATTCAAAACAATATATGATACAATTCCTCAAAATTCTTCTACAAGATAGTTTAAAAGGACATAAAAGATACAATTCCTCATAATGCCTATACATGATAGTTTAAGATATAATAAAGGATCACAAAATACTGGAAATTGGAGATTACTGTTAAAGTAAAAGCTTTAAAAAAGCAAACTGTCAACCACAAATCCATATTTGTAATTTGCATGTATTTGCTATTACAATATGGAGAATGTTTATAGATTGAACATATTTTTTGGCTATCAAGCAGATTGGTGGTATATTTCAACAAAGACATGGCTCTTTACATAATTCTTCATTAATAATAATGAACATTTGTACATGGAATAATGAAGGGTCCGAGAAAAGAATCTGTTGCCCCAATTAACAAGGGAAATAACTCTCCAAATTTTTCATCAAGTTCTCTCAAGACAGGAAAACATAAATTTCCATCAAGTAAAAAATTTATGTGAAAATTTCTAGGGATGTATGATGTATCTCAAATAATAGGTAGCAACAAAGTACAAATTTTTAAAGGAAAGTTGTAACATTTACATTATAATATTTAAATGAAATTTTTATAGTATAACAAATAGAAAATCAGTGTGTTACAATAGCATTACCCGAAAATCTTTTTCCAAAATCTTACCAATAAGTTTGTAATATTTACTTCAAATCTATTATTTAAAACATCAACGACATGAAAGTAAATCTATAACTGTACAGTAAAACATGATCTGATAAAAAAGGGAAATCATTCAAATGTGAAAATAAACAATTTAAAATCTAACAATTATTGAAGCCCAAAAGTATTATGACTTTAAAAAAAGAACACCATCAATGTAGAATTACTAATAATACTATTATCCCACCTTGAATGGACAGCTTGTTTCAATCTTATGATAACTTAAGCTCTGTTTGAAATTTTTATCATAAAATTTGTCACAATAACTCTGCCTAAGCAAGTACATTCCTTAGTGAGAATGGCATAAATTGATTCAATGTCTTTGATAAAAATTAAGATGGAAATTGATTACTGACAAAGCTAATGTACTAGTCCCAAAATGAAATCTGTAGATGAGAGTTGAACATTTTTAATGTACAACAGGGTCAGAACATTCAATGAATAGAGGACAATTTTACAAATTAAATGTACCAAATTGTGGATGGACAAACTAAATGACCACCGGAATTTTCCATGAAGTAAACAAATCTATCAAAAGTGCAATCAAGTTTAATTAAGAAAATTCATTAAAAAGATTTCTTGCAGTGTGTTTGAAGCCTCATTTACAAAGTATCACTCATAAAAATGTTGTGGCTTGGCTTGGTCCCTTATCATCCCTTAATATATCACTATGTGCAGGTGTATAAAAACTACCGGTAACCATAAACATTATTCCATTCCATCCAAGGTTGCAACAAAGGGTATCACAGTATTTCTTCTCGGTCGGTTTCCAGCTTTGTAAGAAATGTCAAAAAAAACAAACAATGGCGACACGCTGTACCATTATTAAATTAGCCACTGCTTTTCCATCTGACATTTTTGATTCAGAATGTTCCCATCTGTGATCTGTGGTTTGCCGAAGGAAGATATACTTTCAGCAGAGCGTGTGTTTCATTGTCGAAAGCAATCCCTTTTCCTTGTCACATGAACTACAGGTGAGCCTCCTGCATGCATGATAGTTGAGCATCGAAAGAAAACGGAAAGTTAAAAAGTTTTTCAGCATTTAAAGCCCCTTGTACTGCAATGTGGCATCTATACCGTGGTATACCATCACACGGTACTGGTATGTTGTAGCAACCGTACTCAATCCATTCAAAGTTGAACATTTCACTTTTTGCTGCGTCTTTGTTAAATTTTTCCTGATTTCTGTGGGTTTATTTAAAAAATGCACCTACAAAACAAATATTCCCAATCAGCTTATTTCATATCATATCCATCAATAATAATGTTAAAAAATTTCAAACGCAGCCCAGAAATAGATAATGAGGCCTGATGCTGACATCTGCACAACACGAACTAGAACATTTTTGGACTGAAATGAAATGGATTTAACGTCTACTGTCCTGCTCAGTCCTATACTGAGCTAATGAAGACGGGCATATGCCATACAGTGTGCTATAAGGGAAATTTTGCCCGGGCAACAGCGTAACATCCGAACGACTAGACAAGCACTTCGTCCTGCATCACTGACAAGCTGAAACCACGCCGGAAAATCAGGATGAACTTTCTCTGCCAAATGCCAATGCAGGGATCGAACACCCGACCTCCAGGCTAGTGAGCCAGCGTCTTACCCACTTTGCAACGTGATCCCCTCCCTTTTCGGACTAATATAATATATGTTCATTAATTCGCTTTAACTGTAGGTCTTTACAAGTAGTGGGTGGAAAACGAAAGACCCCCAAAAAACGAACAATGTTGTTAGTCAGGCGATCTTAGTCCTTGTCACATAGTGTGGGATTGAAACCAAGTCACTTGTCTCAATGACAGACATTCTGACCAAAGGCATATTGGACCATAGACCTTTTTATATATGAGGTCCACGGTCAGACTATTCGTCCAATCACCCCCTCAAAACTCGAGGTCTAAGTAGAGAAAAGGAAGTGATGGATTTTTATCTCCAGTTTCTTCTTAGTACCAGTATTTATCATTTTACTTTACCTTTGAAAAAGTTCCAGTATAGAGTCTAACCCAGACTGATACTGGATAATTAGGCTACCGTACACTTGATTGTTGACAGACATGGTTAGGTTGGATTGTTCGTACTTGGTTTTATTTTATTTACTCAAAGATGCAAGTTGTGCCTTAAATTAGTAAAATATAAAATTAAAGATCTTACCATCAGTATCTAGTCAATAAATTCTTATATTTATTTAGATAGATAGACTTTCACTTTGACAAAGCAGATTCGACTTTAATGCCCAGAAATGTTATCGGGTACCCCGTCATTATCATATAATTTAAAGTTAGGGCTAGTACTACTAGTACTAATTAGTGGGGCAGCCTATACTATAGGCCTAGGGCATTTGGCTCGTTCATATTTCTAGCAATGAGTTGAATAAGTTGTCATATCACAGGAGCAGTCCCAACTAGGCCTAGAGTAGAAATGAATGCTCCAAAGATAGGCTGGCACTGCCAGGCAGGATACGCCCACATTTTTGAGAGATGGATAGAGAACAAGCAATACCGAAAGTGATTTTTCCTCATTAAGTCCTGTATTTCATACTGTATTGGGAGCAGCCATTTTGTTGGTCAGTTCCAGTCTGATATTAATGAAATTCGAAGCCGACAATGATTATGGTGTGACGGTACACAACCTAGAAATGTTACTTTTCGTCAAAATCGGATAAGAATTGTGACCTGTAGAGAGTCCACAACCATGATATACCATATTTTTACACTATTCGCGTACAAACGGCGACCATTTCGTCCGGCAATTTTGGTACGATTTTCACGAAATTCGAACAGTAATATAATCAGAGTTTTTTTTTTTTCGAGAGAGAGAAATGGGGTTTAACGTCCACTCAACACAAACTAGGTCATTTCGAGACTAACATATGGTTCAGTTTTATTTCAATAATTCGCTTGCGCGTACGGGTCTTTAGCAGTGGGAGGAAACCGGAGTGCCCGGCAGAAACCCACGAGGTTGAGAAGGCGCCCCTATCTCCATGCCACATACGCTCACACCAGGGCTCGAAACCACAGCCGCAAGCCAGAGGTGACCGGCCAGCTAGAGGACGAAGCGCGGCACTCTAGACCACTAGGCCATCCCAACCCCCCAATTGTTCGAGTGATAGACAGAGAACAAGCAATACCGAAAGTGATTTTTCCTACAATCAAAGGCCATAATTCATTAAGTTACAATTTGATATGCGCAAATATCGAAAAGAATAAAGATCTTTAGGTTATAGACGCCGACAATGATTATGGTGTGACGGTACACAACCTAGAAATGTTACTTTTCGTCAAAATCGGATAAGAGTTGTGACCTGTAGAGAGTCCACAACCATGATATACCATATTTTTTAAACTATTCGCGTACAAACGGCGACCATTTCGTCCGGTAATTTTGGTACGATTTTCACGAAATTCGAACTCAACCTTCCTTACAGTGCAACAGTAATATAATCAGAGTTTATTTTTGTTTAGATAATAATTGTTCGAGAGATAGACAGAGAACAAGCAATACCGAAAGTGATTTTTCCTATAATCAAAGGCCATAATTCATTAAGTTACAATTTGATAGGCGCAAATATCGAAAAGAATAAAGATCTTTAGGTTATAAACAAGCATTTCAGGTTTCATCAAAATCGAATTAAAATTGTGACCTCTACATGGTCCACAACTTTGATATATAATACTTTTACACTGTTCGCGTACAAACAGCGGCCATTTTTTCTGGCAATTATGGTCCAATTTTCTCGAAATTCGAACTTGACCTTCCGTAGGGTGTAACGGTTATAGAGGCAAACGTATTTTTAATTCGGATAATAATTGTGACCTCCAGAGGGACCATAGGCGATTTTTCGGACAATCAGGGGTCATAATTCAAGAAGTTACGATTCGGATACGTCCAAATAACGAAAGGAACCAAGATCTTTGGGTTATAACCATGCATTTCAAGTTTCATCAAAATCGAATTAAAATTGTAACCTCTACAGGGTCCACAACCATGATATACAATTTTTTAACAGTATTCGCGTACAAACGGCGGCCATTTTGTATGGCAATTTTGGTCCGATTTTCCCGAAATTCGAACTCAACCTTCCTTATGGTGTAACGGTAATACTATCAACCGTTTTATTAAATCGGATAATAATTGTGACCACCAGAGGGACCACAAGCTAAAAAGGGTGATTTTTCGGACAATCAGGGGCCATAATTCAGGAAATTACATTCCGATAGGCGCAAATATCGAAAGGAACCAAGATCTTTGGGTTATAAACATGCATGTCAAGTTTCATCAAAATCGGTTCAAAATTGTAACCTCTATAGGGTCCACAAGCTAAAAACGTGATTTTTCGTACAATCAGGGGCCATAATCCATGAAGTTTTCATCCGATACATGCCAATATCGAAAGCAGCCGAGATCTTTTGGGGATAAACCTATATTTCAAGTTTCGTCAAAATCGGATAAGAATTGTGACCTGTAGAGAGTCCACAAACAAATTGTGGACGGGCGGGCGGACGGACCGACGGACGGACAGGGGCGACGACAATATACGTCCACATAAAAATGTGGGCGTATAAAAACAATGCGATGATTAAACCTAGATTATGGATGTCGATCTTGGACGTACCCTGTAGGGCTAATAAAAATGGCGCTAATAATAAAGTTGCAAGTTGTCTAGTTTCTATTTCAAGAATCAGTTTCATGTTTACGAATGCCAAAAGATTAATCTGTGTCAAACCAAGATGTGTGGATATGTGTCTACTATGTAAACATTACTTACCTAAAACTGCAATGTTTGATATTAACTATTGTCTGTGCTGGAGAAATTCCTCTTCGACTTCCCCGCTAACTAACGGTCTTCGCAGTAATGGCGTCCAGGACGACCGATGACGTCACTCTACTTTAATCACCCGTATGTCATATTTACAGACGAAATTCTGTATTTCTCAGATTTTTACAGAATGGTGTCTGTTATCGGAGTAACAGACCTGCGCTGTAGGCATTTTACAGAAACATGTCTGTAAAAATTACAGAAAAGGCTTACAGATAAGATATACAAATTCCTAGGAATTTTTGAAGATTAACAAGCGAACAGCTGGAACTGTCAAGGATATTTTCCCTCAAACTTACGAACTTATCTCTTCTCTTTTGTGGCAATATAAAAGCCTGTTTCTCGGTATCAATTATAAAACCCTAATATACCAGAGAAGTGGATGGTTGCAATTTCGATTTATTCAAACCAATACAGTAACCTAACCTGACCACAATTTGACAAGTCGCGTACGATGCCACAGTTGATTTTAACAAACTATCATTCGTTGGGTACCCTACTGCTTCCCCAATTAGCCGAACATTAATGTAAATCAAATTGCAAATACTCAAGGACCGTAAATATGAGGCAACAGACAGATTTAATGAATGATATATATAGGCCGAATTTTTCCATCCAAACGGTAATGTGTTACATACATAAAATTGACCTTTCCATGAGAACCCAAAATACTGTTTTGATATTTCATTCACAAACACGCGGTCGTATCCAGACTTGTCGTCTAATTTCGACATAAATTATTTTTTATTAATAAGACGCTTCACGTCGTTTAAAGAATCGAGAGAAAAGGGCGAATCCATCATCCAGCAATTTAACAGCCTAAGATCAATACATAATCTTGGTTTGGACGGCTCTACGGTTAAAGGGAAACATAGATATGGCTGTTTTTCCACTTCTGATATCGCCCCAGTTATAAGTCGGTTTTGTATCTCAGAGTCAACAAATTCGACAAAACTGTCACATGGTTTTGAATTTGGTAGTTAAAAAGACGGTGGCTTAACAGAATTATATGTCACTCGATTAAACTCCCCTTTAAACGGCTGCATAAAATTATGAATATCGACTTTATTCTCGATGATATCAAGCAACTCATAGTTATCTCTTAAGTCATGTAAAATCCTTCGCCATTCGTTAACATAATTATGTAGCCTACCAGCGCGGAAGTGATTTGGATCCCTAAATGACAAGTAATGAATGTCTGCTGCGTGTGTACCTTTAAGTACATCCTCAGCAGTTGGTGGACAAGTCACCTCTTTCACAAAACCCTCGAGGGAGACCCAACGTTCATCAATATCAATCACAGGCCCTACAAGGTATGAACAAGTACATATATCAATAATTCACAGAACAGAAACATATATCACTACCCGGTTGGAAACGAAGTCAAACTACTGGTCATTCTTGGGGCAAAACCTCGCTATATGGCCGTACCCTTGGCAATTGAAACATTTATCCTCCATGGTACTTTGGAAACGAGACTGGTTTGCATTCATGCTAAAACGCGATGGACCGACCTGTTGACGCATATAGCCTGAGTTCTGAAACTGCTGTATTGGATTAACGGATTTGAGGAAACTTTGTTCTTTTTTCAAAATTTTCGCTTCGTTCGCGGTGGAAAGCATTGTCACTACCATACTTCCAACATGCGGACTGTATTTTAAATGATGGAACCTCTGGATGATGAATGAATAAGAATCTGCTTCCGGATGCGAAGACTTCCTGGCACGTTGCTCCAATATCAAAAGCTTTTGTAAAAGTACATCAGAGCCCGATTCCTAGAAAATTCTTAAGCACGTTCTTGTGCTTAGATTTTAAGTAGACTTTGCAATTCAGTAAACTTATCTTATTATGTGTTCCCAGAAAATTATTAAGAACGTTCTTGTGCTTAGATTTTAAGTAGACTTCAGTGTAAGCATAAGCACTTTATTATGTGTTCCAAGAAAAAACTTAAGCACAACTTCGTTCTTACAATTGTCAATCTAAGCACAAGTCCCAAGCAAGGTATAGGGCTTGCTTTTCAACCTTAAGCCTGTTTCTGCTTCAAACAATATGGCTGACCAGATATTTTGATACCTAAGAGACATTTGGAAGACAGAGAATCCTTAAGCAATATATTCTCGACAAGAATGCTATAGAATATTTCGTTTCTACACTAAAAACATTAGATTTAACTTGTAAACTACACAAACGCGGGCCACTTTAAAGGAGCTAAATCACTAATATTTGGGACCTAGAAATTGACAGAAGTGGGTCGCAACGCATATAATACTCTAAAATGAATGTTTATAAACTGATTTACATTAAATCATTTCCGTTTTTACTCCAATTCCAAATCAGTTATGTGCGGCGAAATAAGCCAACAGTGTCAATCGAATGCAAATTTTTAGCGTCTAGTTATTCCAGTCTACATGCGCCGTATGATTTGGTGCAATATTTCTAGCCTCGTTCTTCGAGTCTCTTACTAGAACTAGGACTGAAACGCATTATGGTACATGATTCGTGTACAAATGGTAAAATATTCATCTTGTCTAAAATATTGCATATCAGAAGCCCATCTTTTTCCGCTAAGATCACATCATCAATTTTGATTTAAACTGACAAATAATTCGTGTTTTCAATGTCGAAGATTTTGGATGATATTGAGTTAGAGACTTAGCTACTTTAAAATCAGGTGCTCTCTCAATCATTCCGTCTGTTTGCATGTGCTTGCGGGTTTGTTTTTTTTTGGGGGAGGGGGGTAGCTCATAGACATATGGGGACATGTCAAAGGCATCGGGGGATCACGTGGTTACTAGGGTAAGACGCTAGAAAGAGCCGATTCCTAGAAAATTCTTTAAAGTAAGCACAAAGTTATGCTTCACTTTTGCTTACGTAAGAAACTTTATAAAATACCGTCTCTAGAAAATTCTCAAGACCGTTAAGTACGAGTCTAAGAAAATTGTGACTGGTAAATTGTGAGTACGATGCTCTTTAACGTCATAAAAACATTTTTGGTATGCGAATTACACTGTAAATTCGTCTGCATCACATAGTTTCTAGACAGGCCACAGATGACAGATCACTAATTATTTCCCCATTGACTTCAATGTTAATTTTCGCCGCTAAGACCGGTTGTAACTTTTTCCTAAATATTCGTAGGGTAAAACGCTTTCTGCCACAGATGGAGCAACATATGGCAAACTCTTGCTCAAAAGCATGTATGAGTTTCTTCATGAAAAACTTGAGATAGACAAGCTGGAAGTAGAGACAGCTAACCTTGCAATTTTCGGCCCTCCCTTTCAACGTAACCAACCTCACAACTCTTGTATCCTTCCGCCTCAAAATAATGAATATTCACCAAAACCTGGCAGAAAATATATTTTCAAACCCTTTTCTTCGATTCTACACCAAAAACTCAACAAAAATCGCCATGCAAAAGGGGCAAAAGGGGGAAAGGGAGAGAAAGACCAAACACAACTTTCGCGGTGATCTGTGTCCATATAGCTCTATGGTCTGCATAGAGTTATATAGACCAATGACATTAACTTCCCGGCAAATAGTCGATTTAGATGAAATACGGTTTAACATCCTACTGTTTTGCTGCTAAGCTGGGCTAATGAAGACGGACATACGTCATACAGTTTGCTATGAGGGAAATTTTACGTGCACGTCAGTTTGTACACGGGACCTCGTTTTTTCGTCCCATCCGAATGACAAGACAGCTGTCCTCCGTCCTGCATCACTGACAAGGAGAAACCACGTCGGAAAATTTGGATGAACCTTCTCGGCCAATGCAGGGATCGAACACCCGACCTCAAAGCTAGCGAACCAGCGTCTTATCCACTTAGCCACGTGATCCCATGATGCCTTTGACGTGTCCTCAATAGGCCTACACATAAAAAATGTACCACAAACTAAAACCAACCCAAAACGCAAGTACATGCAAACAGACCAAATAATTGTGAGAGCGCCTGATCTTTAAGTAGCCCGCGTGTGTGTTGTTTACCAATTTGGAAATACATAAATTGTGTTTAGGGTAGACGCAAAATTTTCTAAAGCATTCTTCTCGAGAATATGTTTCTAAAGGATTTTCTGTCTTTCAATTGACTTTTAGGTATCAAAAGATGTAGCAAATGCCATCAAATAAATCCACGGTCTGCCATATTGTTTGAAGCGGAAACAGGCTTAAAGGTTGGTAAGCACGCCCTATAGCTTGCTTGGGACTTGTGCTTAGATTGACAATTTTAAGAACGAAGTTGTGCTTAAGTTTTTTTCTTGGAACACATAATAATGTGCTTGTGCTTACACTGAAGTTTACTTAAAATCTAAGCACAAGAACGTTCTTAAGAATTTTCTGTTAACACAAAATAAGATAAGTTTACTTATTTGCAAAGTCTACTTAAAATCTACATTTTTTAAGAATCGGGCCGAGGTAGGTATTCGATCCCTGCATTGGCCGAGAAGGTTAATCCCCTTGTCAGTGATACAGACTGAGGACCTGACAAGGACGGAAAAATAAGGTCCCGTGTAAAAATTGTCGTGCACGTCAAAGATCCCTAGGCCGTTGTAATTCGATATAAGAGTAGGCCGTAGCACACTTTATGGTGTATGCCCGTCTTCATTAGCCCAGTTTAGGAGCAAAACAGTAGGACGTTAAACCCTATTTCATTTCATGTCATTTGTCAAATACATCTAAATCGACTATTTGAAGTTAATGTCATTGATTTATTTATAACTCTATATGTAGACGAATTTACGGTGTAATTTGCATACCAAAATTGTTTTTATGACGTTAGAAAGCATCTTAGTCTCAATTTACCAGTCACAATGTGCTTAGACTCGTACCACTCGGCTAATCTCGACAGATTCCGTAAACTACGTAAACTACATCTAGTCTCGGATGTATGACAGTAAGTGATATGTACCTACGCCCATACATTTGCGATGCGGCTACCGGTTTACTTTAACAGGAAAACTTGACGCTATTACACAAATTGGGAACCTATTCGGCTAGCGACCTATTCAACCGATCGAGCTGCAACCTGTTCGTTGGAAACCTATTTTGAGTAAAGACAACAGTCTCTATTTATCAACCAATAAAATCCAACGTTATGTCTATCAATTGAAAGTAGAATATATTATTTTTTATCCATTCCTTCAGCTCAGAAAAGAAGTGTAATTTCGTCATTATCTTACAGCTGGATCGGTCGAATAGGTCGCTAGCCAAATAGGTCGCCAACTTGTGTTTGGAATGGGCGCAGCCATGTTTCATCCGGGACCTTTAAAGTAGTTCCAATATGGCGGAATTCATCATACAGCCGAGTTTAGATTCCCGAAATCTTCCGAGGTTTGCCGAGTGGACTCGTACTTGGCTTGTTCTTACGTAAGAACGGTCTTGAGAATTTTCTAGAGACGGTATTTCATAAAGTTTCTCACGTAAGCAAAAGTGAAGCATAACTTTGTGCTTACTTTTAAGAATTTTCTAGGAATCGGGCCCAGGGTTAAAATCATATAATCGTCAACCATATTCTTTTACCTGCGCAAGCGCAACTTCAATCGAATCCTCTGTCATATCCTTCTGTTGATCTGCTACCAATTTCTTCAGCTCTTGTACTTCCTGCTCTAAAGATTTCGCCTGAAATAATTTTAATATTCATTTAGACACCTTGCAATCTTGCTCAAAGCAGTCCAGCCAAATATGCATTGTCTTATCTTTGATATCTGCGTATAGTCTTTCTCGTGCACACATTTATTCGAACGTGATTCAGATGTCGTCCACGACCTTGACACATTCCACAAACGGATATAACGTTCAAGCATGCCTTTGAACTTCCAACTCATATGTTTCATAATCTCTTCGTCTGACACACCAAGCATTTTAAGGGTAATCGCGCATCCAGACCTTGCCCCGTGGGGAGTCTCCCCCTCCCATAAGCGTGCTGCAATTACATGCTTTTTCAAACGACCGTTCATACAAGACGTCGAAACCCCTCTGTTAGAATCGAACCCCTTGATAGACCGACACGCTCTAAATAAATGACCCCCCCCCCTAGATTGCTCGAATCGCAAAAGGATATATTATAACTCAATATTTCTGTTACTGGGCACAGCGACTTATCGTCGTTCTGTGCTACTACATACACACGAGGTTCTGCCTTTATTGTTTTTCCCCTTGCCATCTGTATCAAAAGCCCATCATCATCTAATCTTTTAATTTGTTCAGTTCGCAATTCTGCGAGGTCGCCCGCTCTATCTCAAATGTGACATATCAATTTAAAGAAGGCCTTATCTCGTCTCAGCAGGTAAAGATCTCTTACGTTCTTTGCATACAGTTCTGAACTCCAAAAACCTGCATAGTTTCTGTATTTTTGACAAAAACAAAGGTGTAGCTTGTTTCGGAGAAACCATGGCTCGGGGTTGTTCAATCCTGACTGCCTCAAGGTCACGTTTAATGCACATGGAAGCCATAGTGTTACCAGTCAAAAGTGCTTCGTTCCATTCAGACCCTTTCCTGCGATCCCGGAAAATAGCTCGCAGTTTCCCAATCAGACTGTCTACAGATCCTGGCGCTAAACGTAGGGGGCATGGGCAATTCAAAGTGTTTGGATCATTTGTAGAACAACTATCAGTATGCACTCTAGTTTTCTTACCACCAGAATCTTTGTGAATAAGAAATAAGCGCATAAAATATGGCGTGACATTTTCCAAATCTTGATTATACAATTGTAAAAAGTTCTCCAACTCCTTTTCTAAGGCAGATTTTTGTTTCACATACTTCGGACAACCTACTAGCATATCCAACTCTATCATCCTTTTTCTAGCACTCCGCAAATCCATTCTGAAAATAAAAGAGCTAATACACTACTCCATACACTCAAACCTATACATGATCCCAAGCCTCCTACCCCTATTACAAATCACTTACTCTTCCCGACATTTAAGTTATTCGAATCATCTTGAAATATCGTAAGTCAACTCTATCGTACTTTCCATATATATATTAAATTAAATTCTGTTTGAATGAGATGGAAAGTACGATAGAGTTGACTTACGATATTTCAAGATGATTCGAATAACTTAAATGTCGGGAAGAGAAAGTGATTTGTAATAGGGGTAGGGGGCTTGGGATCATGTATAGGTTTGAGTGTATGGAGTAGTGTATTAGCTCTTTTATTTTCAGAATGGATTTGCGGAGTGCTAGAAAAAGGATGATAAAGTTGGATATGCTAGTAGGTTGTCCGAAGTATGTGAAACAAAAAACTGTCTTAGAAAAGGAGTTGGAGAACTTTTTACAATTGTATAATCAAGATTTGGAAAATGTCACGCCATATTTTATGCGCTTATTTCTTATTCACAAAGATTCTGGTGGTAAAACTAGAGTGCATACTGATAGGAACCAATATCGAAAGGAACCAAGATCTTTGGGTTATGAACATGCATTTCAAGTTTCACCCAAATCGGTTCAAAATTGTGACCTCTACACTGTTCACAACCTTGATGTAACATATTTTCACACTATTCGCGTACAAATGGCGGCCATTTTGTCCGTCAATTTTGGTCCGATTTTCACGAAATTCGAACTCAACCTTCATAACCATGGAACGGTGATAAAATCAAACGGTTTTTTAAATCGGATAACAATTTTGACCTCCAGCTGGACCACAAGCTAAAAAGGGCGATTTTTCAGACAATCAAGGGCCATAATTCTGGAAGTTACGATCCGATTGGCGCAAATATCGAAAGGAACCAAGATCTTTGGGTTATAATCATGCATTTCAAGTTTCATCCAAATCGGTTCAAAATTGTGACCTCTACACTGTTCACAATCTAAAAAACGTGATTTTTCGTACAATCAGGGGCCATAACCCATGAAGTTACAGCCCGATACATGCCAATATCGAAAGGAACCGAGATCTTAGGGTGATAAACATATGTTTTAAGTTTCATTGAAATCGGATAAAAATTGTGACCTGTAGACTGTTCACAAACAATTGTGGACGGACGGACGAACAGGGGCGACGACAATATACGTCCACATGAAAATGTGTGCGTATAAAAAATAACACAGATTCAATATTGTTTTCTAAAAATGTTTCGGTACTGCGCCAATCTGAAGTAATTTTGACATCGTCCTCTTTGCTAACTCCAATATGCTGATCGATAGAATGTTTATCGGATGTCTCTATTCGCTTTTGAATTTTTTTCATGACTTTCCTTGTATCTAAATCAAATATTTCAGGAGTACTCAAATTTTCTGTATATGGGTATCTTTCTTAGATGACCTGCCAAAATTTGCTGTGGTGTGGTTTTATATGTGTTTTTAGCTCCATCCACTTTATCCCTGAAACTTAAAGACAGACCCCTTTTATTAATCTGTTGTGCCTCACTGGTGTGACAACTTTCAGAAAACTGAAAGATATCCCACTGTGATTGATTGTGTTGTGAATTTACAAACTTTAGGGCAAAATTGCAACTAAAATGAACATCATGACGCACTATTGATTACTTATTTTTATTGTCCAAATCAAAAAGTTGTTAAGGTCTGTTAGTTTTATTAATTTTGAAATATTTGTGGCATGCACTGCACATGTCTCCATTGGTTTCTTGATTTTTATACCACTCATAGCTATTTTCAACGCAACAATTCGTACAAATCTTTGAAAGCAGTTTAGTATTGCACTTATTACAGTGATTAATTGAAGAGGATCTGTCAATTTCCGATAACAAATTAACGCGCCTTGCTTTGCAAAATGAGGTTTTGCCAGAACAACGGATGTAAAATTTTGATAAAACTTGTTGGCTTCCCATTTAATGATCTAAAAGTTAGTAACACTCGTCAGGTCTATGTGTTTCATCCCATGCTGGATTAATAGTCAATGACACCTTTGGTATGTCTTCATCAAAGATTTTTCAGTACTATTTTTGTTATTTTTGTATTCAATTCTAAAAGTCTAACAAATCCATGTATGTATTACCTATGTGGAAGCAAATTAAGGAGACTTACCTGTGTGGAAGCAAATTAAGGAGACTTACCTGTGTGGAAGCAAATTTAGCGGACTTAATTGTGTGGAAGCCAATTAAGGGGATTTACCTGTGTGGAAGAAAATTAAGGAGACTTATCTGTGTGGAAGCAAATTGAGGGGATTTACATGTGTGGGAGCAAAGTAAGGAGATTTACCTGTGTGGAAGCAAATTGAGGGGTTTTACATGTGTGGGAGCAAATTAAGGAGATTTACCTGGGTGGAAGCAAATTGAGGCGACTTACCTGTGTGGAAACAAATTGGGGGTACTTACCTGTATGGAAGCAAATTGGGGGTACTTACCTGTGTGGAAGCAAATTGAGGGGACTTTCCTGGGTGGAGGCAAATTGAGGCGATTTACCTGTGTGGAAACAAATTGGGAGTACTTACCTGTGTGGAAGCAAATTGTGGGTACTTACCTGTGTGGAAGCAAATTGAGAGTACTTACCTGTGTGGAAGCACATTTAGGGGACTTACCAGGGTAGAAACAAATTTAGGGGACTTACCTGGGCAGAAGCAAAGTAAGGGGACTTAAGACTTAACTATGAAAATAAATTTAGGGGACATAACTTTGTGGAAGTAAATTAAGGGAGCTTACACGCGTGACGCAAATTAAAGGGCCTTACTTGGAGGGGGGTAATACCTGTATGGAAACAAACCTGAGGGTTAACCTGTGTCAAAGCAAAACTAAAGAGGGCTTACCGAGTGGAACAAAATCAAGGGGGCTTACTTACCTGTTTGTAAGCAAATTAACGGAGCTTACGTGTTTGGGAGCTAATTTTAGGAGCTTATGGCCAAGCAGTTTAACTATAGTGAAATTTTAGCCTCTCGATTGCTCTTTTAGGGGAGCGGGGGATACTTGCACAACATTAGGGTTGTCAAATAAGTAAATTGCGGCAATATATATAGATTTGTGGCACCCCCCCTCCCCAGTTTTGGTCATCCCAACCCACACCTCATATGGGTAACAAATACGCATCGCAGGGCGTAAAAGTTTTAGTACGAACCAGTTGAATTGTTTTAGGTAACAGAGTAGATTTACTTGAAAAACGAATTCCATTTTATTTATATGCTAGAATGAATTATATACTTGTGGGAGTGCCACAAATCTATATATATTGCTGCAATTTACTTATTTGACAACCCTAATGTTGTGCAAGTATCCCCGTTCCCCTAAAAGAGCAATCGAGAGGCTAAAATTTCACTATAGTTAAACTGCTTGGCCATAAACAATACTATAACAAGGCCCTTAGACCTTTCAGACCGATAAGCTCCTAAAATTAGCTCCCAAACACGTAAGCTCCGTTAATTTGCTTACAAACAGGTAAGTAAGCCCCCTTGATTTTGTTCCACTCGGTAAGCCCTCTTTAGTTTTGCTTTGACACAGGTTAACCCTCAGGTTTGTTTCCACACAGGTATTACCCCCCTCCAAGTAAGGCCCTTTAATTTGCGTCACGCGTGTAAGCTCCCTTAATTTACTTCCACAAAGTTATGTCCCCTAAATTTATTTTCATAGTTAAGTCTTAAGTCCCCTAACTTTGCTTCTGCCCAGGTAAGTCCCCTAAATTTGATTCTACCCTGGTAAGTCCCCTAAATGTGCTTCCACACAGGTAAGTACCCTCAATTTGCTTCCACACATGTAAGTACCCCCAATTTGCTTCCACACAGGTAAGTACCCCCCAATTTGTTTCCACACAGGTAAATCGCCTCAATTTGCCTCCACCCAGGTAAGTCCCCTCAATTTGCTTCAACACAGGTAAGTACCCCCAATTTGCTTCCATACAGGTAAGTACCCCCAATTTGTTTCCACACAGGTAAGTCGCCTCAATTTGCTTCCACCCAGGTAAATCTCCTTAATTTTCTTCCACACAGGTAAATCCCCTTAATTTGCTTCCACACAATTAAGTCCGCTAAATTTGCTTCCACACAGGTAGTCTCCTTAATTTGCTTCCACACAGGTAAGTCTCCTTAATTTGCTTCCACATAGGTAATGCATACATGTATTTGTTAGACTTTTAGAATTGAATACAAAAATTGAATACAAAAATTAAGTCCGCTCAATTTGCTTCCACGCAGGTAAGTCTCCTTAATTTGCTTCCACGCAGGTAAGTCTCCTTAATTTGCTTCCACATAGGTAATACATACATGGATTTGTTAGACTTTTAGAATTGAATACAAAAATAACAAAAATAGTACTGAAAAATCTTTGATGAAGACACACCAAAGGTGTCATTGACTATTAATCCAGCATGGCGTGAAACACATATACCTGACGAGTGTTACAAACTTTTAGATCATTAAATGGGAAGCCAACAAGTTTTATCAAAATTTTACATCCGTTGTTCTGGCAAAACCTCATTTTGCAAAGAAAGCTGCGTTAATTTGTTATCGGAAATTGACAGATCCTCTTCAATTAATCACTGTAATAAGTGCAATACTAAACTGCTTTCAAAGATTTGTACGAATTGTTGCGTTGAAAATAGCTATGAGTGGTATAAAAATCAAGAAACCAATGGAGACATGTGCAGTGCATGCCACAAATATTTCAAAATTAATAAAACTAACAGACCTGAACAACTTTTTGATTTGGACAATAAAAATAAGTAATCAGTGCGTCATGATGTTCATTTTAGTTGCAATTTTGCCCTAAAGTTTGTAAATTCACAACACAATCAATCACAGTGGGATATCTTTCAGTTTTCTGAAAGTTGTCACACCAGTGACAGATTAATAAAAGGGGTCTGTCTTTAAGTTTCAGGGATAAAGTGGATGGAGCTAGAAGCACATATAAAACCACACCACAGCAAATTTTGGCAGGTCATCTAAGAAAGATACCCATATATACAGGAAATTTGAGTACTCCTGAAATATTTGATTTAGATCCAAGGAAAGTCATGAAAAAAATTCAAAAACGAATAGAGACATCCGATAAACATTGTATCGATCAGCATATTGGAGTTGGCAAAGAGGACGATGTCAAAATTACTTCAGATTGGCGCAGTACCGAAATATTTTTAGAAAACAATATTGAATCTGTGTTATTTTTTATACGCACACATTTTCATGTGGACGTATATTGTCGTCGCCCCTGTTCGTCCGTCCGTCCACAATTGTTTGTGAACAGTCTACAGGTCACAATTTCTATCCGAATTCAATGAAACTTAAAACATATGTTTATCACCCTAAGATCTCGGTTCCTTTCGATATTGGCATGTATCGGACTGTAACTTCATGGGTTATGGCCCCTGATTGTACGAAAAATCACGTTTTTTAGATTGTGAACAGTGTAGAGGTCACAATTTTGAACCGATTTGGATGAAACTTCAAATGCATGATTATAACCCAAAGATCTTGGTTCCTTTCGATATTTGCGCCAATCGGATCGTAACTTCCTGAATTATGGCCCCTGATTGTCTGAAAAATCGCCCTTTTTAGCTTGTGGTCCCGCTGGAGGTCAAAATTGTTATCCGATTTAAAAAAACGTTTGATTATATCACCGTTCCATGGTTATGAAGGTTGAGTTCGAATTTCGTGAAAATCGGACCAAAATTGACGGACAAAGTGGCCGCCATTTGTACGCGAATAGTGTGAAAATATGTTACATCAAGGTTGTGAACAGTGTAGAGGTCACAATTTTGAACCGATTTGGATGAAACTTGAAATGCAAGTTTATAACCCAAAGATCTTGGTTCCTTTCGATATTTGCGCCAATCGGATCATAACTTCCTGGATTATGGTCCCTGATTGTCCGAAAAATCACCCTTTTTAGCTTCTGGTCCCTCTGGAGGTCAAAATTGTTATCCGATTTAAAAAACCGTTTGATTATATCACCATTACATGGTTATGAAGGTTGAGTTGGAATTTCGTGAAAATCGGACCAAAACTGACGGACAAAATGGCCGCCATTTGTACGCGAATAGTGTGAAAATATGTTATATCAAGGTTGCGGACCTTATAGAGGTCACAATTTTGAACCGATTTTGATGAAACTTGACATGTATGTTTATAACCCAAAGATCTTGGTTCCTTTCGATATTTGCGCCCATCGGATCGTAACTTCCTGAATTATGGCCCCTGATTGTCCGAAAAATTGCCCTTTTTAGCTTGTGGTCCCTCTGGAGGTCAAAATTGTTATCCGATTTAAAAAAAACCGTTTGATTATATCACCGTTCCATGGTTATGAAGGTTGAGTTCGAATTTCGTGAAAATCGGACCAAAATTGACAGACAAAATGGCCGTCGTTTGTACGCGAATAGTGTGAAAATATGTTATATCAAGGTTGTGGACCTTATAGAGGTCACAATTTTGAACCAATTTTGATGAAACTTGACATGTATGTTTATAACACAAAGATCTTGGTTCCTTTCGATATTTGCGACCATCGGATCGTAACTTCCTGAATTATGGCCCCTGATTGTCCAAAAATCGCCCTTTTTAGCTTGTGGTCCCTCTGGAGGTCAAAATTGTTATCCGATTTAAAAAAAAACGTTGATTATATAATTATATCACAATTCCATGGTTATGAAGGTTGAGTATGAATTTTGTGAAAATCGGACCAAAATTGAGGGACACAATGGCCGCCGTTTGTTCACGAAAATTGTGAAAATATGTTATATAAAGGTTGTGGACCTTATAGAGGTCACAATTTTGAACCGATTTTGATAAAACTTGACATGTATGTTTATAACCCAAAGATCTTGGTTCCTTTCGATATTTGCGCCCATTGGATTATAACTTCCTGAATTATGTCCCCGGATTGTCCGAAAAATCGCTTTTGTTCGCTTTTGGTCCCTCTGGATGTCAAAATTATTATCCGATTTAAAAAAACGTTTGACTATATCACCGTTACATGGTAATGAAGAGAGAGTTTGAATTACGTGAAAATCGGACTAGAATTGACGGACAAAATGGCCGCCGTTTGTACACGAATAGTGTGAAAATATGTTATATCAAGGTTGTGGACCCTATAGAGGTCACAATTTTGAATCGATTTTGATGAAACTTGACATGTATGTTTATAACCCAAAGATCTTGGTTCCTGTCGATATTTGCGCCCATCGGGTCATTACTTCCTGAATTATGTCCCCTGATTGTACGAAAAATCACCCTTTTTAGCTTGTGGTGCCTCTGGAGGTCACAATTATTATCTGATTTTCAAAAAAAACTTTTGATTATGAAAACCAAACAAATTCTAATGATTTTCTGATAATTCCTTAATATGCGACAACTCTTGTTGACTGCCGGACGATTTGGCTGCTGTGTGGGCGTATGTTTCGTTGCCTGGCAACCTATTTTTCAAAGAGGCTATTCTAAACGAAATAGGGACTATCACATTGTAATTTCAAATGAATGGAATCTAAAAGTATTATTCCAATGGGGAAAGCATGTTATGAGTTTAGACGTTAATCATAACTTTATGTCTGTACGTTTCAAAACATTGATGTATACTTTTTGTGATCCCTACAACACAGGGCGTGTTGCTGCCTTTGCCATCTCCAATAATGAGACTGAGATGACCCACGCCCTACACATGCAGATTCTTCTAGCAAATATGCCATTTGGAGAAAATTGTAATCACCCTAAAGAGTTACAGATTTATAATGATTATGAAGGGTGGTACTATACGAGACCATGTTCAAAAAGCAGTGACAAGTTTTTTCCAATATTAGGTCTTGACAAAGCCAACCAAATTAGAAATTGTGCCATTTACCAAAATTTCAATTCTTCTCTGTAGTATCAGCCAACATTCCACCCGTTAAGGCCCTCAGTATTTAGATGTAACCTAGAAAGAACCCCATCTAGGGGATGTAACTCTAATGTATAAATGGACTCAGACTAGTAATTATTTGCCCATTGACTTCAATGTTAAATGCATGTAACATCACAGGCTGTAGTTTTTTTTCTCAACATTCCGTTGGTTCCAATCTTTTTAGGCACAATGGGGACCACATTTGGCAATCTCCTCACCATAAATTTGTAGGGGGGTGACCATTTAGATTTTTTGCTACGGGGATTTGAAGTTCACTGGGGTAAAGATCTCACTTCCGACACAATGATTGCTCCGCAGAAAGACATTTTACACCCCCTATCCCTCCGCTGTAATATCCTCAGTATCACCCAAAACTGCTATGAAATTGAAAATTTGATGCCTTTTCTCCAATTCTAGACCAAAAAGTCAACCAAAACATGCAGGAAGAGGTGAGAAAAAAAATAAAGGAAAAATTGTCTATTTATAACTCGCACTACATTGGTGAATATTCATGATTTTGAGGCGGAAGGATACAAGGGTTGTGAGGTTGGTTACGTTGAAAGGGAGGGCCGAAAATTGCTTGTTTAGTTGTCTCTACTTCCAGCCTGTGTATCTCAAGTTTTTCATGGTGAACCTCATACATGCTTTTTGGGCCAGAGTTTGCCACATGTTGCTCTATCTGTGGCAGAAAGCGTTCTACCCAACGAATATTTGGGAAAAAGTTACAGCCGGTCTAAGAGACGAGAATTAACATTAAAGTCAATGGGGAAATAATTAGTGATCTGTGGCCATGTAAACAAGGGTGTTACTTTCTGGTGTCTACCTTAAGAACTTTTCTTTATCATGGCAAACTTTCAAATTACACCACCAGACCCATTTGATTTCTCCAACCCGGAAGGATGGCCTAGATGGATTCGCAGATTTGAGCACTTCAGTATCACATCCAAACTGAACAACAAAGCAGGCGAAACTCAAGTAAATCAACTGATTTATCTCATGGGCACAGAAGCCGATGATATTCTTCCAACTTTTTCTCTTAACCAAAGGGAGGAGAAGGATTACGACACTGTAAAGGAAAACTTTGACTCATATTTTGCCGTCAGACGGAATGTCATTTTCGAGCGTGCTAAGTTCAGTCAGCGATGTCAACGACAAGGTGAGCCTGTTGACAGCTTTATTACTGACTTGTACTCGCTTGCCGAGAATTGTAATTATGGTGGTTTACACGATGAAATGATACGTGATAGAATAGTTGTGGGCATCCTCAATAAGAATCTTTCAGAAAAACTTCAGCATGACCCAGAGTTGACTCTCAAGAAAGCTGTAGATCGGACTAGGCAAGATGAAATCATACACAAACAACAGCCTGTTATTCACGGCAATTCGTCTTCAAACGATCGTCCTCCAAACAAAGTTGGGGAGCTTCATGCACCGAAATTCAAATCTCACAAGCCTTTCAATAAGATGAAAAAGAAGCCTCATTTTCAACAGGTACCTCCATCAAAACCTCAGCCTGAGAATCATACATGGCGGAGTGAAGTTGACATGCACAACGGCAGAGATTAAACTTATCATTTTCCAGTGAACTAATTTACAGATTGTGATAAACTCTTGCAAGATACTTGGTATGCATATATTGAATTCAGTTATATAAGTTAATAATCTCAAATCATTAAAATATATGCTATTTCAATCATTATCTAAATAACAAAGGACAGGTAGTTAACGCCGTTCACCTTAGTTGTGCTCAACCTGTGGGAAGAAACTAAACCTTGCAAAGTATTTATTTGGACATTGTTAAGCTAAATATCGATTAAGTCGCCCTATACAGTCATGACACGTCCTAAAAATAAAAGGTCCAAGCCAGACGAGTCAGATTACTCAACAAGCATAAATGAATTTCTGGACACTATGCTGAAAGATGACAATTCCTTAAAGTCATTTATTGGGGAACTTTTGAAAAGAGATGTAATTATGTCCTGCCTTATCAACACAATAAGACCCCAAATAACTCAAGAATTTAATGACCGCTTACTTGAGTTAGAAACACGGATAGACGATTTGGAACAATATTCAAGGAGGACTTGCCTAAAATTGAGTGGAATACGCGAAACGCAAGGTGAGAACACTGATGAAATTGTATTAAACTTAATTAATACACATGTTATTACTAATACAAATGAGCAACTGACCAAAGCAAATATTGGCCGATCACACCGTGTTGGTAAACGAAATGAGCGTTATGAAAGAGATATCATAATAAGATTTATTAGCTATCGTGACAGAGCCATAGTATACGGCAACAAAAAGAACTTGAAAGAATTCAATATCGCTAATAAAACCAAAATCTACATTAATGAGGCCCTAACTAGGAAACGAGCAGATCTGTATAAGAAAACACGGGAGCTATTTAAACTAAACCTGATTAAAAATTGTTGGACTTTAGATGGACGAATTTTTATCCGGAGCCTAGCAGACGACAAAAAACACCTAATTAGTTGTGAAGACGACTTGTCGCACTATACGCAAACACGCAAACACGCAAGTGACATTACGAAAACGGGTCGCCAGCCAGGTAATGCTCACGTTACTCATAACCCATCGTCTGCTCATGTAGATGACCGTGATTTCGTCGTTGACCCGAATATAGATGACCCAAGCCACATTAACTTGAAACAGACATCTCTTTTTGACTTAGGTCTAACGTCAACATCAACACCAAAACAAACTGCATCGAGAGATAATATAATCGCCATTCAAACCAACAGGTACTCCATGAACGCTAAAGCTACTGACCAACAAATCAGTACTGATTCATAAGTTAATATTATCCATAAAAAGTCATTAAGACGGTTTCTTTCTGTCATATTATACAGTATTCTTTTAAGACAAAACCTACCCTTATGATATAGTATTCGTCTCAAATGTTTATATAGATATAATAATAAGCAGTCTTCTAGTGATATTTATAGTATAAGTGAATATGTTGTATGCTCACATGATATTATGCAATATTCTACCTAATTTATAGTATAATGATTGACTGAGATATTTTATATAGAAATGATATTATACAGTATTATATCAAGTTTTACAACACAATGTTTGATTGATATGTTCTATATAGGACTGATAGTATGCAGTTCGAATGACATGTTCTATATAGGAACGATACTATGCAGTATCCCACAAATTTTTTTTATAGTATCTTTATACTTTATAGTATAATAATTGACTGAAATGACATGCATTTGATTGAAATATAGCATAAAAGCTGGCATACATTTTTTTTTTTTTTTTTTTTTTTTTTTTTTTTTTTTCGGGGGGTGGGGGTGGGTTACATAACAATTTACTGAAATGTTTTCATAGAGGACTAATACTATCCAATGCTCTACTTCATAATAATTGAATGAAATACAGTTTTAATAATTGAATGAAATGCTTTACATAGACATAATACTACGCAGTACTTAACTTAATTTTAAAACTATAATAATTGTCTCATAATGATTAAAATAGGAACAATACTTTGCAGAATTCAAACTATCCTTATCGTATAATACACGGAAATGTTCTTGTATATGAATACTAATATGCAGTATTCCAGGAAAAATGCTATGCAGTATCTTACAACATTATAATGTAAAAATGAAAAGAATAATTTTCAGATAAGCATAAAACTATTTGTTATAATTGAACGAAATGTCTTATATAGACATAAAACTATGCAATATTCTACTTGGCTTTATATAGTAAACATTGATATAATACTATGTAGCCAATAATAATGTGTATTATGATAAGATACTGTAGTGTTTTATATTGGCATACTAGTATGTAGTATTTAAGTTTCAATATAATAACTGACGGAATGATTTTACACATGAATCAAACTATGCAGTATTCTACTAAACCTTATAGTATAATAATAAATGACTATATACGAATGATACTATGCAGTATTCTATTAGCGTTTATAGTATTATATACTTTATAGTATAATTAATAATTGAGTGAAATGTGTGGCATATGAATAATATTGTGTAGTATTTTATTTTATTTATCTTTAGAATACAATAATATTATGTAGTATTCTATTTATATTTATAGTATAATAATTGAATGAAATGTTATGCATATGAATAATGTAGTATTCTACTTATCTTTATAGTAAAATAATTGAATTAAATGTTTTGTATATGAATAATACCATGTAGTAGTCTATGTATCTTTATAGTATAATAACTGAATGAAGTATTTTATATAGGAATGATATTATGTAGTATTCTATTTATCTTTAGAATATATTGATTGAATGAAATGTCGTGTAAAGGGATGATATTATGTAGTGAAATGTGTGGCATATGAATAATATTGTGTAGTATTTTATTTTATTTATCTTTAGAATACAATAATATTATGTAGTATTCTATTTATATTTATAGTATAATAATTGAATGAAATGTTATGCATATGAATAATGTAGTATTCTACTTATCTTTATAGTAAAATAATTGAATTAAATGTTTTGTATATGAATAATACTATGTAGTAGTCTATGTATCTTTATAGTATAATAACTGAATGAAGTATTTTATATAGGAATGATATTATGTAGTATTCTATTTATCTTTAGAATATATTGATTGAATGAAATGTCGTGTAAAGGGATGATATTATGTAGTGAAATGTGTGGCATATGAATAATATTGTGTAGTATTTTATTTTATTTATCTTTAGAATACAATAATATTATGTAGTATTCTATTTATATTTATAGTATAATAATTGAATGAAATGTTATGCACATGAATAATGTAGTATTCTACTTATCTTTATAGTAAAATAATTGAATTAAATGTTTTGTATATGAATAATACTATGTAGTAGTCTATGTATCTTTATAGTATAATAACTGAATGAAGTATTTTATATAGGAATGATATTATGTAGTATTCTATTTATCTTTAGAATATATTGATTGAATGAAATGTCGTGTAAAGGGATGATATTATGTAGTGAAATGTGTGGCATATGAATAATATTGTGTAGTATTTTATTTTATTTATCTTTAGAATACAATAATATTATGTAGTATTCTATTTATATTTATAGTATAATAATTGAATGAAATGTTATGCATATGAATAATGTAGTATTCTACTTATCTTTATAGTAAAATAATTGAATTAAATGTTTTGTATATGAATAATACTATGTAGTAGTCTATGTATCTTTATAGTATAATAACTGAATGAAGTATTTTATATAGGAATGATATTATGTAGTATTCTATTTATCTTTAGAATATATTGATTGAATGAAATGTCGTGTAAAGGGATGATATTATGTAGTGAAATGTGTGGCATATGAATAATATTGTGTAGTATTTTATTTTATTTATCTTTAGAATACAATAATATTATGTAGTATTCTATTTATATTTATAGTATAATAATTGAATGAAATGTTATGCACATGAATAATGTAGTATTCTACTTATCTTTATAGTAAAATAATTGAATTAAATGTTTTGTATATGAATAATACTATGTAGTAGTCTATGTATCTTTATAGTATAATAACTGAATGAAGTATTTTATATAGGAATGATATTATGTAGTATTCTATTTATCTTTAGAATATATTGATTGAATAAAATATTTTGAATATGAATAATATTATGTAGTATTCTATTTACCTTTATAGTATATTAATTGAATGAAATGTTTTGTATAGGAATAACATTATGAAGTATTTTATTTATCTTTATAGTATATTAATTGAATGAAATGTTTTGCATAAGAATAATGTAGTATTCTATTTATCTTTATAGTATAACAATTGAATGAAATGTTTTGTATTTGGATAATTTATGTAGTATTCTATTTAACTTTATAGTATAATAATTGAATGAAATGTTTTGTATATGAACAATGTAGTATTCTACTTATCTTTATAGTATAATAATTGAATGAAATGTTTTGTATTTGGATAATATTATGTAGTATTCTATTTATCTCTATAGTATAATAATTTAATGAAATGTTTTGTATATGAATAATATTATGTAGCATTCTATTTATCTTTATGATATAATAATTGAATAAAATGTCTTGCATATGAACAATATTATATAGTATTCTATTTATCTTTATAGTATAATAATTGAATGAAATGCCTGTATAGGAATAATATTATGTAGTATTCTATTTATCTTTACAGTATATTGATTGAATGAAGTGTTTTGTATAGGAATGATATTATGTAGTATTCTATTTATCTTTACAATATAATAATTGAATGAAATGTTTTGTATTTGAATAATATTATGTAGTTTTCTATTTATCTTTAAAGTATATTAAAGTATCTTCAACGTCTTCGCCAGATGCATTAATTATACCAATACATTTTTGGTATATATATGCAATTCTCGGATGTATCAACATGTATCATATTATATTGTATATATATTCAAAATTCAAATTTAATTTCCCCTGTAAATAGTCTGGCTACGGAGTTGTTTCAAATTTTAGAATATATTTTTATTATGTCCTGTGAGTTAATTTTATCTGTATTCAGATATCGTTACAATTTAATTTTAGTCGACTATAAGGTCGCCCGTTATACTTTTTTTATTCTTCCTATATGTATTTGCTTTCTATTTTCAGTATCGTTTATGGTTATTCAACTGATTTTACGTCTTTCTGGTGATGTCGAAACCAATCCAGGTCCCAATCATAATGTTTCACTTGTGCATCTGAATGTAAGGAGTTTACGCCATAAAGTTGATTTGATTAGAGCCGAACTTTTTGATAATTATGATTTTATTCTCATTACAGAATCTTGGCTTGACAAAAGTATATCTTCTGATTCACTTTCTATTCCCGAATTTCACCACATTGTAAGGAAAGACAGGACTGACGGACAGGGTGGAGGGGTAGCACTTTACATTCGCAATAATATTTTCTTCGGTAGGAGGCTTGACTTGGAAATCGACAGCACAGAGGGCATTTGGATCGAAACAATCATCAATAATAATAAATTTCTCATAGGCACTTTCTACAGACCCCCTAATTCTACGAATGAGACGAATGACTCAATTTTTCAATCAATTTCACTTGCCGTTTCTGATGAAATAGAAAAGATTTTTATTTTTGGAGATTTCAATATAGATATGTTAACACAATTCAATACTTTTATTCATACGTCAATTACTCTTTTTAACTTTAAGCAAATAATAAATGATCCCACGCGATATGCTAATAATGGAAATAAAAGCTTAATCGATATTATTCTTACTAATTGTCCAGGATATATTTCTGAATCTGGCTGTTTAGATAACTTCTGCAGCGACCATTGCCCTGTGTTCTGTCGGTTAACTTTCAAGCGTCCAAAGCTTCCTTCTTTCAAACGTATCATCTGGGATTTTAATAAAACTAATTATGACGGACTAAGACATGACGTAATAAATTTTAGATGGGACTCCATTGTTGATAACTGTTCGATTGATACTTCTTGTGCTTCTTTCACATATGAACTGACAAGGATAGCAAAAAATAATATTCCAAACAAGTTAGTAACCATTCGACCCAGGGATAAATTATGGATGAATAATACAATTAGAAAACTAAGCAAAAAAAAAAATAAGGTACACAAAAAAGCTGTAAAAACAAATTCAGAACAGGATTGGCACAACTTTCGATCAATTAGAAATGAATATATTAATCTTATAAGGAAATGTAAACAGGAATTTTATGAAAAAATAGACCAAAAAATAAATAATAATACAACATTTGGTAGTAAAGACTGGTGGCGCCTTGTCAATTCTTATGTGAAAGGGCAACGTATAAAAAATGATGAATTACCTCCCCTTATCAACAATGGAGTCCTTTTCTCCACCCCCTTGGATAAGGCAAATTGTTTAAATGACTTCTTTATCAACCAGTCTCAACTTGACACAGCCAATGCACAGCTCCCTGAACTTGAACACAACCCAAACTCACTCTGTAATATAATACTAACATCTCAAGAAGTTAAAGATATGATCTTATCATTAGATACCTCCAAAGCTACTGGGCCTGATCACATAAATGGCAAGTTATTAAATTCTATCTCATCTGAAATATGTAATCCCTTATGCAATCTATTCAATCTCTCCCTTTCGACAAAAACTGTACCGATAATCTGGAAATCAGCTAATGTTATTTCAATACTGAAAAAAGGCGACCCTTCTGAATGCGGCAATTACAGACCAGTTTCTCTTTTGAGCATCATTGCCAAAATTTTCGAAAAATGTATTTACAAGCATGTCTTTAACTTCATGAGGGAAAATGCAATAATAACTAACTTACAAAGCGGTTTTATGCACGGTGACTCGACCACCTATCAACTAATTGACCTTACGCACTTCTTTTGTCAAGCCATAGACGAGGGTCAGTACACGAGGACGGTGTTCTGTGACATCAGCAAGGCATTTGACAGGGTGTGGCATGCTGCACTGTGTCGGAAGCTTGGGGCGGCTGGGATCAGAGGAGAATTGCTTCAATGGTTCAAAAATTATTTGTATAACAGAAAGCAAAGCGTCGTTGTCAGTGGAGTCTCCTCTGATCCTAAGACCGTCCTTGCTGGTGTACCACAGGGCTCTGTCCTCGGCCCCCTTCTCTTTCTTATATATATAAATGATATCGTTAAGAACATTAAATCGAATATTCGACTTTTTGCGGATGACACTAGCATCTATCTAAAAATTAATGACCCAACCGCATGCGCGACTGTCTTAAATAGTGACCTTGAAATGTTAAACAAATGGGCAAAAACGTGGCTGGTTTCCTTTAACCCGCTGAAAACTGAATCACTTGCACTGACTACTAAACGAGACCCACTGTTACCTACACTAAATTTAGACGGAATTCCTATTACAGAAGTTTACCAACACAAGCATTTGGGATTGACTTTTCAGAAAAATTGCAAATGGGACAAACACATAAATATAATTTTGGCTAAAACGAGTAAAATGATTAATTGCCTTAGGTCTTTAAAACACCGCCTTAATAGAAATACCTTGAAAACTATATATACCTCTTTTATCCTTCCACATTTTGACTATTGTGACGTAATATGGGATGGGTGCACAGAAGAACTAAAAAACAAATTAGAACACTTGCAACTAGATGCACTCAGAACTATATGCGGGGCTGTAAAGGGTACCAGCCATAGGTTATTATATGAAGAAACAGGATTTATCACTCTGCAAGAGAGGCGAAGGCGTCACAAACTCATCTTAATGTACAAAATTATTAATCATTTAACTCCCCCATACCTCCACAATTTAATTCAATTTTCCAATATTCCTTATAATCTTCGTAATAGCAATATTTTAACTGATTACTTATGTCGAACAACTTTATTCTCTAAATCCTTTATACCTTCTACCATAAAAGAATGGAATAACCTTGATATAAGTATTAAAAATTCGCCCTCAATAAATAATTTTAAAACCAAAATAACTGATAAAGATAAAAATATACCCCCTTATTTCAACTTTGGCAAACGTAAAAATCAAATATTACATAGTCGTCTTCGTCTCTCATGCAGTGACCTAAATGGGCATAAATTTTTAAGGCATATTTTGGACAGCCCCGAGTGTGATTGCGGTCATTCCTTCGAAGATACTGATCATTTTCTTTTACATTGCTCCTTACATTCTGATGCACGAAAAATATCTATAAATCTTTTACCATCGAATTTTATCAATACACATAATCTGTTATACGGTGTAAGCAGCAGTGATATTTCGTTAACAATTTTTGAAAGGGTCCACATGTTTTTTGACATGAGTAGAAGGTTTTAAGATCTATTTCGACCAAAATGCGAACACGAACAACTGCGTAGCCAATGTGTAAATATGTATATATGAAATGTTGATTAAGTATTCATTTTATTGTTTTGTTGTTCACTCGATTACTTCTTTTACATATCCATATTATTTTTTGTATTTAGGAGAGAGGTCATATAGGCTATGCCTGTTCCTCAATCCCTTTCAATTTCTGAATAAAATATTGTTTAAAAAAAAAAAAGCCTGAGAATAAAAATCCATGTATGTATTGTGGTCAACCCTCACATCCAAGAAGTCAATGCCCAGCAACATATTCAAAATGTAGAAAGTGTGGAAAACTAGGACACTGGAATAATGTTTGTCGCAGTTATCCCAGGCCCAAAAACTTGTCAGAAATTCAGTCAAGTGAAGATCAGACTTACGCATTTCTGGGAAGCATTGGTCAAAATAGCAGTGCCCAGCCTTGGAAAATTAGCTTACGGGTTAATTCTAAAGTCTTAGAAAATTTTAAAATTGACTCGGGAGCAGATGTTACAGTTATTCCACTGGATGTATACAACGCTAACAACTTCCTCAAGCTTCGTAAGAATGATAAAACTTTAATTGTACCTGGTAACTCTGTCCTGTCTGTAGTTGGTAAATTCAGTGCTAATATGAAGACAATGAATGGTGACAAATCAACTTTTCAAGAGATATATGTAGTTAAAGGATAACCAGGGCCCTTTTAGGCCGACTGACAATATGAGTACTTAAACTTATTCAGTGAATTAATGATAAATGGTTAGATGATTATCCAAAATTGTTCAGAGGTCTTGGTAAAATGGAAGGCGACTACACAATCAAGCTGAAACCCAGTGCCCAACCGTATGCCTTATCTACACCTAGACGCGTTCTGCTACCTTTGTTGAATCTTGTCAAGCAAGAACTGAAGTCCATGGAAGAAAATGGTGTTATATCAAAGGTAGATGTTCCAACTACATGGTGTGCTGGTATGGTAGTAGTTCCTAAATCCAATGATCGGGTTAGAATTTGTGTTGACCTCACAAAGTTAAATGAGAATGTTCTTCGTGAGAATTACCCTCTGCCAACTGTAGACCATACCCTCAGTCAATTAAGTGGTGCGAGGATTTTCACCAAACTTGATGCCAACAGTGGGTTTCATCAAATACCACTTTCACATGAGTCCGCATTATTGACATGTTTTATTACACCATTTGGGCGTTACTGTTTTAACCGCCTACCATTTGGTATATCTTCAGCACCCGAACACTTCCAGAAGCGTATGCAAAGGATATTGGATAGCTTAGATGGCGTTGTCTGTCAGATGGGCGATATTCTTATATATGGCACGGGCACGGCTGACCACGACAGAAAAGTGGCCGCTGTCTTACAGAGACTGCAGAATGCTGGTGTTACCCTGAACTCAGAGAAGTGCCAGTTTGCCCAAAAGACGGTAACATTTCTTGGTCCGCAGGTTCCTGGGTATGGTAAACCAACTTGCAAAGTTTGTTCCCAATTTAGCGGAGGCGACACAGCCATTGAGAGAACTTCTTCTTAAAGGAAGGACATGGATTTGGGAAAATGCTCAACAACAAGCATTTCATTCCATTAAGAATCAGTTATGTTCTGCTCCTGTTCTTGGACATTATGATCCGCAGGAGGGGACAATTGTCTCGGCAGATGCCCCATCGTTTGGATTAGGTGCGGTATTACTTCAAAAGGACCCCAAGGGAATATTTAACCCAATAGCCTATTGTTCGAGGTCCATGTCAGAAACTGAACGTCGCTATGCGCAAATAGAAAATGAAACATTAGCCATTACTTGGGCATGTGAGAGGTTTTGTGATTTTCTCCTTGGAAAACAGTTCCACGTTCAAACTGATCACAAACCACTTTTGCCGTTACTTGGAAGCAAGCCACTTGATCAACTCCCACCAAGAATACAAGGTTTCCGTATGCGTCTAATGGCATATTCATTTTCAATAACTCATGTTCCTGGGAAGGATCTCCTTTCAGCTGATGCCTTATCACGATCACCAGTTGATCATACCCTATCAACTAATGAGAAGCATCATTTGAATGATACCAACATTTATGTTCACTGTAACATAATACATAAACTCATTTTATTAGAAATATACTTTAATGCTGGATAACATATTTACAGGTACAGATAATCCTAGATAACAAATTTACAGGTACATATGGTGAAATCTATCTGGCTCTTGTCCCTAGGTCTGCGAAGTCTTTATTTCCGGGGTCCAAGGGCAGACCCCTTGCCTCATGGTCCGAGGGCAAGTTCTCTACGTCTCTCTCTGCCCTCGCCTCTTCTTGTTTTCCAAACTAGGCTTATTTATATCTGCTATGGTATGCCATAGTTAATACCATTAGTAATCAGAACAATGAGACTTAATTACTAAGATTCACACATCCTATCTCTAGACAATATGTGTTACCTAAATCTTATATCATAATATACTTGTTGGCTAAACATTGTTTGAACAACCCATCACATCTTACATAATACTATGTCATCAATCCCCACACATACAAATTAAATTTAACATGTACATGTACAACAAATAGTGCAAGTGCTTACATTGAATATGTAAAATAAACCATTATCAAAATACCCAACAGTATTTTGTAACATCACTCCGTAATTGTAACCTTACCTGCCACTGATCGTCGACTAGATGAGATTAGACAAAAGCTTCAAGAAGATCCATTGACCAAAACAGTTATGTCTTATTGCTCATATGGCTGGCCGACATACAAGTCATTACCTACTAATCTTCGGGCATACTGGCCTTACCTAGCCGAACTCTCTGTAGTAGATGATTTGTTACTAATGGGTCAGCATCTATGCAACTGGAAATGCTAGAGCTACTACACAATTCGCACCAGGGGATTACCAAATGCAGAGCCAGGGCAAAGGAATCTGTTTGGTGGCCCGGTATTAGTTCACAAGTAGAACATGCTGTGCTCAAATGTAGGAAATGTTCATGTTACAGACCAAACTCCAAAGAACCTTTACTTCTTCCGGACAACCCTATTCGTCCGTGGTCAAAAGTTGGCACAGACCTTTTTGAATTCCAATCAAACCGGTACTTGGTAGTCACAGATTACTATTCCAAGTATATTGAAATTGCGAAACTCACCAGTACAACATCTTCGAGTGTGATCAATCATCTTAAATAAATCAATTTTCGCAAGACACGGGATTCCAGATATTGTCATTTCTGACAATGGCCCACAATACTCCTCTCATGTTTTCCAGACATTTTCAAAAGATTATTGCTTCACCCACATCACTAGCAGTCCCAGATTCCCTCAGGGCAACGGGGAAGCGGAACGTGCGGTAAAGACAGTCAAGCAGATGCTGATAAAATCGTCAGATCCTTACCAATCGTTACTGTCCTACAGAGACACACCACTCGAAAATGGGTACAGTCCTGCTCAGTTATTGATGGGTAGGAACTTGAGAACTACTCTACCAGTTCAACCATCAAAACTCCAGCCCAAATTACCTCCATCAAGTGATGTGAATCACTCCACAGAAAAATATCGCATGCATCAAAAGCTCAATTTTGACTCTCGTCATCGAGCTCGTGAACTCTCACTTCTGACAGGAGGGGATACGGTACTCATTCGAGATGACAGTAATTTTGTACGAGATGACACTGTAGTCCAATCTGCAGAGACTATAAGAAGTTACTACGTCAAAACACATGATGAGAAAACTCTTCGGAATAGACATCATATTGTTCCAGTACCTCAGTCAGGTCAAACTGAAACTTCAGTAGTTCCTGAGCCAAGCCAGTCATTTGATGGATACATTTGCAGATCTGGGAGACTTTCTTTAAAACCAAATAGACTTGATCTTTAAGCATATTTTGAGTGACTATAGACAAACAAATTGTTTTATTTTCAGTTGATAAGTTTATTTAATTTTGTTGTAGATCTTAATATGGGGGATGTAGTATCAGCCAACATTCCACCCTTTAAGGCCCTCAGTATTTAGATGTAACCTAGAAAGAACCCCATCGAGGGGATGTAACTCTAATGTATAAATAAAGCACATGTCTGCCATGTAAACAAGGGTGTTACTTTCTGGTGTCTTCCTTAAGACCTTTCTCCCGTCTATATTTATTCAATGCCCCATTGGACGTTCCCACACTCTATGTAATTTTCATGTATTAAATGCATTTCAAGAGAAAATTCATTCGGACAAAATTGTATTGATGTTTATTTTACCATTAGAAACAGTGTTTAAATGTGTTATGCGTAGTTGGTGTGAATCTATGAGAAAGGGCATGGCTCTTCGATTTATTATATTTATTCGTGAGTCACTGCCCACCCTCCTGTTCAATGCGGAAACTAAAAATAACTTGATAAAATACTTACAAGACCACTGGTTTCAGAGTAATATGTGGCAATCAACATTTACATCAGAAGTCCTCTTTTCAGTTCCTAAAGAATATCGAAGAAATTGTTTACTCATGACAGATAATATTACAGAGAGGCTCTTTAGATCAACAGAAAATGCTGATTTGAATAATAAACTTAACAAAAAGTTATCAAATTTTGTTGTCACAATAATAGGTAGTGTTCTTCATCGTGAGGCTGAATACGTAAACAATATCTCAGACACATTTAAACCCTCAATTAAAGACAGGACTAAAGAAAGTAAACTGGCCACCGTTGGGATAAACCTTGTTCCTAGGGTTGAAGCTATAGGTGCTTCAGAGGATGGCTGGTTTGTAGTAGAACCAAATAGTAAACATGATACAATCATACATGATGATTTTGTTTTGCTAAATAGAAAAAATGGTGAACATTTCCTCATTGATCATGATTATTCTGCGACTAAATCTGCTCTCCATGCTGATATAAGAAAACAAACTGAAAACTTGAATGCAAAAGCAGGGGATACACATCTTAAATGTAAAATCCTAATTAAACTATTAATAGACTTGATATGTTCACATTTCAGAACTGAGACAATAAAATTTATACCGTCCCATTTAATAAATTCAGTTTGTAATAATGATAAATATATTTGCAATATCAAATTATGTACATGTACATGTCTCTATTTTATTATTCGTGGTCAGCCATATTTCTGCAAGCATCTTTATGCACGATCTGGACAAATTATTAGAATTATATCTGAACACTGTTCCCACATTACCTTCTTATTTAGACACATTGGGAGTTATACAGCCAAGGCCTCCAGTCTTAGATCGCATTAATTTATTAGAAGACATGGTCCATCCTGTAACTATATTTGACAATGAAAAACTCAGAAAAGGAAAATTATTAAACATTTTACACACTTCAAAAATTAAATGTACAAATTATAATGGCCCACCGTCTCATAAACAGTCACATAACATGGGAAACCCACGCAAAGATGGACCAATTAAGCCAGATCGTTATTCTTTAACTGAGCCTGGAGATATTCAAACTGATTCATATCGTCCCCATGTAAAATTTCCTGAAAATGTACATGAGCGCCATGGTGGGAGGAAAAGAATAAAATCTAGGAATAGAGGTCGGAAATTTAATAAAATTGTTCAAGAGGTCTACTTACAGTTTTAAAAAAGAAAGAAATTTAAAAAAAAAAACGTAATGTGTGGAATTTGCTTAGATATCAACATAAAACCTGTTTTTCGATGTTCCACATTGTCAATGT
Organism: Patella caerulea; assembly: GCA_036850965.1. Taxonomy (NCBI): domain Eukaryota; kingdom Metazoa; phylum Mollusca; class Gastropoda; family Patellidae; genus Patella; species Patella caerulea. The sequence goes on from JAZGQO010000007.1 coordinate 41,951,459, forward strand.
TAAACCAGAGTCACAGAGTAGGGAAGAGAAATTCGAATTACCCCCGAGATATAATTGTTCGCTTTATTAGTTATAGAGACAAGGCTACCATATACGGTCAAAAGCGCAATCTAAAGGAGTTTAACGCTGCTAATAAACTTCAAGTCTACGTAAACGAGTCTTTAACCAAGAGACGTTCCTTACTATACAGAGACATAAGATCAGTTTTTAAACAAGGTTGTGTGAAAAACTGTTGGACGTATGATGGTATATGTTAGAACACTAGCAGACGACAAAAATGTAGAGATTCGATCACAAGAAGACCTAAAACAGTTTGACACGGCTACAGAACAATATACAACAAGATCTCGACCGAATAAACAGAACGACCGACAAACCGAAACAGCGATACCTGCTTCTGATTCTGCACTTGATAGAAACGACCCTAATGTGAGTGCTAACTTAATACAAAGGTCATTGTTGGATGTCGGAGTTGTAACTTCTACTCCCGCGCCTTAAAATCATATTAATAACTGTGTTTGTATCAGATAGATAGTAATTAGATGTTTCTTAATTAAAGTCATATCCCTTTGTCCATCGTCTACTTAATAGTGTCCATGTACAATAGCAATTTACTTATTACATAGTATACGTACCTAAATTAAATAAGCAGTATTCTGCGTAAATTATTACATAATAATTCTTAACAAGTATTGTCCTAGAGTAACAGGCATTGTTTGACATTAGTCTAAACATTATCATTAAATCCTAACGACGTCATTATATTAAATAAAATAAAGTCTTGTAGATTCAGAGATATCAAAAACCAATTAATGCACTTAGTTTTCGCATATTGAAGTATCATAAAAATATGTTTAATATATAAAAATTATATTACATGTATATCACAAATTAAAAGAAAAAACTATTTAAAGTGCTTATTTATTGTACATTTAACTACCATAAAGTTATATCATTGACTAACCAATATTTTTGTAGCATTATTCTATAAAAATTGTCTCACTTTATGAACTTACATTATATCAGATTAATCAAATATCCTATAGTGAATTTATTTTATGTTTATACAAGCCGTAAACAGTAAACATTTAGTTACACGTTAACATTAGTGATTATAGCTCAAATGAGTATGAGCCAAATTGTTGTATGTGTCATTACAATAATCGCAACTGTCATTGAGATAAAAGAATTGTATGTATTATTGAGAAAGATATTGGCGTAAATTGACCTCATTATGGTGTTAACATATTTTACTGAGAATTATAAACTTATCATAACCCTAACCTATACTACGGTAATATACTTTATGACTACTCACATTTGAACCATAAGGTTCTTATATTACTTATTACATAGAAGAATCGTATTTATCATCGTTGTAAAACGAATCACCACGCTATATTAATAGTGTTACTATGATGCAGCTAAATACTCCCATCGTTATAAAAAGAATCATCAGGCCATTCCAATAGCGTTACTTTGATATTTATGATAAATATCAATATTTTTAAAAAATCACAAACTAAAGATAAATCATCATATAATTTATTTATCAATTGGTTTCTCAACGCATCAGGGTAGTATATTTGCTTGTACTTGACAGCATTAGGGACGTAGTTCACACGATTGTGAGCCGAATTGATTGTTTTTATGTGCAATTGTTGATTCCATACATGAATTGTATCATTAGTTTGGCGAAAATTGACCCTATTTTTGATGCATTTTTACCATAAGTCAACATTAAATCAGTTTTGTTTTTTTTGTTTTTTTTTATTGAGAATCAGCATGACCTGAAATATATACAACGTGAATCTACATCGTAACTAAGCTTATTTACAGTATATAATAATTTTTATATAATAATATATAGTAACTTCTGACAGGTTTGTTATTTGGTTTGGTTATTTGCTATTTTTTTATTATTCTTTTTAAATATATATATTCATATAAATATATCTTTTTTACTTTGTGTCCTTTTGGTGGGGCAGAAGGAAGGCGGGGGGGGGGGGGTTCTTAGGTTATGCAAACTATCATTTTTACTTTGTTTCCTTTTTGTGGGGAAGAATGAAGGCCTTAGGCTATGCAAACTATCATCATTTTTTTCTTTTTTTTTCTTTCTCTCTTTCTTGTTAGGAAAAAGCTCTCATCTGATGCAATAGTTGGTTATTTGACCTAACAGTGGAGATAGCATCACTTCGCTGTAACTTATATTGTATATACATTACATACTTTCTTGATTCGTTAGTTCTTTTATCGTGTTATAACTTCAATTATTTATATATAGTTATATATCTGTCTAAGATATATTTTTATTTGTATAATATAGCTAATGTTCTGGTATATTTATTATTGTTACTCTCTGGAGATATCAACCCTAATCCCGGTCCACACTCTAATAATTTATCAATAACACATCTGAATGTAAGGAGTTTACGTAACAAGATTGATTTGATATCGGCCGAGTTAGATAGGTATGATATTCTCTCAATATCTGAAACATGGCTGAATAGTGATATACTAGATAGTTCAATCTCCCTTCCATTTTATCATGCACCTATTAGAAAAGACAGAATAACAGACACAAATGGTGGCGGGGTTATTGTTTATGTACGCAAAACTTTACTTTACAAAAGACGCACAGACTTAGAAGTTGGTGATATTGAGTGTATTTGGCTGGAGATCCACTCCAATAATATTAAATTTCTACTTGGTACTTTTTATAGACCACCAAATTATTCGGCTTCTAAAAACTTAAATATCCTTGAATCATTTCAATTGGCTTTAACCGACGATATCAACAAATGTTTCATACTTGGAGACTTTAATATTGACTTTAATTCTAAAACTCATTCCTTTATACATGATGCTATAAATATGTTTGATTTGACACAAATTATAACTGAACCAACCAGAATTAGCAATTTTGGCAAAAATACTACATTAGATCTCATTTTAACCAATGTTCCCCAATTTATCAAAGATTTTGGCTGTCTTGATAACTTTTGCAGTGACCACTGTCCGATATATTGCCAACTTTTATTTCATAGCCACCACAAACAGTCTTACAAACGACTTATTTGGAACTATGATGAAATTGATCACATCTCTCTGAAACACGCAGTATTAACAACTAATTGGGACACAGTACTAAACCTAGAATCTATAGATGAATCATGCAGTACATTTACAAATGAGCTTATTAAAATTACCAAAAACACATTCCGAACAAACTAGTTACAATTAGGCCAAGAGACAAACCCTGGATGAATAATGAAATTAGACGATTGAGTAAAAGGAAAAACAAAATTCATAAAAAAGCTAAAAAGTCAGATTTGGCAAATCACTGGGCAGAATTTCGGAAAATCAGAAACCAGTACAAAAACCTTATAGAAAATAGCAAATTACAATATTATTCCAAATTAGACAACAAAATTAATGACCCAAACAATTTTGGCAAAAAGTCCTGGTGGAAACTACTAAACTCATTTGTTAAAGATAATGACTCATCTAAAGACGAAATACCCCCTCTAATAGTAGATAACGACACTGTTTTTACACAAAAAGAGAAGGCGAATGCGCTTAACGATTTCTTTATTAAGCAGTCACAACTAAACGAAGCACAGCACGATCTTCCTACAACAAAGCGCATTACAGCATCAATTACTAACATCACACTTACAAAAACAGAAGTTAAAGATATGCTTTTATCAATTGATGTTTCAAAAAGCCCCGACCCTGATAATATCAGTGGAAAAGTATTAAAATCTATAGCTTCCGAAATTTCTTTACCTCTTTGTCAACTATTTAATCGATCACTGCATTCAGAATTATTCCCCACTCCTTGGAAATTTGCTCATGTTTTGGCATTACATAAAAAAAATAGTAAGAATGATTGTTCAAATTAAAGACCCGTTTCCTTGCTGTGTTTAATTTCCAAAATTTTCGAAAAATGTGTTTATAAACATGTCTTTAACTTCTTCTTGGATAATAACATACTAACAAAATCTCAGAGTGGTTTTATGAAGGGAGATTCAACTATCTACCAACTTATTGATCTAAATCATTTCTTTGTTAAGGCCATTGATATGGGAAGTTATACGAGGACGGTGTTCTGTGACATCAGTAAAGCTTTTGACAGAGTCTGGCATGCCGGACTTTGTCATAAGCTGGACTCTGTAGGCATCAGAGGGGGGCTACTAAACTGGTTTAAAAACTATTTATGCAATCGAAAACAGAGTGTTATACTTAGTGGTGCTTCTTCTGGTGCCTCCATTGTTCCTGCTGGTGTTCCACAGGGCTCCGTTCTCGGTCCTCTTTTATTCCTTGTTTACATAAATGATATAGTTGAGGAACTTGATTCAAACGTTAAATTATTTGCAGACGATACCACATTATATTTACTTATTGAAGATCCAATTAAAAGTGCAGAAGTCTTAAATCTAGATATCGAGAGAATAAATGTTTGGACAGACAAATGGCTAGTTACTTTCAACCCCTCAAAAACTGAAACACTCACCACTTCTACACGAATGCCTTCTCAATCACCGCCCCTATGTATGAATAATATTGAAATTAAAGAAGTTTTAGAACATAAAGATTTAGGCTTTTTTTTCCAAGATAATTCGAAATTTGATGTCCACATTAATAATATTTGTAAAAAAGTTAGTAAACTAGTAAACTGTTTAAGATCTCTGAAATATCGACTGAACAGAAAATCCCTTTATACAATATATACTTCTTTTATTTTACCTCATTTCGATTATGCAGATGTTATATGGGACGGTTGCACAGAACACCTAGCTAATAGACTTGAGCAACTACAATTAGATGCACTGCGCACTATTTGTGGCGGCGTGAGAGGAACTAGCCATTCCTTATTTATAAAGAAACTGGCATTGTCCCTTTAAAAGTACGACGGAAAAGACATAAGTTGTTTTTATTTTATAAAATTGTTAAAAATTTAACACCTGAATACCTATCTAACTTATGCATTACCAAACCCCAATATTATTCTTTTAGACATACCAATATCCCAGAATTCTTTTGCCGCACTACCTTATTTTACAATTCGTTCTTTCCATCTGCTACTAGATTATGGAATTCCCTTGACTCTACTGTCCAGTCCTCAGAATCACTAGCAAAATTTAAATTTCATTTTACTAAATCAGATATCAATGTTCCTATTTATTTTAATTTTGGCAAACGTAAAAATCAAATAATTCATTCCAAATTTAGACTTTCTTGTAGCGACTTAAATTCTCATCTTTTTTTACATCATCTCTCTGATTCCCCAGCTTGCATTTGTGGTCATCAAGTTGAAGACGTTTATCACTTCCTTCTTGTTTGCTCCTTATATTCAGATGTCAGAAATAATACCATAATATGTCTACCACCATTATATCGAAATATTAATATCCTTTTATATGGAAATTCCGATTTTTCACTAAAAGAAAATACTATTTTTTTTTCAGCTGTTCATGATTTTATTGAAAAATCGAAGCGTTTCAGCCATTGAGTAACTAACTATACTTTTCATCTTAATTTTTTTTCTTAAAAAAATGTTAATATATTGCCCAAAATTTTTATTTTATATGAAATGTATGTAATTTTTTGTAATGTTATAGTTTAACTATTATTTCACATAATTCTTAATGTATATACTTTTCTTTGTAACGGAGAGGGGTGATATAGGCTCTGTCCTGTTCCCCAATCCTATTCACTAGTTTGAATAAAATATTGTTTAAACAAAAAAAAAATGTTAAACCACCATATTAAATCTGTGCATGAACCATTTGTTTGTTACCTTTGTTTTCAGGCCAGTGGAGCATGCGTAAGATTTGCCAGTAAAAACACTTTTGATCAGCATATAATTTTGAATCATAGTTCAGCAACGGTAGATAAAATATCTGAAGACACTGAATCTTTTCATGGAAGTATATGCTCGCCGAAACGGTTATTACCTTTGTTTGATGAAGATATTTCCAGTGAAGAAATTTCCAATGAAATCAAAAACTTTTCCAAAACAATTTCAAATTCATTAGAAGACAGAAATATTGCTGAATTAAATATAGCTGCAAAAAAGAAAGGACATCCAGGATTAGCTAACCTTGCCATTCCCCCCAAAAATAAAATAAAACATACAAAATCAAAGCCTAGGATAAAAATAATACGCGATCAAATTTTTAAATCTTTTGAAACAAAGCAATCTGAGATCTTTTTATGTCCAGTATGCCACAAATTGGCCGATTTTGATCCACCGACTATAGAATGTCACAACTGTTTAAAATGGTTTCACTGGCCATGCGTCCAAATTAAGCGAAACATTTCAGGGGAGTGGTTCTGCAAATCTTGCAAAAATTAAAAATGCATGTACCGGTACTTTTAATATGTCTAGTTTTCTAATTCCTTTTCATAAGTGATTAACCCAATATTACAAATTCAAATAGGGCTTTATTACTGCTCATTTCTCTATACAGAATGCAGATCATTAATGTTTTATTTCTTTTTCAGTGTTTATAACTTTTCATGTTTCAGCATATAATTTTTTTAGCTTAATTTCCTGTTTCATTTCTTTTTCAGTGTTTATAACTTTTTATGTTTCAGCATATAATTTTCTTTTTACTTTTAGCTTAGTTTCCTGTTTCATTTCATTTTCAGTGTTTATGTTTCAGCTTATAACTTTTTATGTTTCAGTATATTTGTTTTTTAGCTTGGTTTCCTGTTTCATTTCATTTTCAGTGTTTATAACTTTTTTATGTTTCTGCATATAAATTTCTTTTAGCTTATAACTTTTTATGTTTCAGTATATTGGTTTTTATTTAGCTTAGTTTCCTATTTCATTTCTTTTTCAGTGTTTATGTTTCAGCATAAAATTTTCTTTTAGCTTATAACTTTTTATGCTTCAGTATATTGTTGTTTTTTTTTTAAACTTAGTTTCCTCTTTCATTTCATTTTCAGCTTTTATAACTTTTTATGTTTCAGCATATAATTTTCTTTTAGCTTAGTTTCCCGTTTATTAACTTTTAATGTTTCAGCACAGAGTTTTTTATTTCAGGATTTATACTGAAATACCCTTTCTTGACTCCCCAGAATTTCAATGAATAAGTAGACTTTTTACTCTCAGGATCTTGGAGTGTATTCCAGTATTGTCTTTACATTCAAGTGGCAGTGTTTGGGTTTGTGAACGTAAAGGCCACAACCACATTACTGCTGGCGGTCCAGTTTATAACCACTACTTTTTGTGATTATGGTCTTTATGTTTCTTGCTGAATTCCTAACCTCTAAATTACTGAAGCTTTGTAAATAATGTACAGAGATACATGTATGTAGCTGACTTTACTGACTATCCCAGATAAACCATGTTAAGATAAAACCCCAAAGTATTAAAGTATTATTTCATTTATTTTTCTTCAAAGTTGTTTAATTTTACAAACTGTATAAGTTAATTACACTGACATCTCTAACTGGAACTTGATTGTAAATATTTGCCATATAAATTCTTGTATTTTCTGTAAAATCTTGAATATCCTAATGAATACATGATAAAAAAAGTATTTGGTTTGTTTATTTTGGGGTCTTGGTAGCTCAGAGTGGTGTGACGTTGGTTCACGCAAGAAATGGCCCTGGATTAAAGTTACATTATGGGAGATTTTTATAAGGAGTTAGCCATTCTTGCTATAACAGTTCAAAAATAGATGATGAAAGAAGGATATACTGAAAATTTCAGTCAAATTACTTTAATCTGAACATAGTTATTATCAGTGTAATTTTTGACAAGAAATGGGATTAATTCCATCGTCACCGATTCTTAGTATGGCCGATCGTTGATTGACAGGCGTTAACTCCACCTACATAGTCTCGATTATCAAGTAATGTCTACAATGAATATGGTACCGTAAGCGTATTCGGTTTGAGACGGGACTGCAATTCCATTTCTATTACATTTATTATTTACTACAAATTAGAATTAAGACTTTTAATATATAGATAAGAAGAGAAAGTCTGCGACAGGATTTTAAAATTTGAAAGGAATGGAACAAATCAACGAGGCATTATTGTAAATAAATTATAATAAATAGCCAACTTCTTGCGTTGCTGTACTTCAGACAGGCCTAAGTGACTCCCTAAGCAGACGAATAGAAAACAGTAATGCGATGAGGTTGCAATTCAACTGGGGTAATGTTAGCTGCGATGTTTATCAATTTCCAAAATTTTACTGAAACGCAAGTGACAGAAGCGCGTATAATAACGACAGTGTGTATTACAGGGAAGGCAGTGTGATGAGCTGCTAATTTCTGGAAGTATGATGACGTCAACGCCACGAAGAATCTCCGCCCACGACGCCATTGTGATTAAATCAATCAACGAAATCCTGTTTAAATCCGAGCCCAGTCCAAGCCATCCGTGGGTCTATATAATACAGGGTTGATTTTTGGCTTGTTGTTTAAATAAAGATCTAATTTATAATTTCTATGACCTCTTAGGCCAAAAGGAAGACCGACAAAAGTCAGTTTTTGCTCTCCAATAATGTATCTTTAATCTGATTATTCTAATTTTTGGTCAATTTGTCATTGAAATTACATAAAATGGCATTTTTGGTGACCATATTGGACTTACATGGTAACCATGATAATAAACAATTTCCCTCAGCAATCTCCCAGTAATAGAATATATAATCCCCAGGCCTGGATCCAGGATTTTGTCGAGGGAGGGGCCATACATTAGAGCAAAGGGTAATAATCAGGTTTGGTGTAGTCCCCAGTGGAGATAATTCGAAAATCATGTTTAGCCTATATCATCTATTAAAGAGCAGATATGTGAACAGTAACAAAGCAAACGAAAATCAACTATGTCGGGTTGGGTGGGGAAGGTCACAGCCCCCTGGATCCGTGCCTGATCCCTGTGATTTTATTTTATCTCTTGATAAACAATGAGCAAATTGTCAGCTAGGCTAATCTGCCTGCCGTAATCCTAATTTGGACTCTGAAAATGATCATATGATGAAATTGAATTTTTGAACCTATGCCATATTATTTCAAAGAACTAACCTGGTTCTTTTTGATGGTCCATTTCTTCATTATGGGCAGCATAACTTTTCCGGCATGTACCTAGAATAAAATAATCAAGCCAACAGTGAGGCTGATTTCCACGCCGAAATGCCAAAATAAATAGTCTCACTATCGAACTTAGTAAAGATAATGATATAAAAAAAAAATCCATATTCTGTGTTTCATAGCCCTCACTTCATTATAATCAAGGTAAACCTGCCTCAAAGCATCAACCAATCAGATTGCTTATCGCTGCTTATCCTTAGCAGAAAATGTTCATCTTCGAACTCCATCAATGCATTGACATAATGAATGCCTACACAAAGTTTGAACATTCTAGCTCAATTAGAAAGAGAGTTATTGTGTCCCAGAAAATGTGACGGACAGACGGACAAACCCATTTTAATAGTCCCCCAATTTTCTTCGAAAGGCGGGGGGCAACAAATTCTAAAACTAACAATAATTTTTGAATGATGCCAAAGTAAGGGTATTACAGCTATATGAATATCAGACTCACGCTTCACCGCACAACTCTTTTCGGCTAATTTGATGTGGTGGAGAACTCAAGTATACCGCAAAACTCTTTTCTGCTAAATTGGTTGTGGTGGAGCACACGTTAAAAATTTTCATCGATATTTCAAAGACACAATTTCGTCCTTCTTTTATTGAATAGTATTTTATTACACTTACCCCATGCAATAGCAACATCAACAAGCTGATTCTAAGTGACACAGCATCACTGATGGGGAGACCATGCCGGAAAAACTGGATGAACTTTCTCGGGCAATGCAGGGATCGAACACCCGATGGAAAAGAACAGGACTCAAAAAAAATGGAATGAAGTGAGATGGAGGAAAAAATCTGCATTTTTGGAAACAGTAAAATCTCACTTGTGACACTAGGCTCTACTATACACTGTTACCCCTTGACACAGTTCAGGTTCGGACTTTAAAAAAAATCGGCAGGTTCGCTTCCTACGGTTCAATAAAAAAGAACAATATTCAAACGGTCGCAAGAGAACAGGCCCAAGATAATCAGAAATCACAACCAAAAAAATTTCTTGAATCTAGATAAAAGTAAAAGCGACCAGAAATTAGAAATAGAAAGGGTCAAAATGGCACATGTTTATTTCCTCCAACAACAGACATGCGCAAAATGTTTTGTTTTTCATATTATATGGTCAAAGGTCGCTTCACTGTATGGACATGCGCAGAGCATTTTGTTTGGGGCAATTGACGATTCGAATTCCGCCATATTGGAACTACTTTAAAGGTCCCGGGTGAAACATGGCTGCACCCATACACTGTAACAAAAATATCCGGAAACAAAAATTACCAGGAAAATTTTATCCGTATTTGTTTTTCCTGTAATTTACAGAAATTCCCTCAATTAACATAAATTCCATTTTCAAATACAGAAAAATAAATCCTGCTAATTTTTGTAGTATCTCTTTGCAAATATGTTAACTCTGCTATAGAACAATCCGGCTTACTGGCCAATCGGTTATAATATCCAGATTGAAGCGTGCTTCGTTACCAGACAATACAACCTATACTCACTGACTTTGAAAATTGTTTTTAAACATTTATGAAAATACTTACAATCTGATTACCGTATGATGAATGGGAGTACACTTTATAGATCTTATAGATAATGGAAATTAGCAATACATGACTTTTAATATGCCAAACTTTACACAATATGATCCTTCATATTATGGTTGATAAATTGAAATGAATACTATAAAATGATAATTATTAGAAATGATTATATATATGTATACGCTTTCTTATCGTTGCATTTGAAAACAGAAATTTATCCCTAAATTTCACGTAACTTTCCTGTCATTCCACAGTTTATTCCGTAAAATAACAGAATCAAGTCCGTTATAGAAGGGAATAAAATATTCTATCACTAAATTTCACGGAAATTTCCTGTTTAATACTGAATATTCCACAGAATTACATAAAACACATAATTTGAAGAAATAATTCACTCTTTTAACACAATTTCTACAAAAAATCTACCAATTAACAGAAAAAATTTTGACTCTCTATTTGAAAATAGAAAGCATTCTAAAGGAGGTGGAATTGCCTGTCTCTTCAAAAAGTCTGTAAAAGTTTCCCGAGTAAGTACAAAAAACCTATTTTCAACTTTTGAAATACTACAATTAAACGTATTCCTTGGCAAGAATCATGTAAGAATAGTGTCAGTATATCGCCCTCCTTCAACAAGTGTGGTGGATTTCCTGACAGAATTTGCTGAACTACTCAGTAATTTGAATACTGGACCTGGACATTTAATAATTCTTGGTGATTTCAATCTTCATGTTGATAAAGCCAATGATTCGAACATTAAGAAGTTTTTACTATTGTTAGACGCATTTAGTTTAAAACAGCATGTGGATGTGCCAACCCATAGACATAATCATATTCTTGATCTGGTGATAACGAGAGAACATGATTCCATTATTCAGTCATGCGACGTAGTTGATCATCAGATATCTGATCACTACAGTTTATTTTGCAATCTTTCGTTTCCCAAGCCTGAACCAAAAAATAGGACAATAAGTTTCAGAAAAACAAAAAACATTCCTATTGATAAATTTAGAAGCGATATTAATAATTCATTACTTCTGAGTACCATTGCCACCAAGCCGGATACCCACCAACAAGTGGAGGTTTATAACAACGTTCTTTCCGAAATACTGGAAAAACATGCTCCACTGAAAACGAAAGAAATCATTATTCGCCCTAATAAACAATGGTACACTGATGAAATACGTGATCATAAGGTCCAACGCAGGAAAGCAGAGAAAACATGGAGAAAAACTGATCTTGAAATTCACAGACAAATTTATAATAAGGCCCGAACTACCACTAACAATTTAATTGCATTGGCTAAACGATCCTTCACTAAGGACTGTCTGTTATCCAACAAACATAATCCACGTGAAGTCTACAAAATTACAAACAGTCTGCTAAAACCAAGAGAAGCAAAGGTTCTGCCATCGGTTCAAAATGATACTAGTCTGTCAGATCAATTTTCTGAATTTTTCCACGACAAAGTCTCCACCATTCGACAAGGACTCAGTGTAAATAAACCGACAAACATATTCACTGGGAAAAAGTTTGAAGGTCGCACGCTTGAGAACTTTTGTCTAGCAACAGAAGATGAGATAAGAGAAACAATTCAAAATCATGTTCCCTTGATCCCCTGCCAACATGGATACTAAAGAAGTCTGAAGTAGAGTTAATTCCAGTGATCACCCAAATCGTGAACACCTCTTTAGTAGGCGCAGAAGTATGTGAAACGCTTAAAACAGCTCATGTGACACCCCTCATTAGAAAAAATCAACACTTGATCCTAATGTGCTAAAAAATTACCGACCTGTGTCGAATTTATCTTTCATATCGAAAATTATAGAAAAAATTGTCCTTAATCGTTTTAAATATCATTTGTGTGAAAACAATCTCCAAGAAAAATTTCAGTCAGCATACAAAAAACAGCACAGTACAGAATCCGCCTTACTTCGTGTTCACAATGATATTGTATGTAGTTTGGATCGGAAGAAACCGGTGTCGCTAGTTTTATTGGATTTGAGTGCGGCATTTGATACAATAGATCAATCAATCTTACTCGGAAGACTTGAAACTCGATATGGTATATCCGGAGACGCGCTGAAGTGGTTTGAGTCCTATCTGAATGGAAGACAACAGAGAATTGTTATCGACGCATCGCAATCAATGCCTAAAGTTCTTGATTTTGGTGTTCCCCAGGGATCTGTATTGGGGCCGGTTTTGTTCACAGCATACACTGCACCAATTAGAGATATCATCCGTGAGATGGGTCTTGATTACCACCTCTATGCAGATGATACCCAGTTATATGTTGAACTCGATCCTTCACCAGATACCACTACATCAGAACTTGAAGCATGCATTGAACGAATTAGAATCTGGATGCACTGCAATTTTTTGAAATTGAACGATGACAAAATAGAAAATATAATAATCGGGAATAAGAAGAACATTGACATCAATCATGTGACTATTGGAAGCACAGCAATAACCCCAACCAAATGTGTCAGGAATCTTGGTGTGTTCTTTGACTCTTCCTTCGATATGAAAACCCATGTATCTATGGTGTGCAAAAAGGCGAACTTTCACTTAAAGAGAACAAGCGAATTACAACTTCCCTATTTTATAAACTCAAACCCTCCCACCCTAGATCGCCGTATGCCAGAGCAACAATCAAAACCCATAAGAACCCCATTAAAGCCAGACTTCTAGTATGCTCCAGGGACTCGGTATATTACAACACTGCCCAGCACCTGTCTCAACTCCTCTCTCCACTAGGTAAAGAAGCCGTCTCATTTGTTAAAGATTCAAAAGACTTCTGTGAAAAACTACAAAACCTACCGAACAATGTACAAATGCTATCATATGACGTCATAGATCTCTTCACCAATATCCCCCGTGATGAATCCCTTGCAGCACTACAACACAGACTCGCGTCCTTGGAGAGTCCACTGGTTAAAAAACCTGAGTACAGAAGATATAATCATGCTTACCAAATCGTGTATAGATTCTACCTACTTTTCCTGGGGAGGAGACCACTATGACCAGATACACGGACTACCGATGGGAAGCCCCTTGTCGCCCATTCTCAGCGAGATTTATATGACAAGCTTTGAGAAGAGTGCCTTGTCAACCTCAGCAATTCAACCAACAACATGGCTTCGTAAGGTAGACGACACGTTCGTCATCCTCCAACAGAACGAAGATCCTAACCTACTTCTTCATCACCTCAATAGCCAAAACAACAGAATTAAATTTACCATAGAAAGAGAAAAGAACCAATGCCTCCCATTTTTAGATGTCCTAGTTAAGAAATCTGATGCCAAACTCACCACCAGCGTGTATAGAAAACCCACACACACTGACCAATACGTGAACTTCATGTCCAACCATCCTCACAGTGTAAAGACAGCTACCATAGCCGCACTAACGCGCCGTGCCATCAATAACTGCAGCAATGATTCCCTCAAAACAGAACAGGGGGCAGTTTCACAAAAGTTCGTAACTTTAAGAAAAAAAACTGCGTAAAGAAAAACTTACGAAAAAGATACGAATTATTTACGTCGGTTTCACAAAGGCCGGCGTAAGTTTTTTCTTAACTTTTGCACGTATCCTTTCTCGTAAATACGTCATGACCATTCATGACGTCATGTTGCGTCACTTCTGTAAACATTCCCACGGCCTAAATGTTGACAATATCGGCATTATAGCCGCTATGTTTGATTTGATCATTACCTTTTGAAACATAAACGACGAAATGATATATTCTTTATATATACGCTAAGATGTAATTGTGTATTTATTAATAAAATGATATTTTCAAGCCTTTTGTTTACTTGTTTTTGTTTGCTACGTCATAGCGCGTGTCACAGTAGCATTGGACCCCAGCAGCTCTCCGCTTTTTGATTGGGGCAGTTGAGCAGAACTGTGGAATTCTAAAAGGAAATTTGAGCAGCAGCCTGACCAAGTCATCGAAAGTCAGAGTTCGGGAAAATATACTGAGCGCCATAGAAAACGCATCACTTAGTTTTTCGTGTAACAAAATGATCCTATAAACATATCTTATTTATTTTGATTCTTATTGTGAACAATATTCAAATGGGGACATATCAATAACAACACATTTGTACACTTATGACCCATCTGACTTTGTACCGTTGGTTACAGGTTAAACATCCATAAGTGTACAAATATGTTGTTATTGGTGTGTTCCCATTTGAATATTGTTCACAATAAGAAGCAAAATAAAAAAAAGATATGTTTACAGGATCATTTTGTTATACGAAAAACTAAGTGATGCGTTTTCTATTGGGCATAAGTTTTCTTAGTGTCAGTCTTTGCCGCGATAGGCTTACTCTTAAAGCCCCAGTTACTTATAGGCCTACAGGGTCTAGTAGTAGTAATACTGGGCATAATAATAGTAATACCGAGCGTTAACCACAATCTTGTTTAATGAAAACTAACCTACCGAGATTATTTTTCCCGGGTTCCTGTTTGTGATAAATCAAATTAAATACTATGTTGTAGGCCTACTTGTAGTGTAAATGCTTGCCTATAACCGAAGGCCCACGATACCCTAGTTTTAAGCCTGAGTCTACCAAGCCTATAGGCTATATATATTGGCATACCTTTCCGGTACTATAGTATAGGTAAACCCGATCCTGACCACAAAACTTAAAAGGCGATTAATCTAGACACTGATGGTACGTTAACCCCATGTGCCATTAGCAAAGAGTTTTTGGAAGCTACTTGTAGCATAGTAGCCTATCGTAATGCATGAAATGAAATTGGGATTAACGTCCTACTCTTCTACACCTAACCTGGGCTAACGGAAGACGGGCATACGCCATACAGAGTGCTATGAGGGGAATTTTGCCCGGGCTGCGGCACTACAGACTACTCTTTTATATCGAATTCCAACTGCCAAGCGATCTTTTACGTGCACGTCAATGTGTACACGGGACCTCGGTTTTACGTCCCAACCGAACGAATAGACAGCAGTCCTTGTCAACCCCCCCCCCCCTGTTCTATCACTGACAAGGGGAAACCACTTCGGAATATCAAGATGAACTTTCTCGACCAATGCAGGGATCGAACCCGACCTCCAGGCTAGCGAGCCAGCGCCTTACCTACTTAGCCACGTGATCCCCCTTATCGTAATGCAACCTGGACTTGTACTGCAGTTTGTACACTACAGATGACAAGGATTTCGATCGTTGAGTTGCGGTTTCGATATCATAATTAATACAGTTAATAACATGTAATATATTTATTGGTCTGATCAAGTTTGTACCGCGAAACTTACTCGTCTGCATGGATGTCGGAAGGGTTTAATATATCCCTGAATATTCTCTCCCAACGATGTTCCTGAGGGCAGTTTAAAAGTTCGTAAAATTTTAGAAAAAAAGTTACGTTAAAAAAACTAACGAAAAAGATACGAATTATTTACGCCGGTTTCACAATGGCCGGTGTAAGTTTTTTCTTAACTTTTTCTCGTATCTTTTTACGTAGATACGCCACGAATGGTCGTGACGTCATGTTACGTCACTTCATTCGTACTTCTGTAAACATTCCCACAGTCATAATGTTGACAAATTCGGCATTATAACCGTTATGTTTGGTTTTATCCTAACCTTTTGAAACATAAACGACGAAATGATATATTCCTAATATATACGCTAAGATGTAGCTGTGTACTTATGAATAAAAAGCTAATTTCATGCCTTTTGTTTACATGTTTTTCTTTGCTACGCCATAGCGCTTGACATAGTAGCATACGTCGTCTGACAGTCTGTCAAAAGCCGAAATTAATAGAAAGCATGAACATTAAAAATCGAAAACAAAATTGGGACAGCTTTCGGTGTTGCGATTGAGGGCGTAGAGCAGAATTATGGAATTCTGAAAGGAAAATTGAGCAGCAATCTGACTAGGTAATCGAAAGACTGAGCTTGGGAGAATATTTTTGTGCGAAGTAGGCCCACCTGTCGGTCTTTGCCGCGATAGGCGTAGGCCAACTCTTTAAGGGAAATTTATTGATAATTAATCGTCAACACGGGTTGTTATTGCTCGTGAAACACGATAAATTACTCTAGACACTGATGGTACTCTAACCCCATGATCATGTGCATCAGTGATGAGTTTTTGGAAGCTAGGTGTGTCATAGTAGGCCTACCGTAATGCAATCAGGACTTGTAAGTTGTACAGTAGGATTTCGATCGTAAGTTGTGGTTTTGATATCATCATTAATGCGGCAATTTCATATTTTTAAATTATATTTTTAAAATATATTCAAAATAAAGCCTTAAAATAGATTTTATCTATAAACAATTAAACCTTGTTAAAGAATAATCCTATAATTCACTATGCAAAAATATCAATTTCAACATTAAATTCAAACGTTTGAAGATAGCTATTGCACAGGGGGAATAGGAAAACAAGGAGGTAATTGTGTTATTATTTTCCATTTGAAAGTTGTTTCAATGTGGAAAATAATGCCTATGATTGTATAATAGTGAGTTGACAACCTATTGAGCAAAAGACATAGAAATAAATATGTTTTGACTTTCTTGGAAAATATGAAATTCCCGTTTTAATACAGTAAACAACATGTAATATAGGGGGCCTACAGGTCCAATCAAGTTTGTTACGTGAAACTGACTCCTCGTCCGTATGGGTGTCCCTAAATATTCTCTCTCGCCGAAGTTGTCGATCCGGATAAAGCAATGGTTGCCAACCTTTTTGTGATAGAGTACCACTTGTCCGGAGGTCCCATACAGTCGCCACGTAGGCTACAGCCTGATTCCAGAGAAACAGAATTCGATCAAATAAAATAAAACCAAGTACTAACAATCCAAACCATAAGACAGAATTCGCAGTCCTAAAAAACGTAATAGGCAAAATAGTGTAATCAGAAAATGGACTGCTCCCCGTGTACAAATTACACGACAAACAGTGGTAACAGGTGCCCGGGAGAGTAAGCTTACCCTGTCTTGCGCCACACCCGCCATAGCTGCACTTTATTTGAATAATTTTACAAGTAGAACACACAAAGAACTAAAAAAAACCTCAACTCAATGCGAGGGTTGTGGGCTATCTGCTTCTTTCCCCCCCAAAAAAATTAATCAATCAAGAAATAGATAAAGAAGCATAGAGATAAAATATAAGTAAGTAGGCCTATACAAAATAATAATAAGAATAGTAACATTTACAAACTGAGGAAATAATGGGTATTATCTTGTGTTAGGCAGTAAACATTTTTGTGAAGTAAAAAATAACTAAAAACGTTCATTACCTCGAAAGTGCACGCGTACCACCTGGAAGGCCCGCTCGTACCTCTTGTGGTACGCGTACCACAGGTTGGGAACCACTGGCATAAAGTAACAAGGCGGCCATTTTGTCTAAGATACGTAAAAAAAAATACAACTTACGACAGGGTGAGAGTTGCCGTAGACTTTACGATCAAATTTTAGAATTTTGTAAGTTAAGAATTTTAGTGAAACGCAATTTTTTCGTAAGTTTACGTTACGATAAATTTTTCATCGTAAGTTGCTTTGTGAAACTACCCCCTGATACGCATAAAGTATAAAGGCGACCATTTCGTCAAAGATACGAAAAATTTCCAACTTACGACAAGGTTAGAGTTGCCATAAACTGTACGATAAAAGTTACGAATTTCGTAAGTTAAGAAGTTTAGTGAAACGCGATTTTTACGTAAGTTTACTTTACGATAAACTTACGCAAATTTTTCATCGTAAGTTGCTTTGTGAAACTGGCCCCAGGACCACATTGAAGAAGTCCTCACCAAATACAACAACTAGTACAGAAACGCCAATTAGTACAGAAAACCATCAAGACCACCACTAACAGTTCCAGAGAAACCACTAAACCAAACCTGACAAACCACCAGTAAGAATCACTATACCATTTCAAGGCAAGCTATCTTATCAACTTAGGAGACTCCTCAGTCCAACAGGGATCCAAATCACCTTCTCTAAAGGACGAACCCTGCAAGACATCCTAAAGGCTAATGGGAAGCTCCCCCTAACAAAATTCCACCTCCAAAAGACTGTGTTTATGAAATTGCATGCAGCTGTGATATGAAATACATAGGAGAAACGAGACCACCCCTGGATAAAAGAATTAGTCAACATAATTCGAAATCCACCACTACCAATTCCGCTGTAGCCCAACATCTCCAATCTAACCAAGGACATAGAATTGAGTCATACAAAACCCTGACAGTTAATCTCCCTGTTGAAAAGACACGCAAACTTATTGAGGCAATACATATCAGAAGAAGCACACCAGATCTCAACCGTGACATAGGCATATTTTTGCCTAGCGCCTACGACCAAATACTCAAATCATAAACATTTAAACTTAATTCCTATTTACTACAAACTCAATTACTTTGTTATTTTTATTCATTCATAGTTTACTCTCTACTAGTTTAGGGTTCATTAATCTATATGGTCAACAGTGTTAAGCAATAGTGGAATTATTATCTGGCTTCAGATATTATATATATTATCCTTCAAACACCAATAATCCCTATCATTAATATATCATTATGTACACATCATCACTACTCAGTGGCTTTAAGAAAGTTAATTAGTCCCTTTGATCTTGTTTTTGTATATCATCACCCATTGTGTCATAGACCTTTGATCTTTTTGTTTCTATGTATGGTTTCAACCTTGTTGTTGTTGATTTTGTCCATATATGTTGCCTTACTTTTTGTTATATTGTATTAGCTTGAAAACGTTGAGAGAATACTCTTCGAAACGTCGCCTAAATAAATCAGTAGCTGTTTTTCCATAAGTATGTTCTCAGTTTACATATTACACCTGTTCTAAAACAGTTACATTGGCTACCGGTTAATCAACGCATTATGTTCAAAATTAACACAATCACTTTCAATTGTTTAAACGATCCTTTGGCACCATCCTATTTATCCGATTTGATTAAGCAATATGTACCTTCTCGTTCCTTACGTTCATCTCATAAAAACCAGCTTGTATGTCCAGTACAAAAGTCAAAATTTGGTGAGAGAGCTTTTGTGTACGCAGCACCAAAAGAATGGAACAAATTGCCCCTGGAAGTCCAAAATAGTCCAAACTTGGCTGTATTCAAACGACGTTTAAAAACCCTGTTTTTTACCCAAACTTTTGAACAATAATTGAAATGCTTCACATTTTATCTGTATATTATAACTTAACTATTCCTTTGTATTATTGTGTTTATTTGTATATACATGTATGTTTTTGTTTTGTTTTTTCTTATTTTATAACATATCTACATTGTAAAGCGCCACAGAGCAGTCAGACTGACTGATATGGAAGGGTATCGCTGCCAATATTAAATGCTATGCTAAAATGTCTTTTCCGTTGATTATATGTAAAAAGTACAATGTACAAAGTCACTATACCGGTAATGATAAAGTCAAAATACCTCTAAAGCCAAAGTTAAATGTGAAACGACAAATGTAATGTGTCAAATGACAAATGTTTTAATGCAAAATGCTGTTCTTAGACATTTCTACATTTTACATTTCTCTCATTACAAACCACATTTGCGCTCTGCAACATCTCATTTGTCATTCACGCTTTCTTTTTATCAACTTGCGCATAGCATTTTCTTAAATATGCAAATATAGTATACCACGTGACTTATTAACATAAATACGGAAAAGACCGATCTTTCTTTAAATAAAAATATGAATAATTGTTCCAAAGGAAAGATAACTCAGTTAACGCGCCATTAGTTGTTTTTCTTTTAAAATTATTTATATATGTTTGTGCTGGTAAAAGGAAAATATAACTTTTTGTTGAATCTAAAAATATGAGCATCCTGACCAATTTCCTCCCCGAATTAGTAAACATTTATTGATGTTTGTGAAAGGTTTAAAGTAGCTAAGTCTCTAACTCAATATCATCCAAAATCTTCAACATTGAAAACACGAATTATTTGTCAATTTAAATCAACAATTCATGCTGTGATCTTACCGGAAAAAGATAGACTTCTGATATCCAATATTTAAGACGCAATAAAAATTTTACCATTGGTACACGAATCGTGTACAATAAAGCGTTTCAAACCAAGTTCGAGGAAAGAGGCTAGAAACAAATCAAACGGCGTGTGTAGACTGGAATAACCAGACGCTAGAAATTTGCATTCGATTGAGACTACTGACTTATTTCGCTGAACATAACTGATTTGAAATAAGAGTAAAAACGGAAACCATTGAATTTAAATCAGTTTATATACATTCATGTTACATTATTATATGCGTTGCGACTCTCTTATGTCAATTTCTATGTCCCAAATCAAATGTTAGCGATTTAGCTCCTTTAAACTAATCGCAATTTTGAAAAATAATTAATGACACTTAACAGGAACAGGATAATGAAAGGACGGAGAAGCCAGGGAATTTTTTCATCCGTTGTGATTGTCATAATATAGACCTCGACAATATTTACTTATAAGGCCTATACATGTATTAATTTTTCACTTACCTGTGATATGTATAATACGGTATCAATAATTATATTATAAATGTGTGAGAGAGAGAGAAATGGGGTCTAATGTCCACTCGACACAAACTAGGTCATTTCGGGACTAACATGGTTTAATTTTATTTCAATAATTCGCATGCGCGTAGGGGTCTTTAGCAATGGCAGGAAACCGGAGTGCCCGGAGGAGACCCACGAGGTTGAGAAGGCGCCCCTATCTCCATGCCACATACGCTCACACCAGGGATCGAAACCACAGCCGCAAGCCAGAGGTGACCGGCAAGCTAGAGGTCGAAGCGTGGCACTCTAGACCACTAGCCCCCCCCCCCCCATTATAAATGTATGAATATATATGATCTGTATGTCCATAGTGGCACAGCCGCAGTACTATATTTTGTCTTTGACCTCCTTCATTTTATATAATCTTACGAAAACAAAAAATTAGAAAGTGGAATAATGATAAGAGATTCTACACGGACGAAACCACTTGAGCTTCGAAAAGGTTTCTCCAGTACGGCACAAACAACTGAGGTCAACTTAATTGTTAGCTAAAGAACCCATGAATGGCATGAAGTCAACTGAAGAATGGCAGTACGTTAACTGGGAGAAATAATTCATATTCTTATTTCAAGAAAGATCGGACGTTTCCGTATATATGTTAATAAGTCACGTGGCATACTATATTTGGATATTTAAGAAGATGCTATGCGCAAGTTGATGAAAAGAAAGCGTGAATGACAAATGAGATGTTGCAGAGCGCAAATGTGATTTGTAATGAGAGAAATGTAAAATGTAGAAATGTCAAAGAACAGCATTCTGCATTAAAACATTTGTCATTTGACACATTACATTTGTCGTTTTACATTTAACTTTGTCCTTAAAGGTATTTTGACTTTATCATTACCGGTATTGTGACTTTGTACATTGTACTTTTTACATATAATCAATGGAAAAGACATTTTAGCAGAGCATTTAATATTGGCAGAGATACCCTTCCATAGACTGAATGTTCAGCGCTATAGAAAACGATTATTATTATTATTATTAAACTACGGAATTCGGCGACATAAAAAAATGGATTTTTTTTTACAGTGTACCGAACACAAATTGGCGACCTATTTAGCTAGCGACCTATTCGACCGATCCAGCTGTAAGATAATGACGAAATTACACTTCTATTCTGGGCCAAAGGAATGGATAAAAAAATAATATATTCTACTTTCATTTGATAGACATAACGTTGGATTCCCTAAACCATAACGGCCAAAAAATTTGGTCATAACGGCCAAAGAATTTGGTCATAACGGCCCCAAGAAAACAAAACATTTTTTACATGCAGGAAATGATATTTATTCACGAAAATATTGCCGAATAGATAATATAAATACACACAAAGATATTACACTTGTATTTTTGCACTACTTGACCATGAATTCTGGTACATATCCGTAGCAGCATCGACACACTGATACTACCTTCTTTGTACTGTGTACCACGAATTGAAAATTCCACCTTGACTTTCTGTTGTATTTTCTTTATCAAATATCTTCAAAATTTCCCCTCAAACATCAGAACAGATATGAGTTGCATAAGTAAATTCGCTGATCGTCTTCTAAAATTTTATTGGCTGCTTCTTCAAATATTACCCCTGGTCCGAATTGATTGGCTGTTGTTGTTTATTAAAGATTTGACGTCCAATACATTAGATATGATATTATAATCGGTTAACACACAAAATAAGTCGGCTATCCACCCAAACAAAGTCAAATGCAATGGACTGAAGATGATTGTTGTTATTGCTGTTTATTACAGATTTAGCGTCCAATGAATATGATATTATGGACAGGTTGATTTATACTTGAACATTGTAAAAAACACAAAAAAAGGTCCCAGGAGGGCCATGTCTTTCACCTTCATTTGATAAAA
This sequence comes from Patella caerulea, assembly GCA_036850965.1. NCBI lineage: Eukaryota > Metazoa > Mollusca > Gastropoda > Patellidae > Patella > Patella caerulea. Next base: position 41,974,523 of record JAZGQO010000007.1, read on the forward strand.
AAAAATAAATGATTAATGTTTATCTCATATTACCTAATCAAATCAGAAGGTGTGCAGTGAAGTACCTAATTGGGGATTATCCAATCAGTTGATTAATTAGTACTCATCTCTTTCCTTTGATTGACTTGTTAATTTTGTCAAATGATTTAAGTCCATTGTAATTGTTATCAAATGTAAGTAATATTTGCTCAGACCACGTATGACAGAATTGGACAACCTTGTTAGCAAATTCAAAACAGATATAATATGCATACAGGAAACAAAGTTAGGTACAAAATTAGGTCCAAAGCAGGACCCAAATTCCTGAATTTAATGTTAATATAACATCAGTCAGCTGGACCTCCTGTTTTAACGTGTTTTTATTATGACAAAGGGAGAAGATGACCCCCTTCTCTTCTCACGACAGCGATTTTATAAGTCTGCTTTAAATAAATTGATTTTTTAATATACAAGGACTTTGTATTTTGTGTATAAACAACTTTTAAAGAGACTTTTGATAATAATGGACGTTTGTATTGTATATTTTTACCAATTTTCAACCTATTAAGTGTAAATAATATAATCAAATCAACCTGTTCATAACATTATATAAAATGTATTGGATGTTAAATCTTCAATAAACAAAAAATATTGTTTTTCATTTAATTAAAATGTTTGGCCGTTATGACCAAACTTTTTGGCCATTATGACTAAAGTAGGGCCGTTTTGACCAAACCTGTTTTGGCCGTTATGACATAGGGCCTTTATGACTACATCCCGTTAAGGCCACTGTTGTCTTTATTCTAAATAGGTTTCCAACGAACAGGTTACAGCTCGATCGGTCGAATAGGTTGCTAGCCGAATAGGTTCCCAATTTGTGTAATAGCGTCGAGTTTTCCTGTTAAAGTAAACCGGTAGCCGCATCGCAAATGTATGGGCGTAGGTACATATCACCATAGAACTAAATACGTATTTAGTTCTATGATATCACTTACTGTCATACAGCCGAGACTCGATGTACTTTACGGAATCTGTCGAGATTTGTCGAGTGCGCGATGCTCTCTCTCTTCATAGTCTGGGTAATCGAGAATTCAAAATTTTCTGGAAAGATCTATATGACGTCACATCCGAAGCATAAATTTAAGAACCGCGCACCGGCATCTGAAATTTCTCACTGTGATAAAAGGCGTCGTAGAGGGAAGGTTGCCACAACGTACGGTAAAGAAAATAATCAAAGTCGAACAGTAAAAAAAGTAAGTTATATAGATGATTATTCTATTCTCAGGTAGCCCTAAGTCTTGTAGCCTAGTTCTATTTTTTTATTAGGCAAATGCAATTGTTGTCGCCTATTCATTGAATCCATTGATTGATGATTGACCATAATTAATGAGCAGAAGACATAATAAATAATCATTGACTCCTCAAGAACCGGGAGTGGATCGTGACGATTGAAAAGGAAACTTTACAATGTTTATTGGGTTAAATGGTGTCATACATTCAAATGTGGAATGTTTGTATTTTAAAAATTCGACCATCCATACAATTATTTGAAATTTATTACAACTTGAAATTGGAATGGGGGCTACTACAATTCTATTTAAAAAAAGAACAAAAGAAAAAAAATACCCTGGCGAAATCACGCGATAATCCGTTGATCGATACAAACAATTGTCATCAGTCATTAGAATCTCTTATACTGGTGTTGGGGAAATTAAGAATTACTGAATAAAAAATCCGAAATATATAAAGATCCAGCCATTGTTTGACTAGCGTTAGACTTAGAGAAATACTCTCGTATCATTTTCTAGAAATTTCTCACCGCGTGGTGAGGCGTTATCACGTGATTAATAATCGACCAACTTTCATGACTTGCAATGAAAAAAATAAAAAAGATCCATTCAAGTTGTTCAACAAATCCCTTCATTTTACTTTGATACCCTGCTCTAAGGCCAAAAAAAAAAAAGAGTTCTGTTTCCGTAAACGGATGGAAAATAGGGTAGGGTCGGTAGGTAGGGTTTTTTTTTTTTTTTTTTTTTTTAAATATTAGATCTTGTATAAATATCTACCCAATTTTTTTATTTCATCAAAATATTCCAATTAGATCCAAAATCCTGGAATTCTAAAATCCGAGATTGACGTCAAAAATGTAATCAAAACTGTCCGTAATGGCTGTATGCTGTCGTATTAATATTTTGTGCGAAAATCTTCAATTTTATGTTAGGTTGACTCGGTGCCGTGAACATAAATTATGAATAGATTTGTGGATGGAATTCTTGGATAATTGTTTAAAATGTGCCAGAGACTCGTTTATCTTTGGTGGCAAAAGAACTTTTAATTGTTCTATTAAGATAAAAACGGAGGCCTTTTTGTTCAACGGAAATAACTCACGCTGAAAATTTATCATATCGTACCGTTGCACGAAATCGGTCCGCAATAAATTTATTTGTCTTTTAAATACCAATCGAGCAGATCCTATCCACCTGTTTGAAAGATAGGTTCACCTGTTTTTGTCCATTTGCGAGCCATTACTATTAGAACAAAAGTTGTGAGGTTTGTAGCTTTTCGGAATGTGCATTGGTAAATCTATACAAAACCTGTAGTCTCGTTTATCACGTCAGTTAGCAATCTCGCGTCAAAAGTATGACAGATCTTAATAAACGTTCGCTGTACCCGCTTATTCCGATTGGTAAGTGCCGATTCAAAGAATGATGACATTAATATTCATTTATAGCAACAAATAATATGTATTTATACGAATCCGGAAGGTTTAGAGTATTCTCAGACCTCGCCAGGAGGCGCGAGTCATTACTCACGCGCATGTTATACTCGCCTGAAATAGAGCTGCAACGATTCGGTTCGGTGCACCGATAACCGACACTAGCCGTCTCGGTTCGATCCACGGTTCAATTGCAAATTAAATTCCAAATAAAAACAACGTACACCTTACCATATGAAAAAAAATGAAAGACCTGTAGCAATTAAGTCCACTTAAAATTTAATAAAAACTTTGTTTTTACGTAACTTTTAATTTACGTTATTTAACAAAACACGAATGTCAATCGAAAACATAACTAAAACAGAGTGACCTCCCTTTAAAACAATTTCCGTATGCTGACGAAAGTTAATTTATTTAAAATTGGTGACGTACCGAATGTTCATTGGATGTTAATTTAGGTCAATAGCTTCGGTAATAAATTCTAAAACGATCTCATTAGCTGATAATTCCGGTCATTATCTTCGGATATTTTCGTGTTTAGCGATTATTAGGCTACCCGTAGTCAAGCAAGCACTGGAAGGTAAAATTATGGCAGACGACGTACTTTCTTGACCACATGGTCATTTGAAATCTGAAGTTTGGAATCATTTTTGTGTAAGAAAAAACTCTTTGAGTAGTGATAATGTTGACATATTTTGACTGTAAATTTGAATACATGTATTACAGTGAAATGTTTTCACTGTTAACAATGTTAACATAATAATTATGTAGTATTAAATAAAAGTGTTCAAGAGAATTTTAGTCTTGTGTTTTTATTGTTTTTTATGAATTATATACTGGAAAAATTACTGGTTATTGTAGCTGATAATCGAATCGAAAATAATCGAATCGAATGGTTAAAATCGATAATCGAACCGAATCGAGGTAGTTGTGAATCGTTGCAGCCCTAGCCTGAAATGTTATTAGCAAGAGTAAGGCATTACTCGCGCAATCATTTCTGGAAACTTTTCTTTAATAAAAATTCAAAACCATCTAAGGCTATACTATAGTCATTTGATTTTTAATTCAATTCAATATCCACGATAAAATACAAGACAGCAGACCAACAGGCGATAAGAATACGATTTCACAATGTTATTAAGAATAGAATAAAGTAAACATAGAAGGCGTCTATTGATTGGACAATAAGGAAGTTGTATTCCGGGCTTGTAAGGTAGAATTATTATGATTGGTTAATTTAAATGAAATCAAAAGTGGAATTCTTGCGAGATATGAAAATTTGTAGAATGTTGTAAGGTATTATGTCATTTTCTAGTCTTTATGATTAAATTTTGAATGGTGGTTTCATATTAAAATGAATATTAAACAAGCTAGAATATATACTATTCAAAAAAAGTAGGGGATATTTGATTTTTGGGGCATAATACTAAAGTATGCAAATGACTACAAAAAAGTCACTGTAGAACCTAACAGAAGAAACATTTCCAGTTACATGCGACGTCCAAACGCACCAATAGGTGATGCTTGGGATGATCATGGGGGTCCAACCCAAGATTTGCACGACTCTGACTTTGAATGTTAGTAATTGTGGCATTGAATTCCAGGGTGGAAATATCAGTTTAATTGTTTTAGTGACCAGAAAACAAATTTTGATATGCGTCGGCTTACCCAAAATGAAAGGTTACGTGCCCTTGGCATTCTACAGATCGGCACAACACAGGCGGTTGTGGCGCGGACGATGAATGTTTCTCAGTCTGTCATAAGCAGGCTATGGTCCAGATACCGTGATACACAATCTGTACAGGACAGACCACGCTCAGGTCGACCAAGGGCGACAACTCAAGCCTAGGATCGATTTATCCGTACCTTGGCCTTGAGAAATCGTGTCATCACAGCAAATCAGATCAGCGCTTGTCTTCAAACAGACATTGGTGTGAGAGTGAGTAGCCAGGATATGCTGAGTGGTGGAAAAAAAAGTCTGAGCGAAGCGAGGCAAAAAATTTTTTTGGGAGGGGGGCGTGGTCTTTTATGAAAATTCAATCCTTCTTGGTGTATTTTCAGAGCATCTGCTGCCTTTTGTATTTGCTTCAGTGCAAATCAAATTTCCTTTCATATTTATATATACTATTCATAAAAAGTAGGGGATATTTGATTTTGGGGGCATAATACTAAAATAGTAAAATATGCAAATGACTACGAAAAAAGTCACTATAGAACCTAACAGAAGAAACATTTCCAGTTACATGTGACGCCCAAACGCACCAATAGCTACCGCGTGGAATGCAGGTGATGCAAGATTTGCACGACTCTGACTTTGAATGTTACAGTCATTGTGGCATTGAATTCCAGGGTGGAAACATCAGTTTAATTGTTTTAGTGACCAGAAAACAAATTTTGATATGCGTCGGCTTAACCAAAATGAAAGGTTACGTGCCCTTGGCATGCTACAGATCGGCACAACACAGGCAGTTGTGGTGCAGACGATGAATGTTTCTCAGTCTGTCATAAGCAGGCTATGGTCCGGATACCGTGATACACAATCTGTACAGGACAGACCACGCTCAGGTCGACCAAGGGCGACAACTCAAGCCCAGGATCGATTTATCCGTACCTTGGCCTTGAGAAATCATGTCATCACAGCAAATCAGATCAGCGCTCGTCTTCAAACAGACACTGGTGTGAGAGTGAGTGGCCAGACGATTCGGAATCGACTGCATAGGGGTCACCTTCGTGCCCGACGTCCTCGCGTGATCCCTTGTTTGAGAGATCATCACATTCAGGCAAGACGTCGTTGGTGTAGGGATCGTCAACACTGGGATAATCGACGCTGGAGCAATGTGATGTTTTCAGATGAGTCAAGGTTCACTGTTGATTTTTTGGACAGACGTAGGAGGGTGTGGCGTCGTCGAAACTAGCGCTTCCAAGACGTTAAACGTCATCAGACATGATCGATTTGGGGGTGGTTCAGTTATGGTGTGGGGAGGCATCATTAACCCCGTTTACATTACAAATTTTAAGCGTTCCAGGTACCGTTCCTGGTACGGCACGGCACGGCTAATTTTTTTGTAGTGTAAACGGGTAAAACACAGGCGTGCCGTACCGAGAACCGTGCCAATCTGGCCCACTGAAATGAGGTGTTCTCGGAACCGTACTAGGAACGGCTCACTTCAAATTTTCGTAGTGTAAACGCTAACCGGTCTGAGTACGGATTACTGCGCATGCGCCATATGAACCTTGACCTTTTTTCCCTTCAAACCTTGACAGTTCTGTCATCAGTTCTGTCAAAATGGCTGCTCAAACTAAATCAGTCATCATAATTGTTTTCATCTGGGTAATTTGTACAGGGGTTGAAATTAACTTTACTGTGAAGAGTTCCACATTTGGCACGCTTGGCACGGTTCTGAGACCGGTTATTTTAGAGTAATGTAAACGGGTCCATTTCTTGAAATTTATCGCGGCCTGGTACCGTACCTAGTACGGCACGCTTATCGCGGCCAAATGTAAACGGGGCTACTGTTGCGGGAAGAACGGCTTTACATGTTGTTGCAGGGCGTGTTCCAGGCCAGTACTACCGGGACAACATCTTGGCAGTCCATGTTGTGCCGTTCGCACAACGTCATGGCCGCCATTTCATCTTCCAGGGTGACAAGGCAAGATGTCACAGGGCCAGGATTGTTACAGGTTACCTCCAACAACAGAAGATCACCACATTACCTTGGCCAGCACTGAGTCCCGACTTCTCCCCCAACGAGCATGTCTGGGACATGCTTGGACAGAGGTTACGTCAACGTCAACAACAACAACGTCCAGCCAATGTCCAAGAACTTGCTGCTGCGTTGCAACAGGAATGGGAAAATCTGGACTAAAATGACCTTAGACGTCTCATTAGGAGTATGCCACGTCGGATCAATGCTTGTTTGGCAAACAGAGGAGGATTTACCCGTTACTGACTCTGTTGTGATGCTGTGGTAACTTTGCTGTTTGACCCCGTGTATCATGTCAGTCTGTGCCTTACTTAGTCTAACGATCATTTGGAATAAATCAATGATGTGAACTTCATTTCATTTTGTCATTTGTTTCTTCGTCAGTTCCATTAGGTGACTTTAATAACACTTAAAAATCAAATATCCCCTACTTTTTTTGAATAGTATAGTTAGAAATGCCGAGAAGTATTTGGATTGCCGCATTGTGATTACTGTTTTACGGTAAAAGTCATGTTTTTAGAGATTGTTCAATTATTTAAATCAGTACAGACTCGAAGGTTGACTCCTGCAGATCATGTAATGGGCAAAATAATGTTTAGTCATCATACATGTATGTATATTTTAATATGATTTCATCACAACAAATTATTCTGTTTCCTGTTGAAACTTGGTTTGTAGAGTGTCGAGGTTAATAAATACTATTTATTTTGTCAATCAGTCGCTACCTATGATTGAGGCTATTACTCTCTGTTAAATAGGGCGTAGTAATTATAAACAAAGGGTGTAAATCAATCCAGGTCCATCGTATGTGACAAACGATACAGTTAAAAATACAAATGACGAGAATCGTAACATTGTTCATGCATTAGCTAGTTTAACTAGGGAACAGTCCGTGCTCTCTATCATCTGTGTCTTTTTATAGTTTATAATCGTTGAAAAAAAAAAAAACAGCACTGTAACGGTAAAGCATGGATACGCCTACGTACAACACATGGGTTAAAAGTGTACCTGTATTCGGTAATTGCAATATATTTGTCAGACTTTCGTCTACAAAATGATAAATGTGTCACTTTATTACACGGTTAGACGACATCATCCTGGCACTATTCTAGAACTGGTACATTTAGTCATTATAATTTTGGGGATCGTAAGATCTACCGTGGCAAAAAAAATTAATTATGCTGTGGCAGACAGGAGTTGCGTCGGCTTTTACCACGGCTTTGCCGTTTGCCGTGGTTAATATCGAGCGCTGATTATTTTAGACTCGGCAATTATAACGTTCAGCATTTATGCACTGTATGCAAGAGGAAAATTCGCGTCACAACGTAATTTCGATCACAACGTAAATACTGGGACACTAAACTTTGATTCGAACTTATTCAGAAAATATCCATTCGCCGGGCCAGCGACTGCTTTGGATATGACCGTCATGTGACCGTAAACTAAACATCTCTCTCTGACGTAATTCACAGGTAATAGACGGCGTTACCGGTGGCATAAACAAGCACTTCGTAAATTGAACGAGGGACGCTATTTTGAATATCGATAAACCTAATAAAATTTTTACGGAAATTTTACACAATACATCTGATTACGTATTCAGAATTTGTTATTTATTACAACGCCAACGAGATGGAATAGAGATGAAACATTTTGGTTTTATTTTTCAAGTTAATATCGTGGCTAAACTGACAAAAATACAACGTAAATATTGGGGACACAAAAATTTACGTTGTGACGCGTGAATAAAAAATCCTCAGACTGAGATTATTTAACATTTGTTTAGAAATGAAAAATTACAAAACGAAATTTTACATCTTCTGCTGCATGTCTTATGAAAATATTTGGAACTAGACCTGCATGCAGGAATGACGGGTTTCACTGGTGCCACGTTACCCTTAAACATGTCACTTCCGGTGCCAAGTTACCCTTGAACATATGTCACTTCCGGTACCATCGAAACCATTAAACAGGTTTCCAAATTAACATTGCACACAAATAAAATGGATGCAGAATCAACCAAATCCAGCAATATCAATTCATTTTATACATTTGTTACTTGTAAATGATCTTGACAAAATTACATTTCTTCCGGTGTTAATGAAAATGTTCAATTAGTTTTATGAAATCAGAAATGGCATACGATATCATATAGTGAAAATTTTATGTAAATCGAATAATAATTGCCACTTTTAAAGACCAAAAAAACTTGAAAAGTGACTTGTAGAAAATCGACTATTTCTCTGCAACCGTACAAGTTAGAAACCATTTTGTGGTATCTGTATGATCGTATGGGTTCATTTTATTTGTTGATTGGCATCAAATACCATAATTTGAAAAACATTTCAAAACAGACTCGTTTGAATAAAATATCTGTTTTGAAGGCTAAAAATACAGTTTTTGCCAAAATGATGTTACTTCCGGTGATAATGAAAATCTTAAATTACTTGTATGAAATCCTAAATGGCATTAGATATAACATGGTGTAACGTTTATGAAAATCGAATAATAATTGACACTTTTATGGCCCAAAAACCTTCAAAAGTGGCCTGTAGAAAACTGTCTATTTCTCGGCAACCGAACAAGTTAGAAACAATTTTATGATATGTATATGACCATATGAGTTGTGTTTATATGTGAATTTAAACCAAAAGTTAAAATTATTAATACATATTAAGTAAATCTTGGTTGAATAAAACATTGATTTAAAAAGTTTAAAATGCAGTTTTTGACAAAATGACGTCACTTCCGGTGTCAATTTTAAATTGTAATCAACTTGATATGACGCTACATGCTTTTTGAATCAAATGATGTCACTTTTATAAAAATCCAATCATAATTGACTATTTTACAGGCAAAATAACGAAAATAGTGACTTGTACAGAACTGTCCATTTCTTGGTAACTGCTTATATTACAAACTAATTTTAACATACATTTTCTTCGTATGGATTATAGCTACAAGTTTATAAAAGTTACGAAGAAATATTTTAAAATCTGAAAAGCCTGAATAGGTTGTAAATGGGTCAATTTTACACCATTTTTAGCCATTTAATCGAATTTGCTCGAAAATGAAATCGAAATTAAAAAAACTGCTTCCGCCATTTTTTGCGCCTTGAAAGGGCACACTCTTTGAGTCAAATAATTTTTCCAAAAAATAATATTTGTTTTCGAAAAATGGTACCTAACTGTCAAAATTGTAGTTTTTGGTAAAATTATGCCACTTTCGGTGCCGACAGATAACACTTCCGGTAATAAAAAAAATGACAATTGAGACAACGAAGCATATGAACTTTGTTTTATACAAATCGAACAATAAAAAATTAATCTAGGACTAAAAAACTGAATTAGCCAATAGCGGCCAAGGAAAATTACTGAGACAAAATTTTTTAACATTTTTGCACTAGGCAGATGACTCTTTAATTCTGTGCCCAATACGACTAAAAAATATTCATAAATAAAAAAGTTTTTTGTAAAATTTTAAATTTTCGAAATTTGGCGCCTAATATCTTCGAAGATTTGCCGAAAATCAAAAATCGAAAGTAGCGTAGCTATGTGCCCTGTCTCAGGCTATGCCAAAATGTATCGAAAGTTAAAATCCAATGATTATTGTTAAAATTACTGCAATATTTTCAAAAACGATAACTTCGGTGATTTCGGACATTTCGCATTGTCGCAGAACGTTCAAAATAGCTTTATCCTCTAAGTCACACCCACTTTCCCAGTAAAACCGAAGAAATCGTAACGATGCGACAAGCAGTTGCTGAGATCTACTCAAAACAAAAGAAGAATAATAATAATAATAAGAATAATAATTTTAACAAAAACAATAGTGTTTCACACAAGCTTCGCAGTGTGAAACCCTAAATATTAGTATTTTGCTCAACATGGTCTAGTTGTTAAAATAAGTAAAAAATGTCCCCAAAACGTAACACAAAATTTCAGGGACACCATGAATTGCAACATAAAAAAATTTAACCACAAACCGATTTTCTATGTTTTTATACGCCCACATAGAAATGTGGACGTATATTGCCGTCGCCCCCGTCCGTCCGTCTGTCGGTCCGTCCGTCCGTCCGTCCATCGTCCACAATTTCTTGTGAACGCACTAGAGGCCAGGGTTAATATCCGATTGACTTTAAATTTATACACAGTGTTTAAGGTCATGAGACGAAGAAGCCTATTGATTTTCAGCAATATCCGATAATTACTGCCAGAGTTATGACTAGGGGTGGGCGATATAACCGGTATACCGGTGTATTGCGATTCAAACTTGCCAATACATCATATCGTGATACACGTCCAAGAACCGGTTCAGTCAATACGATCGGCAACTTCCGTAATAATCATCGGAATATTCCGTGAGATTGTCAATTCTATTTAAAACTTGAGAATTTCCTTGACGCATTTTTGACGGCACGTGCCTGGCGGTAGTGAATCAACTCGCGGACCCCTCGTACTTGGCAACGGCATTAGCGAACCCAAGCGAGAAATCAATCAACTTATTTCTATTGTTTCTAATTCATTAATTAATGGTGATTGGGTAATAAAAGTAAAACCCGCGAAGGAAAGGAATGTTTAATTCGCTAATCATCCAATAAGAAGTATATGTTTCAACACCGGATCTTTCAGTATTTACGTAATAGGTCAGAGGTGAAAATTCACACCGTGCCTTTCACTTTGGCGCTATTCCAATATTTTCACGCTGTCACTTACGGCTAATAATTATATGATATTGAGAGTGAAATAGAATCAGATTTTATAATTTACTGCCAGGCATATTGTGGAATATGATAATGTCGAAGAAATCAACTATTTATTATTTTTTTTGACGTTATGATGCGAAGAATATGCGTCTACTTGAGCCGAGATCAACCGTGTCGCCGCCATCTTGGATACGTTCGATCAAACAGATGATAACAAAACTTACGGCTAATAATTCTAGACTTTGGAAAGCTACATTGAATCAAAACTTTTAGGATTTACCGGTAATACAAGCTAAATTAAGGAAAATTACAATGAAGCAAAGAAAACGACAATTTCCGTCATAAATCCAAAGAAAGGCAGAAATGTTAAATGCCGAAGGCGATGAAGTGACCGTTATTTGGGTGATGTTTCTTTTTAAAAGTTATATTTACTTTGAACACTGCTGCCAACACAAAAGTACTATATTTCTGTTTTATTTTTAAAAAAAAAAATCGTAAGAGATACTTTTTCACGTTATTTTGCCAATATGATAGAGAAATGTCATAATTGGCTTTTCAATATAATTTATAGTACCGGTAATATAAATGCTACTTTGTACAATTGAATTTTATATCATTGGGAAGAACACGACAATGTTTACATTTTTATGTATAGAAAATATTTTTTTTAGTTATTTTCAATTTTGTAGAGGGTATTAGGATTAACAATAATTCTCTAATTGGCTTTGGGAGATGGGCCCTGCTGATTTAATGAGCTTAGGGGTAGGGTAGCTAATCTTTTAATTGGCTCAGGGCGTTTAATGTTGAATGTTGCATTATGCAATAAATGTAACGCAGAAGTGAGGTAAATAAAAACATGGGTTTTGTGGATATCTTGTTCTTGTAGTTGACTAGTTGTACAATAGAGGAATTGCATGTTCAAAGACCTTCACATGAGTTTCAGTGTTGCTATGAGATACATGTAAAGCAGTACTTTTGCAATAAATCTGGAGTTAACACTTTCACAATATATTGCAATATGTATTGCAATACGACAAATCGTATCACAATATATCGCAATACGATTTTTTTGGCAATACCCACCCCTAGTTATGACCCTTGATCACTTTGAAAAATCTTGTGAACGCTCTAGAGGCTAAAGTTAATATCCGATTGACCTTAAATTTATACACAGTGTTTAAGGTCATGAGACGAAGAAGTCTATTGATTTTCAGCAATATCCGATAATTACTGCCAGAGTTATGACCCTTGATCACTTTGAAAAATCTTGTGAACGCTCTAGAGGCTAAAGTTAGGTCATGAGACGAAGAAGCCTATTGATTTTCAGCGATATCCGATAATTACTGCCAGAGTTATGACCCTTGATCACTTTGAAAAATCTTGTGAAAGCTCTAGAGGCTAAAGTTAATATTGGATTGACTTTAAATTTATACACAGTGTTCAGGGTCATGATACGAAGAAGCCTATTGATTTTCAGCAATATCCGATAATTACTGCCAGTGTTATGACCCTTGATCACTTTGAAAAATCTTGTGAATGCTCGAGAGGCTAAAGTTAATATCCGATTGACTTTAAATTTATACACAGTGTTTAAGGTCATAAGACGAAGAAGCCTATTGATTTTCACGGATTTCCGATAATTAGTGCCAGAGTTATGGCCCTTGATCACTTCAAATAATCTTGTGGATGCTCTAGAGGACAAAGATGATGTCCGATTGACTTCAAATTTATACACAGTGTTTAAGGTTATGAGACGAAGAAGCCTATTGATTTTCAGCGATTTCTGATAATTAGTGCCAGAGTTGTGTCCCTTGATCACTTCAAAAAATCTTGTGGATGCTCTAGAGGCCAAAGTTAATATCTGATTGACTTTAAATTTATACACAGTGTTTAAGGTCATGAGACGAAGAAACCTATTGATTTTCAGCGATCTCTGAAAATTATTGCCAGAGTTATGGCCCTTGATCACATCAAAAAATCCTGTGGATGCTCTAGAGGCCAAAGTTAATATCCGATTGAAGGTCATGAGACGAAGAAGCCTACTGATTTTCAGCGATTTCAAAAAATTACTTCCAGAGTTATCTCCCTTGATCACTTCAAAAAACCTTGTGACGCTATAGATGCCAAACTTATCATCTGATTGACTTCAGATTGATACACAGAGTTTAAGGTGTTGAAACGAACAAGTATTTTGATTTTCAATGAATTTTGATAACTGAACAGCTAAATCCATGATGTTAAATATTTCCTATACTAATTGTTAACGTGGGGCAAAACTTTATAAAAGGCAAACAAATTCTAATCATTTTCAGATAATTACATAATGAGTTGTTACTCTTAATCAGATTTTAGTGTATTACAAATGTTTCACTCCCAAAAAAAAGTAAAAATATGCGACAACCCTTGTTGACTGCCCGGACGATTTAGCTGCTGTGGGCGTATGTTTCGTTGCCTGGCAACCTATCTTTATAGAACATAAGTATAAAATAATAAACATATTACATGATGAATTACTTTTTTAAATAATTGGTGATCAGAAAATAGTTATTTTTGCTGCTTTGAGCAATGATATGTATGAATTTTCAATTGGACCCCTCATTTATGGAATGACCCAAGTATAAAATAATAAACATATTACATGATGAATAGGGCCGAAACGATACGCTGTGCCACGATATGATACAGCATGATGTCGTAGACCAACGATAGGGGTGCATCACGATACACACGCCATTAATGTGAAATAGACTAAAGTTTTCTTGAAATAAAGAAAAAATACACAATGTTTTAAATTTATATTGTTTATTATTAGATAAATTAAAATTTTAACCAATATTTTTTGCACATTTTTCATTTTGTGCGAAACACTCAAACAGGAAGTACGAAACAGGAAAACCAATATTCTCCCACACCTTTGATTGCAATCTGTTTCACAGAGAATTACTTACGAATGATCTCTGTAACAGATGACTGTCCACAACACGTGCCTTGACTGCACACACCATCAGATATTGACTCTTGATTGCAATCTGTTTCACAGAGAATTGCTTACGAATTATCTATGTAACAGATGACTGTCCACAACACGTGCCTTGACTGCACACGCCATCAGATATTGACTCAACGGCTCGTGCAATGTTTACTTAACACCTAACTGCTTCGGGCAAAATGATGCATTTTACTCATTTTAATACCCATTTACACTAAATAGGAAATAATTTTTAACTACAAATACTTCAAACGTCTTTATTTATTTTTCTTTTACCTCAATAAAATGTATGTGATTTAATTTGTCTGAGTAGAAAAGTTCATATGCCGTACTCATTAAGCCTCGCCGATGTCATGCTTATCAGTGATTTTAGCGGCCAAGCAAATGTTCACTATGGGATCAGTTTGCTTCGATCGAACAGGCGGGTGGCTTTTCCATTTCAACTTCACCAAGTGTAACACTGCTATCACCAGTACTGGGCGTGAACATAATAGTTGAAAGACTAAGAGAGACTGTTAACCAAAATTTCAACACGCTTTTCATTCATTCGAATAAGAGCCACCAGCATCGCGAGGAAGAAATGGCTGTTAAATAAAATGCGATTTCATTGGTGTAAAACGCATGGCTTCCGGTATTTTGTCCAATGGAAAACATTGTCTTGTCCGGCTTCCGAGTCGTATTTTGCACGCGATTAGTAGGTCAGTTTTGCAATGATTCTGAAGTCTGGATGTGTGGGCCTATAGAAGACGCGTGCGGTTTCTAGTCTATTTATAGCTACTGAGGGTTTCTTCTTTACTTAGGCCTTGTGTACGTACGTAAGTACTGAACTGATAGGTGATTTTTAAGGGTCCTGCATATCTCATTTATTGAACAAATATCGCGATATAGTATGAAATTAATCGTGAACCTTAAATTGAAAAAAAAAAAATCGCGATTATTGATATTCGTTTTCATGGAAAAAATCGCCGTTCACCGATGAATCCTTTCGGCCCTAATGATGAATTACTTTTTATACGCCCACATTGAAATGTGGTCGTATATTGTCGTCACCCCCGCCCGTCCGTCGGTCCGGCGTTCACAATTGCTTGTGGACGCTCTAGAGGCTAAAGTTAATATCCGATTGACTTAAAATTTATACACAGTGTTTAAGGTCATGAGACGAAGAAGCCTATTGATTTGCATCAATTTCCGATAATTAGTGCCAGAGTTATGGCCCTTGATCACATCAAAAAATTCTGTGGACGCTCTAGAGGCCAAAGTTAATATCCGATTGACTTTAAATTTACACACACTGTTTATGGTCCCGAGAGGAAGAAGCTTACTGATTTTCATCAATTTCAAATAATTACCTCCAGGGTTATCTCCCTTGATCACTTCCAAAAACCTTGTTGCGCTGATGATGCCAAACTTATCATCCG
Organism: Patella caerulea; assembly: GCA_036850965.1. Taxonomy (NCBI): domain Eukaryota; kingdom Metazoa; phylum Mollusca; class Gastropoda; family Patellidae; genus Patella; species Patella caerulea. The sequence continues at coordinate 41,990,034 of JAZGQO010000007.1, forward strand.
ATTGACTTCAGATTGATACAGAGTTTAAGGTGTTGCAACGAACAAGTATTTTGATTTTCAATGAATTTTGATAACTGAACAGCTAAATCCATGATATTAAATGTTTCCTATACTAATTGTTAGCGTGGGGCAAAACTTTATAAAAAGCAAACAAATTGTAATGATTTTCTGATAATTACATAATGAGTTTGTTACTCAGATTTTAGTGTATTACAAATGTTTCATTACCCAAAAAAAGTAAAAATATGCGACAACCCTTGTTGACTGCCCGGACGATTTAGCTGCTGTGGGCGTATGTTTCGTTGCCTGGCAACCTATCTTTTAAATAATTGGTGATCAGAAAATAGGTATTTTTGCTGCTTTGAGCAATGATGTATGAATTTTCAATTGGACCCCTCATTTATGGAATGACCCAAATACATTTTTATACGCCCACATTGAAATGTGGTCGTATATTGTCGTCGCCCCCGTCCGTCCGTCGGTCCGTCCGGCGTCCACAATTGCTTGTGGACGCTCTACAGGCTAAAGTTAAAATCCAATTGACTTTAAATTTATACACAGTGTTTAAGGTCATGAGACGAAGAAGCCTATTGTTTTTCAGCGTTTTCCGATAATAACTACCAGAGTTATGGCCCTTGATCACTTCAAAATATCTTGTGGACGCTCTAGAGGCCAAAGTTAATATCCGATTGACTTTAAATTTATACACAGTGTTTAAGGTTATGAGACGAAGAAGCCTATTGATTTTCAGCGATTTCCGATAATTAGTGCCAGAGTTATGGCCCTTGATCACTTCAAAAAATCTTGTGGACGCTCTAGAGGCCAAAGTTAATATCCGATTTACTTTAAATTTATACACAGTGTTTAAGGTCATGAGACGAAAAATCCTATTATTGATTTTCAGCGATTTCCGATAATAACTACCAGAGTTATGGCCCTTGATCACTTCAAAATATCTTGTGGAAGCTCTAGAGGCCAAAGTTAATATCCGATTGACTTTAAATTTATACACAGTGTTTAAGGTCATGAGATGAAGAAGCCTATTGTTTTTCAGCGATTTTCGGTAATAACTACCAGAGTTATGGCCCTTGATCACTTCAAAATATCTTGTGGACGCTCTAGAGGCCAAAGTTAATATCCGATTGACTTTAAATTTATACACAGTGTTTAAGGTCATGAGACGAAGAAGCCTATTGATTTTCAGCGATTTCCGATAATTAGTGCCAGAGTTATGGCCCTTGAACACTTGAAAATATCTTGTGGACGCTCTAGAGGCCAAAGTTAATATCCGATTTACTTTAAATTTATACACAGTGTTTAAGGTCATGAGACGAAGAATCCTATTGATTTTCAGAAATTTCCGATAATTAGTGCCAGAGTTATGGCCCTTGATCACTTCAAAATATCTTGTGGAAGCTCTAGAGGCCAAAGTTAATATCCGATTGACTTTAAATTAACACACAGTGTTTAGGGTCATGAGACGAAGAAGCCTATTGATTTTCAGAGATTTAAAATAATTATTGCCAGAGTTATCTCCCTTGATAACTTCAAAAAATCTTGTTACGCTATAGAGGCTAAACTTATCATCCGATTGACTTTAGATTGATACACAGAGTTTAAGGTGTTGAAACGAACAAGTATTTTGATTTTCAATGAATTTTAATAACTGAACAGCTAAATCCATGATATTAAATGTTTCATGTATATACTAATTGTTAGTGTGGGGTAACACTTTATAAAAGGCAATCAAATTCTATTGATTTTCTGATAATTACATAATGAGCCGTTACTCTTAATCAGTTTTTAGTGTATTACAAATGTTTCATTAGCAAAAAAAGTAAAAATATGTGACAACCCTTGTTGACTGCCCGGACGATTTAGCTGCTGTGGGCGTATGTTTCGTTGCCTGGCAACCTATCTTTAGTGTATTACAAATGTTTCATTAGCGAAAAAAGTAAAAATATGCGACAACCCTTGTTGACTGCCCGGACGATTTAGCTGCTGTGGGCGTATGTTTCGTTGCCTGGCAACCTATCTTTAAAGTAAAGTTCATAACTGTTGCCTCATTTATCATTTAATAAACTATACTAAAAAGAACAAATAAGATAACTTGCATTAAGATCAGCAGTTATAAACTATAATAGAAAATTACTAAAATCGTTGACATTTGACCTCGCCGACAATTGTCCAGCTGGCAGTTGTCCTGCCCCCCCCCCCCCCCCCCAACCTATATTTCAATGTCACACCGTTTAAAGGGGAACTTTATAAGTTTCTCGCCAAAATAAGCCACCATTTTGAATTTGGCCCCCTAGTGGAATTAGCAGTCACTTTTTGGAGGAACAATCATGCTCATTGGATTCATTAAGTCAATCCTCATAAAACCAAACTTCAAACTGAGGTCTGAGAGAATCTGTTGCATATTTTACCCTACTAAATAACCAGAAGATGTCTTATGGTGGCTATCTTGAAAATTTAAATTTCCCCAAGGGTGCCAGGGTGGTGGTATCATCTAGATTCTTAATCTACACACTGAAGATATATAATCCATCAAAAAACATTAGGTGGACTATATTTCCAGGGTTGTCAACCTGCCACCGGACTTCAAAATTTGTATTTGTTTTTTCAGAGAAATGGCAAGAGCAACAGCTGTAGGCATAGACCTGGGTACAACTTACTCATGTGTGGGAGTTTTTCAACATGGTAAAGTTGAAATTATTGCCAATGATCAAGGAAACCGAACTACTCCCAGCTATGTTGCTTTCACAGATACTGAACGGCTTATAGGAGATGCAGCTAAGAATCAAGTTGCCATGAATCCAGAAAATACAGTATTTGGTAAGTTGGATTTATGATACAGTCTTAATTTTAACTACATGTACATGTACTTGACAATATACTACGAAGCAGCCAAAGAAACTTTGGGTTGGTATTTAAATAAACGTGAACATGCCAAATGTTTTTATTTCATATTTGTGACACCATGTCCAGAAACCTGCCATCTCCAAATCCCTTCACACAGGCATCTGAGGCTGCGCATCGGGCACTAGTACCAAACGGAAGACCCATCAGTACAGTGCACCAACGTTTGAGAACATCCATTGTCATGGAGCAATCCTCTCCATCGAAATTGACTTATACCCGTACTGGCAACACTGGCAATGGAAAACTGTTCTGTTCGCAGATAACCTCAACAGTGTGGTGAGGGCACAGGCACTGTCATGCTGTAAAACGTTTCGATGACATGCAAAATGTGACCCGACGTGGGGTCTGAGGGCATGGTTGATGTAGCGCAATGCTGTGATGCCTGGACCAATAATCCTGAAAAAAAAATTTAAAAAAAAAACCGCCACAAAGTTGCATTACTGCTCAATTTTTACTGGCTCCGGTGGCCAGCCCTGAATATCAACGCCCCTGGTAGTTAGATATATATAAGATTAGAATTTTAATCGTTTGATTTCAGATGCTAAAAGATTAATAGGCAGAAGATTTGATGATAGTCATGTTCAGTCTGATATGAAACATTGGCCATTTAAAGTTATCAACGAAGGTACCAAACCAAAAATATCAGTGTCGTATAAAGGGGAAGACAAGACCTTTGCAGCGGAAGAAATATCATCCATGGTTCTAACTAAAATGAGAGAAACAGCAGAACAATATTTAGGAAAGGTGTGTTAAGGCCGTCGTTCGCACTTCATTTGGTGAATTTCAACAATAAAATCGTTTTTGAGGTTTTATGATTATCGGAGAGTAACACTAATTAGGAACACATCCGAGTCATTTTTTTCACAATATTATTCTTTATTTCTACAAAATTTGTTTCTGAATGATGCCACCGTTTTTATACGCCCACATTTTCATGTGGACGTATATTGTCGTCGCCTCCGTCCGTCTGTCCACAATTGTTTGTGAACAGTCTACAGGTCACAATTTTTATCCGATTTCAATGAAACTTAAAATATAGGTTTATCACCCTAAGATCTCGGTTCCTTTCGATATTGGCATGTATCGGACTGTAACTTCATGGGTTATAGCCCCTGATTGTACGAAAAATCACGTTTTTTAGCTTGTGAACAGTGTAGAGGTCACAATTTTGAACTGATTTGGATGAAACTTGAAATGCATTTTTATAACCCAAAGATTTTAGTTCCTTTCGATATTTGCGCCAATCGGATCGTAACTTCCTGAATTATGGCCCCTGATTGTCCGAAAAATCGCCCTTTTTAGCTTGTGGTCCCGCTGGAGGTCAAAATTGTTATCCGATTTAAAAAACTGTTTGATTATATCACTGTTCCATGGTTATGAAGGTTGAGTAGGAATTTAGTAAAAATCGGACCAAAATTGAGACGAAATGGCCGTCGTTTGTACGCGAATAGTGTGAAAATATGTTATATCAAGGTTGTGGACCCTATAGAGGTCACAATTTTGAACCGATTTTGATGAAACTTGACATGTATGTTTATAACCCAAAGATCTTGGTTCCATTCAATATTTGCGCCCATTGGATCATAACTTCCTGAATTATGTCCCCGGATTGTCTGAAAAATCGCTTTTGTTAGCTTTTGGTCCCTCTGGAGGTCAAAATTATTATTCGATTTCAAAACGTTTGATTATATCACAGTTACATGGTAATGAAGAGAGAGTTTGAATTTGGTGAAAATCGGACTAGAATTGACGGACAAAATGGCTGCCGTTTGTACACGAATAGTGTGAAAATATGTTATATAAAGGTTGTGGACCTTATAGAGGTCACAATTTTGAACCGATTTTGATGAAACTTGACATGTATGTTTATAACCCAAAGATCTTGGTTCCATTCGATATTTGCGCCCATTGGATCATAACTTCCTGAATTATGTCCCCAAATTGTCCGAAAAATCGCTTTTGTTAGCCTTTGGTTCCTCTGGAGGTCAAAATTATTATCCGATTTAAAAAAACGTTTGACTATATCACCGTTACATGGTAATGAAGAGAGAGTTTTAAATTACATGAAAATCGGACTAGAATTGACGGACAAAATGGCCTCCGTTTGTACACGAATAGTGTGAAAATATGTTATATCAAGGTTGTGGACCCTATAGAGGTTACAATTTTGAATCGATTTTGATGAAACTTGACATGTATGTTTATAACCCAAAGATCTTGGTTCCTTTCGATATTTGCGCCCATCTGGTCATTACTTCCTGAATTATATCCCCTGATTGTACGAAAAATCACCCTTTTTAGCTTGTGGTCCCACTGGAGGTCACAATTATTATCTGATTTAAAAAAACGTTTGATTATAAAAACCACAAATTCTAATGATTTTATGATAATCCCTTAATATGCGACAACTCTTGTTGACTGCCCGGACGATTTGGCTGCTGTGTGGGCGTATGTTTCGTTGCCTGGCAACCTATTTTTTTTGTAAGTACAGTGGACTCTGTCACATCCGATGTCTGATCACTCCGGATTTCTGTGACATCAAACATGATTTTCATGTCCCGATTTATTTCCTTATTACTTCAGCCAAAAAAAATCTGTCAGTTCCAGATTTCGACATTAATCAGCCATCCCGTCATTATAATTTCCATTGAATCTTCACCGTATAATCCGGCTTTAAATCGGTAGGTGTCAAGCCATTGCTTGTTAGTTTAAAACTTGATGGGTGTGAAGCCACAAAAGATTAACAAGCAATCACCAAACAATTATCGGTAAGATTAAAACTCGCTATCGTGTAGGTCTTTGTTGATTACCTTGATAATTTTATAATCTCTTGTAAGACAGTAATTACGACAAATACTCACAGATATCTACGAATTTTCCCCACAAATTTGGTCGTACAACAGGGTTCCCGCGGTCCTTGAAAATCCTTGAATATCCTTAAATTTAAAATTTCATTTTCAAGGTCTTGAATTTCGCGGAAATAGGAAAATATCCTTGAATTTCAGTTGATCCTTAATTTTGTTGGTAATACTAGTAAGTTGATCTGAAAATCCTGTTTAGATTATAAGTAATGCTGGTTATACTAAACAATAACTCTGACGTATATCTGTCAATCAACTGATCTAAATAGACAGATGTGTTTTGTCACGTAATAACAAGATAAGCCAATGACATTTACCGTTAGGCAACCAAATACTCTCACGTGACTCCATTGTCCAATTAAAATACTAGAAGTCACTACACTGACTAATCAAAATCGGTATTAGTAATTACATTAAACAATGCATAACGAAAAGGGAAATAACTCTGTTTTAAAAATGGCAGGAGTTTTCCCCGGTGTGCCGAAAGTCGATCTGTAATAATAAAAAACAGTTTATCTTCAATTCCTTTTAAATATGAGATTATAACGATAGTTGGTAATGTTTTGGTTGTTTTTAAGATGAAAAATTGTAACTTGAGGCTAAAAATGTCCTTGAAAATCCTGGAATTTGACGTATATTTAGCCTTGAATATCCTTGAAAAAATGTTTGACGAAGCCGCGGGAACCCTGTACAAATATTCCTAGCACCTGCTAGAAACATTCGTTGCGCATGCCGATTGAACCCGAATAATGTTAGCTTGTCCACGTTGAGCTGAAATGAGCTTTCGCCAATGAGTGTCAAGGTCATAAAACGGCCGCTGAAAACGTAACTTCCGCTCACTTCAGCCCATTGTTCACCCTTCGACTGATCTCACTGAACCGTATGATGACGACCTTGATATAGAACGGAAGATTATCAATGAACACGTGATAGCCAACACAAGCGTGCGACCAACTGAAGAGAACGAAGAAACTCGACCTATTCAAAATGCCTAAGCATGTTAAATGAAATAAATATTAATGTTAGAAAATTTTGAATGTACAGAAAAGTTTATCATTTTTAAATGGAATTACATTCTGGTGATTTGAAGCAAAATTATTATAATACTTCCGGTTTTCGAACGAAGTTACAATATTTCCGGTTTTGACAAAACTGGGTATTCCGGAACTCTGTGACAACCAACATATTGAAACGATCCCGTGCAATGTCGAATTTGACAAAGTCCAGAGTCCACTGTATAGTCCCCCCCCACGTTGGCACGTTAAACAAAGAATTGATATTAAACAAATGTGAAAGAAATTAGTACAAGATAAACAAGATAAAACAAACATTATGCAAGAGCTAAGTCTACCTATGGCAAGTCTTTTAGGCCTACAACATTTTCTAAATTGTTAATTAGACATTAACTTATCCAGGCTATAATCAACTCTCGATGACATCAGATTTCTCCGATATTATGCATGTAGATTAGAATAGTTCAGTTGTATTTTGATTTAAAGTTCCAATTTCACTTTTTCTAAGAAAGTCAAAATATAATTATTTCTATGTTTTTCTCTCAAAAGGTTGTCAACTCACTATAATACGATCATGGACAAAATTTTTTGGGGGTTAGAAAGGGTGACACTGGTTGATTGAGGAAATAGTTACTCAATTACCTCCCTTGTTTTCCCCATTCTTCTCCATGGACGGCCATCTTCAAACGTTTGAATTTGAAGTTGAAAATGATATTTTTGCCAATTTCTCAACTGGCAATAGTGAATTATAGGATTAATAGGATTATTCTTTAACAAGGTAGGACTGTTTATAGGTTCAATCTATTTTGGGACTTTATTTTAATAAATTTTAAAAATATAACTTAAAAAAATGCTATTGGAACTTTAAGCTAAAAATGGAAGGGCGAAACTAGGCACCAACAAACCAGTACCATAGTTGAAATGATTGCACACGTCTTGTCGAACCTTCAAAGGCTAATATCTTGGCTCACAATTGTAATTTGAATGAAATTTTCCAATTATTCATTTACATTATCTATTTTCGACCCATTATAGCAAGAGTGGCTAGTTCTTTGTCTAAATCTTACATAATTATCCTTAAATGATACCTGGGTTTGTACAGGAGGGTCAGAAAAAAAAAGTTTATACATGGGTATGGTAATTACTGAAAAAATTCATGTTTAACACCACACCCTATTTCAAATCGAGGTACAATGCTCAAAAGTGCTGTAGGTGTCAATTACATCAATGCCTTGACATGGTTTGTTCATGTGCATTTTTCACTAAGACTTAGAGATGAGAAATTTGATTGGTTGAGACTAAGGAATACAATAACTGGTTCTAATTCAGTATAGATTCATTATATCAACTCGCTGATCAGATTTTTCTGCTTAGGCTAAGTAAAGATAAGTTATTTGATTGGTCAAGCCTTTGCAACATGTAGCATTTTGCTTTCAGTTAAGGTATAGATGTTCATTGATATCTCCAGTTAACGCTAAACAGAGCTAAGCAATTTCTTAGGTCGATGCTTTGGGACAAGATAACTTTGATTCTAACTGATGGAAGGTTAGTTGGTGGCCGAATGGTTAGCATGTGGGCGCCGTCCGTCTTACATAGCCTCTCTATGAATCAACTGACAGGGTTTCGTATCTCCAGTTGTCAGGGCTCGACACTGCCGGCGGCCATGGCCTTCGAATTTTAGAATTTGGCCGCAGATTCGTGGCCGATTTTCAATTATCCACGTGGCCGCCGATTAGAGCTGGGTATCGATATAGTTATTCTTACTATCGATAATCGGCATTGAAGTGTCGATTGATAATATCGAAACAATCTTATTTTCACGGTCGTAATCAAGACTGGATTACGTGTTTAAAAGTCAAAACCATACGATGTTTTGCGATAGTTGTTTTTTGTTCGTCTAGTTAATAATAAACTGTCTCATATTACGTATAAATTGTACTTAATTTTTAAATAATGTAGCCGTGGTTCTGAATGACGAAAAACCGTTGATATGCCGATGTATGTGGAGGAACCAAAATAAAATGAGCACGATTCGACTCAAAGCATTGCTTTACGTGAGCGCGACAAATACCAACATGGCGGATAATTCGTTGTCGATTCGCGTGCAAAAACTATGGAAAAATGAATTGTCTTAAGTACGGTAAGGCTAAAGAGCTTGTTATCATAAATTGTTCATTGAGATTGGATTGAGACTTGGAAATATAAATATAAAATGGCTACTGTATTATTATATACGAAGGATTAAGTTATGGAAAACATCGAGTCGACTCCTCAGCCCCCGACGCACGCACGAAAAATAGACGAAGAGAACGATACTTGAGAGTGCTTTTTGGCATATCTTATCAATACTATCGATTTGTATTGATATTTTACGAAGCTCTACCGATGATATAGTAATACTTTCAACTCCTAATAAAAATGTCCATTTTTTAAAAATATTTTTTAGAACTAAAAACGGTACGATAAGAGTTTTATCCCCCCCCCCCCCCCCCTAAACTGTAAGGATGCATTATTTTTGTAAAAGTAATAAATAACAACCTGTAACAACCATTTGACTGAAAAAAGATCTACACTACAATAAACAGATTAAGCTGATAATATAATAATTTATGACTTGGCCTTGGATTTTTAATTTTTGGCCTACGATCAAGGTTGCACTTTGGCCTATCGTAGGCCAATGTTGGCCTTCGATCGAAAAAACGAATTTCGAGCCCTGCCAGTTGTACATGACGAGGAGTATGGTCGTCTGTCCAACATCAAGGGTTTTCTTTGGGTCCCCGGTTTCGTCCCGAGTCTCACTGTTTAAGACCCCTACGCACAAGCGATTATTTAAATGAAATTAAAACTGTATTTAGTCTTGAGGACTTTGTGTCGGGTACTTCATAACCAGAGATTGATAGTGAAAATTTTTATGCTTAGACTAAGCATAGATAATAAGTGTGATTACTCAATACTTTTGAAATAAAATAAATGTGTCATCTATTTTTGGATTTTGACAAGGGACATCAGCCTCAATGTTGTCTGTTATATTTAATTATCCTGGATTTTTTAATAATACTTTTTGCAGAAAGTATCGGATGCTGTTGTGACTGTACCTGCTTACTTCAATGATTCTCAAAGACAGGCAACTAAAGATGCTGGTACTATTGCTGGTCTAAATGTTTTACGTATTATTAATGAACCAACAGCGGCTGCTATTGCTTATGGTCTAGACAAAAAGGTATGTTATGCTTACAATGAAACGTGGATGGTAGAAAATATCTTTTGTTAAAAAGAATTTTATGCACCAGGCTTACACATCCATTGAATGGTTGAAAAAAAAATTCTTGGGTAACACTACAGCAGTCATCTTAGATTTCTGTATAATTTTTTTTAGTCATCAATGCTGACGCCCAATAGAAAGTATACCAAACATGTGTGTTTTAAAATCTTAGTTTTGAACAGATATCCATGAAACTTAAAAGCAACAAGTGAAAAACTAATGGCTACTAATTGTGTACTGATAAAATTCTTGTAATTGTGAACTCTTTTGTTCAAACTCTTCATTTTGCAAAAAAGTAACCTGCATGTATTCTGAACAGAGGCTTGGTGGGGAAAAAAAAAAAATTGTCAGCAGGTTTTGTAATGGGTTGATTGGGGCTATTTTTTAGAGAAAATATGCTTGTTACCTCTCACTCTAGTACAGATTTAACAAAGTAGCCAAGGGTAAAAATTTGTTAGCTGTTTTACAATACCAAATAGCTCTAAATGTAATTCCGTTACCATGGAATTGTCCACTAAATATAAAATATTTTTGTCCCCCGCCTTTCGAAGAAAGTTGGGGGACTATTAAAATGGGTTCGTCCGTCTGTCTGTCCATCACACTTTTTGTGACACAATAACTCTCTTCCTAATTGAGCTAGAATATTCAAACTTGGTGTATGTGTTTATTAGGTCAATGCCTTGATGGAGTTCGAAGATGAGCATTTTCCGCTTAGGGTAAGCAGAGATAAGCAATTTGATTGGTTGATGCTTTGGGACACGATAACTTTAGTTCTAATTAAGTGAGATTGGTGAAACTTGGTGTATAGTTTCATTATAGTAATACCTTGACTAAGTTCGATAATGACCATTTTCTGCTCAGGGTAAGCAGAGCTATATACGCAACTTGATTGGTCGAGAATTTGGAACACAATAACTCTCCTTCTAATTGAGTTAAAATGTTCAAACTTGGTGTGTATGCTTATTAGGTCAATGCCTTGATGGAGTTGGAAGATGAGCATTTTCCGCTTAGGGTAAGCAGAGATAAGCAATTTGATTGGTTGATGCTTTGGGACACGATAACTTTAGTTCTAATTAAGTGAGAGTGATGAAACTTGGTGTATAGTTTCATTATAGTAATACCTTGACTAAGTTCGATAATGAGCATTTTCTGCTCAGGGTAAGCAGAGCGATACGCAATTTGATTGGTCGAGACTTTGGAACACAATAACTATGTAATTTAGTTAACATGTTCAAACTTGGTGTATATGCTTATTAGGTCAATGCCTTGATGGAGTTCGAAGATGAGCATTTTCCGCTTAGGGTATGCAGAGATAAGCAATTTGATTGGTTGATGCTTTGGGACACGATAACTTTAGTTCTAATTAAGTGAGAGTGATGAAACTTGGTGTATAGTTTAATTACAGTAATACCTTGACTATGATCGATAATGAGCATTTTCTGCTCAGGGTAAGGAGAGCGATAAGCAATTTGATTTGCCGAGACTTTGGAACACAATAACTCTCCTTCGAATTGAGTTAAAATGATCAAAATTGGAGTGTATGCTTATTAGGTCAATGCCTTGATGGAGTTTGAAGATGAGCATTTTCTTCTTACGGTAGGCAGAGATAAGCAATTTTTGGATGACACTTAGTGTTCAGTTTGATTGGTCGATACGTTTGAAAAAAATAAATGTGCGATTAATTAATGTGTCATCTATTCATTTTGGGATTTCGGCGGGGGACATCAGCCTCACTGTTGGCTTGTTTAACTACAAATACTTCAAACGTCTTTATTTTTCTTTTACCTCAAAAAAAATGTTTGAGAATTTAATTTGTCGGAGTAAAAAAGTTTGCCTAAGGAGGTCACAAATTTTTTCAGAATTAAAGAACCGTTTGACTGTATCCCCCCGTTACACATTAATGATGGTTAAGTTTGAATTTCTTGAAAATTGATAATTGAACCGCTAAATCCATAATATTAAATGTTTTTATACTAAACGTTAGCATGGGGCAGAACTTTGTAAAAACCAAACAAATTCTAATAATTTTCTGATAATTTCTTAACATGTGACAACTCTTGCTTAGCTACCATGGGCGTATGTTTCGTTGCCGGACAACCTATTTTTTAATCTCCTTTGGGGAGGGGGGGGTGCTGGTCTGTATTCATGTAAATAGCAAAATTTGATTAAAATTCACATAATGGATAATGGAGTGCTAACAGCCTTAAACATTTCCTATGCACATAAACACTCAACCAACCAACTAATGTTAGTTAATTTAGTTGGACTAAACAATGTGCTACATTAAATTCGGGCATGCACCCTCCTGGCATTTTATTTGCTATGCCTGGTCCCTTATTGCCCACATTTTATGCTTTGTTGGTCGTTGGGCAAAAATTTAATTCAGGAATATTTCACCATTCTGTATCTTTTCAGGTTGGAGGTGAACGTAATGTACTTATTTTTGATTTGGGAGGTGGTACATTTGATGTATCTATACTTACAATTGAAGATGGTATATTTGAAGTGAAGTCTACAGCTGGTGATACTCATTTAGGAGGTGAAGATTTTGATAATAGAATGGTGAACCACCATGTGCAAGAATTCAAACGTAAGCATAAGAAAGACATAAGTGAAAACAAGAGAGCTGTTAGAAGATTGAGAACTGCATGTGAACGTGCAAAGAGAACCTTATCATCTAGCGCACAGGCTAACGTAGAAATAGATTCTTTGTTTGAAGGAATAGATTTCTACACAACAATTACTAGAGCTCGTTTTGAAGACTTAAATGCTGATCTTTTTAGAGGTACTTTAGAACCAGTTGAAAAAGCTCTTAGAGATTCTAAACTTGAGAAAGCACAAGTTCATGATATCGTCTTAGTTGGTGGTTCAACCCGTATTCCCAAAATCCAAAAACTTCTCCAAGATTTCTTCAATGGTAAAGAACTATGTAAAAGTATCAACCCAGATGAAGCTGTAGCTTATGGTGCTGGTATGTATTTTCAACACCTACATTTTCATGTGGACATATATTGTTGTTGTTTCTGTCTCGGCCACCCTGAAGTTGTTTCTGGACACTCAGCAGGTCACAATCCGATTTTGACAACTTGAAATACAGGCTTCTCCCCAAAATCTTGGTTACTTTGGTATGTGGACATACTGGTTCGTAACTTCCTGAATTATGGCCCATGATTATACAAAAAATCGTGTTTTTAGCTTGTGGTCCCTCGAGAGGTTACAATTATCCCCCCCCCCCCCCCCCCCCAAAAAAATCAAAAAAAATCAGTTATCGTCTCTCACGATGCCGAACCCGAACGCATTAAATGTCTAAAAAAAAAAAACAAAAAAAAAAAACTACATCCACTTTAAGTTACACCACGCCAATCGAAATATGTGTTGACGTGGCTTTGCTTTTATTTCTTTATCTAAAAACATCCCCCTCTCCACCTTCAAAATATTATCAACACGAGAATATGCTATCGTTTTACGCGTCTCACGAGTTGTCTACTTTTAGTTTGCAGTTAAGTTAACCAATCATATCATTGAATCATATTATACTGCGTTGTTGTTATTCTATTTTTAGTAACATATTTTATAAACACGTGTGATTAAAAAGGGAGTCTGCATTGTCTTCTAGTTATCGGATATAATGAAATAAAAACTGGTTCAAATTAATCACGACCACAACTTGAAATATTAAACAAGTTAGTCCTGCATTTATAAATTGATATCCCACATTTATCCACAATGCACAATGTAATGAATCGCACTTCACAAGTTCGAAAGCAATTTTTGGCTAATGAATAAAATAATTCTATCGCTTTTACCGCGATTTGGGTTGCTTTTTGCGATGCGATACCGCTTAAATTGAACCCTGTTACACCGTAATGACCCCTTGAATGCTAATAGTGTAAAAATAATTGTATCTCAAGGCTGTGGGTGGACCCTCTTGAGTCACAATTTTAATCCGATTTTGATCAAACTTGAAATGCATGTTTATATTTATAATTCAACGATCTTGGTTGCCTTCAATGTAACTTCCTGGATTACTTACCTTGACTTGTACGAAAAATCATGTTTTTAAGGCCCAATCATGTTTTTAAGGCCCGGAATGAACGACTGGGTGTGGTAACATGGTTTATCTGATTTATCAAGCCATTCAGATATTGATTTTCAACGATTTCCGATGATTACTGCCCAGAGTTATGGACCCTGATAACTTCTTGTGGATGGTCTACAGGCCAAAGTTAATATCCGAATGACTTTTAATTGATACAGTGTTTAAGATTATGAGACGAAGAAGCCTTTTGAATTTCACTGATTTCTGATGATTTCTGCCAAATACCTTACCTCCCTTGATCATTTCGAAAAATCTTGTGTACGCTCTAAAGGCTAAATTTTATATCCGAGAGACTTTATATTTATACAGTGTTTACAGTCGAAGGATCCTTGTCATTTTCAACTATTTCCAATAATTACTGCTAGATTTATGGCCCTTGAACACATTGAAATATCTTGTGGACGAAGGCCAAGAGACAAAACAATTCTAACTCTTCTGATAATTACTTAATTAGGGCTATTGTTTGAAATAAAAATTTTTTTTTTTTTTTTTTTTTTTTTTCATGTTGTAAAATTCGAAAACCGTTGTTTACTGCCCGGACGACTTATGTGGGTATATGGTTCGTTGCCTGACAACATCTTTCATTTCCACCCAAGTGGGACGTCAGAATTTAGTACATAACCTTGACATGTAGGGTTTATTAGGTGAATGCCTTCAGAATTCGTTCGTGCGCATTTTCCACTAAGTTATTTCATTGATCGATGCATTAGGGCAAGATTACTTTGATTTTAATTGGAAAGGGATGAAACTTCATATATGGTTTCACTACCAGGTACTATATCGTGCATATAGATAAATGTGCAATTAATGTCTGTTTATATTGGGATTCCGGCGGGGGACATCGGCAACACTGTTGGCTTATTATATAAGCTGGTTTTCTGTCCACCTTTGCAAAATGATGGCATATGTTGCATGGCAACTGCTTGTTTGATTACATGTACATCTATTAGCAAGTGAATCTCATTATATATATATATATATATACTTTTTTTTTTCCCCAGCTGTTCAAGCTGCCATTTTATCAGGTGATAAATCAGAAGAAGTACAAGATCTTCTATTGTTAGATGTAGCTCCTCTATCCTTGGGTATTGAAACTGCTGGAGGTGTAATGACAGCATTGATTAAACGTAATACAACTATTCCTACAAAACAGACCCAGACATTCACTACATATTCGGACAATCAACCTGGTGTACTTATCCAAGTGTATGAAGGTGAACGAGCAATGACCAAAGACAACAATTTACTTGGTAAATTTGAACTCAGTGGTATCCCCCCAGCACCAAGAGGTGTGCCCCAAATTGAAGTAACATTTGATATAGATGCCAATGGTATTCTGAATGTATCAGCTGTTGATAAGAGCACTGGTAAAGAGAACAAAATCACCATTACCAATGATAAAGGTAAGGTTAATCATTGTGAAAAAAAGAAATCGTAATTAAATGTAACTGGAATTGTAATGATGAAGTATCCAATGAACACGTTCGCAGTGCTTGTGAAGTCCTCTCTGGACTAAAGATGCTAGTTACTTGGATGTCTGAACAATTCTAGTATTAGGATATCGACATTGGATATGTTTGAATAAGAATAGTTAAGATTAGACTTGGATATAGTGCTGACTTCAACTTCCTTGTGTGTTAGCTAACTCCACCTCGCTATATTTCAGTTTTGGCATTCAAATAAATGTTTGGGTTTTTTTGGTTTTTTTTGTTAAACATACATTATGGGAGAGCAAAAACTGACTTTTGTCGGTCTTCATTTAAGCCTCAGATGTCATAGAAATTATAAATTAGATCTTTATTTAAACAACAAGCCCAAAATGAACACTGTAGACCTACGGATGGCTTGGATTGGGCTTGGATTAAAACAGGATTTCGTCGACTGATTTAATCACTATGGCGTCGTGGGTGGGGTTTCTCCGTGACGTTGACGTCATCATACTTCCGGAAATTATTCATAAAAGACAGTGATGACCGAGGCTATACACAAGCTTCACTAGATACCGTTTAAACATTACTTGATGATCGAGACTATGTAGGTGGAGTTAACGGCTGTCAATCAACAATCGGCCATAGTGGGAAAAGGGTGTCGATGATTTTAACTACCATTTCTAGTAAAAAATTATAGTGGTAACAACTTTGTTCAGGATAAAGTTATTTGACTGAAATTTTCAATATGTTCTTGTTTCAACATCTATTTTTGAACTTTTATAGCAAGAATGGCTAACTCCTTGTCAAAATCTCCCATAATGTATCTTTAAGAAGCAGGGGACTATTAAAATGGGTCTGTGTCTGTCATTCAAACTTAGTGTAGGCATTCATTAAGTGAATCCCTTGATAGTTCTAAGATGAGCATCTGCTTAAAGTAAACCAGGATAAGCAATTTTATCAGTTATGCTTTTGGACACGACCACATTGATTCTGAGTGATAATAATGAAATGTTGTGTATACATGTAGCTTTGTAAATAATTACCTGCTGCAAAGTAGAGACTTCAATCTGATACTTTGGAACACAATAACTTGCCTAATTGAGGTAAAATAATGTTCAGAATTGGTGCCTATTGGGTAAATGTGTTGACAAGAGTAGGTCATGCACATTTTTATACACCCACATTGAAATGTGGTTGTATATCGTCGTCGCCCCCGTCCATTCGGCTAAAGTTAATATCCAATTGACTTTAAATTTATACACAGTGGCTAAGGTCATGAGACGAAGTCTTTTGATTTTCAGTGATTTCCCATAGTTATGGCCCTTGATCACTTCAAAAAATCTTCTGGACCAAAACAGTCTGACAAAAATGGTTTCCCCTCATGGGCTAAAAGTGTATATATATTGTATATCAAGGTTGTAGATCCTCTAGAGGCTACAATTTTGGTTCTTTCAATATTGAAGTTTCTCACTGTTCGCTTGTTTTCATAGACACCAAATATGCCTTTTATTTGAAATAATTACCCAATAAATTGTGGAATGTACTATTAAAAGATTATAATTTAATGTTATGTAATTTATTTTAGGTCGTCTTAGCAAAGAAGAAATTGAGAAAATGGTTAATGATGCTGAAAAATATAAGTCTGAAGATGAAAATCAAAGGAATAGAATATCTGCTAAGAACAGTCTAGAAAGTTATGCTTTTAATATGAAGACAACTGTAGAAGATGAGAAAATGAAAGATAAGATTAGTGAAGATGACAAGAAAGCTATTGTTGATAAATGTAATGAAGTAATAGCATGGATGGATGCCAACCAATTGGCTGAAAAAGATGAGTACGAGCACAAGCAAAAGGAAGTTGAAGGTGTATGCAACCCAATCATTACCAAATTATACCAGGGTGCAGGTGGTGGTGCTCCTGGAGGTATGCCCGGCGGTATGCCTGATTTTGGTGGAGCTGGAGCCGGGGCAGCTGGGGCAGGAGGTACTGGAGGATCTGGACCTACTATTGAAGAAGTTGATTAAATATCATTATTTCTAGTTCAAGTCACATTTGTCAAGTGCTTTCAACATTTCATCATTTTCCCATAATGTGTCATTCTGTTAAATCTTCAGACACTTTTTTTGTGATAATGTAGCAAAGTTTGTGTTTCAATCTGTTATGTTTTGGGTATTCAAAAAACTGGAATTAAACTTCTCACCATTCAGTGTTTAATTATTGGATTATTTACTGTAAAAGCAATAAGAGAAAACACTGGGATATAAATGTTTGCACATTTTAGGTTGTAGGGCTTTTTTCTCAAAAATGAAGGAAAGAAACAGTTATCCAAAGGCTGTCGGACTAGCTAATTTAGTAACTTCATGAAACTTGTTGCAAAATGTTCAGCATATCCACATTCAACATGAATTAAGAATGACCACTACCATAAAATATTTTGTAAACCCACATTGAAATGTATTATAGTGAATACTCTGAATGCTAAAATAATGTCTGATTGACATTAAATTTAAATTGAAGGTCTTCAGATGGAGAACCCATTGATTTTCAAAGATCTCCAATAATTACTGATCACTTTGAAAAATCAGATTGACTTTAAAAGTCAAGTTAGACTAGCGCATTTTGTGACTGCATAAAACTTCTTCCACCAGGTTATCTATACTAAGCACCATAGAAAACGCATCACTTCGTATAACCTAATGATCTTGTAAACATCTTTTTATTATACTTCTTATTGTGAACAATATTCAAATGGGAACACATTTGTACACTTATGGATGTTTAATCTGTAAACGACAGTACAAAGGCAGAGGGGTTAAAACCAAAAGTATTTGGTTATCGAACAAAACATAATTCCTTATTTTGGGTCCTCCCGAATTATCAAATTCAACAAATATTACTGTTGACTTTCAAGGAGTTACATGATAATACCCAGAATATATCAAAGATCTGATAACCTCATATAAATCCACAAGAACTCTTAGATGCACAGATGAACATTTCTGTATCAACAGTCAGTGAATCTTGAAATCGCAAAAGGTCTTTCCCGCTCTCTGCTACCCCCTTATGGAATTCACGATATTAGAGCCACTCCCTTGATGCATTCAAATCTCTGCTGAAGACATTCCTATGAACGGGTGGCTGGATGGGTTAGCATGTGCTCGCGGTGTCATAAAGCTTGTCATTGACCCAACTGGGGATCAGTGGGTAAGGTGCTGGCTCGCCAGCCTCGAGGTCAGGTTTTTGATTCCTGCATGGGCCAAGAAATTTCATCTCAATTTTCCGGCATGGTTTCCCCTTGTCAGTGATGTAGAACCGAGGTCCTGACAAGGACAGTCGTTGGGACGGGACGGAAAACTGATGTCCCGTGTACACATTTTTTTGGATGTAAAAAGATCCCTGGCAGTAGGAATTCGATGTAAGAGTAGGCTGTAGCGCCGCTGCCTGGGCAAAATTTCCCATAGCACACTGAATTGCGTATGCCCGTCTTCCATTAGCCCAGTTAGTTAGGACGTTAAACCCCATTTTATTTGACTCGACTGGTGTGGCTTCGAATCCCTGTTTGTACGTGACAAGTAGGGTCGCCTGTCCAACTTAGGGGCTAAAAATTGTCATGTTTTGCTTTGTGTTAATCTAAAATACAACAACGCATATGCAAATAAAACCAGATGGAGTTTTTGGGAAACTCTTAAATAGTGTAATATCCAGAAATGCCAGGTTAATTTGGACCAAATTAAACTGATACGGCACCATGCCATTTCTTCATAACACAATTTGTAGTCATTTTGTACATCAGGTAAATTGCAAATTTTTTATTCATTCGTCGATGAGACAAACGGTACGATGCTCGCGTGAAAACCATAACTGAAATTACTATGAAATAAAAATCTTTATATACTCCGCCAAATTAAAAACTTGACACTGATGAATTTCAACAAAATTTTTTTCCGATAAGTCAAATAAATTTTAAAGTGTTTCTAACGATAGTAAGAAGCCTTTGATTTCATAAAATTGTAAAGTCACGTGGATCATGTGACTTGAGCATATAAAGATGAAAAACCCGTGAGGACAATCGATGCAAGTTTGCTTATTATTCTATCTTGTTCTATCTCCCATTACTTCTGTTTTGAGAAAAATGAGATCAAATATTTGACACTGTATATTTGTTTATATTATTGACCATCAGTTGTTTATTACATTACATCACATGCATATGAATTATACCTGAGTTTGGAACATCAATTTTAGAAGAAATAATGAGAAATAAAGCTAAAAAACGATTTTTTTTGTTTGGAGATAGAACATTTTCCTAAATCTGAAATCGTTCAAACTGAAATCCAAAATGTCGTATTTTCATTCTATATGCATATGAACACGCACAGAAACTGTAACTGGTAATTTTATCCAATTTTGTGTGTCGAAGAAGGGGGGGGGGGCTAATGTGTACGCTATAGACCATAAGGTCTGTCATTTAGTCAAGTGACATGATTTCGAACCCAAACTTGACTAGTACGTGACAAAAAATAGGCTCGCCTACCCAAACCTCGTGTGTTTTTAAGGCCCCACCCCCACTATGCCCTCTAAACACAGGGATATTATTGGAATAACATGGTATCACGTTTGCTCTCTCTGTTAAAGCCCCCCCCCCCCCCAATAGTTAGAGGCCATGTAAACCTCATTGAAATGTTCCGATTTAAAATAACACATTAATTAAAGGACAATATTTGTGCCAGTCATTATCACATATGTGATAGAACTGATTAAACACTTTCCAAATATAATATTATCACAGAGATCATCGCTACCATAGAGGAGTAATAAAGGATTTACGAATCGGAAGTGACGAACGCCAAAGGAAAACACGAGTTATTCATCTATATAACTGATAAGTGACTATTGATAACAGATACATGGGCGAATATCTGCTCACTAATAATTCCCTCGAAGACCTAAAGTTGCTGTGTGACGCTGTGAGAGAATATCTTACAATTCATGAAAAGAATTGACTGCCACTAGATAAGATAACAGGAAAGAAAAACAGATTAAAAGTCAGTGCATTACCATGTTTTTATAAGGTAGGGGAGACCGGGACACATTGAACCACCATGGAAATATCCTTTATAAATAATACTATACAACCCCACACTATACAGATGTGAGATAACTTCTTAGACCCATTCCTAGATCAATAAGCCACATGCTGTCAATTTTTTTTCTTAGGCAGTGGATTTTTCAAAAAAGCGCTTAAAAGAGAAAAATTTTCCATACATGTTAACTTCTTAGCCTACGAAATTCTTGTACTTAAGTTCATATGTCTAATCTATACAATCCAGATAAACCGGGGTTTGATCCATATAAGAGGGCATATTGCTTTTTTTTTTTTAAATTTTGATTATGAAATAAAGAGATCTTCTAATAAAAACATTTGATATGAAATGAGTACAAACATGTATTTGAACAAAGCGGTTCAATGTGCCCCGGTCCCCCCTATAGAATGAATAAAAACAAGGGGCTGTACGGAGTATTTCTATTTTTCCCGTGTTCTCTTATCTTATGACACTTAATTACTTTATTGTATCGTCAGATAACCTCTTGCGGTCCCATATAACAACTTTTTGTCTTCGAAAGAATTATTAGTGAGCAGAAATTCGGCCGTTTATCTCTCATCACTCTTCACTTCAGTCATTCACATAGAGAGATAACTCGTGTTTTCCTTTGGCGTTCGTCACTTCCGATTCATGAATCCTTTATTACTCCTCTATGTTAGCGATGATCTCTGTGTTAATATTATATTTGGAAAGTGTTTAATCAGTTCTACCACATATGTGATAATGACTGGCACCAATATTGTCCTTTAAACTAAAGGTTTACTAATATTGTAATATCTGACATTTAATACACAATATTTAAACAGATTGAAAAATTTCTTATCATTCATGTCTGGTTCTTTGAACTCGAACTCGTGGTAGATCAGTATCAATATCTGATTCAGTCTCAACAAAGAAAATTAAAATACAATACACATGATGTAGTCTATAGATGATACATGAACAATATGAAATCTTTAATAACATCTTATTCAGTCAATTTAGACACGAAGACTTTATCTTTTGGTGTCATGAACTTCAGCATGGCTCTCAAATCTTTAATCTTATCATGGGTAAGTTCGATCTTATTGATACTTTTAACCGCTGGCCACCTCTCCGGTGAAGACAGACGTCTCTTCATACTTTGCGAACGTATCGAGCAACTGTTTCCAGTGTGTCCATCTTCGAAGGATAATTTATATTCTATTTCAAATGTTGCATCTTTACGGTATGAAATCTGCTTAACTTTTGAAAATGGTACACTTTTAAAGTGTAAAAGCTTGGATGATTCTAGATAGTTCTTGAAATGACCCTCCCTCATTTGAATAATCATACAGGTTTTCAGACAATTCATCACCCCAAGAGGACTGAATGTTTCTTGTTGTGAAAGTCGTCGTTCAATACAGCTGTGAATACTATCTACTTCTTGGATAGCTGAATGTCCGGGTTCACAATATTTCAGATGAATGACATCTACCTGGTGCTTTTGCAAAAAAGTCTTTAAGGGAAAATGCTATAGCTGAATTTCTATTTTGGGGAACGCAAGAATCTGACCAAAGCGTGATTGTTTTGGGATTGCATTCTTCCACGATTTTTTCGAGTATGACAATTCATGCCCTGGCTATCTCATTAGAGCCTCTACCAGCCAGTTTTTCATGCCATAAAGCACTGGAGTTGGAAGAACAATGGGCTGTCAGATTATACACACTTGCGGTAGAAGAAACTTGAAATATTTGCTCTAGGACATATTACATTCTCTAAGTCGAAGCAAACAACCATATCCGTTCCTTGTCTATCATTGCCTCTTTCAACTTTCGTAGCAAGCAGGGGCGTGGTGAGAATGAGTTCATGAGTAGCCATACTCATGCGCCAAAAAGTTTTTGCGCCAAAATCACAATCAAATTACTCAAAAAATGAAAAACATTTGTAAGTGGAAAAATTGTTTCATCTGACCCAATTAAAAAAATTTTGAAAGAGTCAAGTGATTTTCTCTTGGAAAGAATGGAATCTCCAAGAGAAAATAACAATATTTTATTACCGTATTTCTTGTCTCGGATTGCTGGAGATTGCGTTTCTGGGCTTCTAATTTTCGAAATTTAGGTGAGAAAAAGCTGAGATTAAATTCTGTATTGAATATTTGTCTGTAAATATGCTCCTTAATGGACTCTATTTTGTTCACGCCTTTCAAGATACAACCTGTACATCTTCGTGATACTGAGATCACTCTCAAGGTATTCTTTTGCAGTTGATTGTCTACAGTAGTGAGATTCTACTTTTGGGAATGATTGGATATGCTCGCGTACAAAATCTTTATTTTCTTGATTTATTCGATCCTTTGTTTTACTTCCTCTTTGATCACCACACATCGGTGTTGAAGAAGCGGTATCATGTTTGTTTTCAAAATAGTAGGAAATTCTCCGTTGGGATATATCAAGAGTTGACAAATAAAAGACCTTGCAAACTCTTATTTTAGAGTCCCCAATATAGAGATTGTAAATATAAGAAAATGTTCTACTTTTATCCTTAGATTTAGATCTGTTTCTGGATTTAATTGCTCTGTCTATTGTTTTTGAGTAGAAATGGTTCTTTTTGTTGTCATTTAAAGACCAAAATGCAGCAAAAATGTTTTGCCTATCTGAGTGTGATACCTTGGAACAACATTTAAATTTACAGCTCCCTACGCAATCCTTTTTTGTTTTAACATTTCGTTTGGGAATAGCTTGACCTCTAGAACCATACGATTACATCATGTGTACCTACTTCAAGAATACACATGATGGCAAATGGCCGCCATTTAAAATACTACGCCCGCCTCTTAGAGACGATAACTTAACTCGCTATAAATTGTAAAAAAATTTACTTCGGCTAGAATTAAAAAACACCTAAGATTAACATTTGCTAAAAATTTCTAAAAAACAACCTAAATTTATGGAAATGGGGCCAAATCAAATCAGGCAAATTACATCAAATAGTCCATGTTAAAAGTATAGCAAAAATTTTAAACTAACGCGAGCACGCGCGTTTCTAGACAACGCCATAGCGGGTCATAGCAACCAGTGAGTATAAATTGGAAATCCCCAATGACGTAGATATTATAAATTGGAAAGCCGAGTCTGTCTTAAAATAAGTAGTACCGTCAGTAAACAAGATGGAAGCCATCTGCTATCGTGTTTGATCATGGAGTAGGCAAGCACAGGTGTGTCGTATGCTCTAGAACCTGTATAGACTTCTCCAGCTTGTCTTTGACGTTTCCGTTCACATTTTTTCCACTTGTTTATATCCCTTTTTATACGCCCACATTTTCATGTGGACGTAATATGTCGTCACCCCTGTCCGTCCGGACGTCCGTCCACAATTTGTTTGTGGACTCTCTACAGGTCACAATTCTTATCCGATTTTGACGAAACTTGAAATATAGGTTTATCCCCAAAAAATCTCGGTTCCTTTCGATATTGGCATGTATCGGATCAAAACTTCATGGATTATGGCCCCTGATTGTACGAAAAATCACGTTTTTAGCTTGTGGACCCTATAGAGGTCACAATTTTGAACCGATTTTGATGAAACTTGACATGCATGTTTGTAACCCAAAGATCTTGGTTCCTTTCGATATTTGCGGCTATCGGAATGTAATTTCCTGAATTATGGCCCCTGATTGTCCGAAAAATCACCCTTTTTAGCTTGTGGTCCCTCTGGAGGTCACAATTATTATTCGATTTAAAAAACCGTTTGATTATATCACCGTTACACCCTAAGGACGGTTGAGTTCGAATTTCGGTAAAATCGGACGAAAATTGCCATACAAAATGGCCGCCGTTAGTACGCGAATACTGTTAAAAAATGGTATATCAAGGTTGTGGACCCTGTGGAGGTCACAATTTTGATTCGATTTTGATGAAACTTGAAATTCATGGTTATAACCCAAAGATCTCGCTTCCTTTCGATATTTGCGCATATCGGATCGTAACTTGGTTGAGTTCGAATTTCGGGAAAATCAGACCAAAATTGCCATACAAAATGGCCACCGTTTGTACGTGAATACTGTTAAAAAATGGTATATCAAGGTTGTGGACCCTGTAAAGGTCACAATTTTAATTCGATTTTGATGAAACTTGAAATGCATGGTTATAACCCAAAGATCTTGGTTCCTTTCGGTATTTGCGCATATCGGATCGTAACTTCCTGAATTATTCGAATTTCGTGAAAATGGTACCATAATTGCCGGACGAAATGGTCGCCGTTTGTACGCGAATAGTGTAAAGATATGGTATATCATGGTTGTTGACTCTGTACAGGTCACAATTCTTATCCGATTTTGACGAAAAGTCACATTTCTAGGTTGTGTACCGTCACACCATAATCATTGTCGACTTCGAATTTCATGAATATCAGACTGGAACTGACCAACAAAATGGCTGCTCCCAATACAGTATGAAATACAGGACTTAATGATGTAGGAAAAATCACTTTCCGTATTGTTTGTTCTCTATCCATCTCTCGAAAATGTGGGCGTATCCTGCCTGGCAGTGCCAGCCTATCTTTCTTTTTCTCGATCTTATATTTTCTTCAGCTTTATTTCGGTCTGTACTATTATTATCATTATCTTGTGATTTATCGCTATCAGAATTCTCTTCATCAACAGTGGGCACCCATTCATCAGAACTGTCAACGGCCGGGGAATTTAAAATTTCATCAGTAGATATGTCAGCTGGTGAACTCGAAACTGGAGATTCAACAGTTTGGAATATCTTTAAATCACTCTGTGTATTCGTTTTTGAAGGGTGTGGGCCTAGTTCTATGACTGGGTCAACCGCTTCAAAATCATCTTCTGGTTCTTCATCATCTTTTGTTATCATTGGGTTTAACGTTCAGATTGGAATGTAGATTAGTTGATATATAAGATGAAAGGATTGATAATTGTTCTATGTGTATTGCAACTCTTATTAATTATCTCTTCTATACTTCACATCCATAGTGTTCTATCTCCATAAGTAAACAAATCCACCATTTTAACACAGATTTATAAAGTAAATTAAAGTATAAAGCATCAGTACGAATCCTTGGATCAAAAGGATTTGATAGACATGAAAAGTGTTAGAAACAACAAGTAGGTGTCAAGAAAAATCAAATATTGTTACCTGATATTTGTCTTTTCCCTCCAACAGAACTTCAATACCAAATTATACTATCTCCAAGTCACGTGACAAATCTGACATTCGTCATTGGTTTATCACATAGAACATTCTAGAATTCTTTGAGGGCTACGAAAGTGGAGATAGTACGGTGATAATTGTTGAGAAATCACCTCTATTTTCATATTTAAGGCTAGAAATTGCATAAACAGATAGAATAGAGCCTAATTTGGCAGTAAAGAGCAATAACTCCAATTTTACCAAAAGTGGACATAGAACACTTTGGTTTTCAGGCGACGAGTTGTCTGTGTTTTTATGTTTTATTTTCATATCATTTCAGTGGCAATGTCTTATGGGATGGAATTTAATAATCCCGTATTTTTTTTCCTGCTGCCATGAGACAGTCACTGAAAAGATAATGTAAAAAGAAAAAAAAAAAAACTTTGTGTGAAACTTTTTCAAAAATGAAACAAGTCAACAGTTAGGTTTATGTTACCCGTTGATATCCCAAAATAAATAGATGACACATATCAATATTATTAATTGAATTGAAGTTTTGTCTTTTTTTCAAACTGCTTTTCTATATTTAGTCCAAACAGAAAATATATTACCATTCCACCATAATGAAGGTTGAATTCAAATTTCGACAAAATCGAAAATAAATGGTGCAAAAGTATGTAATGCGAAGGTTGTAGACCTTCTAAAGGTCACAATTTTTATCTGATTTTGATGAAACTTAAAATAAATGTTTATTTCCGAAAGAGCTCGGCCCCTTTCGATATTTGCGCACTTCTGGCCATAAATTTCTGGATCGTACGAAAAATCGCCTTGCATGCTCATATGTTATGCATTTGTCGCAAGGGCAGATCCAGAAATGTTTGCAGGTGGTTCCTGAGAAAATGTATATTTTGGGGTCAGGGGCCCTGGGTTCTCCACCACCCCCTTGAAAAGTTTTGATAAATACAGGGTGATGTCCTATATGACTATATATTAGGTACGGTAAATTTCTTTGATCTTTTGGAGTATAGTCAGTGCCCTGAATAACTTGCGGTCTGGTTTGGATATATATAGGCGAATTTGGGGTTATTCTTCTGAAACAGGTTATTCTTCCAGCCTCCAGGGCAGGATTGTTTCTTAAGTAGAAAACGTGATATAATGTCTTTCTTGAATATGACGTCATACTTTCAGCCAATCAGCGGCCGAATAGAAGTGCAGTGGCTATTTTGGTTAGGAAAAAAAATTCGCGGGCGGGAGCGCCACGTGTGATGTCACTCCAGGAAGACCAAGCAATACGATTACGTCATCTTAGAAACAGATTTGTCACTGCAACCATTTATTGACAGTTACGATAACACCACTTGTAAATGCAATAACTCTCCTTTTAAAGATAAGTTTCATGACCATATATTGACAGGAAACTTCGATATTGTTGACAAAAATTTTAGAAAACTATTTCGCTTTGGGCCACAATTTCGAGAACAACCAAGTAAAACTAACTTAAAAAAATTACATAATAATCTCAAATCCGGAAATGCATTGTAGCTTGGTCTGATAAATTTCGTGCACCTTTAGAATCTTTTGGAGAATGGAGAAACACTGTTTTTGACCTCTTGTCAAAGAGAATCAAATATATAAAACTTAACCCAAGACACCCACCACCCGAAGTCCTAAAAAACGCATCTGCAGCTGAATGTCTTCCTGCTCTTCAAGAGAGATTTGTTCTAAAACCTGTTAAGGCTAGTAATAACATTGCCTTTGTCTGTAAAAAGTACTATATTAAAAATATCCTTACCGAAGTTGGACTTTGGCCTAACACCAATAATGATAGGCCTACTTATAAATGTATTAGGCCTACGGAATTATCTAAAATAGATATTTTGCGTAACCAATATTCGTTTAACAGGAGTAATGATATCAGAGACAATGTGAAAATAGATGCACTACCTTATATTTATTCTATACCGAAATTTCATAAAAAAATCCAGTAAAATTCAGATATACTATTCAAAAAAAGTAGGGGATATTTGATTTTTAAGTGTTATTAAAGTCACCTAATGAAACTGACGAAGAAACAAATGACAAAATGAAATGAAGTTCACATTCATCGATTTATTCCAAATGATCGTTAGACTAAGTAAGGCACAGACTGGCCATTATAAGGGTAAAATGATACCCGGGGTCAAACAGCAACGTTACCACAGCATCACAACAAAGTCAGTAACGGGTAAATCCTCCTCTGTTTGCCAAACAAGCATTGATCCGACGTGGTGGCATACTCCTAATGAGACGTCTAAGGTCATTTTGGTCCAGATTGTCCCATTCCTGTTTGGTCCAGATTGTCCCATTGGCAGGACGTTGTTGACGTTGACGTAACCTGTCCAAGCATGTCCGAGACATGCTCGATGGGGGAGAGGTCGGGACTCAGTGCTGGCCAAGGTAATGTGGTGATGTTCTGTTGTTGGAGGTAACCTGTAACGATCCTGGCCTTGTGACATCTTGCGTTGTCATCCTGGAAGATGAAACGGCGGCCATGACGTCGTGCGAACGGCACAACATGGACTGCCAAGATGTTGTCCCGGTAGTACTGGCCTGTAACACGCTATGCAACAACATTTAACGCCGTTCTTCCAGCAACAGTGATGCCTCCCCACACCATAACAGAACCACCCCCAAATCGATCATGTCTGATGACGTTAACGTCTTGAAAGCGCTCGTTTCGACGACGCCACACCCTCCTACGTCTGTCCAAAAAATCAACAGTGAACCTTGACTCATCTGAAAACATCACATTGCTCCAGCGTCGATTATCCCAGTGTTGACGATCCCTACACCAACGACGTCTTGCCTGAATGTGATGATCTCTCAAACAAGGGATCACGGGAGGAAGTCGGGCGCGAAGGTGGCCCCTATGCAGTCGATTCCGAATCGTCTGGCCACTCACTCTCACACCAGTGTCTGTTTGAAGACGAGCGCTGATCTGATTTGCTGTGATGAAACGATTTCTCAAGGCCAAGGTACGGATAAATCGATCCTGGGCTTGAGTTGTCGCCCTTGGTCGACCTGAGCGTGGTCTGTCCTATACAGATTGTGTATCACGGTATCTGGACCATAGCCTGCTTATGACAGACTGAGAAACATTCATCGTCCGCGCCACAACCGCCTGTGTTGTGCCGATCTGTAGCATACCAAGGGCACGTAACCTTTCATTTTGGGTAAGCCGACGCATATCAAAATTTGTTTTCTGGTCACTAAAACAATTAAACTGATGTTTCCACCCTGGAATTCAATGCCACAATGACTGTAACATTCAAGGTCAGAGTCGTGCAAATCTTAGGTTGGACCCCCATGATGATCCCAAGCGTCACCTGCATTCCATGCGGTAGCTATTGGTGCGTTTGGGCGTCACATGTAACTGGAAATGTTTCTTCTGTTAGGTTCTATAGTGACTTTTTTCGTAGTCATTTGCATATTTTAGTATTATGCCCCCAAAATCAAATATCCCCTACTTTTTTTGAATAGTATATATAATTTCCTCCAGCATCTGCCAGACAAAACCTCTAGCAGTGACTATAACGAAAGGACTAAAATTATGCCAGGCCCAACATGCCATTTGGTGCAAAACACTTCGAAATTATACTGGAATTAACAGTTTTTTTCATAATTGATAAAAATAAACCTATAGTAGACACTTTAGATAAAATTAACAAAAAAGGCAATGCTAGATCAATAGAAACTTTCGACTTTTCCACTTTATATACTATGCTACAATATACAGATCTTAAAAATAATTTGGATTAGTTCGTTGATAAAGCCTTTAATGGAGCTTTCGGAAAGGGCAGAAACCTGATGGCCATCTACTCACAAGATGCAAGATGGATAATAAAACGGCGCAATGCTAACACTGAAGTTTTCGATAAAGAAAAATTTCAAAATATCATACATTTTGTCATTGACAAAGCCATATTTGAGGTTGGGGATCAGATAATACAACAAACTATTGGTTTACCAATGGGAACTGACCCCGCCCCATTTATGGCAAATGCACATTATACAAATACGAATTCGACTTTCAAGACCACAAAAGAAAAACAGATTACAAGGTAGCTAAAAGTCTAAATTATACCTTCCGTTACACTGATGACATAACACCAATCAATGATAATGGTAATTTTAATAAATATAAAGATGAAATATATCCTCCTGAACTTATATTAAATAAAGAAAATTCGGGCACTATAAATGCATCTGTTCTTTACGATAAATTTAATGTCGGTATATTCGATAAAACGGACCAATTCGGTTTTGAAGTCGTAAAATACCCGTCAGCTTACAGTAACATACCAGATACTACACTATATAGAGTGGTTCAGGCTAAAAATGTTTTATAACAAACAGACACTATTTCGGGACAGTAAAGACATTATATGACAAGACTTACTATAAAAACTTCACTGATCAACAATGGAAGTCTGGCCACTTCTCATTTTTGAGGATATATAACCATTTGGACATATGTTATAAATGGCTCAAAATCTTCCCGGCTTCCATAATCAAAGGTGTTATCTCTTAGTGAGAATAAGAGCTATGTCCCTTGGCTGTACTAAAAAAAAAATATGCTCCAAGCTACGCACGTCCCTGAAACGAAATAACTTTATCGCAGTCGGAAAATATCGTTTATTTCCTTACTGCGAAGTAACAGAATACACTCTATAAGACATTTGGATTTGACATATGTACGCGTGCGCGAACGCTTAGTTGTTTTAACAGTAAACCCGCGCCTTCAAATGTCTTTATATTAACTGTGTTTATAATGCTACAGTAAAAATTAAAATACATGTTAAGCTGGAGATGAAAAGATCGGCATTTGACATGAATTATTTCAAGATTAGCCTAATACATATATTAAAATTAACAGTGTGTTTACTTATTTATACCCAGACACTGGCCTATTTACATGTATACAGCATGTTATACAGAGGGAGCGAGGGAGAGAGAGAGGTCTATAAATCTAATAATGTAACACTTTAATGTTAATCTCAAAGATAACTAAATATTATATTGTGCAGTATGATGTTTGTTATGAAAAATAAATTGCCGGGTAAAGTACGAGGAAAATATAATGACATGTAATACGGGGAGTGAGAGAGAGGGATAAACACCCCAATAAAACTATTAATTTAAGACTTTATTTTTTGTCCCTCAGATAAATAAATATATTGTACTGCAAGATGTTTGTTATGAAAAAAGAACACATTGCTGGATAAGTGGCGTATGTGTCGAGCCAGCGATTATTGCGTATGTACCGAATTTAGAGCCAAATTTTGTAGTTTCGTCTGTAAAAAGGGTGGGATTTTTCCTAAACATGTTTTAAAGATACACCGACGCGCTCACATGATATTCTTTGAACTGTAGATTTTGATGGAGTGTTATTAGATTTAGTCCCGCGACAGCCAAACATGCGGTTATAACCACTGCTACGTTACCATTGGAAACGTTTAGATTTTTAAGTTTCATGACCAAATTATGGCATTCTGCTGTGTATCTTTGATTTTTGACATCATACAAAATTCTTTCTTTCATCTAAAAAGGTTTGGACTTGCAACCATTCTTTTTACCTGCCAATTGTTTTATTATTTTCATTATTAGCCTTCATGCGAATCATTTCTTTTTTAGTCTTCCCAAGTTGTTTTTTTTTAAACTTGGCGATTGTGCTTTTATGACAATCGCCGCAAATACCTTTTTTCTATCTAAATCAGTTAAGGTGGCATCGGCAGATGTCCGAATCTCTCTATTTATTAAATTAATTTCACTTGTGTCTGCCGATGGAGCAACGTAAACTATCCCGGAAAAAATGGGGTGTCAAGAAAATCGTCGTATGATTTCATACATTTAGTGGACTTAACCTTACTTTTACTCAGCTTCCTAGTCTTTGTCGTCAGTCTGACCAGTCTATTTTGAATGTATTTGTCACCAAAAGTCACACAGTCGTCATATGTAAAGCAGTCATGATAGACCGATGCTCCGAAGTTGTCGGGAATTTATGAACATGTGTCTAGCATAAAGCCTATTTGTGATTTTTGTCATAGGTAGTTTGTTACAGTTCACAAATCATATAGGGGTACTTGTCCAATCCAATGCTGGATAGCAAATCATCCGTGGACGATATCTTGCAGGGCTCAGTCTCAAATCTAGAAAAATATAAGTCCGTCGATCAAAGCCTATGGCGACAGGATGGTTAGATAATATACTGTGATTATAAAAATAATTTATACCATGATACCGAAAAGGGTCTGGAAAATAAAGACTACAAATAAAAAGTTTGTTTCGGTTATTTTCCGGTCTCAAATAGTTCTGCGTATTTAGAGCTAGCAAATATTTATTTCCTAACCAGGATAGATAGCTGCGTAAACCAAGATTGTAACCACTTAATAAAAGTAAATCTCGAAAGGTTGTAGAGAATTTATCTCGGCGATTTCACCTACTTGAAAGTTAGAAATGAAACGAAGCTATTATAGCTAGCTCTGTATTTAAATCACCAAAATCGCCAAAATCAAAAATCAAATCAAGGAGTGAAATCGAAATTTTTGCTCACGTTCGCTATTAAATAAACACGTAAGTCGAAGCCCGTAATGAGTGTATTTTTTACTCGGCGTTATATACCAATACATGTTTGTAAAAATACCTCATGTGACGTATATTTGCTGCGACTTCCTAAACCACGTGCGCGGCGCTAACGTCTGCTCACTTTAGAAGCTTTCTCGACGGAGCAATCACACAGATAAGCGGGTCAGTTTTTATACGCCCACATTTTCATGTGGACGTATATAGTCGTCGCCCCTGTCCGTCCGTCCGTCCACAATTGTTTGTGACCAGTCGACAGGTCACAATTTTTATCCGATTTCAATGAAACTTAAAATATAGATTTATTACCCTAAGATCTCGGTTCCTTTCGATATTGGCATGGGTTATGGCCCCTCATAGTATGAAAAATCACGTTTTTTAGCTTGTGAACAGTGTAGAGGTCACAATTTTGAACCAAGTTGGATGAAACTTGAAATGCATGTTTATAACCCAAAGATCTTGGTTCCTTTCGATATTTGCGCCAATCGGATCGTAACTTCCTGAATTATGGCCCCTGATTGTCCGAAAAATCATCCTTTTAGCTTGTGGTCCCTCTGGAGGTCAAAATTGTTATCCGATTTGAAAAACCGTTTGATTATATCACCGTTACATGGTTATGGAGGTTGAGTTCAAATTTCGTGAAAATCCGACCACAATTGACGGACAAAATGGCCGCCGTTTGTACGCGAATAGTGTGAAAATATATTATATCAAAGTTGTGGACCTTATAGAGGTCACAATTTTGAACTGATTTTGATGAAACTTGACATGTATGTTTATAACCCAAAGACCTTGGTTCCTTTCGATATTTGCGCCCATCGGATCGTAACTTCCTGAATTATGTCCCCTGATTTTCCGAAAAATCGCTTTTGTTAACCTGTGGTGCCTCTGGTGGTCAAAATTATTATCTGATTTAAAAAACTGATTATGTCACCATTACATGGTAATGAAGAGAGGATTTGAATTTCGTGAAAATCGGACCAAAATTGACAGACAAAATGGCCGCCGTTTGTACGCGAATTGTGTGAAAATATGTTATATCAAGGTTGTGGACCCTATAGAGGTCACAATTTTGAACTGATTTTGATGAAACTTGGTTCCATTGCATATTTGCGCATATCGGATCGTAACTTCCTGAATTATGGCCCCTGATTGTACGAAAAAATAACCCTTTTTAGCAGTGGTCCCTCTGGAGGTCACAATTATTATCTGATTTAAAAAAACGTTTGATTATATCACAGTTACATCGTAGTTATGGGCGAGTTTGAATTATGATTTTCAGATGATTACTTAAAATGCAACAACTCTTGTTGACTGCATGGACGATTTAGCTGCCGTGTGGGCGTATGTTTCGTTGCCTGGCAACCTATTTTTATAAGACAAATATTGTGTCTCTGAACCACTCTACACTATATAATGTTTTCTATTCACAGGCATTACGATTTTTAAAAATATGCAACAAGAAGGAACTGTTTCTCTCACGAATAAAAACTCTCAATTTTAAGTGCATGGCCAAAGGCGGGTCACAAATTAGGCATTTTCAAAGAAAATTCAAAACTTCCATTTCTTCAACATAATAGGTTTGACATTTCTTATAAATATATTACTGACTACATATTGGATAATGATTCAATATAATTTTTATCTTCTATAAATGTCTAGCCCTGTTTGGATTATCGCCCTTATTATTATGCCTTTGTGAATACACTTATAATCTACGATTTCTTCAGCATTCCTGTTTTGCGTTTCTTACGTGGGTTATTATATGATATTTATGCTATGGTTTGTACAATTACATGGTCTCAAAAACTTATAGTTTTTTAGTTTTTAACATTATTTCATTATCGCCCTTTTTTATCGGGAAATTGCAACTTCTAGCGACGACGTCATAACAGCTATAACGACGGATTCACGTCATGCCATTCAGTTAGCAGACGACGGTCTCCATAGACGGTCTTACATTCCTTTGCTTCCATGTATTCAGTTTTGTTCTTGTTTCTGTGACGGTTGTAATGTGTGTCCTAATGCATTCAATATACTTCAATCCTCTTCTTCGTTGATTTAATGCATCTAGTTTTTTAGAACTAGGCTGTAGTCATACGAATCAATGTTAATTTTACGACATTAAGTCTTTGCCAAAAGTGCCAATTCGCGGATGGAGAACGCAATGTCTAATGAAGACAAAATTAATGATTTGTCGGTAAAATTAGACAACATTTTTAGTCAGCAAAGTAAAATAGGGTCTAATCAAGCCTTGATCGATCAAAGGCTATCAAATTTAGAAGATGAGCATTCCAAGAAGGAAGAATTTAATAACGAAGACGACCGGTAGAGAGATGGAATAAGCCGGGATGCGCACGCATGCGAATCAAATGCCATCGGTCCAACTACAAACAGTAACAATGCAGCCGATATTCAAAGGGAGTACGAGTCGTTAAGAGATTCCCTGAATAAAGTGAAACTTCCCACTGAATTAAAAGTATTTGACAATAAAATTGGTATTAGACAGCCTGATCAGAATCATTTATCGTCAATTAGTAAGTCAGCGTTACTAACGTTGGCTGCACACCATAGGCCTAGACTTAAAAGTTAGACCAGTCACAGAAGTTGATTTAAATCATTGATTTGTTATTCTCTCAGCTCAAATAAATTACTTACAGTCCGAATACACCGCTTTATTAGTACAGAATACATTTGACAAAGAAACATCCAAGTTGTTCAAAAAATTTGAACGAAATTCATCAACTTTCACCCAGGACAGTCTAAATAACTTGAAAACTGCAGCCGAAATATCTGCAGCTAAATACCAGTACAGTCAGTCTACTAACCTTGTCAGCTCGAATCGCTATAATAGAGGTTATTATGATAAACCCCGTTTACATTACAAATTTTAAGCGTGCCAGGTACCGTTCCTGGTACGGCATCGTTATTTTTTTTGTAGTGTAAACGGGTCAAACACAAGCGTGCCGTACTGAGTACCGTGCCAATCTGGTCCACTGAAGTGAGATGGTCTCGGTACCGTGCCGAGAACAGTTCACTTTAAATTTTCGTAGTGTAAATGCTAACCGGTCTGAGCACGGATTACTGCGCATGCGCCAAATGAACCTTGACATTTTTTCCCGTGGAACTGTATGGACGCACGAAGAAACCGTTGATTTAATTTCTCTGTGGGGGAATGAAAACGTGCAAGTTCAGCTCGAGGGTGCAAGACACAATCACAAAGTTTATGCACGTCTTACAGAATCCCTGGCGGAATTAGGCTACGAACTGCGAAATCGCAAGCAGTGTCAAGATAAAGTTAAGAAGGTGAAGGTGAAATACCGTGAAGTGTTGGACCACAATAATCGGTCGGGAAAGGGGCGAAAGATCTTGGAGCATTTCGATAGGCTCGACCGAATCCTCGGATCAAGGCCTACTTCACGGCCTGAAGTTCTTCTTCAGTCAATAGATGACGACTCAGAGAAAGAAGAGAGTGATGCGTACACCATCGATGAAGAAGCAGTGGATATTGATGGCACAAGTGCCACAAGTCTTGTTGAACTTGAAGACCAAAAATCATACGGACGTAATACAATTTTAAATACAAATTTGTGTAGCGCAATTTTTGAACAACTGTTTTTGTACTGGTATTACGACTGTGTATTCTTGCTTATGGTTGTTTATTGTCCAATTGTAATTGACATCATAATAATTATCTTAATTCTTTTCATTGATTATTAATCACTTGTGTGTAATTATGTATAATAATAACCCTACTCTAATCGTATATTTTTTATTATAATGCTAGTACAGAATGCACCTACATATGTTCATGATTGATCAATATGTTCATGATTGTTCGGAGGGGCTGGGATGGCCTAGTGGTCTAGAGTGTCGCGCTTCGACCTCTAGCTGGCCGGTCACCTCTGGCTTGCGGCTGTGGTTTCGAGCCCTGGTGAGAGCGTATGTGGCATGGAGATAGGGGCGCCTTCTCAACCCCGTGGGTTTCCTCCGGGCACTCCGGTTTCCTCCCACTGCTAAAGACCCCTACGCGCAAGCGAATTATTGAAATAAAATTAAACCATATCTTAGTCCCGAAACAACCTAGTTGTGTTGAGTGGACATTAAACCTCATTTCTTCCTCTCTCTCATGATTGATCAATATGTATAGCCTTACTAATTGTTTTGCAAAATAGATTTAATCTTCTTTTTTTTTTAATGAACAGGAGACAAGAGTGATGATTTACTAGATGTGGATGAGTCTGATGTTGATGGAGATTCTTCAAAAGGTGTCGTATATAATTTAATCTGCATCTTAGAAAATACATTTGAGACAATAAAAATGTTGGATTTTTTTTGCTCTAAAATGTAATCTCAATTTTAGAATTTGTTTCGCTTTATTGGGGGAGAAGACAATATCATGCCAAAAAACCCCTAGCCCTTTCGAATTAATATCAGTTGGCAGTGGTGCCACTGTTCACATAAAATGTCCCTCATGACATTGTTTATCTCTGTCTACATTTAAGCAGAAAATCAAGACATTTAGACCCTTTTACGATATAAACACTGACATATAAATAATAATTTGTTTTGTATTTTTATTAGATCTAGCACCCAAAGATGCATCAACACCCACAAACTTTAGATCTGGTAAACATTGTCGAAGTAAAGATGAAGTGGACACCCAGAGAGTCAAAAAACAAAAGAAAACAAAAAACAGAAAAGGCGGTGGACTCTGCCATAGATAAGTTTACTGCTGTGCTGAAAGAGGTGGACAGTTATTTTCTGGAAATAGAGAAAGAAAGGCAAATAAAGGAAGATGCAAATAAAAAAGTCTATTTGATCTTGTAGCTGAAATAGAAAAGAATCGAATCCAGGTTTGATTACTCATGTTTTCTTAAACAATTAAATACACTGGATTTTGTGGTTTACCATCTGACTGATGATCACAAGGGGCGGTCTTGATAGTTCAGAGCAAACTGGATTTCTTCGGCCCCCATTATTTGACAGATATTCCGATATATTTTGTCATATACAGAATAATCAATACATATGAATGAATACAACACAAGGGTATTATACCATGTAATGACCAACGAGTTTTTATCTGCAAAGCATAGTCAAAAATACTGACTTCACAAGCCGAGTTCGTAGCAGAACAGTAGGACGTTAAACCCCATTTCATTTCATTTCAAAAATGATTCCTATAAAATGATTCCTATACAGACGTGGATACAGAGGGCGGGCGCACGCCCCCTCTATTTTTTTTGCAGTGGTGAACATATATTCACGCGAGAAAGGAAAACAAAAACAGTTTAGGCTGGAAATCGTAATTTACAGTACCAGTATGAAATTAGTCCTTGTGGGCAGTTTTGTCCACTCAAAAATCATGGGTCGAGCTTCGTACTCCCTACTTGGTGCAGCACGCCCCCTTCCCCTTCTGAATATCCTGGATCCGCCCCTGCTATAAACGCTAATCGTGGAAAATTTGAATGTTGCATCATGTCGTTTGCTGTTTTTTTACGGCAAAACTTTGCCCGGTTGGTGCCTACATGCCATTAATCTACATTTCATTTCATTTTACCACTGTTTCTGCTTATCCTTAATTGCTTTGAGCTGATTCTAATTCCAATGTCGTTTGTTTTCTCATTAGACTGAAGAACGAATGCGGAAACATGACCATGAGCATGAACTGAAAATGTTCAGTATGATGATGCAGGCCATGAACGGGGCACATGGAACACAAGCAAAAAATCAGTATCCCAGTCAGATGTCTGTGATACCTTCCAGAGTGACGCCTGTGATACCTTCCAGAGTGACACCTGTGATACCTTCCAGGCAGAACAACAACCAGGACAGTTTAAATTACCATTATGAAAGTGAAATGCCCCCATTTTCCAATTTTGGGCCTTATTCGTTTGGTGATAATTCAGCGTAAAGTAGATGAAGGTGGATAGTTGATGTGCCAAATAATATTTTGATACATTTGTTTTTGTTAAGGAAAGCTAAATATATATTTTTTTATTATGCCCAAAGATACATTATGTAAAATGTAGATAAAGAGCTGACCATTCTTCCTATAATAGCTCAAAAATAGATAATGTAAAATTTCATTTAAATTACTTCATTCTAAGCCAAGTTATCACTGTCTGTAGTTTTGACAAGATGTGTGCATTGTAGTAACCGGGACACTAGTCTGTTCGACACATAGCCTCGCTTTTTTATTTTTAAATTAAATTTTCAAATGGCGAACCATTCTAATCTAGTTAAAATCTTGAATGTCTAATGCCATCGAGATTTTTTTATGGTCTTGTTTTGCTAATAACTGGTCAGATTTGCACTTGCATGATGCATGTTTAAATTCATACAAAATTTATGGTCAAGATACGAAGAAGTCTATTAAAAATCGTTTGGATGCTCAAGAGACCAAAGTTATCATCTGATTGACTTTACACTTACCTTGTTTTTAAGCCCTTGAAACGAATAAAACTACTGACTTTCATCGATTTACAAAACATTTTCAGCGTAATTCAACATTTTGGCATGGATTGTGAAATATCCAAATTGCAGTCTAAACAGTCATTAAATAGCATTTTGCTGACACAATCTCAGATGACATGTGACATGCATAGGGCATGAGCATTCATATTGTTATGTCAGAGTATAACTTCTCTTGCTGCCAACTGCATGGTATACGTCCATTTTCATTTAACCCGGTTGGTGTAAAAAAAAACTAAAAACCTTTTTCCATCATCATTTTTTATTTCAAAATCAAATGCATTAAATGTATGTACAAATGCTTATATTTATGTTTATAACTCAGGACATATTCTCCCTTCCATCAGGACTTAAAGTACAATATTGGTGTCAGTTATTATCACATATGTGATAGAACTGGTTAAACACACTCCAAATATAATTTTAACACAAAAATCATTGCTACAATAGATGCGTTACGAAGTTTTCAAGAAAGAGATGTGACGAACGCAAAAGGAAAACACAAGTTATCCTTCTAAGTTCTATATAACTAACTGAAGTGACGAGTGGTAACAGATACACGGGCAAATTTCTGTTCTCCTATAATTCCTTCGAAGACCAAAAGTAGTTATATGGGACCGCAAGAGCATATCTGACAATTCAAACAAATAATTGACTGTAACTAGATAAGAACAGAAATCGAGAAATATATAGAAAAAGTCCACCTTTATTTCTTAAAGAATGATTAAAAAAAGGGAATATACAGACTATTTCTATTCATCTCGTTTTCCCTTACCTAGTGACATTCAGTGAGCAGAAATTGCCTGTGTATCTGCTGTTACTCGTCACATATTTGGAACGTGTTTAACCAGTTCTATCACATATGTGATAACGGTCAACTCCAAGATTGCCCTTTATGCTGTAGCGCCCAAGCTCTGTAAAATGTAGAATTTTTGATTTCCATAAATAATGGTAACATTTTAATTCAATGTTGTTCATTTTGACATATAACAATGAGTGAAAAGTTTTTGTAATTAACATTTTTGTTATGAATGACATTGTTACAAATGCATGCAAGGGTTCATGTTTATCCATTAAGAAAATTACAAAATGCATTGCGAATGTTGCCTGCAGATGCAAATTCTTGCTCATTGTCCATGTTTTCGACCACTGGAGTTGGTTTTGGATTATCAAGTTCAATGTTCCACTGATCGAAATACACTTCTCCCTGTTTCTCACATAATATGTTATGCAGTACACAACATGTAAGTATTAAGTCTGGGGTATCTTTTATATCACAATGAACTCGTTTTTGCAAACGTCTCCATCTACCCTTAAGACGGCCAAAGGCATTTTCAATTACCATTCTGTTTCTGCTCAAAATAAATTATTTTTTTTTTTGTTCAGCAGTCATATTTGCTGACTCAGCATAAGGTTTCATTAACCATTGTAATAAAGGGTAGACAGGGTCACCAAGAATAACAGCTGGAACCTGAACACCAGAAATATTTCTGGAATGATTTGCAAAGAGTTTCCCTTCTTGACCCATGTTATACAATTTGGAATTGGCTAGAACTCTGGCATCATGCACCCGTCCTGGCCAACCAATACATGTGTCACGAAACAAATAATTAGAATCTACCACTGCTTGCAGAAGAATACTGTACCACCCCTTTCTGTTGTAATAATCTGTCTGATCATGCTTAGGAGCGATAATAGGAATGTGGCAACCGTCAGTTGCACCAACACAGTTTGGAAATCCCCATTTTTGTTCAAAATTTAACATGATGTCGTACAATTCATCTCCCTCGGGTAGATATATGTATCTTTTTGAAAGTCTTTTATTGATGATTTTGCAAAATTCTTTTAGAATCAAACATATTGAGGAGCGAGAAATGCCAAAAAGGTGGGATATTGTTCTGTATTCACATGGAGTTGCAAGTGTCCAAAGGGATATTGCTACTCTCTTTTCAACAGGTATGCATCTTCGAAAAGATGTATCTTTTCGTTTGATGTAAGGTCTTAATGCATCGCATATCATATTGAAGGTGTCTTGTCTCATTCTAAAAAGAAGAAATAAAATTCAATTAAAGGTTGTTGATATTCCTTTGAAGAATTGGCAAACTTCACTACTGTGAAAGTTGAATTTAATCTGTCCATTAAGAGTCTTAATCCCTTCAGTATTTACAAATATCTAGAAGTGAATATTTGGCATCCTCTGCATACATTATAAAAGGGACATGTCTTGAACAAGCCAGCATCGTCTAAGCAAAAATAATTACTAAAATCGTTTGACGATCATCTGAATAATTCAAGCCAAAAGTTTATCTTCGTGGGTGGATTAACCAAGCTGTGAAATTTAGATTGTTCAAAAAAAAGCAATTGGCAATCTGCATACCTATAAAATATTTTGCTTATTGGAAATGCTGAATGTTTTGTCATTTACTTTCTCCATGCAGTGCAGCCCACCATAAAACCTTTGAAATGTATATTATCAATATCAGTTACTGTACCGTACCTGAAGTTTTCAATCCATTGCTCTTCATTGAAAGTGTTGCAAACAATGTAATTCCACCATCCCCCACTTCTTTCATGTGCCCACAAAAAAAAACATAGCATGCATAAATGAATTTGCTTTTTGTTAGCTTTCATCTATTTATTTATGACCAATTGGCTGTGTACAGTAGTCTAGTACAGTACAGTTGAGTTTCACTGCCCACTGCAGTCATTCATTGGAACAAGGAACATTATTGTGAAGGACAACCAAGTGATAGTGTCTTTCCACCCCAAACACTCATTTCAATAAAGCCATGCAGCTATAATTATTATATTCTGAATAATAACGATTAACTTACCTGTGTACACGGCGAAATTCCAAAACTGAGAAATACAAAGTATTTATGAACGACATAATTATTCGTTTTCGTCTCCTCTGAATAACTAGATGTGACTGCTAACTCATTCAAAACAGGCATCAAGTTTGTTAAAAATTGACCATTCTTTCTTGATTTCTTTCGTACTCTCAAAAACAGAAAGAAAACAAAAAAGAAAGGGCCAAGCGTACCAAAATCAACCGCCATTATTGTTTTCATCCGGGTAACTTGCTTAGGGACTGAAATTAACTTTTCTGTGAAGAGTGCTTGGCACGGTTCCAAGACCGGTAATGTAAACGGGTCAATTTCTTGAAATTTATCGCGACCTGGTACCGTGCCCAGTACGGCACGCTTATCACGGCCAAGTGTAAACGGGGCTATTGACGTGATCTACCCCAGCGAGGAAGATTTTTTCGAGGAGGATTTACGAATAATTATCAACGAAGATCAAATGACTCCTATCAAAGATTTCAGTCATCAATTCCAAATGAAAGGAACACTGACGAAAATTAATATTATATGTGCATATGCCCCACAGTTAATAATTATTTGTTATTGTTTCATATACTTTATTATTAATGTGTTTTTCAGCTTTGAGAACATCCATATCAGAATGGAAGGAAATTCAGACACATTCAACGGTTCTTAATTGGATTGAACATGGTATTGATATACCTTTTGAGTCAAAACCCGAGTCATTTGTAGCTAACAATCGTCATTTTTCTAAACGCGAACATGATTTTTTAACTAACG
Source organism: Patella caerulea (assembly GCA_036850965.1). NCBI lineage: Eukaryota > Metazoa > Mollusca > Gastropoda > Patellidae > Patella > Patella caerulea. Next base: position 42,032,541 of record JAZGQO010000007.1, read on the forward strand.
AAATCAGTAAACTAATAAATGATGGTGTTCTTGTTGAATGTAAAGAGTCTGTTTCAAAACCGATTTGTATTTCTCCTATTTCATGTGTCCCAAAGAAAAATCACAAACTAAGATTAGTCGTTGATTTATGACGTTTAAATTCTTATATTACTCCCAAAAGCTTTAAATATGAAGATATTAGGGTCATTAATTATATAGTCAAGCCTAAAGAAAGTTCACAGAAGTACCTTGGTATCTCGTTTCAAAATAGAATTTTTAAAAGGAGTAAATTACCCTTTGGGTTATCAGTGTCACCGTATTTCTTTTGTAAAACATTGCGACCAATTATTGCACATTTGAGAGCCTTAGGTTTAAAGATTTCAGTCTACGTTGACGATTTTATTTTGGCTTCAAATTCTGAAGAAATTGAGTGTCATAAGCAATTGTTACTTTCCCTTTTACAAAGATTAGGAATTTCTGTGAACTTTGACAAGTCAAGTTTAGAGCCTTCTACGAGGAAGGAGTATATTGGTTATGTTATAGACACTAACAATACTGATGATAATGTTTGGATATTTATTCCTAGAAAAAGAATTACAAAATTACGTCGTTCTATAAATTTATCATTAAGGAGAAAATGTGTGACTGCTAGAGAATTGGCTAGAATAGCCGGACAATGTGTGTCTATGTCACGCGCGATTCTTCCAGGTAAACTGCTATTGAGAAACTTATATCGTCTTCTGCGTGAAAAGTCTTCATGGCAGGATCGTCTTAAATTAGATTCAGGAACAATTCAAGATTTAACGTGGTGGAATTCCGCTCTCGATTCATGGAATGGAACGAAAATAGTACACAATACTATAGATGTACAAATGTTGACGGATGCGAGCTCCATAGGATGGGGCGCTGTGTTAGAAGACAAGCAAGCCAGAGGGTTGTGGAACCAAGAAATGTCTTTCGAACACTCAAATGTGAGAGAAATGCTAGCTGTGCTACTGGCGTTGAAGTCATTTCAACAACACATTCGCGGCAAAGTGGTCCAATTATTGAGCGACAATATCTCAACAATAGCTTATATCAACTATCAAGGTGGAACAAGTGCTCGACTATCTCAAATAGCAACCTCGATTTGGGCCGAGGTTCTCAAAAACAATGTAACATTAACTGCCAACAACATCTCCGGGTGTCAGAATACGCGTTCAGATTTCCTAAGCAGGACAGTGTCTCATCCGGACTGGAAGTTACATCCCATGGTGTTTCAGTATCTGGACAGAATTTGGGGTCCACACACAATAGACAGGTGTGCTTCGTTTTTAAACCATCAAATACCAACATACAACAGTCTCAGTTTATTTCGATCCTCAATCAACCGGCATCGATTGTTTAGGTCAACAAAATTGGAAGTACCACAACAACTTTGTAAATCCACCGTTCCAAATAATTCCAATGATATTAAAAGTCATAATTCAACAAAAGGCGGCGGCAACTGTGATTGCACCATTGTGGACAGCAAAGCCGTGGTTGCAAACACTAAAACGTCTGTCAATCTCACCTCCAATACGCATTCCGAACAGTCGAAATTCTTTCATACAATTCGGGAAACTTCCAGAACCACTCAAAAATATGAAGTGGAAGATATTCGCTTGGAGGATATCTGGCAACAACATCTAAGAACGGAAGGATGATCGTATCGTGCTTCCAGACAATTTATGACATGTTGGGCTAAATCAACATTTTCTCAGTATGAACACCATGTAAATTTATTTAAAGAATATTGTGATAACAAATGTATTTCATTTCCTCCAAGTTCACAGCACTGTTAAAAATGGGTGTAATCAAAAACTCTAAAGGGTGTAAAACCCGTGTAAACTTTACACCACAGTTTGTGTTTTTGCATAGTGACACCGTTACAAGTGTAACTAGCCAAAACGAACTTTACTAGCAAGTGTAAATTATATTTTCTACAATTTAACACCTATGTGGTTGTATTCATATGCGCTTTATGGTGTATTGGGTGACCTACGACCATTTGGGTGTATATTGTAATTTACACCAAAAAGGTGTAATGAATGCTGGCAAACAAAACCTAGTGAGGTGTTAGTTTTACACTGAGCATAGTGCTGTAAAAGAGTAAGTGTACACGCCCAAAATCGGTGCAATTAAAAACTTAAAGTCGTATTATTATACACTGAAGTTGTGCCTCAAATAAAACAAGACACTGTCATACCACATTAGAAGTAAATGAACCAGTGTACCAAGTCTTCTTAAAAAAAAAATTCTTTATCGTGCTGTTTTTGTTTTTTGTTTGGGGGGGGGGGGGGGTACTTGCGCAGAGATACACTCTCTTGAACCATTGAATAACCCGAGTGGTATTCAATGGTCATTGAGTTCTATCTATATATAAATGAATAAATATAAATAACAAAAATATACATTATTGTTTACTGGCATAGCCTAGGCTACATGTGTTTGTCATTTCTTATACAAAATGTAAGCGCGAGTGCGCGTGTCAATGACGTAAAATATTCCTACGAGAACGTTGGTGTTTTCTCTCTGAGGACTGGGTAATCGGGTCGTATTTCGCGCCATTTTTACAACAGCCGCGTCACGAGCGTCTTCAACGACAGAAGAATGGAGAGAATGGACTCAATTACGGGACCTAGACCGGATCACGCAGAAGGTATAATGTGACATACATGTCGTGATTAATATTAGTTTTACAGGTTTAATGATAGGCCTATCGATTGGGCCCGAAATCCAACTTCTGTCTTACTGTCAAATGATTCTTTCTTTTTTTTTTATTATGGAATTCTCTCAGCTTCCCTCGCCATGTTAACTTCCTTTATCTTTAGAGTTATGTCCCTTTCAGAATGGTTGAAATGTTGAATGTTGTCGAAATACGGTCGATGTAATAATATGCGTTTGATGTATTTTCGCTTTATGATTCTGTCCGAAGTTAAAATAGGGTTGAAACTTATTTTAGACATGTAAGTATTACTCATAGAGCGTATAAAAGTCATGTGTATAGATCACATAATCAATATCATAAGGGAAAGAGCACATCTTCTGAATTCAATGAAGGAATGAATGGGCCTACTGCAAATAAATTGTCTTTTAAATGTGCACTTTGTTTTCAAGACAAAATTCCTACTTTAAAAAAATTAATATCCCATTTAACAAGTCATATAATTGATGGAATTTCTGTAGTTTGCCCCTTTCGGGAATGTAAAAATGAATAAAAATGTAGCCTCTTCTTTTAAATCACATGTTACGCGGCATCATAAGCAGACATTCGTAAATGTTGAGGGCTTAATAGATTCAGAATACAGCTCTATCCTATGTCCAGCTCTTTCTAACAGCTATGATGACACCGAAATGTTTGCTTCCAGTGTGAGCCAGATTGATGAACAAACAGTTGACGATGATGAGTTTCGAGAAATATTTTTAAATACTCTATCATTTTCTATTTTAAAAATTCAGGAAATGTGTTATTTACCCATTTCAACAGTTGATTCAATTTTATCTGAAATGTCTTCACTAAATGAACATACAGTTAATTCATTACAGTGCAGCCTGACTAGTATTCTTAAAGAATTAAACATAGAAGCTGACATAATGGATAAGATAAATGAATGTTTTTTGAATAACATTTTTGATCAATCTATATATCACCTAAAGACAAATTATTTACGTAATAAATATTGGAAGCCTCAATTGAGGTATGTAGAGCCTATACGTATTACATTAGACAGAGATGATTGTCATGTAAAACAAAGTTATGAATATATCCCATTACTAGAAAGTTTGAAATCACTTTTATCCATCGAACAAGTATTAACTGATGTAATGAATCCACTTTCACAGCCCAATTCTGATGTTTTAATGGATTATAGTCATGGTATGTATTTTAAAGGAAATGATTTGTTTGCCCATAAAAAAATGCATTGCAAATCATTCTATATTTCGATGAATTTGAAGTAGTTAATCCCAGTGGTTCAAAACGCGGAATTCATAAAATTTCTGCTGTATACTTTAACTTAGCAAATATTTATCCTTGGCACCGATCTGAACTTAAGACTATACAACTTTGCATTTTATGCCATAATAAAACGCTAAAAAATGTTGGATTCAGTAAAATTCTTGAGCCACTTTTATTTGATTTAAAGGTATTGGAAAGTGAAGGAATTCAGGTGCTTAATATTCCTGAGAGCTTTTTTGGCACTGTTGCCTGTGTTGCTGGGGACAATTTAGGTAGTCATCAAATAGGTGGATTTACAGAGAGTTTTAGTTCCAACGTGAGATGCATTTGTAGATTTTGTATGGCCTCACCCGAGGATATTCAGACTATCTTTAATCCCACCTGCTATGAGTTAAGAAATAAAGCCAATTATGATTTGCATGTGCAGAAAACAATTGAATCTGCTCCTGGAAGTATAAACTTGTATGGTATTAAATCAAATTCTGTACTTAATAATTTGACTTATTATCATGTTACTCGTGGTTTACCACCAGATTTCATGCATGATGTTTTCGAAGGTTGTGCAAGGTATGAAATTCCCTTTATATTACAGAAACTGGAGGATAACAAATATTTTTCTAAGAATGATTTGTTTAAAATAACGAGAACTTGGAGATATGGGCCCAATGATATTACTAATAAACCTCCTGTACCTAAAAGTTTTAACTCTATCGGCAAGTGCTTCTCAGATGTGGACTCTAATTCGTCTTTTACCTCGGATGATAGGAAATTTTGTACCAAAAGAGAATAAAACTTTTCAAATTTTGTTGTTGCTAAAACAAATTTCTGAAATTGTATGTGCACCCAAAGTAAACATAAATGTCGTGTCTTATTTAGATTCTCTGATATCGGATCATTTAGAATTATTTTCTTCAGAGTTCCCTGAGAAACGACTTATACCAAAGCAACATTTTTTAATTCATTACCCTCAGCAGATCTTGAATTTTGGTCCCTTGAGGAGCTCATGGTGCATGAGGTTTGAGGCTAAGCATAATTATTTTAAAATGCTTAGCCACAGACTTGGGAATTATACCAACATTTGTTACACGCTTGCTTCAAGACATCAAAGAATGCAAGCATACTTAACTTCATCAGATGATAATTATTTTAAGGTTTGATCATATTGTTTCTGCTTCATCCATAGTAAATGTTAAAACTTTACTGCCAGAAATTCGCCAAGCTTTAGTTCAGAAAAATATTTTGGATACAGAAATCTGTCAAACAAGTAAAATTATGATTAGTGGTGTTTTGTACGAATCAGGCATGTACGTAGTAACTGATTGTGTGGAGTTAGAAGTTTTGGAACTGTCAAAAATCCTTGGGATTTATTTACAGAGAAAACATTTGAATTCTGTTGGTGTTAATGCAGAAAATGTAATATTAGTTACTGAAATACAGAAGTCTAGATACGATTGTCACTTAGGTGCCTTTGAAATGCTAAATATGAACAAAATTAATGTTTGCAACCTTTCAGAGTTAGTTGATTATTATCCACTGGATGAGTATATTGTAACTGGTATAAAATATGCATGTCTTAAACACCTTGTTACTAAAGTTTGAAATTTTTCAAACTGAACATGCGTCTGACGACAGTCTTTTGTTTGTTTACATTTCTGCACATTGTTTTTCTATGAGTTGTTATTAAGGATGTAAACATTTACTCAGGCGATAGGCCACAGCTGGATTACTCTAAAATACAATCCAAAAATGAATAATTTATTAATGAAAAAGTAAGTCTATTTCCTTTAATTGCCTTACTGATGGCAATAATAAATATTTACACGGAAACAAGCAACTGTTCAATTTCTTTGATACAATCTGATTAAAACACAGATCCTTTTTTGTTTCTATTTTTTATATTTCAAAATTTCGTTTTTACTGGTCTTCACAACACTAGGATCTGGATGAGTTGTTATATAACAAGCATTCTAGTTGGTGTGAGGAAATAACCCAAGAAATGGTGGGTAATCCCCAAGAAACGTCAAGGCTGACTGGTTAATCAGAGTCTAATGTCATAGTGTCAAAAGCCACACTTATTACAAGTACAATCGGTCCATTCTGTGTGTAGTGTAGGTCGTCGAAAGTATTAAAAAACGAAATATAGATCTGATTTTCATAGAAATAATGAATACTAAAGACATCTGTGAGACAATCTGGATTACGAATGTAAATATTGCAGATCCATTAAAATGCAACATCTGAATAAGTGTTCATAATATCTTTTTGAAATTGAAAAAAGAAAAATATAAAATGTTGATTTATGTCTTGACAAGGCAATGGAGTAAATTAAGTGTAAAGCGCTGCATTCACTAGGGTTGAGTCTCCAGGAGTCGATAATTTCATTATGGTTATATTAACTTAAATTCTTTTTATTAAACAGGTATGTACACAGTAACAGTTCTAGCAACTCATGAGGATTCAGCAAAAATAGTTAAACTTGAATCCAAGGATACTGGTATACATTTGAAGCTTAAAAACATATTTGAGATTCCCAAGTCAGATGATATTGTCATTCAAAAATTTAACAAAGATTGGGACTCATATATAGACATCGAATCCTCAGAAGAAATTGAAAACAATTCGAAAATTAAAATCGTGTGTAAAAAAAAGAGTTGTGTCAACATCATTGCTTTCGAATCAAGATTTTGTTGAATCTACAACAGATCTTGTATCAATCATTCCACAGAGAAACTACACCTGTGGGAGTGGAGATGGCTCAATTATTTCTAGTGATCACGAGGAAAAGACCCAATCTCCTAAAGATGCCCACTGGGCTGAAGAAAAATTAGATTTGAGTCTACTATCAACCAGATTAAGAGAAAGAGTGATACGCGCACAACCATTAGATTGGTGCACTCGTCATGAATTAAGCGAATGCATTCAAAGTCACATCTTCAAATATACCTTCTATCCTAAGCCTGAGGAAATAACTTTGATATGTAGAAACCTAGTACAGCAGTTTCCTAACTTAATAGAACACATTGGTACCGGTTACGATGCATTGCGACAACGGATCGTAAATAAGCTTAAAAATGCGAGAAGGCCTATGGACTCACCAGAAATTCTCATCAAGAAAAAAAAAACAGCACATACTCCATGTTCCCGCAAAACATTTTCCTCACTGCAAACGAAGGGTATTGTTAATTGGTCTCCCTCCGAAAGCTTTGATGAAAATATTGACAAGGAAAGTATGGATTGTGATGAAAAAATAGAAGAGCTTCAAATGGAATACAGAAAAATTTATGGAAAAGACATTAATAAAATAAAGCACCTCATGAATGCTACTTTTGTACAGAGAGGGAAATTAATTAACTCGGGGGCCACAATTGTTGACATATTAGATACCTATCCGGCACTTAAAATGAAAGAAGAACTTTCTTCAGAGGTTGAAAGATTAATGATGTCAGCAATTATGATATCCCCCTTCCCATTTGAAAAACTATTTATTGAAAATCTGCAAAAATTTTCACCTGCGACGATCAATTTAGCAGATGCCAAAAAGAAGAAATCAGATTATTTAGTTTCAGAACTTTGTAAGCTGTCAGAATTTAAATCCGAATCAAGAGAAATTAAGGATGAGCATTATTGCATTAGTAGCCTCAATGTCTTACCAGAGTTATTAGGCTCAAGAAGGGATTGTTTTGTTGTTGAATATCCAGTAAGTAAAGTTTTATTGTAACATTTTATCAGTATCCTGTGATTTACCAACCTTGTGGGTTTTCTCCGGGCACTCCGGTTTTCTCCACTGCTAAAAGCCCCTACGCGCAAGCGAATTACTTAAATAAAATTAAATTATATGTTAGTCCCAAAATGACCTAGTTTGTGTCGTGGACATTAGACTCAATTTCTTTCTCTTTCTCTTTAAATTATCAGGTGGGACATTGAGTCAAGCTGCTGGTTTCAGTCCCACACTTGTACGTCGCATGTCCAAAAATTAAATATTCTTAATTGCATTATTCAAGGTAATCTTTGGCTCAAGAAGGGATTGTTTTGTTGTTGAATATCCAGTAAGTAAAGTTTTATTGTAACATTTTATCAGTATCCTGTGATTTACCAACCTTGTGGGTTTTCTCCGGGCACTCCGGTTTTCTCCACTGCTAAAAGCCCCTACGCGCAAGCGAATTACTTAAATAAAATTAAATTATATGTTAGTCCCAAAATGACCTAGTTTGTGTCGTGGACATTAGACTCAATTTCTTTCTCTTTCTCTTTAAATTATCAGGTGGGACATTGAGTCAAGCTGCTGGTTTCAGTCCCACACTTGTACGTCGCATGTCCAACCTCCCTCTGCTAAAGACCCCAAAACCCAAGCAAATTCTTAAAATAATATTGTGATCTGTGTGTCAATAAAATATCCACAATCTGTTTATTCAAAGTTTTTTTTATTTGTGTTTTTTTTTGTTTTTTTTTTCAGGAAACCACGAGCCTAGAAGATATATGTGATGGGCCAGTATCACCGTATATTGCTTCCATAGGAAACACCCACATTTCTAGCAATTTTTATGTTGTAGCAGAGAAAACTATCTGGTGCTACACCAATAGTTATGTAAAATCTGTGTTTATATTGTTTATTTCATACTATGTCTATAATATGGAGTATCCTAAAAATGCTCAGGCATGGTTTCTGTATTTACAGTTTTGTTTATTTGAAATTTTATCGAAAAACAGACCTCCATGTAAGATTATCACTTTTTTTGAAAAGGTTAAAGGTAAAACTTACTAAATAACTGAAGCATTTTATATTTAAAACCGGTCTATAAACTGGTCTTGCCTTCAATGTCCAGAGTACATATAATATATTACCTTTAAAATAATGTCTTATAAATGCTCCATTGATAATTTATATAAGGTCTGTTCCATTTCATACCATGTCTTTTGGGTATGATTTCAGTATTTACATTTTTATTTTTCTGATGTATTTTGTATTGGAAACCTGTCTTTAAAATAGTTTTGGTTATCAGTTTTGGTTTTTGTTTTTCTGATGTATTTTGTATTGGAAACCTGTCTTTAAAATAGTTTTGGTTATCATAACTTTAGATGCATTCAAAAATGTTCATTTGTGCATACAGATTTATTCATTTGTTTTAAATGTCGACCTTTATGTGGATAGATTCAGAAACTTAGTTGATAAAAGAAATTGTTCTGATCATTATTAGATAATACAACATATTTTTTGTTTTTAGGTCATATAATTTATTTACCTACAGAAGTACTGAACAATATATTTAGTTACATTAATCAGAAAGAGAGACTTTTAAGTCTTCAGTTCGTTTGTAAACGCTTTAAGAATATTGTTCAAACACCATTATTTTGGACAGAGGTTGATGAGGAGATTATCAAGTCTGAATCTGGACTTAAATGTGTTACTCTATTGCGTAATATGTATATAAAGAGACTGTCATTATCAGGTCGATGGATGTCTTCAATTTATCCTGGTACTTTAGGCATACATTTAATGCTGTGCGATCAGCTGATTGAGCTTAATGTACACAGTGATCATTTATCTGATCTCGGTTTCTTAACAAATTTAAAAAAATTAAAAGTTCTCCGACTTTCGTATTGCCCAAGGATTAATGTTAATTCATTGTTAAGGGCATTGCTTTCATCTACTTTAAATTTAAAGGTTTTAGAATTATGTCATTGTTATACCTTTACAGAGAATGATCTTTTGGAATTAACCAGAATTGTCAAATACCTTGATTTGTTGGATATTAGCTTTTGTAGTCGGATTAGTCTCCAAAATATTGTTACAATTTTGGATGATTCATATATAAAATGTTTAAAGGTAACCCCTAGTATCTATTCTTCTGGTAGTATTTCTTTTGATGCTGTACGTAAAAAATCCCTTGACAGTTGAAATTCGATATAAGAGTAGGATGTAGTGCCGCTGTCCGAGCAAAATTTCCCTCATAGCACACTGTATGGCGTATTAGCTCAGTTCGGAGCAGAACAGTATCATGTTAAACTCTATTTCATTTGGAAACATTAAAATATAAGAGGAGAGGGGCGGTGGTAATTCCCCGGAACCCCTCAACGGGCGCATAATATAGAAATTTCAGAGGGTGTAAACAATGTAGAACTATACCATTTTTAAATTCGTTTAGTTATGACACCATAGAATGGGATCAATAATGGCCCAATCCCCAAAACCCCTACCTCCAGACACAAAACCGGTGATTTAGAAATGAAATAAAGTTTAACACCCTGCTATTATGCACTGACTATGCTAATGAAGATGGAAAAACGTCATGAAGTCTGCAATTTCTGGGGATTTTGTACGGACAGGGGCGCTATAGTCTACTCTTTGTTTACGTAATTGGGTTTTCGTCCCATGAAGACACAGTTCCTTGTCAGGCAATAACAGGTGGAAAGCACACCGGAAACCCGGGATCTCATTGTTACCAAGCCAGTGACTTACTCCCCGAGGCACCGCGACTCCCGATGATTTGGAAGCTTGGCCCGATATAGGTGACTTCAATAATACCATAAATACTTTGTTTGTGTGCGTATAACATTTCATACTTTTGAGGGGAAGAGATAAGCTAAACTAAGCATGACCGATTTATAATTATTTATTCACTTTCATGATGAAGTAATGAGTTTTTGCTATATATTATTCTGTTAGAAAACAAATAGGTCAAAACAATCGATAGTACATTATTTGTGAAAATGCACGATAAAATAGCCTATTTATTTATCTGGTCATTTTTACGTGTTCCTAATGAGCCACCATACAATTGTAAAGCGCCGTCTGTTAGCAAACTGGGCTTAGAATTATGACAGCTTCACCGCGCAACATTTGTGAAATGTCAAAATGTTAACAAACTAAACAGACTACAATAAATTAAAACTAATAATGGAAAGAGAACAAATTACAAATTCTAACTACAATATTTAAGAAATAAGTAATATAAATTAGCATTTTTACATGTTTAAATAGCCAATTTAACATTTGTTAGTAAGAAGTTACATGCATAGAAGTAAGCATATTAGCATAGGCATTACTAGGTTAGGAGTTAGAAGTATGGAGGAAATTCCGCTCCATACAGATATGCTATCAGTATTTTAAAACAATATGTTTGCACACTGAAATTACACTTTTTAAAAAAATCATTTTAATGGATGTTCTGTTTCTAAGCCCACATATAATATTGAAAACATTATAATGTGTAGATGAAAAATACCGATCGCTATCAAGTACAGCACATAGGCCATTCACTGTATTATTGACCTTAGGGAATCGATTTTTAGGTCACCCGAAATTACCCGAAATTTTAAAAGCGTTACGTGTCCGGATAAGCAACTTAGCCATTCTTAGTCAAAACAACTCAATTTTTTTAGCTCAAATTTTGAGACAAGGTATATACACCATTGCTCTATATTTTTACGTTGAAATTTCATACGTACCCAGACTTTTATTTTTCCGATTATGTTCAAATTAGGATAATCCTTTTAAATATTGGTCGTATTGACATTATAAAATTTGCATGAATGTAAGTCTAAATGTCAGATAGTGTCGTGTTTTTTTGTTTGTTTTTTTCCATTCTTACACCATATTTATTTAATGAGGATAACATTATCTAATAATACATAATTATTGGATCTGAAAACTGTCTGTTAGGATTATGTTGAAAATATTATTATTAATACCCCTTTAAACTCCTCAATTTCTTTATGAAAATGTTAATACCCGTTACCCTGTACTTTCTTTCTTTTGTAGGTCTCTGAATATAAGATAAGCTCTTCACTGCAACCCTCCATAAATAACAAAATGTGAAAAATACTTTGTCAGTAATTTCGGAAGAGGGCCTGGCAAGGACATTGTCTATTCGATTCGTTGGAGTACATGTAAAATATTCCTTGAAAATTTTCGAAATAAGAGTAGGTAATTATTAATTTGCTGTCTGGACAAAATTTACTCCATAGCACACTGTATGACAAACACTTGTCATTATTTGCCTAACCATGCAGAAAAATAGGAGATAAACCTCCATCTGTTAAAATATGCAGCCTCTATCGTGTTCAGAAAAACTGGTCCTCTATTGCTATTCGGAGGTTTTCAGGTTATCTTTTTTAATGTCTGTAATTGTTAAAATGAATAAAGGGGTTCTTTTTTTATGTATCCTATTGTTGTTGAAATATGTGTTAGTAATATTCCTCTAACAAGAAAAGACCCCTGTACATATGTACTTCAAAATTGGGGGGTTGGGATAGTATAGAGTGCTGTGCATCAACCTCTAGCTGGCCGGTCACCTCTGCCTTGCTGTTGTGGCTTCGATCCCTGGTGTGAGCGTATGTGGCTTGGAGATAGGGGTGCCTTCTCAAATTCATGGGTTTACTCCCACACGAAAGACACGCGCGTGCGCTTTGATAATAACAATACAAAATAAGACTTGTCTGCTATATCATCTTCGGTGGAAGTTGTCGTGTAACTCTTAAGAACAACAGTTCAAAATTGAAGAAGCATGGACAGAAAGATGCTGTCCGGGGAAAAATTCTCCTTCCTTGGATTTTGCAAATAGTCATAGAATAAAGACTACCATATGTTATCGAAACGAAATACTGAAGGATTGCATGTGTTGACAAGATAATGTTAAAACCCAATTCCATATAGTTCAAAATTGAAGAAGCATGGACAGACAGATGCTGTCCGGGCAAAACTCTCGAAAATAGTTTTGAAGAATTGATTGTTTACAAAATTATGATGCCAATGTGTACCAATGAGCTTGTGTTTTTTGTCCCATCTACACAACTAGACACTGTTCTTTGCCATGCTGACACCAGCATACATAATCCTTATATATTCAGATTGGTATTTTTTGTCTTTGGAAAAAATTATAATGAATCAATTTGAATTAAAAAGATCAAGTATGAAGACAATGATTCTAATATTAAGGTTTTATTTTTGCTACGAAAATATTTTAAGTGCATCTTTTCTTTTCTGTGTAAATAGATTTAAAGAATGAGTTTGGTTACAAAAATACACATGATATTGACATCCTTAAATAATGGACCCAAAACAAAAAAGTAGTTTTATTTTTACAAGAAATTCTGTAGATCGATAAAATATAAAAAATTATTTATAAACGAAAATATTTTAAGAGCTTCTTTTTTTTTTCTCTGTGAAAATAAATTTAAAGAATCAGTTTGTTTACAAAATACACATGATATTTACATCCTTAGATAATGGACCCAAAACAAAACAGTAATTTTATTTTTACAAAAAATTTAAGAAAATCTGTAAATCGATAAAATATAAAAAATGAAGCAAAAAAATACAGTCTTCATAATATTATTAACTTCATAAATATAGGAAAGTTGTCTCAAAATTTCCAGTCGCTATTTCAAAATTATTACAAAATAATAACAATAACATCAAATATCAGTTCACGCATAGGTTTTGCAATCTACTGCTATATGGCCCATAGTATGGGATCTTTATTTAAGTACTTTTAAAAAATATAAATACTGAAGTAAAAAATACGGTCTTCGTGTTATTATTAGCTTCATAAATATAGGAATGTTGTCTCAAAATTTCCAGTCGCTACCTCAATTACAATTATTACAAAATAATAACATTAATATCAGCTCACACGACTCGGCTTCATTATAAACAATAGCAAAGCCTTCGACCGGAAGTAACTTGGGTTCTTTTGGATTTCGCGCATGCGATGTACAACATAATTCATCGTCCAATGACAGATACTGCAGGGTCAGTTATCCATATTATATACGGACACAGATCACCAAATATTCATGGGCAATAACATTAATATCAGCTCACACGACTCGGCTTCATTATAAACAATAGCAAAGCCTTCGACCGGAAGTAACTTGGGTTCTTTTGACTTCGCGCATGCGATGTACAACATAATTCATCGTCCAATGACAGATACTGCAGGGTCAGTTATCCATATTATATACGGACACAGATCACCAAATATTCATGGGCAGTCACCCACGAAACAAGGGCGAAAGTTATTTTTAGTCCTTCTCTCTCTTTCCCTTTTTCCCCCTTTTGCATGGCGATTTTTGTTGAATTTTTGTTGTAGAATCGAAGAAAAGGGTTTGAAAATACATTTTCTGCCAGGTTTTGGTGAATATTCATGATTTTGAGGCGGGAGGATACAAGAGTTGTGAGGTTGGTTACGTTGAAAGGGAGGGCCGAAAATTGCAAGGTTAGCTGTCTCTACTTCCAGCTTGTCTATCTCAAGTTTTTCATGAAGAACCTCATGCATGCTTTTGGGCAAAAGTCTGCCACATGTTGCTCCATCTGTGGCAGAAAGCGTTTTTCCCAACGAATATTTGGGAAAAAGTTACAGCCGGTCTAAGAGACGAGAATTAACATTTAAGTCAATGGGGCAATAATTAGTGTCCTGTGGCCATACGATCTATGCCAATGGTCGTATAAACCGCACTCGGCAAACCTCGTAAGATTTCGGAATCTAAACTCGGCTGTACGATGAATTCCGCCATATTGGAACTACTTTAAAGGTCCCGGATGAAACATGGCTGCGCCCATTCCAAACACAAGTTGGCGACCTATTTGGCTAGCGACCTATTCGACCGATCCAGCTGTAAGATAATGACGAAAGTACACTTATATTCTGAGCTGAAGGAATGGATAAAAAATAATATATTCTACTTTCATTTGATAGACATAACGTTGGATTTTATTGGTTGATAAATAGAGACTGTTGTCTTTACTCTAAATAGGTTTCGAACGAACAGGTTGCAGCTCGATCGGTCGAATAGGTCGCTAGCCGAATAGGTTCCCAATTTGTGTAATAGCGTCAAGTTTTCCTGTTAAAGTAAACCGGTAGCCGCATCGCAAATGTATGGGCGTAGGTACATATCACTTACTGTCATACATCCGAGACTAGATGTAGTCTACGTAGTTTACGGAATCTGTCGAGATTAGCCGAGTGGTATAAACCGGTCGATGACTTATTAAAATTTTGGAATAGTATGTAATCAGTAAAAGTTAAAAGGAAAACGCACTAATACCAATATCTTTTATTATTGTTTCCGTCTATTTTCGTGTTCAGTCATACTTCAGTCGAATAATCCAGTCGTATAATCCAGTCGAATAATCCAGTCGTATAAACCAGTCGAATAAACAGGTCGCTCAATATAAGCAGCGGTGGCAGTGAACTAAGATAATATTTTATCAATTCATGCTCGTAGCCATAGCTGACGGAGCCGGGGCACGGGGTAGACTTCGGGCGCCAGGGGCCTTCCCAACTAGTTTCAAGTTCGATTTTACGGGCAAAAGTAGTTTGGCAAGTAAGGTATTCAGACCATAGCTAAGCTATAGCTGAAAGAGAGAGAGAGAGAGAGAGAGAGAGAGAGAGAGAGTGAGAGAGAGAGGGGGAATTGGGTTTAACGTCCACTCGACACAAAGTATGTCATTTCGGGACTAAGATATGGTTTTTAATTTTATTTCAATAATTCGCTTGCGCGTAGGGTCTTAAGCAGTTGGAGGAAACAGGAGGACCCGGAGAAAATCCACGAAGTTGGTCAGGCGACCCTTCTCATTGTCACATACAACCAGGGATTCGAAACCACGCCAGTTGACTCAATGACAGGCTTCATGATACAGCAAGCACATGGAAACCGTTCGGCCATCAACTCCCACCCCCACCCATAAATGAATGAGTCAGATGCTCGGTAGGGAAGGGGGAGGGGGTGGGGGAGGTTTCCATTAGTCTTAACATCAGTCAAATAGTTCAAGTCGCTCAATATTAGCAGCGGTGGCAGTGAACTAAGATTATATTTTATCAATTCGTGCTCGTAGCCATAGCTTAAGGAGCAGGGGGCATGGGGTAGAGGCCGGGGGCCAGGGGCCTTCCCAACTAGTTTCAAGTTCGATTTTACGGGCAAAAGTAGTTGGGTAAGTAAGGTATTCAGACCATAGCAAAGCTATAACTGAAAGAGAGAGAGAGAGCGAGAGAGAGAGAGAGAGGGGGAGGGGAATGGGGTTTAACGTCCACTTGACACAATATATGTCTCTCTTTCAGTTATGGTTAAATATCGCCCGAATACCTCACGTATCAAACTACTTTTGCCCATAAAATCGAACTTGGAACTAGCCCCCGGCCCCTACCCCATGCCCCCCGGCCCCTACCCACGGCACCTTCAGCTATGGCTACGGGCATGATTTGCTACTATATTATCTTAGTCCACTGCCACTAATGCTTAATATTGAACGACTGAACTATACGACTGAATTTTACGACTGAACTATACGACTGACTGATACGACTGAAGTATATGACTGAATTATACGACTGAACTATACGACTGAATTATTCGACTGGATTATTTGACCGAGCTATTTGACTGATGTTAAGAATGATAAGACCCCAGGAAGAGGGTAGGGTGGGGTGTGGGTGGGGTGGATGGCCGAATTGTTTTCAGGTGTTCGCTGTATCATGAAGCCTGTCATTGAGTCAATTGGTGTGGTTTTGCATCCTCGGCTGTACGTAACAAGGAGAAGGTTTCCTGTCCAACCTCGTGGATTTTTCTCCGGGCCCTCGGCTGTACGTGACAAGGAGAAGGGTCGCCTGTCCAACTTCGTGGATTTTTCTCCGGCTCCTCCGGTTTCCTCCCACAGC
This sequence comes from Patella caerulea, assembly GCA_036850965.1. Lineage (NCBI taxonomy): Eukaryota > Metazoa > Mollusca > Gastropoda > Patellidae > Patella > Patella caerulea. Next base: position 42,049,155 of record JAZGQO010000007.1, read on the forward strand.
TAAAGACCCGTACGCGCAAACGAATTATTGAAAGATAAAAACCATATGTTAGTCCCGAAACGACCTAGTTTGTGTCGAGTGGACATTACCCCCCCCCCCCTTCTCACTCCCTTTCTCTTTCACTTATGGCTTAGCTGTGGCCTGAATACATATCAAGCTACTTTTGCCCGTAAAATCAAACTTGAAAGCAGTGGGAAATGCCCCCGGCTCCTACCCCATGTCCCGGCACTTTCGGCTATGGCTACGAGCATGATTTGCTACTATATTATCTTAGTCCACTGCCACCAATGCTTAATATTGAACGACTGAATTATACGACTGAACTATGGCTACGAGCATGATTTGCTACTATATTATCTTAGTCCACTGCCACCAATGCTTAATATTGAACGACTGAATTATACGACTGGTTTATTCGACTGGATTATTCGACTGAAGTATACGACTGAACTATACGACTGAATTATTGGACTGGATTATTTGACTGAGCTATTTGACTTATGTTTAGAATGATAAGACCTTCCCCACCCCTTCACCTTCCCTACCGAGCGTCTGACTCCTTCAGTAATGGGGGTGGGGTGGATGACCGAATGGTTTGCAGGCCCTCGCTGTATCATGAAGCATGGGACACAGACTAAACACTACCTGTTTCTAGCACGGCCATTGTTTATGTTTTCAGTCGATGACATCAGTCGTTGACATTTAACCCGAAGTTGATGACCTTACTCGCTAAGAGAGGTCAACAGGTTGTTTAGGGGATTGCTATTGAAGAAAAATCTCAAAAGAGTTTTGATTTCAACTGTCAGATTTGAACTTCGGGGAAAATAAACAAAATGGACAAAAACGATTTCAGGAAATTTGAGTTAGTGTGTTTTTTATTTACGTCAAACAAACTATTCCCAAAATTTTAACCCAACCATCGACCGAATTTGCTGACTGGAAATCCTTGTGGTACTTAGGGCTAATTGAGAAAACTGCGAAAAACAACATACGGCAGCCGCCATCTTGAATGGCTGAATTATCTAGCCTGGATACCGGAACTGATAATTTTGACAGAGCGGGTTCTACGACAGTCTGAGTGGGCTCGAAAGGCTAGTCTGTCAATTGCCGACGGTATCGAGTCGTTTAGCATCCATATTTTGTCACTATATTCATTAGAACAGCCGCTAACATTGCCTAAAATTGACGAAAAAATGAGCAAAAAGCCTCCAAAAACACCTGTTTGCCGTATCTCAGCTAGGGTCAATTTCTGAGATCGGCGGTTTTGGCTATCAAGTAGTCTCATGGGCATGACCAAACCCTATGAATATGAATGGAATCGGTCGACCCATCACCTTCCCGATTTCCGCATGGTTTTCTCGTGGACTGGCACTTAAGTAAGTAAGTAATTCTTTATTGCTGAAAGTTACTTATAGCAAATACAATGAATAAATTTGTAAATATGTAAAGGTGTTAATGATACAAATAGTACAAAATAAGTTAGAAAAGAATGAAAGTTCTAGGGAAGAATAGCGTCAAGAAAAGAATGACGTTTAATAAATTATAAATGTATATATTTTGCTAACGAGTTTAAAATAACTGGTGATGTGGAAGACATAATGTCTATGAATTTTTGGAGTGAAGGGTGATTTCTATAATAAAATAAGCTGTTCTCTCAAATCTTTATATAATGGACAGCAAAGTAAAAAATGATATTCGTCTTCAACGTTATTTAAATTGCATAATTTACAAATTCTATCATTTCTGTTAATTGTATCCTATGTGATAAGTTATGTGATACTCATTAAAATTTGGATAGAGATACACAGTAATTATGATTTGAGATATTTGATAAATATTCTTTTTGTGATAAGGCAATGTTGAAAAGGTTATTATAATTTATTTTTGAATATTTCGACCGATCTTCATTCCATTCCTGTGAATACTGATCGCTTATTCTATGCTTAAGTTCATCATATACATGTACAGGTAAAACAACATATAGATCATCAAAAGCGTACACGGGACGTCGGTTTTCGTCCCATCCGAACGACTAAAAACTGGCCTTATCAGGTCCACCTTCATGCACCTTTAGGTCAATTGGTTGATCCGGGTCGCATGTCGTGGATACTCACCATAAACAATATATTCACTTGAAATGAAATGGGGTTAAACGTCCTACTCTTCTGCACCTAACCTGGGCTAATGAAAGACGGGCATTATGCCATACAGTGTGCTATGAGCGAATTTTTGTCCGGAAAGCGCGCTACGGCCTACTTTAATATCGAATTTTAACTGCCAATAGATCTTTTATGAATATTTCGACCGATCTTCATTCCATTCCTGTGAATACTGATCGCTTATTCTATGCTTAAGTTCATCATATACATGTACAGGTAAAACAACATATAGATCATCAAAAGCGTACACGGGACGTCGGTTTTCGTCCCATCCGAACGACTAAAAACTGGCCTTATCAGGTCCACCTTCATGCACCTTTAGGTCAATTGGTTGATCCGGGTCGCATGTCGTGGATACTCACCATAAACAATATATTCACTTGAAATGAAATGGGGTTAAACGTCCTACTCTTCTGCACCTAACCTGGGCTAATGAAAGACGGGCATTATGCCATACAGTGTGCTATGAGCGAATTTTTGTCCGGAAAGCGCGCTACGGCCTACTTTAATATCGAATTTTAACTGCCAATAGATCTTTTATGTGCACCCAAATGTGTACACGGGACGTCGGTTTTTCGTCCCATCCGAACGACTAAAAAACTGACCTTCCTGCACCACTGACAAGGGGAAAACACGACGAAAAACATATATGATTTGAGTTGGGATATTAGTAGATTGATTATTATTATGTATTTGGCTAAACTGTGTTGTTGATGGTAATCAGTGAAGATCTGAAGGAATTCTAAATTACGATAGATATATTAAAAGCATACATTAAAATACATATCAACGTATAAAACTGACTCTCCTATGAAATATAGATTCTTAATTTTATGGGTCGTTAAATGCAAATTTAACCAAATTAATTTTTCAATCCTATCTGTGTAATGGTCAGGTGTAGCAAAACAAAACCAAATGCTGAAAAAGCACCCTCACCTCGTCGAGATTAGACTCCATACTTAACCGAAGACTGCTCGATCATGCGCAGTGATTGACTTCCGAGGTGACAAGTCGACAAAGCGAAATAATTGCATTTCGGCGGCTTGTCGACTTGTCGGGTTGTGAAGGCGACAAGTCGCAGCACGACAAAGCGAAATAATTGCTTTTCGGCGACTTGTCGCTTTGTCGGGTTGTGAATAAGTCGAAGGCGACCAGTCGACAAAATTGACCCGACAAGTCGACAAAATTGACCCGACAAGTCGACAAAATTGACCCGACAAGTCGGGTTAGTTTATTGTTGCGTTGTCGGGTTGATTTTGTCGACTTGTCGCTTTGTCGCCTTCACAACCTTTATTAAAAACCCTGATAATATATACATTAAAATTAATATACATATCACAGTATTAAATAACATAATAGTAATACATGCATACTTAATGATGAAATACATCAATCATTTACGAACTAAAATACATCACTAACTTAAATATATTATATTAAATATATTAAATGCTTGAAGTTTGTACTAAATATAATAGTAATATATAAGTAACTTATCACATACCCTAACAAGGGGTTTTTAAGGAAGACTACCGAGATGGTGAACAAAATCTTCAGATAACTATATATTCTGGAAAATAACATTCGTCTAATTATATATACAATATACTTTCAATATGGTACCTTATAATCTGCTATATATTTATTTATATGAAAAAACTACTTATCTTTACATGTTATTTTCTATATTATTATTTAAATCAAATGGCCGCTTTAACTAATATTATAATTTCTATCATTCCTTCATCCACTCTATCTAAACCCCAATTACCGAAAATAAGAGAATTAGCACACATACCTGTAATACTGAAGTAGTATAACTGGAACAATTCTCTGAAAATAACTTAACTAGATTTTAAACTAAAGTTAAACATTTCTCTGAAAATAACTTAACTAGATTTGAAACTAAAGTTAAACAATTTGATGAAAGGTATCAAATTATCCTTACACTTCGAAATCTATCTAAAGTCTGATGTCCAAAGAGAGTTTTAGTTAGAAGGAAAACTTGCTTGTAACCAAGGGTGTGGAATGTACTCACCCCAAGATTTGGGCTCTAAGAAAACAGTACAGGATAACAAGCCAAGTTTAAGGAGAGATGTTATTATAGACCAGTTGCAAGTAAAATTAGTGTCAGTTTGTTAGTTTAAAGGTGCACATTACTCTATACACTATATTACTTGACATAATAAAAGCTATAAACATATTAAAATTCCGTTTCGCTACATACTCCCTTCCAATAAAAAAATGTCGTCCCGACATACTATTAAAACACTAAAAACCAAAAGTTAACTTTAAAACACTACTTAGACTTTCACGTTGTTCAAATGGTAAACCTATAAAATCACCCAACAGCAGCAATGCCAAGACTGTAGCTGGACACTGAACAACAGAAGAAGTTGAAGTCTGGGCTAACACATAGTCTTTATAACGGGCTGGTGGCTGTCGATTCCCTGAGGATCTCCTTGGTACAGGCTCATCTACATCTGCTTCCTCAGAAGAAGGGCTGGATAGAGTGTCCAATTCTTCTTCAACGCGGAAAGGTACTGTGGGGCTAGCTGGGGAATCGATTACATCATTCCCTTCCACAATCACAATCTCCAGATCATCATCACTTGAGGTACCTGGTTCCTCTGGAATTATTTCAGGAATATGTGTTACTTTCCTTCTAGGTTTTGGTACTGGTGGCTGCTGGGATAATCCCATGTACAGTTCCTATGGGAAGAAAATGGTTCCTGTGTAAAGTACGTATTGTACCAGTTCCATTTTCCCGCTGCAGCACTTACACCGGTACATCCTGATTGGGCTGTCCTTTTATGATGTAGACACAACCTTCCCATTTGTCTGATATCTTGTGTCTACCTTCTTTGAAAAACAATCTTTTCACAAGCACGCGATCTCCCTTTTCCAAGATTGAATTCCTGGCCTTCCGGTCATAACCTTTCTTTTGATGTGACTGGGCCTTGTTAATCTCAGAAGAAGCTTTGAGATAAGCCATCTCCAAACTATCTTTGAGATCCGCGACATTCTTATTGTAGCTGTTTGCAGACTCTTGATTAACTAAACCAAGCAAAACATCTACAGCAAGATGAGGCTTCCTCCCAAACATCAAAAAGAAAGGTGAATAACCGGTGGTTTCATGGATAGTACAATTATAGGCGTGCACTAAAGATGGTAAATGTGTCTTCCAATCTGTTTTTTCGATGTTCTCAGGAGTTCCGAGCATGTTCAGTAGGGTTCTGTTCAATCTCTCGCACATTCTGTTGCCACTAGGGTGATAGGGTGTTGTACGGGAGTAGTATGAGGGCCTGTCTGGCAATTTTTTTGCACGTGCACGCATGCGTACATGCGCGTGCACGTGACCTTTAGCACATGCGTGACCCCTTGCACGTGCGTGACCCCCTGCACGTGTGATTGCACGTACGGAGAGAGAGGGAGCGCGCGCGCGGGGGAAAAGAGAGAGAGGGGGAGGGAGAGAGAGAGGAGAGAGAAGAAGAAAGGGGAAGGGGGAAACAACTCTTTTACATTGATTAGGCCGTTGTCCTCCACCTAACAACAACACTTCGGCTGCTCCTACCGGCTGGGCTTCTTTGTGCATTTCACCGAATGTTTGCTCCGTCTATGGTCGGTGTTCCCAATCTCTGTCCCGCACCAGAAACAGACCAAGTAATAGGCATCGGGCCGGTTCCCCCTAAACATGGGGTAATACCCCCAACAAGTGGCACAAAATCTAAAATCTTTACGATTCATGGTGCTTGTGACTTCTTTTGGCTTCGACACTCCTATTTATGGCTCGAGACGGGACGAATCTAATGTGTTGGGACGACGTCATTTTCCACCAATCAGAATAGCATGACGTCACAAAAAAAAACTGACTCATGTTTACCTGACAAAACTTTTTATTGAACAAACCTTTTTATGGTTACAAAAGAAATCAAAGAAACAAACACAAGAAAAACACACTTGAAGACTGCAAAAGTATTAACCCGAGGTACACGAGGTTGTCCGCGTTGTGGTTTTCTTCGAGGCGTATGATTGGCGCACCCACAGCCATACTGATAATGACAAATGGTGTTCCTTTTTATAACGGTAAGGACGAATCCATTTGAGGAAAGGGTGTATGACGTCACATACAGATCTATTCATATGGTGTACTTTGGAGACTAAAAATAAACGTGATGTAACATTTCCTGTTTGTTCGATGACGTTATGAATGATAGAAGATGCGCGCCGCCAAAGGTTTGGTCAGTTTTACCCCATCACCACACAAAGCATGTACAAATACAGAAGACAAAACTGCAACAAAAATATAATCTAATAACTTGTAACACGAAAGGTGCATAGAAATTAAACACTACTGTTTTATATAAAATGTACTTAAATAACACGGATGGTGTACAGAAATTAAGATAGAATATTATGTGTAGTCAATTCTTTTACATAACTATCTGAACACGGACTCGCCCCTGGAATAAAAACGTCTTTTAAAATAGCAAAAATAAAGATGTAAATAGGTTATCGCGAGTGTTTATATATCTCGCCAGTGTGTAGTGCAGTGCCTTTATAAGGCCTACTGGTACTTACCGTTTATGCAGAAGGGAATATGCTGTATATAACCATAATCGTTTTAAATCCAAAGTGAAAACGTGGTTATTTAGACACTTTCATTAACACTCCCCAACACCTAGTGCATTCCCTAGTGAATTGAATAGTTGTGCGATGCAAATACCATTGGTAGTATTATAAATACACAGTGTCTACGGAGCAGTAACGGTACGGGATTGCTTTTTTTCGTTGTACATTTGTCATAATTGGAACGCCATCCTCATCTCGGAAGTGCAATTGGTGCATTGTTAGGCGATGCTCGACAACACCCCTCATTGTTACATTCAGTTTCACCTGGAAATTGTAAAGGTCCAATCTCCCAAACCGAGTTGTCTTCACTTGCAGTTTACGTTAACCCCTGCTATAAGATTCTTGGTATCGATGGACAATGTTAAACAGTACAATGGAAACCAAATAAATGACAAATATATATTATTTCGAATTACTATAATAAAATAGAAATGGGATCTTAAAATAATAAAGTATTTACAAATAAACAGGGAACTGTTTCGCGAAAGATTATGAGGTTAAAGGGTCGTTACTCCGAACTGCGCATATCACCGTGCTAATTTTAGAATATAAACACGTGGATCTGTTTAACTTTATAACGCGATTCTAAGGCCTAATACATTTACACACGTCGAAGCGTGCAAATTAGTTTTTTAGGGAGAGGTAGTAATTGATGACATTTTCAGCTAAAACTGACTAAAACTCTTTAAATGTTTATAACGCCAGGGATTTTTCTGATAGATGCCATTTTCATCAAGTAGTTAATCACGTGACCAACGACCTCTGGGTCAACGGGTGCAGTGCGCAAGACGACGACGACGACAGAGTCTAATGCTGGATAGCGAGATTTGTGTAGAGAATGGTCAAGGTCGTACTCGTACATGGAGGACCAATTGGACTATAACACGCATGCGCTGATTTACCATTACCACGGTCACTGAAAGTCTTGTTGTTGAATCCGATTCAGTAATGAAATATCATTTATGTTACGATCCTGATTTGGCTGATATAGGAATTTTTGGTCACAATTCCAAAAACAAACAAAACAAAAAGGAGGATTTAGTCGGTTTAATCGGTATTCATTTGGTTTCCAGATATCACTCTTGCCACATTTGTTGTCTTTGCTGTGGATATACAAAATACTTTTATTGTTGAAACTATTAGAAAGTATAAATTTGATTTCATTATCATTAATTCCTACATCTCGCCAAAGAATTCAAAATTGAAGACAAAACATACTATGTAACGCGTCCATTATTTAATGCTTTGAACAAAAATTTAAAATGTTTCCGCTATCTATGATTAAAGGGTGTAAAGCTTTAACATAATATCATCTAGAGTCTTAGACGTTACACTCACGTCGTATTAACCAATTCCAATCAATAGTGGTCTTGTTAAGCCCAAGGTGGGGTGTGTATATAATATTGACTAGAGTGTATTGTGGTCACGTGATCTCGATTGACGTAAAGTTAACGTTGTGGTAAATAATGACGGAATTGCCCGGGTGAACGAGACGTAAACAACGGGAAATAGACGGGCGAAGAGGCCCATTAAAAATACAGTGCTAATTCAACAATGTCAATCCCAAAAAAAATTCTGATTAAAAGGTCTTACTAAAACAAAATCGAATAGTTAAACTAAACTGGTATCTTTTTGTGGGTTTATTATTTAGAATAACTCTATCATAATGACGGTGATGCATATGATTTAGGGTAGAACCGACGAAATCATGCTTATTTTATTAATTGAGCAAAGTGGTCGTCCTCGACAATGTCCACATCCATAAAGTTTGAAACATGACTCCTCGTAGTTCTCATAAAACTTTATTTTGGATAGATCAATTTGTTGGACGATTTGAAAGAACTACTTAATTGAGAACTATAACGTCACCCTGATGATAAATAAAGAAATGACATAAATTTTAAAAATAAATAAATAATCTGCTTCTGTCATCAACCAAGAGAATATTATTGGATGGGAAAAAAGGAAAAACTCGAATTGACATTTATGCATATCTGCAGCCTCGTTTTGAATTTTTCCGTGAGTGACGTCAGACGTTGTGAATTTCCCCAGGGCACTACATCCCGTAATAATTTTGACTAACTGGAAGCATTAACATGGTCAATTGCGTTGGTTTTGTATACTAATATCACCAACAATAAATCAGGAAGCACGTGACATTTCTTTTCAATTTCCAAGCGAGGTAACACACAGAAAGATCTGGACACAGTGGTGTCAACGAGGCGAGAAGGGCTGGTCCACCAAAACACGCTTCTCTAGTCCTAGATGTGGGAAGTCCACAAGAGTTAACCACGTAAAAGACAATCTATTTCACAGAGGATTACGAAAGTCTTCTAATAATAATATATCTGTAAAAGATGATTGCCCCCATTACGTGATGTCACATCACGCGACGTCAATCATTGGTTTAATTGCACGTGCATTGTTAACATAAGACATTACTGAATCAGGAAGAATACTGCCTTTTACTCATTGTAATACCCATTTACACTAAATAGGAAATAATTTTTACTTACAAATACTTCAAACGTCTTTATTTAATTTTCTAGTAAATAAAAAAGGGGATTTTAGAATTTAATTTGTCAGAGGAAAAAAGTTAATAGTTTTGGCTCATTGATGTCATCCTTATCACTGCTGATCAGTGTGGGAAAATGATTGATATATTTTTTTCAGCGATAGGTCCTTACGTCACCCTTGTTTTCATTTGTTGCACAAGAAAGTAGGCTAGGTCATATAATACCGTATTATACCTTACAGCCAGAGTAAACTTGTTGGAATTAATAATTTTTCTCTGACAGATTTCCGCCGATGAATAACAAAACATGCAACAAGAAATAGCGTACTGCAATCCTACGATCTATATGTTTCATGTCTTCACTTCAACCTTTTTTTTTACATAAAGCTGTTTTTAGGCCTGTTCATTGTCATCAATAAGATATGCTAGGCCCACGATTCAAATTCCGTGTAAAAGAATAATACAACATGGTTGTTTTCCCTTTATTTTGTTATTCATCAATACGATCGGAATACGACGTAAACAAGTAATCATAACGGTAAAATATTATCGTCTGCAGTAGCCTGTAGCGAGAGTTGTTCTTCGCTAGAAATGGTACAATATTCCGACACATCATCGTCACCATTGTTGCTCGCTTGTCGAATTGACTCGCTGGGTTTCTCCGGGTCCTCCGGTTTCCTCCCACTGCTAAAGACCCCTACGCGCAGGCGAATTATTGAAATAAAATTAAAACATGCTATAGTCTCGAAATGACCCTGTTTGTGTGAAGTGAACGGTATACCCCATTTCACTCTCTTTCTCTCCAATTGACTCGTACTGATAGGGAAGAACATTCGGGTGGAATCAAAGTCTGACAAACGGTCACTTTCTGCTCATGCCATATTGAAATCATCTTCAATAGAAGGCTTGATCTCGCCTTAACTACATACATCTTATCAAGCCCTTCACGTAATACCCTGCATATTTCGCCACTAAGTTCGATTGACACAAGCTCAGCTTGGGAACCTATCAGATTCATCGGTCGTCGTGATTACCTAGTCTCGTGCTTTTAGCTAAAATGCCTACATGTGACAACCGAGTTGCAAAGTTCAAAGATCGATCAATGTCAAGGTTCCTGGTTTTCCATGAGTTTCTCAATTTAAAAAACCCGGTTTGTTTATAGTGTGTTATGTGCCATCAACTCTGTTTGGACAATGCTAATTAGTCGCGTGTAAAAACAGCGGGTGCAAAGTTCGGGAATTTCTGAGTATTGAAGCAACGGTTAGATGTTGTAAAACTCGCGAACGTTGCTTAAGGAACATGTATTGAAATATTCATTCATTGCTACACGTGTCGCCTTTTCTTACGTCATGTCACGTGATTTAGCTGTAGCTCATTAATTGTCGCGTATTCCGTAATTGTGGAAATCCAAGAGTTTTTTAAACTTTAGTTGTTATCTATAATTCTGAAATGCGTTACACAATGAACTCCGGATTGAGATTTGACAACTGGTTTGCAGTCGTGTGATAGATTGATTGGTGGCACAGACACCAGGGTTGATTGTACATGTGCCATACGTGCTAGATTTCATTACTCGCCGCAACACTTACAACGATCCGAATTCTAAAATAATGTGTGTCGTGGTGAGAATATTGTTGTAAGATGGAGTATGATAATAAACTGTACACTGTAGAATCAAAGATAGTCTTTATCACCCAGAAAAAATATTCTACGAATATTAGTCTGGATGCGTTGTCAACATTGGAGAATAACAACCCATTGGTAGGGTGCCCCACCATAAATAAATATCTCTAAATAGCTCGACAATTAAACCACAATATTTATATTGTATACCAAGCCTTAAATTAGTTTCGCACATTTATAGTCACTAAATAAACGATTATGCTATGACTATTTAACCATCCATAAACAATATACTGAAAGATGGTGGTAACGAGTCTCAGTCGTAACATCCGGGTACGTGCCCGTGATTTGGAATTTGTCTCGCTTAACCAGTCTAACGACCATTCTCCGTCTGATTGACAAACCGGGATAATCAAGCCTACTTTTTTTTAAGGGAATATGACTGAAAGTTAAATTAAACTACTGTTGGTATCGTGTTCCCGCCTAACGAACGTAATTTCTAAAGCTATTCAGATGTGTATTCCGGCACATAGGGCACCCTACCTATGGCTAGATTATTTGATCTTTTACATTATCATAAACAAAGTTTAAGGGACTGAACTAGTCCTAAACCAAGATTTCGACGCCCATGAAATTAATTTAAGAATGCCATTCCAGAAAATCCATTTGATTGCATTACCAGTTCAATATCCAACACACTTAATTTTTTAATGGAAAAACTCCCTCTTTGTGGGCCATGTTTTTAAATTATTTCGTGGTCATGATTCATGTTTGTTAATAATTATGCAGGAATTGTGGGATTTATTGCGGTAAGAGGCGTAACTCTTACTTGAATTGGCGAAAAATACTAGATAATAAACCACGTGAAAAACAAACCCGATTACGCATGAGCAATGGAACTTTTCGTCAAATTCTAAGGAGGGTTCTGCGTGACCGAGACTAAATCACAAGAGTGAATAATTGTACACGTACTCTTTCGGTTATCCCTCTTCAAAATATCGATCAAATATTTGGCCTCTTTACTGGAATACAGTTTTTAAATACTATAGCATGTCCTAAAACCAGACATGACATAAATTAACATTGATGTCAATGAAAAATTAATTACTCCAAACATGAGTTTAATGAGAGTTCTATATAAAGATCCAGTTTCATTAGCAATCAGTGGAGTTTACGGTAGCTTAAAAATGATGCTTTCCTGTACACAAACTGTGTGTTTTGATGTCATGTCTATTATTTGGACAAAAAACATATTCAAATCAAAATTTGCTTCAAATCACTAACAAAGTATTTTTATTGAAAGAAAACTACACGCCACAAGAAAAGAATCAAATTTTAAGTATCCTTGCTTGTCACGTGACTTGATTTTGAGAGAGAATCCATTTTCACCGTAAGTAAATGCCTAGCTTATCATGTGACAACTTCATTTTCAAATGCAGAGCCAATTCGAAGTTTAAGTCTCGATGTTTTTTTAATAGTCGCTAGCCATTCGATGAACACATACGAAGCTGTGATTCCGTCACTCGAGCAGATCTTAGCATAATATTAATTTCTGGAAATACAGTATTGTTGTTGAATATCTTCTCAAATCAGATCACGTCATTAAATTTATGTGGAAAGAAAAGACAAATAATCTCACTTGAAAAGTGCTGGATTCCATGAAAAACACCAACGTTACGCGCAAAGGAAGGGTGTCACTAACTGATAGTATGGTGGCTGTTAGCGGCCATTCTACATCGTCGACTTGTCGGGTTGTGAAGGCGACAAGTCGCCGCATGACAAAGCGAAATAAATGCATTTCGTCGACTTGTCGCTTTGTCGCGTTGTGAAAGCGACAAGTCGACAAAATCAACCCGACAACGCGACAAACTAACCCGACAATCGTCGCCCTCGTTTTGTCGACTTGTCGGGTCAATTTTGTCGACTTGTCGCCTTCGACTTATTCACAACCCGACAAAGCGACAAGTCGACAAAATACAATTATTTCGCTTTGTCGCCTCGGAAGTTAATCTCGGTCATGCGCAAGCATTACATTCAGCATGGAGGCGATCGAAGATATTCTTATACAATTAGGACTGAGAGATATGACTTCAAAGTAAGTAATTATTTAGGCGATGCACAGTGACGGGTATGCAATAACACTTGTACAGTTGATTCCATGGCCTTATGTACTGACTACTATTACGATTGTTATGAAAGTGACATTACTAGGCCTACTTTGTTTACGTCAATTTTATTACCGGTACGTGTATTATTAGTATGCCTGCCGTCTTCATTAGCACCGTCTGCACAGAACATTAGGACGTTACATACATCCCATTTGTTGCATTGTTTTAGTTTACATTACTGAATCTATTGTATTTATTTCTCCATACTAAACGAATGAAATAACCTTTACTGCTTAAACTTCGTACGGGCCGTACAGATCATTAAATTTAGGCCTGCATATCACCGAAGTTACCGATCATGTTAAACATAGGCTATACAATATAATGTAGGCTTACCGGTACTGAAGTTACTCTGAAACACTAGTGACTAGGCCAACAATAATAATAGCAACTAAACGTCATCCTAATGGTCACTTTTTTGTTTTATTTTTAACTATTAATTAATATAACTAATACCTTTATTATTGTGCCTATATTTTAATATAGAGGAGTCTATTTAGGACGTGGAGGAGGTAGCGCAGCGGGGCGGGGTATTATAATAACCGTTAAATTCGAAAATGCATGTAGCCTAGTACTATTATAAGTTGGTGGCTCTATATATACCTGCACATATATATCGACAAGGCCTAACCTTGAAAGGCTACAGGGAAATACTGTGGGAACCAATAGATCCCACATGAATCGACATGATACAAAATAGTATTGTTGTTAAAAAGCTTGAACGACGTCAAATATGTATCAAAAAGAACTTCAAGGTACACACACGACGAATGAAATGTTGGCTTAGGTTAAAATATAGGCCTCAGGTATTTTATTTTGTAAACTGTGATTTTCAAACTTTTTTGTCCACCACGCACTGCCATCATTTTGGTGTATTTGTTTGTATAAGGATACCTAATGTCAAAATGGGAACTTAAATATTCCTCCACAGACTGTAAACCACTGTTGCAAATTTTGTGTGTAGTTTGTGCTTTATGAAAAAAGGTAGACTGGATTTTATCATTATCTGACTGATATTTTATTTATTTGATATAGGTTGGTCCTAAAGAAGTACTTCTTCTAACAGAGGAAGAATTTTGTTCACTTGGCCTTGTCACAATTGGAGACAAGGCCCGACTGCGGCAGTGTTGTCGCGCCCATTTAAATGGTACGTTGATTTGTTGTGATGTTTCATGTTTAGGTCACACATGATTAAATTTGCTGTTAATGCAACCAAGGTTATACCCATCTTTGTATACGAATACTTTTCTGTCATTATTGCCCGTCCGTTGTGTGACAAAGATTCGATATATTTTATCGTGTACATGTATTTCGCAATATGGTGTTGGGTGGTCTAGTGGTCTAGCAGTGCCGGACTGGGCCCACCTGTCCGTGACACAGGCCTAAGCTTTTTATAAAAAAAACTGGGCCTCAGTCTATAAAGAAAAAGGGAAAAATGAAAAAGAAAAAAAGAAAAGAGAAAGAAAGGAGGGGAGGAAAGAAAGAATGAATGAAGGAGAGTACAGGAGAGGAGACAGAAAAGATAGGAAGCTTTGGTCAGAAATGCTTGGAAAATTGTCAATTTTCAAAATTGCCCGGGGGGGGGTGCGCTAAAGACCGGCTCTTGACGCTTATGTGGCGCTTACTTATGTGGCCCTTGGTCAATGACCCGACAGGCGGGCCTTTGGTCCACCAGTCCGGCACTTTGGTCTAGATACTGGACGAGGGGTGGGGTAGTAACTTACTTTTTAGAGGTTATCAGTAGACCCCACAGGTCTTTATTCAGTGTTCTTACTTCTTAACCCATAGTTCTTAATTTTTATTTCATAAAAAACATACAGCGAGAAAAAAATCTCGAACAACAAATTACCAAATACAAATTTCAAATAAAAATCTTGCAAACATTTGTCAAGAAACATTTCTCCATGTGGACGAAACGCTAGTGGTGAGTCGAAATGGATATGAAAAATCGCACGATGGCAGTGACTGTAATGAGTACGTAGTGTGGCTATTCCGTTTTTTGTGGACCTTAAACCTCAGGAACGGGTGAACGATTTATCGATTATCCCATGCAGTTATACATATAAATAGTACTTGTAAATGTATATTCAAAGAACGATATAATATACATTCCGATGAAACATTATACGATATCTGGTAGACTACTACTAGGCTACTATTACTACTACCTAGGGCTTCCATAGAAGTGATATCGCAGACTTGTATTAAGACCCATATTTTGACTTTAAATACAGGACCCCTAACTAACTAGAGTTCTGTACGATCCATATTATATCTGTTTTAACAACCGTCGAAATGCGACAAAATTGAAAGTATAATTAAGTACGATGAATTAAGAACTAAATTAGTTCCAAACACACAATAGTTCATGCTACATTTTATACACCAATGAACATAAATTAATCGCTCTCCAAATTTAAAAGTTCAGAAAATTTTATGGGAAAGTCGGAAGGGGTGGGGGCTTGGATGGCCGAATGGTTAGCGTGTGCGCGCTGTGTCATAAAGTCTGTCATTGAGTTGTTTCGATTCCCAGGTTGTACGTGACTAGGGTCGCCTGTCCAACCTCGTGGGTTTTTCTCCGGGTCCCTGGGTATCCTCCCACTGCGAAAGACCCCTACGCGCAAGCGGAATTATTGAAATAAAATTGAACCATATGACCTAGTTTATTTTTAAAGCATCAATTGTAAATCACAATATTGTGGATCATGAAAATGTTTATAATTCGTGATTAGCTTTGTTGATGCTCCAAGACGAATGAAGTTGCTAATGTGGATCAATGTGACTTAAATATTATCTTCTTTAATAAAGGTAGTATTTCAACCTCGCCGCTCATAAAAGAGATACAATCTTCTATGAAAAGAAAAACATATTCTAAAGCTGCTCCTATAAAAAAGAAGAAACATACAAGAAAGCTATACGTTGGTTGGAAACATAGTACTAAAGGCAATCTAGATTTCAGGCAGGTTCCTTTGTCGAAAGGAGGAAGAAGCCTGTCAGTTGATGTAGAAAAGACATGACTTTAGATTCACTTACGGAACTAATAAAAGGTACTTTTTTCCCAGGTGGTAAAGCTACGCTTAAAGACTTGGCAGCTGACCAATGTAAATTTTACTTAGCATCATTTAGTGGCAATGCCATCGACGATAACCTTAGTAGTGGGGATAAATTTACTGTCGAAAAGTACTTTGAAGAAGTAAAAATAGGTTGCCAGGCAACGAAACATACGCCCACACAGCAACTAAATCGTCCGGGCAGTCAACAAGAGTTATCGCATATTAAGTAATTATCAGAAAATCATTAGAATTTGTTTGGTTTTTATAAAGTTCTGCTCCATGCTAATGTAAAGTATACGAATCATTTAATATTATGGAATAAGCTGTCACCTCCACTGGATACGAAACATTTAATAATATAGCGACTTTTCATACAATCAGGGGCCATAATTCAGGAAGTTACGATCAGATATGTCCAAATATCGAAAGGAACCAAGATCTTTATGTTATAAACATGTATTTCAAGTTTCATCAAAATCAGTTCAAAATTGTGACCTCTATAGGGTCCACAACCTTGATATAACATATTTTCACACTATTCGTGTACAAACAGCGGCCATTTTGTCCGTCAATTTTGGTCCAATTTTCACGAAATTCCACATCATCTTTTATAACAATGTAACGGTGATATAATCAAACGTTTTTTAAATCAGATAATAATTTTGACCTACAGAGGGGCCACAAGCTAAAAAAGGCAATTTTTCGGTCAATCACGGGACATATTTCAGGAAGTTACGATCAGATGGGCGCAAATATAGAAAGGACCCAAGATCTTTGGGTTATAAACATACATGTAAAGTTTCATCAAAATCGGTTCAAAATTGTCACCTCTATAGCTTGATATAACATTTTTTCACACAATTCGCGTACAAACGGCGGCCATTTTGTCCGTCAATTTTGGTCCGATTTTCACGAAATTTGAACTCAACCCCCATAACTATTTTTTTTTTAAACAATATTTTATTCAGGTTGTCTGAATGGGATTGGGGAACAGGCTTAGCCTATGTAAAACCCCTCTCCCTAAACTATGTAACGGTGATACAATCAAACGGTTTTTTGAATCGGATTGCAATTTTGACCTCCACAGGGAACACAAGCTAAAAAGGGTGATTTTTCGGACAATCAGGGGCCATAGTTCAGGAAGTTAAGATCCGATATGCGCAAATATCAAAAGGAGCCAAGATCTTTTGGTTATAAACATGCATTTCAAGTTTCATCGAAATCGGATCAAAATTGTGACCTCTACACTGTTCACAAGCTAAAAACGTGATTTTTCGTACAATCAGGGGCCATAACCCATGAAGTTACAGTCCGATACATGCCAATATTGAAAGGAACCGAGATCTTAGGGTGATAAACCTATATTTTAAGTTTCATTGAAATCGGATAAAAATTGTGACCTGTAGACTGTTCACAAACAATTGTTGACGGACGGACGGACGGACGGACAGACGGACGGACAGGGGCGACGACAATATACGTCCACATAAAAATGTGGGCGTATAAAAACTACGCCACAAAGAATATATTTACATAGCTATGCAGTACATCGGGCCAAAATACATGCACGACGACCAGCGTGGGTAGTAATTTATCACAGAATCCTTCAACTTCCTCGACTGCTGCTGATATTAATTTACCAGAGAATCTTTTAACCACTGTTGTTAGTAATATACCAGATAATCTGTCGACCTCTTCGGCCACTGTTGGTTGTTCTACTGCCTCCACCTCTACCACTACTCAAGTGTGGCAACTTGACATCTCTGACTCTGACGATGAACTGCCGAATATAGTTTTTCCCGTTAACACTGGGACTCCAACAGTAAGTAATGCTACCCCATTGGGCCCTAATAATCAATATATATTGCAAATTCTTCATGGAACAGTTTTGTTGAAATTTTATTGTACGTTAAAGGAGCTAAGTCTTTAACTCAATATCATCCAAAATCTTCAACATAGAAAACACGAATTATTTGTCAATTTAAATCAAAATTGATGATGTGATCCTACCGGGAAAAGGTGGGCTTCTATAGCTTGATATAACATTTTTTCACACAATTCGCGTACAAACGGCGGCCATTTTGTCTGTCAATTTTGGTCCGATTTTCACGAAATTCGATCTCAACCTCCATTACCATGTAACGGTGGTATAATCAAACGTTTTTTTTAAATCGGATAACAATTTTGACCTCCAGCGGGACCACAAGCTAAAAAGGGTGATATTTTGGACAATCAGGGACCATAATTCAGGAAGTTACGATCCGATGGGCGCAAATATTGACAGAAACCAAGACCTTTGGGTTATAAACATACATGTCAAGTTTCATGACAATCGGTTCAAAATTGTGACCTCTATAGGGTCCACAACCTTGATATAACATTTTTTCACACTATTCGAGTACAAACGGCGGCCATTTTGTCTGTCAATTTTGGTCCGATTTTCACGAAATTCGAACTCAACCCCCAAAACTATGTAACGGTGATATAATCAAACGTTTTTTTTGAATCGGATAACAATTTTGACCTCCACAGGGAACACAACCTAAAAAGTGTGACTTTTCGTACAATCAGGGGCCATAATTCAGGAAGTTATGATCAGATATGTCCAAATATCGAAAGGAACCAGGATCTTTATGTTATAAACATATATTTCAAGTTTCATCAAAATCAGTTCAAAATTGTGACCTCTATAGGGTCCACAACCTTGATATAACATTTTTTCAAACTATTCACGTACAAACGGCGGCCATTTTGTCTGTCAATTTTGGTCCGATTTTCATGAAATTCGAACTCAACCCCCATAACTATGTAACGGTGATATAATCAAACGTTTTTTTGAATCGGATAGCAATTTTGACCTCCACAGGGAACACAAGCTAAAAAGGGTGATTTTTCGGACAATCAGGGGCCATAATTCAGGAAGTTACGATCCGATATGCGCAAATATCGAAAGGAACCAAGATCTTTCGGTTATAAACATGCATTTCAAGTTTCATGAAAATCGGTTCAAAATTGTGACCTCTATAGGGTCCACAACCTTGATATAACATATTTTCACACTATTCGCGTACAAACGGCGGCCATTTTGTCCGTCAATTTTGGTCCGATTTTCACGAAATTTGAACTCAACCCCCATAACTATTTTTTTTTTTAAACAATATTTTATTCAGGTTGTCTGAATGGGATTGGGGAACAGGCTTAGCCTATGTAAAACCCCTCTCCCTAAACTATGTAACGGTGATACAATCAAACGGTTTTTTGAATCGGATTGCAATTTTGACCTCCACAGGGAACACAAGCTAAAAAGGGTGATTTTTCGGACAATCAGGGGCCATAGTTCAGGAAGTTAAGATCCGATATGCGCAAATATCAAAAGGAACCAAGATCTTTTGGTTATAAACATGCATTTCAAGTTTCATCGAAATCGGATCAAAATTGTGACCTCTACACTGTTCACAAGCTAAAAACGTGATTTTTCGTACAATCAGGGGCCATAACCCATGAAGTTACAGTCCGATACATGCCAATATTGAAAGGAACCGAGATCTTAGGGTGATAAACCTATATTTTAAGTTTCATTGAAATCGGATAAAAATTGTGACCTGTAGACTGTTCACAAACAATTGTTGACGGACGGACGGACGGACGGACGGACAGGGGCGACGACAATATACGTCCACATAAAAATGTGGGCGTATAAAAACTACGCCACAAAGAATATATTTACATAGCTATGCAGTACATCGGGCCAAAATACATGCACGACGACCAGCGTGGGTAGTAATTTATCACAGAATCCTTCAACTTCCTCGACTGCTGCTGATATTAATTTACCAGAGAATCTTTTAACCACTGTTGTTAGTAATATACCAGATAATCTGTCGACCTCTTCGGCCACTGTTGGTTGTTCTACTGCCTCCACCTCTACCACTACTCAAGTGTGGCAACTTGACATCTCTGACTCTGACGATGAACTGCCGAATATAGTTTTTCCCGTTAACACTGGGACTCCAACAGTAAGTAATGCTACCCCATTGGGCCCTAATAATCAATATATATTGCAAATTCTTCATGGAACAGTTTTGTTGAAATTTTATTGTACGTTAAAGGAGCTAAGTCTTTAACTCAATATCATCCAAAATCTTCAACATAGAAAACACGAATTATTTGTCAATTTAAATCAAAATTGATGATGTGATCCTACCGGGAAAAGGTGGGCTTCTGATATCCAATATTTAAGACAAAATAAATATTTTACCATTGGTACACGAATCGTGTACCATAATGCGCTTCAGCCCCAGTTCTAACAAGAGACTTGAGGAACGAGGCTAAAAACATTGTACCAAATCAAACGGCGCATGTAGACTGGAATAACTAGACGCTAAAAAAAATTGCCTTCGGTTGACACTTCTGGTTTATTTTGCCGAACATAACTGATTTGAAATGAGAGTAAAAACGGAAACAGTTGAATGCAAATCAGTTTATATACATTCATATTACAGTATTATATGCGTTGCGACCCACTTGAGTCAATTTCTAGGTCCCAAATGTTAGCGATTTAGCTCCTTTAAAAGGGGATTACTATCGGATTTATTTGAAATCTTATTTGTTCGTATTATATTTGCTGTGTGGACGTATGGCCCCTTGTTGTACGAAAAATCGCCTTTTTAGCCTGTGGATACTCTAGAGGTCACAATTTTTATCCCATTTTGACAAAACTTCTTGGTTCCTTTCGATATTCACGCATATCAGATTGTTACTTCCTGAATTGGAGGGTTGGGATGGCCTAGTGGTCTAGAGTGCCACGCTTCGACCTCTAGCTGGCCGGTCATCTCTGGCTTGCGGTTGTGGTTTCCATCCCTGGTGTGAGCGTATGTGGCATGGAGATAGGGGCGCCTTCTCAACCTCGTGGGTTTCCTCCAGGCATTCCGGTTTCCTCCCACTGCTAAAGCGAATTATTGAAATAAAATTAT
This sequence comes from Patella caerulea, assembly GCA_036850965.1. Classification (NCBI taxonomy): domain Eukaryota; kingdom Metazoa; phylum Mollusca; class Gastropoda; family Patellidae; genus Patella; species Patella caerulea. The sequence continues at coordinate 42,070,278 of JAZGQO010000007.1, forward strand.
ACCACATGTTCGTCCCGAAATGACCTAGTTTGTGTCGAGTGGATGTTAAAACACATTTTTCTCTCTCTCTCACTTCCTGAATTATGGCCCCTGATTGTACGGAAAATCGCCTTTATTAGATTGTGGTCCCTCTGGAGGTCACAATTATTACCCGATTTAAAAAATATCACTGTTACACTGAAATGAAGTTCTGTTCGAATTTCATAATTGCCAAAAAAAAAATGGCCGTCGCTTGTACGCGAATAGCGTAAAATTATAATTTCAAGGTTGTGGACCCAGTAGGCTATAGGTTACAATTTATTCCGATTTTGATAAAACTTGACATGCATGTTTAAAACCAATAGATCTTGGTTCCTGTCGATGTTTGTGCATATTGTATCGTAACTTCCTGAATTAGGGCTCCTGATTGTACGAAAAATCGTCTGTTTAGCTTGTGATCAACCAGGGCGTCACAATTATTATCTGATTAAAAAAAGGTTTGATTGTACCGTAATGAAGGTTGAGTTTGAAACTACTGAACAAAATGGCCACCCACCGCTTGTACGTGAATAGTGTAAAAAAAATATGGTATATCAAAGTTGTGGACCCTGTGGAGGTTATAATTTTAATCCGATTTTGGTGAAACTTTAAATGCGTGTTTATAATAAAGATCTTGGTTCCTTTCGATATTTGCGCATATCGAATTGTAACTTCATTAATAATGGCCCTTGATTGTGGGAAAAATGACTTTCTTTTTAGCTTGTTCTCTATCCATCTCTCGAAAATGTGGGCGTATCCTGCCTGACAGCAGCTGGCTAAACCAAACATCGTTTGGTTGTATGGAAGTTTCTTAGTTTTTATTTCAGGCATACCTTTATCTGTGAAAACAAAACTGTCTATGTAAAAATTACAGTTCTAGTGCTGCGTGCCTGATATTGTCCTTCATTCTTTATTTAGATCATATTTAATATACCTAATAGCCAGATGCTGGAAAACTCAAGCCAAAACAGGTACACAAGTATTATTTGAATAAAAAATTCCCGCGCACATACTGTCACGTATTTACTTCATAATTAAACATACATTTTGCAAGAGCTAAAGCTTCTTATTGTAATGAAGTCTTAATTTAGGCTTGGATATATCTTGGGTTTAAACTGTCAACCATTTAAAATGAAATCAGTAACCACCGGAAACTGGTGATGGAAGGCCTGACAAGCAAGGTTTACATACCCATTGAGAATGTTACTTGATAATCGAGAATATGCGGGTGGAGTAATCGTCTATCAATCAAACGATCGGCAATTCTCGTAGACGGCGCAGACACAGTTGATACCTATTTCCAGTCCAAACTTCCAACAGTGACAACTCCTTTCAGAAGAAAGTAATTTGACTGAAAATTTCAACATTTTCTTCTTTACCATCTATTTTTATATTATTGTAAGAATGGCCAACGCTGTTTTGAACTCTTAACTAATGTATCTTTAAATTAATTTTTTCCGGTTTCATTGTGAATGTTCATTGTTATATAATTTATTCACTTTATTTTATTTTTCTTTTTGCCTTATTTTAATGAGGTATGATTCCTGGTTCATGCCACTGGCAATCGATTTAGTCCCCCGCCCCGACTTCAAAGTACATAATATATAAAGTAAGATTTAAAGATCCCCGTACAACAGCATCACAAATAGATGCTGTTGTACGGGAATCTTTAAATCTTATTTCATTACTCCTACCAGTATCAGCCTTTGATCCAGTATCCAGAGAGATGTCTAAGCTAGTCCAGCTTTCTTTATAGTTTTAAGGGAGTGTTCGCCGTCCCCTGTGTTTTCTTCTACATAATAGATAATATATTTTTTTCCTTTTAGCCCAGAAACATTACAGGACATTCTGAAACAATTGCACAGCCAAACAATGCAGAATAAAAATCTTCTGAATGTCGACATGGACGACGTTCTGAAAGGAGCAAGAAGAGCATTTTCCCGAAGCAACTTTCATCCCGAATGGATGTTAAATATTCGTTTCTCTGGAGAATTTGGAATTGATGATGGTGGTCCCCGAAGGGAATTTATGCGTGTGGCCCTCAGACAAATTAGGGACTCTCCAATTTTTCAGGGAAGCGCATTTGACAAGATTCTGTGTCCAGATGTTAATTGTAAGTTTAAAAAAGGCATGGCTATTTACAGATTTTGATAACATCAACAAATAGTGAGTCCGCCTTCTGGGAACAATTGGTTTGCATTTACATAGGTCCATATTTTTGAGTTGGCACAGAAACCCTTGCCCGATACTTCAACGAGTTTGTTTCCGTTCCGGAGTTTTTCCACCCCTATAATTGGGGCCAATGAATTATTAGCATTACGATAAACCCTATTGCTTTTCAGTATTCATCCACATTCAAGGGTGGCTCGCTGTATTATGTCGTCGGTCTTTCCGTCCGTCAACAATTGTCTTATTAACGCCATAGAGGCTACAATTTTTAATGATTTTCTTCAAAGAAGCATTCGGGTCATAAGAGGACGAATCCTATTGATATTCAGCGTTTCACAACATTCTGTTCGGGAGCTTCCCCACTCCCTCTATCGTTTCAAATTTGGTTTAAAGTATTGGTGTCATAAAAGGCAGGCCCTATCGATATTCAACGTTCTGTAACTTTCCGTTCTAAACATTCTTTTCCAGAAATATATTATGTGTCCGGAAAATCTTGTAAACACGAATTATTGAAGGATCCTATAGCTAGATCCTTATCAAATTTGCGTGACTATATTTTTTTCAAAAGGGATGTGAGGCACGGAGAGTTGCATAGAAACCACTTTATATTTATCTTTTTGTTAGTACCAAGGTAAAGTATAATTAGTGGAAAACCTAAAAAACATCTTCGGGTTATATAATGTACGTGGCCGCATTCCCATGACTAGCATGGCTATCTTTAGTTATTGTTTTTTATTGTTTTCTTTAAAGGTGAAGAAGGGCGATATTATGCAATGTATGGTGAAATGATTGCTTACATAATTGTACACAAAGGTCCAGCGCCAGCTTTTTTTTCGCATGTATAATTTAGTAGCTTACGGCAGCGATGCTGCTGTACCTACAATTGATGATATTGTAGATTTGGAAATAAAAAATCACATACAAAAGGTAAGCTTATTTATCTTTTGGTATGTTTTACTCAAGTTAAAATAATAGTAATCTTTTGATTTATATTTTATTCGTGCTAAAAATATTATTAATATTTTATAGTTTATGGAAGCAGAGGGTACCAGTGACTATTTTAATGCTTTGGAGCCACTATTTCCTATCATTGACTACATTGGCGCTATGGGTTTAACAACCAAGAAAATAAAAAGAGATGACCTGTGTAGAATCTTATGCAAACATCTTTTTGTTAGTACCAAGGTAAAGTATAATTAGTGGAAAACCTAAAAAACATCTTCGGGTTATATAATGTACGTGGCCGCATTCCCATGACTAGCATGGCTATCTTTAGTTATTGTTTTTTATTGTTTTCTTTAAAAGTGAAGAAGGGCGATATTATGCAATGTATGGTGAAATGATTGCTTACATAATTGTACACAAAGGTCCAGCGCCAGCTTTTTTTTCGCATCTGATGTATAATTTAGTAGCTTACGGCAGCGATGCTGCTCTACCTACAATTGATGATATTGTAGATTTGGAAATAAAAAATCACATACAAAAGGTAAGCTTATTTATCTTTTGGTATGTTTTACTCAAGTTAAAATAATAGTAATCTTTTGATTTATATTTTATTCGTGCTAAAAATATTATTAATATTTTATAGTTTATGGAAGCAGAGGGTACCAGTGACTATTTTAATGCTTTGGAGCCACTATTTCCTATCATTGACTACATTGGCGCTATGGGTTTAACAACCAAGAAAATAAAAAGAGATGACCTGTGTAGAATCTTATGCAAACATCTTGTTGTAGAAAGAATTAAGGGCGTGTTAGATCAGTGAGTATAGAAATAAATCTCTAAAAATTAAAGATTTATAGCAGTCTAGATATGCCGCTTGGAAATCGAGGTGGCAAGTGACCGCTGGCTATTAGATGTTGGTACGATCCCAAGGAGCGGATTCTACAACACGTCATTAAGTTTCCCCCACTAATGAAATGCGTTGAATTCAATAAAATGAAGATGCCATATAATAGCCCGAAACGACTAGGTTGGTGTTAATTTGACAAAAAATATCATTATTATTAATATTAATATAAATAATACGGTATTTCAGATTTACAGATGGATTAGAATTTCTAGGTGTATCAGATAAAGTCAGAAAACACCCACAAATCATGAAAGAACTTTTTGTCCGGGAGGTAGATAAGTCGCTTGATGGCTGGCAGTTGGATCTACTGTTTACGACAGTGTTGTTTTCCGAAGAAGGTTCAAACAAATACAAAAGGGAACTAAAAACCCACACAAATTTTAGAGATTTCCTTCAAGACCTGGAAGGTAAAGTTAGTACCTGTAACAAATTTAACATGTAAAATGAAATGTAATAATATACACACACTCTCGCTCGTACAAAACTAAAATTTGTGGAGACCGCAGACGTCCCAATTTGTGTATGTCCCAAAGATTTAGAATAGGGTTCGATTTTGGCACTTATCCGCAAGTAACTTCCTGTATTGTTGCTCCCGATTCTACGAAAATCACCTACACATCGTGTTGCTTTTCTAATGGTCACAATGTGTTTTCGATTTTGATTAAAGTTCAAATATATGTTTATTACATATTGGGAAAATGTAAGGATTAGCCCTATCGATTATCCATTTTTTTTCCTCCCATCTCTTGAAAAATGTGAGCGTTTCTTGCATAACAACCACTTTATTTTCAGGAATAGAGGATGGAATAAAAAACTTATTGGTTTATATTACCGCCTTCGAAGAAATTCCACCCCTAGGATTTGAGCCAAATTTATCTTTACAATTCCACCACCCTGAAGGCGAGGATGACACTCTACCATTCGCCAACACATGTAGCAACACCATAACTAGACCAGTGATAGAAGATTTTGATTTCCTCAAAGACCGAATGATGGCAGCAATAGAATTTGGCACTTTCTTTACAAGTGCATAAACAATTTTGAAGTGGTGGATTGTATTCTTTTTTTTCTTTGTAATGGCTTTGTAATGGCTTACTGTAATACGTTGCCGTGCACCCTGTATTCTTTATTGCGTCATGAATTAGGATTATTAGCTTGAATATAGTTAAGGCTTATTTTATAGAGTATCATTTTTAGTTTTAATATCATTATTTCTTAATTATAATTAATAATTTTAGGAGGAAATGATTATTACCTTAAGAGGACAAGATTATTTCGTTGTGTTTATGCTAATGTTACTCTCGTCTAATCTGCATTTATACGCGTGGCCATACTATGCCGTTTGTCGTGTGAAAAAGAGATAGGGGCTGCAGTTTTTAAGGGCGTGAAGCACACTGGACTTTCCTTTCAAGAGCTATTCTCTTATTCCAGAAAAAAATTTTTGTTGATTTTTTTCAGCACTCAAAAGTCATTAAATTCTAAATAATTCCCCTTATCAAGTTATCAGGTTCTTGCCATTTTGTGTGTCAGTGCAGATGAGTTCTGAATTTTATGAAGCTCTGACTGTTAGTTTTTCGTTTGAGAACAGATATATGGCATCTAAAAGGGCCTTTTTATAGTAAAATCTGATGTCTGGCATACATTCGCGCTCAGTGTTTCTATTTTAAGAAATATGATTATTTCCTTTTTTATGAGTTGCAATTATTTGCAAATTTGGTAATATTTTCTCAGTTATGTACATGCATATTATAATCGGGCATGGGTATTTATGCTTGTGATATTTGTGTATGAAAAACCCAGGAGGTTTATATGCATTAAGTTTTTATTCATAGTGATATTCTAAAAATACACAGGATAGCATAACATAATTTGTAATTCCGTAAAGTTAATATTATTATCGATGTGGTTTTGTTCGTTTCAATATCTCATAAAAAATATATAAAACGATCTAACTCTCAGTTAAACATTTAAGTAATGTAAAATTCAAATATTAGAAAACAACGCCAAGAATTGACTTTTTGGCTAGTAGTACATCCATCGTTATCAAACGGATCGTCAGGAGGTTTTAATTATGCATGTGTGAGTATATAATAAACTTTTATTATAGGAAAGAGATTAGCCAGTTAAAAAGTTCTAACGCTTCATCTGGCTTAGCTGGCAAATCTATCCGTCCCTCTTCTAGACATATCCGTTTGAAGTAACTACTGACTTCAGGTTCACAACCATTTGCTGCAGGATACTCGCAGACATCTACTAGTGAATCAATATCTTCAATCGCGGCTTCAGTTTTATAATCAACAGTTCCTGTGAAAAGATAAAAGCTTATATCATGGAAAAATGGTTTGATTTAGAAATTTGTAAAACATCTAATTATTATCAAAAAAATCTGCTTGCAAAAAATGTACACCCTTCACAGATTGCTCATAAATTGATAATATTATTTGGTAATTGGCCCATAGTATTTTTGATATTTATGTATCAGAGAAATTAACTGACCTATTGTAATGTCTTACCATATAATTCTGGAGCAAAAAACATAATATCTGGTTTTCCTGCAGGACTCTCGGCTTCATTTGATTGACGAATAAAATGCTGATTCCAGTCCTGTCGACACTGATCTAAATCAGCCTGGATCAACTGTGTGTAACAAAAGCGAAGAGCTTCCCTATAATGATAATCAAAATCTGATTCACAACCGAACAACGCAATTAAAAATGAAACCTAACTGTCAGCGGATCTTTAAAGCGCTGTCGATGGTATTGTAACAATATTGTCGTTGCAGCATTATTTTCAAATTTTGGACAATTAAGGAATACAGAAAAATGATGGTTGAAACAATATTGTTATTTTTACAAATTATTGATTTCAGTTCAAAATCAAAAATATTAGATATGGTATGACACATGCATTGAACCATACGTTAATAAACATATTTCTCATATGCTATCTTAATGGTCAGGAATGGAATATGTCTGTTGGCAAAATTCGGTAATGAGTTCTTATTGGTATGCAAGATTTTCCATGCGTAGACTCGCTGCGTCTCCATGGGACGAGTTAGAGAGATTGACTTTATTACTTAATATAAAATGCAGAACCGAGGTGTGGTATTAATTTTCTTGATGATGATGATGATAATATCAATATACAATATACCCAATCACAACGTAAAAGTGTCATTCATGTGAGATGTCAGAGTGGAATTTGAAAATACGTACTAAGCAGTTAAGGAATGACATGTGCGACCAGAAACAATGCTAGGCGATCATGGGTTGTTCCAAAATATAGAGCAAGAAAGTTGCATGTGGCGACAACTTTTTCCGTTGTCCACTCTCCACGTATGACACACGACCAATGGTGCTACAGATACACGGAAATCTAGGGTTGGATTAGTTCCTTTTCATTCCAGACCCACCTTTCCGCACCACTGGCAAAGGGAACCCACGAGAAAACACGCATTTTAAAATACAGTACAATATCTAAAGAAAAGATACATTCAACATACAATTGGTCAGTATCAGCTGTTGAAATAACTCTGAGTGACTCCAAATCTTTGAAGTAATCTATCCAAAATTGTCGACCGCCTTGTCTACAGGAAAGCCACCACCGTTCAATTCTCTAAAAAGTCAAAACCTAATGTAATATGGCTTTCAGAGAAGGCATGAGCTACGAAACAGTTCCGAAAGTGTGTGTTGGGGTGGAGGATTAATTGAAGAGTTGAAGCGTTGTAGATCTTTTTATGTAGATAGGGTCACACATTTAGGCAGGTATATTGTGCAGTACCCCCCCCCCCCCCAGTTTACAACGCGCACATGTTGTATTTTATCCAACGCCGTATGACGTATTTTTATCCTTTTAAAATCATGTCCAACACTCTTTCGTTACTTCATGAAAAGAAATGCGATTTTACTAATAAGCTTTTCTGAATATTGTTGGATCAATCATTTATTTCTCAACAAATTCATTACCTGATTTGAAGTCGATTTACCACTTATATAACTCTTATCTCCATTCATATCATCAAAATGGTGCGATCTAAATGTTTTCTGAATGAGTTCTATTAAACAATTCTCTGTGCCTCTGTCCCCGCGTATGCACCAAGGAACACCTTTGATCGAAAAAGAATTACAGTAAATCACAGTTGCAGATGAACATGTAGAGATGGGTGTGTTCAACACATGTTATTCATGCCCCTTTACTGCCTAGCGATCCAAATTATGGAATTTAATTCATTTGTTATTTAATAATTGAAATGTCATGCCCGTGATTATCATATCTTCAGCAACACAATATCCATAGAATGCAACGACCATCAATGCGCCGACCTTTCCCCTATTAAAGTAATATAAGGTGTTCTTGAAAGAGTAAGCATATCCTGCCTCGCGTACAATTCTCGCCACGTAATATACCTAATCAGAAATAGATCAAAGTAAATACCTTTTATTTCATTGAGGTATTCATGAAAATAGCCTGCTACTACTTTAGGGTTGTTGTTGGTTCTATTCACTTTAAGCCACAATGTACGTCTTGAAAATCTTACAAAATTCAGAAAAGTTAAAATTAAAAATAAAATTTGAAATATCTAATCATAAACTTTTTCATCATATGACCAAAAAGTTAAGCTTCTTTAAATTGAAAATTGAAAAAATGATTTTGTCCAATTCGTCTAAAAACCCTTTTTTCAACTGAACATAATATGGGAAGGGAGCGGGGATTATAGTCAGATATGCCACCAAATCGCATATTTGGGGTTCATTTTTCAAAAAAGGTCAATAAAAGGGGCCGCTCCGACACGTGAGCCCGGACCGGTTCCCGGCCCCAATCCGCCCCTGGGTGCATCTGTGGCAATCAGAAGCTTTTAAAGGAAATCATACAAATAATTTATTTTGACACATCATATACAACGAATAGGAAAACAGCGAAAATAACTAATGCATATTTATGTGTTGAAAGAAAATGTTTTGGTATGGCTTCTTATTTGTATAATATATTTAATATATTTCTGTTTGTTGTATTAGTTGATAACCTTTAGATAACACTTTCCGAAATCGTAGTTTAAAGTATTTTATACCAGTAATAGTTTTTCATAAGTATGTCTTTTAGTTTATTACTTGATCGAATAACTAAATGCCGCTAAAGGATTATGATTAGTCATGGTCTTGTTTATACAAGCAAGATAATTTTAGCATACCCACATATTCCTCCGTGTATTGCGAACCCATATCTTTTCAACTTATCATAACCGTCAATGTGAATGAGATAGTTTGGTCCTTCATTCCTGTAAACCCTTCTTGTAAGTCTATGACAGGATCTTAAATATACTCCCTCGGGATCCATTTCCTGTAGATAGGATGCTACTTTTTGTCTGAATTACAAAATAAAAAGGTCCACTTCATCAAATATAATGTGCACATACGGATAGTATTGTTTAGACGTAGATAAATACCATTCTTTAGTTTCCTCTGCACACGAAGGCTCGAACTTCAATCCGTCGATTTTGTCTTGAACAATTTACGAAATTATACAAGTTTTTCATTCAATAAAGATTTTCAGATAAACTAATACTTCGTTATAATTTGAAAACCATACCGTGAAATATTGAGGTTTTAAGTCTGGATCTAAACACTGCAGTATCTGGAGAGTTCTTTTTTTCCAGTGGCAGATCATTCCACTCTGTTGTCCAAAACGGACTATTTTCGGTTTAGGCACAACAAGGAGTTTCTTATCTACAGATCTTAAGGTTCTTGCAGGAGTATATGATTGTAAGAGATCACTCAGGTATTTTAGGGCTGTGCCATTAAAACATCGAAATGTATAACACAGAATTTTAAATTTGATTCTGTAACTAACAGGAAGAAAATGGAGTTCTTTAAGAATTGGTGTTATATGACACTCTCTTTCTTTAATTTCATGCCAACCTATTATACTGTATGATGTTGTGTGTGATCAAGAATACAAAATAATTTCATAATGGTCTGCGAATAGTTCTTTTCGGAAGGGTCAGGGGAATTCGTCCAATGACCGGTCCGTAAAGCCAGGATTTCGCATGGGATACCAATGCTACGAATAGCCCCGAATAGTGGCGAATAACAAAAATTTCGTGTCGATTTGTCAAAAAGATCAAGACGATTGTAAAGAACCAGGAGCAGAGAGAGAGAGACTAACATATGTTTTTTTAATTTTATTTTAATAATTCGCTTGCGCGTAGGGATCTTTAGCAATGGGAGGAAACCGGAGTGCCCAGAGGAAACCCATGAGGTTGAGAAGGCGCCCCTATCTCCATGCCACATACGCTCACACCAGGGATCGAAACCACAAGGGCAAGCCAGAGGTGACCGGCCAGCTAGAGGTCGAAGCGCGGCACTCTAGACCACTAGGCCATCCCAACCCTCCGAATCTGGAGCAGCTACAAAGCAGTTACAGTTAGTTTACGAAAGAATGAAATAAAATGGGGTAAAGCGTCCTACTGTTCTGTTCTGACTGGGTTAATGAAGACGGGCATACGTCCTACAGTGTGCTATGAGCGGAATTATGGCCTACTTTTTACATCAAATTGCAAGTGCCGGGGGCGCTTTTACGCGCATTCCAATGTATACGCGACAAGACAAATGTTCTTGTCAGACCCTCTCTCATGTACCACTACCAATGTAGGGATCGAACATGCGACCTCCAGACTGCGGCGAGCCAGTCATACCCGCTTAGCAGGTCACGAAAGAGTTGCGATAATTCGTAGGTAATCGGGTGTAAAATATGCCGGATGTTAAGGTAGTGTTGTACGAAAGGCAAAAAAAAATAACAATACGAAGCAATTAAGGTCAGAATTGCTGACGAATCGGGAAAAGATTGGATTCTGAGCGATTCGTGACCTACATAGCCCACATGAAAACTGGGCATAGGTATCTGTACAAATGTTGTTGGAAAATGTGTATGGCCTACCTGAGTGTCTGTTTACCTTTCAAACTCAGTAAAGCAACGATTTCTTTGTTGTTGTAGCCGGCGTAATAAAACTCGTGGATAAGTTCATATTCTGAAAATATTAAATTACACTGCAATAAACACGAGTTAAATACTTCTGGGCCGACGTAAGCAATTCTTGATTGGGGTGGGGGGGGGCTACCATCCTAGAACTTCAGATGAGGGTCCAGCTAATAAAATTACTCAGCAATAAAATTGGTAACGTTATCCTTCCTTAGTTGACAAATATATGCATAATAAGTCCAAGGTTATGGACACTCTAGAGGTTAAAATTTGTATACGATTTTGATGAAACTGACAATGTATGTAATACCCACACTGGGGACTACCCAAAAGTTAGGATTTTCATCCAATTTGATATATCCCAAAGGTTTGGATTTCTTTTAATATTTTAGATTATGACATCTTATTGTAAGAAATATCACGGGGTTTTTTTTAGGTTGTGGACCCTATAGATGTCACAACTTTTCAAATATTTCACTGTTACATAATAATTATGGTTGAGTCCAATTCATGAGATGAAACTTAAACAATGAGCTGAGGACCAAAAGTACTTGGATAGTTTGACTTTACATTCTAGAGTAATAGCGCCTGCTTTTTTTTTTACGGAAAATGTGAAATAAGCATGAATTTTGCATGACCTCCAGAGGGGCTACATTTATTGTTCCATTCAGAGAATGATGCCCATGTGCATCATCGTACTCGATTGATGAGCCTGGCATCAAGTACATTTATACCATACACGCGGATACATAAACCTGTTATTCCAGTCGATTATTTTGTTATGAAAGTGTAAGTATAGAGTATAGAGTGATAATATTTCTCGAAGAAAAGGTGATACGAGGAGCTAAATTGAATCATTCAATTGCTGCCCAGAGTGCAGGAAATAGTGTTTCCGACAATCGAATTTTAAAAATGTTCTCGGTGCCAGAGCAGAGGGAGACACTCATCCCTCTCCTTACCTTACCTCCCTCCCCATTATCGGGGAATTATCGACTCGTCAATAAAGCCTGGAGATAGGCCATGTTAAAGAACTTACTTGTCATCCGTCGGTATTCTTCATCAGATTTCGACAAGGAAGTGTAATTCATATCGATTAAATACTAATAGTCAGTAAAGAACGCGAGCTTCTTGTTTACAGTACCTTCGCGCAAACGCATGGATTAACTTCCGAGGCGACAAAGCGACAAAGCGAAATAATTGTATTTTGTCGACTTGTCGCTTTGTCGCTTTGTCGGGTTGTGAATAAGTCGAAGGCGACAAGTCGACAAAATTGACCCGACAAGTCGACAAAATGAGGGCGACGATTGTCGGGTTTGTTTGTCGCGTTGTCGGGTTGATTTTGTCGACTTGTCGCTTTGTCGCCTTCACAACCCGACAAAGCGACAAGTCGACGAAATGCATTTATTTCGCTTTGTCGTGCGGCGACTTGTCGCCTTCACAACCCGACAAGTCGACGATGTAGAATGGCCGCTAACAGCCACCATATGATAGCGATAGTGTATATAATTAATTATAGACTGTATGGTGGTCCTGATCGCATGCCGACTATGGAACTTGGCCACCATTTTACAACCTACGTCACCATATAATATCAATATGCTAGAGTTGTTGTTGTTTTGGTTATTTCAATGTCGGACAAAATGAGAGTGGATTATCATTTCATAAATAAGATATGTTATAAATGGAATAGTGATCTAATAGATTAGTATAATCATGATAATAGTGAAAAATAATTTAATACACATGGCGTCCGAACACTCGATACTTTTATCATGTAGCCTATACTTAATTATTGTGGAAATTGCGTATTATATCTGCATTGACTGCATACACATCTGGTATTGTAATTGTACTGAAAATATCGTTGGAGTAAGTCTGCTTATTGGAGTGGCGTTTTTAAGTTACAGACATGAACTAACTGTATCAAATAGATGTATTAAAGTGAAAGTTTCTTGCAATATAAGCTTATGCTTCATTTTCTTCATCAGATTCCCGCTTCAAAACTCCGAACTAGTTTTAAAAACAAAATGGTTAAAAACTTCATTACTTCATTCCCAGTTAAATTTTGTGAAAAAACGAGGAAAAATTCAAAACGAGGCTGCAGATATGAATAAATGTCAATTCGAGTTTTTCCTTTTTTCCCATCCAATAATATTCTCTTGGTTGATGACAGAAGCAAATTATTTAATTTTTAAAATTTATGTCATTTCTTTATTTATCATCAGGGTGACGTTATAGTTCTCAATTAAGTAGTTCTTTCAAATCGTCCAACAAATTGATCTATCCAAAATAAAGTTTTATGTGAACTACGAGGAGTCATGTTTCAAACTTTATGGATGTGGACATTGCCGAGGAAGACCACTTGGCTCAATTAATAAAATAAGCATGATTTCGTCAGTTCTACCCTAAATCATATGCATCACCGTCATTATGATAGAGTTATTCTAAATAATAAACCCACAAAAAGATACCAGTTTACCTAAACGATTTTGTTTTAGTAAGACCTTTTAATCAGAATTTTTGGGGGATTGACATTGTTGAATTAGCACTGTATTTTTAATGGGCCTCTCCGCCCGTCTATTTCCCGTTGTTTACGTCTCGTTCACCCGGGCAATTCCGTCATTATTTACCACAACGTTAACTTTACGTCAATCGGGATCACGTGACCACAATACACTCTAGTCAATATTATATACACACCCCACCTTGGGCTTAACAAGACCACTATTGATTGGAATTGGTTAATACGACGTGAGTGTAACGTCTAAGACTCTAGATAATATTATGTTAAAGCTTTACACCCTTTAATCATAGATAGCGGAAACATTTTAAATTTTTGTTCAAAGCATTAAATAATGGACGCGTTACATAGTATGTGTCGTCTTCAATTTTGAATTCTTTGGCGAGATGTAGGAATTAACGATAATGAAATCAAATTTATACTTTCTAATAGTTTCAACAATAAAAGTATTTTGTATATCCACAGCAAAGACAACAAATGTGGCAAGAGTGATATCTGGAAACCAAAAGAATACCGATTAAATAGTTATTATAATAACGGATTTGTCAGAGATAGATATCTCTGTCCGTTATTGATCCTCTCTATACGCAAGTAGTATGAAAATAAGGCTTTTCTCCATATCTGTTCTAAGGCTATTTTAGAATCCTTACCGTCTATTTTTCACCGAGATTCCTCTTTGATCACCAAACGGAATCATTTGTAAAAAGCCAACACCATTTTCATGCCGAATCGTGCGATACAAATACAAAAACAACATTCATTGGAATAGAGCCGCAATTTTCAAACTAACGCTCAGCCACTCTTGCAAATTTGGGACTGGAATTTTACCGTAAACGAAAATTCGTGCTGTATACGGTCCACATACATGAATAATTTTTCAATAAAATCTATAAAATAGAACAACGAATTATATTGACGTTCATAAATATTTTAAATAGTCTATATGTTATTCTCGTGTACAGTGAGAATTTTCGTTTACGGTAAAATTCCAGTCCCAAATTTGCAAGAGTGGCAGAGCGTTAATTTGAAAATGGCGGCTCTATTCCAATGAAAGTTGTTTATGCATTTGTATCGCACAATTCTATATGAAAATAGATTTGGATTTTTATAAATTTGTGATGGATATGGCAAGAAATGATTACTTTTGGCGACCAAGGCAGAATCACAGTGAAAAAAAGACGGTAAGGATTCCAAAATAGTCTTAGAACGGAGATTGGGAATAATCCGGGAAAAGCCTTATTTTCATACTACTTGTTAATAAGGCTGACTAGTAACGTAGTGGAGAAGCGGAGCGAAAACAAATTTACGTTACTTGAAGTAACTACCGATTAAACAGTTTAAATCCTCCTTTTCTTTTGTTTGTTTTGGAATTGTGACCAAAAATTCCTATATCAGCCAAATCAGGATCGTAACATAAATGATATTTCATTACCGAATCGGATTCAACAACAAGACTTTCGGTGACCGTGGTAATGCTAAATCAGCGCATGCGTGTTATAGTCCAATTGGTCCTCCATGTACGAGTACGACCTTGACCATTCTCTACTCAAATCTCGCTATCCAGCAGTGGACTCTGTCGTCGTCGTCGTCTTGCGCACTGCACCCGTTGACCCAGAGGTCGTTGGTCACGTGATTAGGCCTTAGAATCGCGTTATAAAGTGAAACAGATCCACGTGTTTATATTCTAAAATTAGCACGGTGATATGCGCAGTTCGTAGTAACGACCCTTTCACCTCATAATCTTTCACGTAACAGTTCCCTGTTTATTTGTAAATACTTTATTATTTTATGATCCCATTTCTATTTTATTATAGTAATTCGAAATAATATATATTTGTCATTTATTTGGTTTCCATTGTACTGTTTAACATTGTCCATCGATACCAAGAATCTTATAGCAGGGGTTAACGTAAACTGCAAGTGAAGACAACTCGGTTTGGGAGATTGGACCTTTACAATTTCCAGATGAAACTGAATGTAACAATGAGGGGTGTTGTCGAGCATCGCCTAACAATGCACCAATTGCACTTCCGAGATGAGGATCGCTTCCAATTATGACAAATGTACAACGAAAAAAAGCAATCCCGTACCGTTACTGGTCCGTACACACTGTGTATTTATAATAATACCAATGGTATTTGCATCGCACAACTATTCAATCCACTAGGGAATGCACTAGGTGTTGGGGAGTATTAATGAAATTGTCTAAATAACCACGTTTTCACTTTGGATTTAAAACGATTATGGTTATATACAGCATATTTCCTTCTGCATAAACGGTAAGTACCAGTAGGCCTTATAAAGGCACTGCACTACACACTGGCGAGATATATAAACACTCGCGATAACCTATTTACATCTTTATTTTTGCTATTTTAAAAGACGTTTTTATTCCAGGGGCGATTCCGTGTTCAGATAGTTATGTAAAAGAATTGACTACACATAATATTCTATCTTAATTTCTGTACACCATCCGTGTTATTTAAGTACATTTTATATAAAACAGTAGTGTTTAATTTCTATGCACCTTCCGTGTTACAAGTTATTAGATTATATTTTTCTTGCAGTTTTGTCTTCTGTATTTGTACATGCTTTGTGTGGTGATGGGGTAAAACTGACCAAACCTTTGGCGGCGCGCAACTTCTACCATTCATGACGTCATCGAACAAACAGGAAATGTTACATCACGTTTATTTTTAGTCTCCAAAGTACACAATATGAATAGATCTGTATGTGACGTCATACACCCTTTCCTCGTCATACACCCTGGATTCGTCCTTACCGTTATAAAAAGGAACACCATTTGTCATTATCAGTATGGCTGTGGGTGCGCCAATCATACGCCTCGAAGAAAACCACAACGCGGACAACCTCGTGTACCTCGGGTTAATACTTTTGCAGTCTTCAAGTGTGTTTTTCTTGTGTTTGTGTCTTTGATTTCTTTTGTAACCATAAAGAGGTTTGTTCAATAAAATGCTTTGTCAGCTACATATGTGTCTGGTTTTTTGTGACGTCATGCTATTCTGATTGGTGGAAAATGATGTCGTCCCAACACATTAGATTCGTCCCGTCTCGAGCCATAAATAGGAGTGTCGAAGCCAAAAGAAGTCACAAGCACCATGAATCGTAAAGATTTTAGATTTTGTGCCACTTGTTGGGGGTATTACCCCATGTTTAGGGGGAACCGGCCCGATGCCTATTACTTGGTCTGTTTCTGGTGCGGGACAGAGATTGGGAACATCGACCATAGACGGAGCAAACATTCGGTGAAATGCACAAAGAAGCCCAATCGGTGGGAGCAGCCGAAGTGTTGTTGTTAGGTGGAAGACAACGGCCCTTTTCAGGGCCAACTTAATCAATGTAAAAGAGTTGTTTCCCCTTCCCCTTTCTTCTTCTTCTTCTTCTTCTTCTTCTTCTTCTTCTTCTTCTTCTTCTTCTTCTTCTTCTTCCTCTCTCTCTCTCTCTCTCTCTCTCTCTCTCTCTCTCTCTCTCTCTTTTCCCGCGCTTGCGCGCTCCCCTCTCTCCGTACGTGCAATCACACGTGCAGGGGGTCACGCACGTGCAAGGGGTAACGCACGTGCTAAAGGTCATCCAGTGCAAGGTCACGTACACGCGCATGTACGCACATGCACGGGCGCACGTGCAAAAAAATTGCCAGACAGGCCCTCATACTACTACGGGATTTTCGCATTCCTGTTAGTAAGCACAATTCTTCGATGATCTTCCTCCTTTATCACTTTGCAAACGTCTTGGAAAACCGTAGTGAACTATAAAATTTTCAAACAAAGCTTTGGCTGTTACCTTTGCAGTCATGTTCTTGGTAGCTATGGCTTGGGCATATTTGGTGAAGTGGTCGGTTATGACTAAGATGTAACTGTAACCTCCTTTTTGATCTTCCAGGCACATGTAGTCTACACTGACTATCTCCATTGGTTGAGATAAATGGATACTAATGGAACTCTTGTATTAGTTGGAGACTTCCTCATTATGCAACGTTGACAAGTCATGATGTGATCTTCTACATCCGATGTCATTCTTGGCCAATACACACGTTCCTTCAGCAACGAAACCGTTCTGTCTCTTCCGAGATGTCCAACATCATCATGACAACCTTGCAGCACTAACTTCCTATCCAAGCAAGGAATCACCAGTTGAAGAACGTCCTTGTCCACTTACAACAGGTTTTCGGTACAAAACATGTGACCTCAGAGTGAGGTGGTCGGATTCTCGAAGAAAGATGGCTTCTTCCCGATTGCTGGGTGGTGACTGTGGTCTTTCATTGTTCTTCACTGCTTGATGAAGGGTCCCAATGACAGGATCTTCTAATTGTTTCTTCATCCAGTCTATTTCATGAGCAGGAAACATCTGTGTGTTAGTAACACAAGGGATGATCTGAGTTGCTAAACACTCCACATAGCCACTATCATTCCTTAATTCACTGAGTGCTCTGAAAACATCGGGATTCATCTCCTTGTAAGTATCTTCCGGTGGATTAGGTATTCTTGACAGGCAGTCAGCATCGATGTTTCGTTTTCCTGGTTTGTACCTGATGTTAAAGTTGTAGTTCGCTAACTCCGCTAACCAACGGTGACCAGCTGCATCAAGTTTTGCTGTTGTAAGAACGTAAGTAAGTGGATTGTTATCTGTATAGGTGGTAAAGGTGTTTCCGTAAAGATAATCTTTGAACTTGTCAGTCACTGCCCACTTCAACGCTAAAAATTCCAACTTGTGCGCAGGATAATTTTTCTCAGATTTCGACAATCCTCTGCTGGCATATGCGATTACTCGTTCTCTTTGATCTTGCAATTGGTACAGAACAGCGCCTAGTCCTCGTCCACTCGCATCCGTGTGTAAAACAAATGGTTTGGTAAAGTCAGGATAAGCCAAAATAGGTGGTGACTGTAACCTTCAGATCTTGTTCTGGTCCCCATTTCCATTTTAGTATTGACTTGTCATCTGACTTCTTCCTCCCCCTCTTTTTGGAAGTTGCTCCTCCGACTAAAAGTTCATTCAAAGGTCTGGCAATTGTAGAGAAGTTCTTTACAAATCTCCTGTAGAAACCTAAAAATGACCTTCCCTCATCTGGAGTTGTTGGTGTTTTCCAGTCTCTAACCTTCTCAATCTTTGTTGGATCTGTCTTTATGCCTTCTGCGGAAACTATGTGGCCCAAATATTTAACTTCCTGTTGGTAAAAATGGTACAAGCTTCAATCCGCACTCTTCAAGTCTTTTAAATACCAGTTGCAGTCATTCCAGATGTTCTTCGTATGTCAATGGAAAAATAATCAGGTCGTCGAGGTAAATCATGCAGATCTTATAATTTAGTTCCCCTAAACACTCCTCCATCAGTCTCTGGTAGGTAGCTGGTGCGTTTGTTAATCCAAAGCTCATGCGCGTATACTCATAAAACCCAAGAGGACCTACTGTGAATGCTGCCTTTGCTTTGTCTGTTTCTTTCATCGCAATCTGATGGTATCCACTTTTCATATCCAAGACTGAAAAATATTTAGCTCCAACCATAGTGTTTAACATTTCTTCAATTCTTGGAAGTGCGTAAGCATCTTTGATGGTTCGCTGTCGATAATCAACACACAATCGAATGGAGTTGTCTTTCTTCCGGACTATAACAATATTCGATGCCCAAGGACTGCGATTTCTGAATAATTCCTCCATTCAACAATTCATTAAGATGTTCTCGTATTTCCTTGTACATAGGTGGTGGTATTCTTCTGTTCTTTTGCTTGAATGGCATCTGTAAGGTTAATAGCATGTTCAACCATGTGAGTACAGCCTATATCTGTATCACTGTGAGAAAAAATGTGTGACCATTCATTGATGAGATCTTTAATACCTTCTAACTGACTGGCAGTAAGTCCTGATCCAAGATGAATTTTCTCTAACATACTGCAATCACTTCCAACTTGAACAGAAGAACATTTACTATTGTTGATATTGTTCACGATGGTTACTGGTTGTACTACACAAAGAATGGAGTGTGGTTGAATCGAAACTGGATGAGTAGATACATTTGCAGATCGTTGTTGTCTGGATGAAAATTGACAAGAACAGGTGAAATTTCAACAGTGTCTGGTATCTTGGACTGTGTAGAACGTTGACACATCGCTTTACAGTGAACACTTGATTTAGCAGTAACTACTCCTGTTATAACTGTAGATTTATTGCTGTGTAACAATATAGAATTTCGTCCAGCAGACTTCACAATACCCACACACTTATCTTGTTTGTACACATTGTGCTGAACTTTAAGACACTTAAAAGTTAGCAACCAGGGAGTTTCCACATGAAGTTGACGATGAAAGTTGAGTCCATGTTTCTCGATAACTGTATGCAAAAGATGTTGTAGAATGTTAGTACCAAGCAGTACTGGTGTGAAGTGGTGGTATGATGTATCTGGTACTACTAAAAATATACATGGTATTGCAGCTGATGTCATCTTAGGAACTTCTATATCAATTTCAATCATACCTAAGTATGGAAGTTTATTTCCTCCAGCGTATTCTAAGTTCACCAAAGTATTTAATCCTTGCAGCTCACAAAAACTTTCAAGGTTATCTCTAAAAAACGATTCACAAATCGTTTATACTTGGGAACCACTGTCCAAAAATGCTTGACAGTCTACATTACCAATTAATACTGGAGCTACATTACTCTTCCCTAATAAGCTAACAGGGCTCTTAGTTCCCAAGCCTATTGTCTGCCCTTCGACAAAGCCTTCCGGGAGTTTAAATCTCTGTTTAGTCTAACACGACAACCTGTACGGATGTGTCCCTTTTGACCACACCTAAAAAATGAAGGTTCCTCGTGTTCCTGCATACTCCTACTCTGATCAGGTCTATTAATCTTCAGATCTTTTTCATCTTTCTGAAGTGCCTGAACAGTCTGTGCTAAAGATGATACTAAATTCTTGATGTCGTTGTCTTCTGTAACAGCTTTAACATGAGATGCAGATGGTCTTTTTTTCTCAGATGACGATAAATAAACTTCTGATTTAATCTTTTTAACTTCAACCATCAATTCTTCATAATCTTTAATACGATCGTATTTATGCGCAGTTTGCTGCTTAATACTGGCTGTTAGTCCACTCCAAAATCTTGTTCGTAACATGTCGTTGGTAGCATCCTGTGAAACATCACCACGATCAACAGATTTCTGGAGAATATCTTCGAGTCTACTGATTCCTTCGGAGTCTGTATTGTAGAGTAAAACTCGGCTAAAAGATCTTGTGTCTCCTCTACACGTCCAAAAACACGGTTCAGCTCCTTCAACAAACGATCTAACTCCACTCTGTGTCCCAGCCTCATCACAATCTTACCTGCTTCACCACGTAACGATTTAAAGATGGCTTGTCTAATCTGTTCTTTGTTGTAACTTGACTGAATCAACTCCTCAACTTCAAACTTCCAAACGCCAAAGGAAACTTCAGACTTGGATGCTGGATCCCCAGAGAAAAATGACACCTTGGGTAAAGCTGGTAGCATCTTAATGTCTTCGCGTGGTTTATCTCGAGTTGACGCTGGTGGATTTTCTTGGGAAGGATGAAGTTCTTCCTTTGTTGTAAAATAATCTTTCATCCATTTCTCAAGATCTTCTTTATTGGAAGCTTTAGGTTTAACACCCATGGTTAGAAAAGTTTTTAAAAGATTATCAGCTTCTTGGGAAAATGATTCTGCCATTGCACAGCTGAAATAAAATCAACACTTTCGACCAAAATAATCAAACACCAAATCACAAGTTGATAAAACAAATCCAGAATACAAAACTCATAAAATGAAAATAATTCACAATTCAGTACAAGTATCAAACAATCAAACATAAACCCAAGAAAATGTCTAATACCAAATGTCAAAACTACAACTCATAAACAACAAAAATTAAGTCCAAGTAAACAGTTAAGTCCAAGTAAACAGTTGAAGTCAAGTCTCAAGTCAGAGTCAAGTCTAATGTTAAGTCAATGTCTAAGTCAAACTTCCAACTTAAGCGATAAACTTAAACTCAGTACCAAAATTCAATACAAAAACAAGAGATCAAACAAAATCAAACTCAATATAAAATCAAAGTACAACTAGAAATACACAAAACCAAATCAGACTGAAAATATATATCAATCCAAAACATAATTTCAAAATCAAAACCTGAAAAATAAACGATCTGCACCAAGGGTACCTATCACTGAAGACGAATTAAACAAAGTTCCAATCAGTGACAATCATAAAACAAATTATAAATATATACAAATATTTATACCATATACAAGAATTGTGAATGCAAAATATGTTAGTGCTGAATATGTGTGTGTGTGTGTGTGTGTGTGTGAACAATGTTATGTAATTGAGAGAGAAAACTGAAAAAAAAATGGAATGAAAGACTGAAAGAAAAGTGAAGGAAGTCCGTCCTGAAAAAAAAATAAGAATATACAAATCCTAATAAAAACCTAAGTTGAGGTATGTGTGCTCGCGATCCCACCTAATATAAACCAACGGAAATACACAAGTACACACCCTTTCACTCTATGATAATTACGTTTCAAAGTAAAGTCGAAAAAGTAAAGAAACGTTGGGCGCCAAAATGTAACCGGGGGGTGTAAGTCAGTAAAAACTATGATCTTTCGTTCTGAAACCTTTATTAAAAACCCTGAAAATATATACATTAAAATTAATATACATAATATCACAGTTGATTAATATTAAATAACATAATAGTAATACATGCATACTTAATGATGAAATACATCAATCATTTACGAACTAAAATACATCACTAACTTAAATATATTATAATAAATATATTAAATGCTTGAAGTTTGTACTAAATGTAATAGTAATACATAAGAAACTTGTCACATACCCAAAGAAGGGGTTTATATGGAAGACTACCAAGATGGTGAACAAAATCTTCAGATAACTATATATTCTGGAAAATAACATTCGTCTAATTATATATACAATATACTTTGAATATGGTACCTTATAATCTACTATATATTTATATATATGAAAAAACTACTTATCTTTACATGTTATTTTCTATATTATTATTTAAATCAAATGGCCGCTTTAACTAATATTATAATTTCTATCATTCCTTCATCCACTCTATCTAAACCTCAGTTACCCAAAATAAGAGAATTAGCACACATACCTGTAATACTGAAGTAGTATAACTGGAACAATTCTCTGAAAATAACTTAACTAGATTTGAAACTAAAGTTAAACAATTTGATGAAAGGTATCAAATTGTCCTTACACTTCGAAATCTATCTAAAGTCTGATGTCCAAAGAGAGGTTTAGTTAGAAGGAAAACTTGCTCGTAACCAAGGGTGTGGAATTGTACTCACCCCAAGATTTGGGCTCTAAGAAAACGGTACAGGATAACAAGCCAAGTTAAAGGAGAGATGTTATTATAGACCAGTTGCAAGTAAAATTAGTGTCAGTTTGTAGTTTAAAGGTGCACATTACTCTATTACGGAAGCCCATAAGGGTCGATCAAATGAAAAAAAAATCTGACTATCTTGTAATTACAAGATACCGAGATGCCCATGAGTGACAATTTAAAGGTCACCATACACCGATTTCATGCTCCCATAAATACCATTGACTTCATACACCCACCAACTACATATTTATATCATGACTCATCAATTTTAATGCGCTCTTTGAAGACACACAACGCTATTTCTATTTTTCGGAAAACTTCTTTAAATTTTAATTTTTGGAAAGTAAGTAAGGAAAAGGATATTCTGTAAAATGCCCCCCCCCCCTCAATGAAATGAGCTGACTGACATAGCGTCTAAAAGCAGTTTATTTATAGCTCCTGACGAATACAATGTTTTGAGAGGGATTTGAAGCAAACGTTTGTTAGATTAATTAGTTTTTTTTAGCCCAAATATATCATCAAATCAAACAGTTTGTACGCGGGGAAGGTATCTTTAAGGAGAACATGAAATCAATGTATCATAAATGATATTAATGAGGGAATGAAGTTAATGAGAGTATGAGTAGTATTTAATGAGGGCACAACCTGGTGATGCCGATCCCGTGACATACAAAAGTACTACGTTGGGCTGGAGGGTTGGATGGTCGATTTTTTAGCACGTGCGTGCTTTATCTTAAAAGCCTGTGATTGAGTCAACTGGTGTGGTTTCGAATCCCCGTTTGTACGTGACAAGTAGTAGGATCGCCTGTCCAACCTCGCCTGTCTTCCGGTTTCCTCCAACTGCTAAAGTGTGTGTGGGGGTGGAGGGAGAGGGGGGGTAACGTCCATCGACACAAACTAGGTCATTTCGGGACTAACATATGGTTTAATTTTATTTCATAATCTCTTGCGCGTATGGATCTTTAGCAGTGGGAAGAAAACGGAGGAACCGGAGAAAACCCACGATGTTGGACAGGCGACACTACTCCTTGTCGCGTACAACGGGAGATTCGAAATCATGCCAGTTGACTCAATGAAAGGCTTATTGTATGTTACGGGATCGGCATCATCAGGTTGTCAGTCCTCCGGTTTCCTCCAACTGTTAAACAGAGAGGGAGATGTGGTTTAACATCCACTCGACACAAACTAGGTCATTTCGGGACTAACATATGGTTTAATTTTATTTCAATAATGCAATTGCGCGTAGGAGGCTTTAGCAGTGGGAGGAAAGAGGAGGACCCGGGGAAACCCACGATGTTGGACAGGCGACTCTACTCCTTGTCACGTACAACGGAGGATTCGAAACAACGCCTACAGCGCGCACGTGCTAACCATTCGTCATCCAACCTCCACCCACTACTAAAGACCCCTACCCGCAAACGAATTATTGAAATTAAATTAAACCATATGTTAGTCCCGAAATGACCTACACTGAAAAAAAACTTGTGTTGAAACAACACAAACTTGTGTTGTTTTCAACACAAGTTGGGTGTTACTATTTAACAACACAAACTTGTGTTAAATGCTGAAACAACACAAGACTTGTGTTAAAATTTGTCAAACAACACAAACTTGTGTTGAAACTTGTGCGAAAATCTACACAATAGTTGTGTTGAAAGTTCTGAAACTTGTGTTGAAATTTCTGAAACTTGTGTTGAAATTTTTGAAACTTGTGTTGAAATTACTGAAACTTGTGTTGAAATATCTGAAACTTGTGTTGAAATTTCTGAAACTTGTGTGGTTTCATATACAAACTTGTGTATAACCATCAACAAAAACTTGTGTTGTATTTCCCTCACTTTATATCCAATATAGCAACTTTTCCCATGCAGCATCCCCCCTTTTGCTCTGTTTAACCTGCAAAGTTTGATAAATGAGGTAACAATAATTTTTTTTTGTTAAATTATTATTTATTCATAAAATGATATTTGGAATGTTAACAGAAAAATAATATTAATAAAATTGTGTTAAATACCGCCTCCCCCCCACCCTCAAATCACAGACTATAAAATAGCTATTTAAATTTTTCTTTACTCATCAACAAGTACTAAGCATATAAAGACAGTATCCCTACCCCATACCCCCAAATTATATAATTCAAATATATTTAAATTTAATAAGATATATACCAAGCACTAATAAGATAAATTATCCACTAATTTGAATTACTTTCAAACAGTGAAAAGTGTTATAAGTCGAATTACATGTGATTATTGAGTAATCTAGAAATAACTAGCATACACAGAAAATTAACAAAAGAAAAATGACCTATTTTACAGTAGTAATAAAATGGTGTAGAGCTCTTTCCTCATTAGGAAAAAAAACCCAAACAAAATGAATATTTTGTACATATACGGAGCAAAGCAAAGCAAAATGATATTTGGAATGTTAACAGAAAAATAATATTAATAAAATTGTGTTAAATACCGCCTCCCCCCCCCCACCCTCAAATCACAAACTATAAAATAGCTATTTAAATTTTTCTTTACTCATCAACAAGTACTAAGCATATAAAGACAGTATCCCTACCCCATACCCCCAAATTATATAATTCAAATATATTTAAATTTAATAAGATATATACCAAGCACTAATAAGATAAATTATCCACTAATTTGAATTACTTTCAAACAGTGAAAAGTGTTATAAGTCGAATTACATTGACCCTTATGGGCTTCCGTACTCTATACACTATATTACTTGACATAATAAAAGCTATAAACATATTAAAATTCCGTTTCGCTACAATAAGATTTAATTTGAAATTCTGTCAGCAGTATCTCATAATCGATGCTGACCACGTAACTGAAGGTAAGAAATATTTGCTGTAGTTTGACGTAACTACAAGTTGTTACAATTAATAGAAAAAAATATTTTGAAAATATTCACTGATTTAACTTGGTCGTCGTTTTATTCTGTCTGTTATTCATATTCCATCAAGAGGAATGTTATTTTTATAAAAATGGCTGACTAAATTACTACCTGCAACGAACAACGATACTTTTTCATTGGTTAGGGCCGTCTAAATGCGGGTAAATTTAGAGTAGCTACAGTATTGGCTAACAAGTGTTGGATTCTGTGTTGTTGGTGGTTGTTGTGGCATTATATTAATGTCGATTGATGGGGATTATTAAATAAAGAAAGAAAAACTGGAAAAACATTTGCCATGTGACTTTTAATGGCCACAGATTACTAATTATTTCCCCATTGACTTTAATGTTAATTCTCGTCTCTTAGACCGGCTGTAACTTTTTCCCAAATAGTCGTTGGGTAGAACGCTTTCTGCCACAGATGGAGCAACATGTGGCAAACTCTGGCCCAAAAGCATGTATGAGGTTCACCATGAAAAACTTGAGATACATAGGCTGGAAGTAGAGACAACTAAACAAGCAATTTTTCGGTCCTCCCTTTCAACGTAACCAACCTCACAACCCTTGTATCCTTCCGCCTCAAAATCATGAATATTCACCAAAACCTGACAGAAAATGTATTTTTAAACCCTTTTCTTCAATTCTACACCAAAAAGTCAACAAAAATCGCCATGCAAAAGGGGGGAAAAGGGAAAGGGAGAGAAGGGCTAAAAATAACTTAATGTTAATTCTTGTCTCTTAGACCGGCTGTAGCTTTTTCCCAAATATTCGTTGGGTAGAAAGCTTTCTGCCACAGATGGAGCAACATGTGGTAAACTCTGGTCCAAAAGCATTATGAGGTTCACCATGAAAAACTTGAGATACACAGGCCCATGAATAGTTAGTGATCTGTGTCCACATGAAGTTGTATAGTTAGCTTCCTTGGAGCAAGTTAGTATCGTATTATATTTGGACTGAGACTGAACGTCATCAATATTATTAATGTTGAGTTTATTACCCAACACCCCCTCTTAAACTCAGCATATTAAAGTTATATAATTGTTAACAATTAAACATTTAGATTATGCTAAGTAACAAAATTAACATAATAATGTGATTATTCATATAAATTTCCCATCAGAAAGGACCTAAATTTGCTATTTTTTACTCTATTAACATGCTTTGTGAATACGTCAGCAATATTTTGTTCAGATGGAATATATGAAACTTCCACTGTACCTTTTTGGATTACATTTCTAATAAAATGATACTTAATATCAATGTGTTTGGTTCTTTGGTGTTGAACTGGATTTTTAGTTAGTGCTATTGCTCCCTGATTGTCACAATAAAGTAAAAATTTGATCAAATTTTGACCAGTTCATTCACTTATGAACGAGAGCAAGTATATGCCTTCTTCCATGCTTGAAACAAGAGTCATATATTCTGCTTCACATGTTGATAAAGCTACTGTCGTTTGTTTTCTTGATTTCCAAGAAATTAAAGGACCCTCCTTTGATAATCCAAAACCAAAACCAGTGATGCTTTTTCTATCGTATGCATTTGCCCAATCAGCATCACAATAACCAATTACAGTCAGGGGTTTTTCAGATTTACTGAAGATTAATTTTTGATCAATAGTACCTTTAAGATATCTAAGCACATGCTTAGCCATACGCATGTGATATACATTTGGTTTAGACATATATTGAGATAAATAAGTTACAATGTAAGCAAGGTCTGGCCTTGTACTTGTCATGATATAAATTAAGCCTCCAATTATCTGTTTATAAATTTTATAATTATTTTCATCTAGCAAAATATCATCATTTATTTTGTTAACTTTCATTTCACTAGGGGTATATGTTGGTTTACAATCTTGCATATCAAAAGCTTGTAAAAGACTTTCAATGTATTTTGTTTGTGACATAATAATTGTTCCATTAAGAATTTGAAACTGAATACCAAGAAAATATGACACATTACCAAGATCTTTCATTCTAAAAGTTTCATTGAGACTTAATTTTATCATTTTCGTTTCTTTTTTGCATTGAGATGCTATTAACAAATCATCAACCCATACTAAAAGAATTACAGAAGGCTTATTATGTGAATACTTAACATAAACACATAGTAGTAGGGGTGCCTGTCTGGCAATTTTTTTGTGCGTGCATGGGCGTGCACGTGACCTTGCACTGGATGACCCCTGCACGTGCGTGACCCCCTGCGTGACCTTGAACGTGTGATTGCAGGTACGAAGAGGGGCGCGCGCGCGGGAAAAGAGAGAGGGAGAGAGAAGAAGAAGAAGAAGAAGGAAGAAAGGGAAACAACTCTTTTACATTGATTAAGTTGGCCCTGAAAAGGGCCGTTGTTGTCCTCGCTCGAATGCGAGCACTAGAATGTGAGGGTACGACGCACTTTATGTCGGTTGCGTCTAATGGCCTCCACTAATTCTGGAGGAGGTCTTTTCCTGGGAGGTGTTTTTAATACCTCGTCAGGTAAGACAAAGATATCGTCAGGGGTAATCACGGCAAGCGTGTGACCCCTGAGATACATGAGAGTATCCGTGCTGCGGTTGTCTTCGATGCGTACGACCGGAGCATCCATTCTCATACTGATAGTGAGACGGATGTTGTGTCGTTTTAAAACCGTAAGGACGAGTCCATTTGATATGACGTCACGGACCAGTCCATTCATGGGTGACGTCACGGACGAATCCATTTGAAGGGTATGACGTCATGGACGATTCAATTCATGGGTGATGGGAATAAAAGGCCACGACGTTAGAGTTTCGATCACTCTCAAGCGATCAGCGAGCAAATCAAGATGAGTTTTACATTACGACCCGTGGATAGACGATACAGCCGGTTATTTCGAACAGAATCACTGTGTGTGGAGATAGATTTTTTGGAAGATTTGTCCCACTTTCCAGCCAACGATGTGCCGCAACAATTACACGATACCTTTGAGGCCATAATCAAGGAAATTCGCCGAACCTTGGACGCCAGAGAAAGTGACGATGTTAGAATTGCCATCAGTCACTCGGGACTCAAAACACCGATGTGGTTACCGTTCCGTGAACATCGTTTGTTAAAGGCTGAAGACGTGTTACAGAAAGTGGCAGCCGTGTTACAGAGTAACGAAGAATTTAGACTAGATCAACGCATGTCCATGAGTATCTGTCACGTGTCCCCTCCCGATGGTAGAGGTAGTGGAACAAACACGAAGAAGAGACACTGCGCAAATTTCGACGAATATTTAAAGAAAAAGCAAAGTTTGGTCACCATCAAGAATGCCGACGAACTGTGTTTTCAGCGAGCTATTGTCGTCGCCCGTCATTGTGCCAACAAACAAGACACGCCTGAATGGATAAGGGAGAAGAAGAGATTAACCAACAACACAGGACCCCGAACATGGCAGACCAGAAAAACGGAAGCCCTTATCGATGCCGTCGGTGGAGCCAGACAAGCCTGCACGGGGATGGAAACCTGGGAATTGTACGCCAAGTATTTGGGGGAGCAAGGATATCAGCTCAACGTTTTCTCTCGGGCCATCTTTGGGAAGGCGATCTATCGTGGAACAAAACACGTCACAGGCACACCAAAACATCTCAACCTGTATTTACACGACAGACATTACGACGTCATCTCGTCCATGCCCGCTTTTGTGGAAAGGTCGTATTTTTGTGAGACCTGTCAGGTGGGATACAATCGAGCAGAGAAACATTCGTGTCACGTCATGTGTCATGGATGTAAGAGAGTGGGTCCACCCTGTCAACCTGATCCCAACACAAAGACATGTTACCGATGTCATCGCGTGTTTATGAGCCGCCAGTATTTCGACAATCATCTCGCCACCCGTTCCAGAGCCAAGTGCAGTATATGTCATTGATGGAAGAAATGTGAGAAATGTCAAAAAGAGTGGGACGTCATCAAGGCCAAGCGTAATTTAGAAGAACACCGATGCGGAGAATACGAGTGTTCTATCTGCCGAGAGTGGCACACGGCCGAAAAACAGTTTTGCTACATTCAACCGCTGAAATCACCCATCGACATGAACTGAGACCGAAAAATACAAATCGATAAACTACAGAAATCAACGTTGACCCGTTTCGTCTTCTTTGACTTTGAATGCCAGCACGATACCGGTGAGCACATTCCCAACCTATGTGTCCTGCAAACCTGCTGTCACTTTTGTATCGACAACCAAGATCCCTGCGAGCATTGCGACACGTACTGGAATCACCAACGGGAAATTGTGTTTAAAGGACCAGACACGCTCGACGATGTGGGAAAATGGTTTTTACAACTCGCTGCACACGGTACGGTGGTAGATGGTCGGAAACATGACAGTCACGAATCGAGTCCCGTGATTGTTGTGGCTCACAACTTTAAAGGTTACGACGGACTGTTGATTTTACAGACGCTGCACAAACATTCCGTGGCGCAACTTGAAGTGATTATGAATGGTGGTAAAGCGATGACCATCACTGTTGGACGGTAAAATTCATCGATTCCCTCAACTTTCTACCGAAGGCTTTACAGGACATGCCCAAGACCGTTGGCCTGCAAGAACTCAAGAAAGGTTATTTCCCTCACCACTTTAACAGACCGGAGAACGAAGATTACGTGGGCACCTATCCTCCCGACACCGATTACGATCCGGATGGCATGAGTGTGACTGAACGAGAAAAATTTCACGAGTGGTACGAGCAACACAGTCACGATGTCTTTGATTTTCGTCAGGAAATTCTCGCCTACTGTAAAAGCGACGTCGATGTCCTCCGCCGATGCTGTGGCGTGTTTCGTGAGATATTTCTCATGGACACGGGAATCGATCCCTTTGAGAAGAGTTTGATCCTGACCTCTGCCTGCAGTCGCGTGTTACGCACGCACTACCTCAAGAAAGACACACTCGTCGTCATTCCTCGAGCCCTGATGCAAGAGCCGAAACCTAGTAAGGACTGGCACAGCTTCCAGCCTCGACAACAGTCCAACAAAGCCCTTCGATGGTTGGAATGGGAACAACATCGACAGACCATGGCAGCTTTCCGAAACCAAACCCCACTATCCAACATTCGACACGCCCGTAACGGTAGTGAATGCCGAGTTGGCCCTTATAGCTTAGATGGTATGGACACGACCACAGGTACGGTGTACGAGTTTCACGGGTGTGCCTTTCACGGTTGTCCCAAATGTTATCCGGGTCCCGTCCAAGACGTTCAGCATAAACATTATTATTATTATTATTATGGCACTTTTTATAGCCCATCTTTCACATAAGTGCCCAGATGTGCTTTACAATAAAATTAAATGAATAAATAGATAATTCAAAATAAAAAATTGAAATAAATAAATAAATTAAAATAAATAAATAAATAAATTAAAATAAATAAATAAATAAATTAAAATAAATAAATAAATAAAATTAAAATAAATCGAATTAAAATAAATCAAATTAAAATAAATTGAATTGAAATAAATCTAAGTAAAATAAATCGAATTACAATAAATCAAATTACAATAAATCAAATTAAAATAAATCAAATTAAAATAAATAAATAAATCAAATTAAAAATTGTACAAGACTTAAAAGACGTCTAAATGGAAAAAAATGAAATCATTGAAAATCTAAGAGGTGTTATAAAAGGCAATTTTAAAAAGATGCGTTTTGAGTTTTGATTTAAAAACAGTTAGAGAAGTACAACATCGTAATTGATGGGGAAGCTTGTTCCATAGTTTAGGTGCTTTAAATGAAAAGGCCTTTTCTCCGTAGGAAACTTGTTTAACATTACGTTCAATAAGTATGAACTTGTCTGCACTGGAACGGAGCTGTCTTATAGGTTTATAAAATTGGAGGAGATCAGATAAATATTTTGGTGCGATGTTGTTAATGCATTTAAAAGTTAAAAGTATAATTTTATAGTCAATTCGATAGGGCACAGGTAACCAGTGGAGTTTTACTAATATTTCAGTAATATGACAGTAGCGAGGTGCACGTGTAATGAGTCTAGCAGCAGAGTTTTGTAACGATTGAAGTTGGTTGAGAAGTTTCTGTGGAACACCAGTAAGCAGAGAGTTAAAAGTGTCAAGTCTAGCAGTGACAAGGGCTTGAACTAAGGTCTTGATTGTATCATCAGGCAGATAGTTTCTAATTTTACTTATGTTACGGAGATGATAATGTCCTATTTTACATATGTGTTTAATTTGAGATTCCATTGTCATGTGACTGTCAAATATAGCACCGATGTTTCGAGCGTAAGCGGAGGAGAAGATTGTGGCATCACCAACACGAATGTCGTTTGGTACATTAAAACCGCTCTGTGTTTTAGAGCCAATTATCATGTATTCTGTCTTTTCGTCGTTCAACTTGAGAAAATTTAACTTCATCCATTGTTTTATTTCGTCGACACAGAGCTCAACATTGCACTTACTAACTTGGAAGCTATCAGGGTCTGCGGGTCTGAAACTCACATAGAGCTGGTTGTCATCTGCGTAGAGGTGGAATGAAAGACCGTATTTCTTGACGATCGAACCAAGTGGAGATGTGTAAAGGCTAAACAACACCGGTCCAAGCACAGAACCCTGTGGAACACCGAATTCTAGATCCTTAGTCGAGGAACTGGCATCTCTTACATTGACGGTCTGATTTCGGCCGGTTAGGTATGATCGTAAGAGTTTCAGCGCGTTACCGGAAATACCAAAAGTTGTTTTAAGTCTTTCTAGAAGTATAACGTGATCCACGGTGTCAAACGCAGCTGACAGATCGAGTAATATTAGTAGCACAGACTGATGGTCATCAATTGAAAGACAGATATCATTGTGTACTCTCAGAAGAGCCGTCTCGGTACTGTGGTGTTTGCGATACGCACTTTGGAAGGTCTCTAATAAATTGTTGTCACTAATGTGATCAACAATTTGATGGCAGATAACTTTCTCAAGTAACTTAGATACAAAACTTAAATTAGAGATTGGGCGGTAGTTTTTCAAAATGTTCTTATCAATGGCGTGACCAAAGCAGACTTAAAAATGTCCGGCACTACACCCTCTATTAATGCAGAATTAACAAGGTCTGTAACAACCGGTAACAATTCAGGAAGACAATCCTTTAGGAACTGGGTTGGAATAGGGTCCAGTTTACAGCTTTTGGAAGCACATTTGAGAACAAGTTTGGAAACGTCGGATTCAGTTTGGAGGACAAAATCACTCAAAGAAGGGTGTGAAACAAGAATAGGTATACATATACTATCGGGAGTACTGCCGTGTTGACTTGGTTGTAGATTGTCACGTATGGTCTGAATCTTATAAGAAAAGTAGTTTGAAAATGTGTTTGCCAATTCAGATGAAGATTCACAATCAGGCAGGATACTTTGTCCGTAGTTATGGCTGAGCAAGGCACTAGACACGCGAAACAACTCTTTAGCCTTATTGGAACTTGCATCAATCTTGTTCGTGTAGTAGGATTTCTTGGCAGATTTTACGAGAGCTTGAAAATTCAACTTCTGTTCTCTGTAGATATCCTTGTGAACGTGTAAGATTTTCGCCAGACCCTTTCAGCCTTGTTACGATCCCTCTTCGCCTGTAGAACTTCGTCATTAAACCATTCTGTATTTGGTCTGAGAATAAATGTTTTAGTCCGCTCAGGGAGCACCTTATCATAAGCACAATAGAGTTAAGAATAGTAGGCTAAAGCTTTACTGTTAACATCTGGAAGAGAACCAATGCTAGAGAAATCAGTGCTGTCAAGTTCTTTAATAAACTGATCTTTATTGAAATCTGACTGTTTTAGGAACGTTACAGTTTTTGTCACAGGATCTGGCTTTTTAAGTCGACAAAAACTGTAAAATGATCGGAGATGACGTCGTCAATGACAGTGAGATTACGGAATGAGATTTCGGAGTCACGGGTTAACACAAGATCGATGATGTGCCCTTTCGCATGTGTTGCTGTTTTGACATGTTGCGTTAGAGAGTTGATGTTCAGAATATCTATAAAGCGTGTGGTGTTGGAATCATGTTGCTTATCAAAGTGAATATTGAAGTCACCCGCGATACGATCCATCTCGCAGTATGAGGGACTTGTACCAGAAGACACAAGAACGTCACCGTCGACTCCAGGAACAGTACGGTATGCAGACCATCCGCGTCATGTGGGAGTGTGAGATGGAGGAAGAACAACGCCACGATCCCGAGATGAACGAATTTTTACAAGGCTTGGAAGATCAGCAATGGCCCGCTCCCGAACCTCTGATGTCCCGCAACGCTTTCTTCGGCGGGAGAACCAATGCCATCCAACTGTTGGTGAACGAGTCGGTGGAAGACATGCGCTACATCGACGTGGTGTCCCTATACCCTTACATCTGCAAGTACGGTACCTTTCCCATCAAGGAACCCACGATCGTCACACAGCCCGATCAAGACCAGTGGCAGCAGTACGAAGGGTTGATCCAGTGTTACGTCTGTTCCAGCCAGTGCTCCCGTTTCGGCGCAAATAGAAATTGGTGTTTGCCCTGTGTCGAAGCTGCGTCGACGAACACATGCAACAAGGGGAGATTGCGGAATACCAACCTTGTGATCACACCGACGAACAGCGAGCCTGGGTGGGTACGTTTTTCACCCTGGAACTCAAGAAAGCGGTGACCCTAGGATACCAAGTACTAAAAGTCTACGAAGTTTGGCACTGGAAAGAATTCAGCACTTACGATCCCGAGGCCAAAACGGGCGGTCTGTTTACTGGGTACATTAACCACTACCTGAAGAAGAAGATGGAAAGTAGCGGTTATCCCGACACCTGTCACACCGAAGAAAACAAGGCCCGCTTCGTCAAGGACGTGTACGATACGGAAGGTATTCGTCTGGATCCCGCGTCGATAAAACCCAACAAAGAAATGCGGGCGTTTAGTAAGCTCCAATTGAACACAGCATGGGGTAAATTCGGACAGAGAGACATCTTTCCCAAGACCGAGTACATCACGGAGCCCAGCTTCTATTTTGAAAAAATGTTGGACGTGACCCAAACCGTACGAGATGTGCAGTTAGTCAACGATAACATGGTCTTGATGGAAACGCTGAAAAAAGAAGAACACGTGGCACCCTGTCCCATCACCAACGTGATTATTGCCGCCTTCGTCACTGCCCAGGCTCGTTTGAAACTCTATTCCGTCTTGGAAAAGTTGGGAGAAAGGGTATATATGCTATTTTGACACCGATAGCGTCATCTATCAATACCACCCCACGTCATGGAATCCCCCGGAAGGTTCTAGTTTGGGTCAGTGGAAGAACGAGTTGCCCGAAGATGTCACCATTCGAGAATTTGTTAGCGGAGGGCCAAAAAATTACGCGTACCGCCAGAGCGATGGAAAAACTGTATGTAAAGTCCGGGGATTCACCTTGAATTATCGTGCCTCCCAGCAGCTGAATTACGCCATCATGAAGGAGAATGTACGACACGTCAATCAAAACGAGCCTCTGGTCATAGTCAATCCGTTCAAGATTACCAGATCACGTGACCGCCGTCTTTGGCCACGCCCCGAGAACAAACGATATAAGATCGTGTATGACAAGCGGTTTGTTCAATTCAATGACGATGGCCAACCGAGCAACACTTACCCCTATGGATACTGACTTTCGGGTCTCGGGACGGTGGCGAACAAACGAAGAAGATGACGAACCGGCAGAAAATACGGATATGATCGAGAAACTTAGACAACGATGGCTCAACTTTCGAGTGTTGAAATGTTTCCTGCCCATTATTGAAGAAAGGCAACACGAAGAGTGTATCGGTTGCAAGTACGAACATCCCAGTCAGAGATACCACTCGTGTCTGGGACTAGACTTTCTTCCATAACGGGTCAACCCTCGCATCCCGTGGACGATTACAATCACTACCTCTGGGTGGACGAGCCGAAACTGCAAGACATCGATAACGTGCTAGGCAGTATGATGGACGATCCACGGGATCAAGTCAAGACGTGGGAGGACGAACAACGATGGCGAGAAGACGTCGACAAAGCTTTGAAAAAGTTCTGGACGGTGGTAACAGGGTTTTAAGACGGTGTTGATCAAACGCAAAGACGAGTTTGTCGAACAGAAAGAAGACCCCATACGCCAGTGGATGGACGGCTTGCCGAAGAAAAAGAAACGATGGTCTCTGGATCAAATGGATATCAATGTCATGTCCGGTAAACTGGGAGAAGTCTGGGAATGTATTGGCAGACAGCTGGGGATGAGAGAAGCGCGAATCAGTCAAGCCAAGATGAGTCATCCCAACAACGCGCGCATGCAAATCTTCACCGTGTTCAACCAATGGCGACAAAAACACGGTAATCGAGCCGACCTGATGACATTCCCAGACAGCCACTCAGCTTTGGCCCAAGTATGGCCCACATCGGGCAGCCTCTGGCTAGATGTGGCCCATATCCAGCCAGATGTTGCCAGATCTGGGCCATATCTGGCTAACACTTGGCAACTATTGGTTCACTACTGATGAATTAAACTTATTTTTGTAACTGATATCTAAGAATATCTTGTCAGTTTGTTTAACAGTTTTAAATTTTTTGTTTTATATTCAAAACATTTGAAAAAATAATATTATGCGAGAAGTTTGCCATATCTGGGCCAGAGATGGCCCACATCCAACTGGCCAAATGCCTCAAAATATCAACACAATAAATTTGAGCTCAGAATATGACATCTAGTTTCCAGTAGAATTTTCCCTTGTTCTATATTATTAGTTTTATAACAAATAAATATTAAAAATAATATTTTTTGAATGTACTATATATATAATATAAATGAAATCCTCTCACCCCACCCTCCCCCAAAAGCCAGTAAATGTAAATCTTTAAAGCAAAAATAATAAATTATTCTTTAAAGAAATCAATGAAATAAAGACAAAGTTTATTAGAACACAGTCTGAGTGTTGGGTATCATGCTACAAAGTAGCTAGATTTTAATTTTAATGTACTCAGATTATACAATTTGTTGAAGCTAGCAGGTCAACCATGTTTATCTTTCAACAAAGCATAATGAACAGCCCATTTACTATCTTGAAATCTGTTTCATTGGCTGAATTTAAAATTGTAAAATTCAGTGTACAACAAATTGAAAGAATTTAGTACTAACAAGAAACTGAAGACATTGCAGTGGTATACAAACTGTGCATTATTTTCACAGAACATAGTTAAAGATAAAAAGATAAGTACATTTTATTACTTTCTTTACAATAATATTAAATTAGATAAGATTTATGTGATTTCATTATTTAAATAACTTCATTTAACTATTCTTTTTCCTTAGCAAATAAGAATTATTTGACTTAATACTTTGGTACTTGCATTGACAGACCCCTTGGCCATGCTTGATATAAAGAAGGAAAAACATGTTTTTTTATGTACATTTTTTTGCATTTATTGCAGGTGTGATAAATAACTTCACCACAAGGATGCAATGGAAAATAATTTCAAAATGTTGTAAACAAAATGGGGGAAAAACAAAAACAAGGGGAAGAGGAGGAGGAGATAGCTGCAGAAGTAAGAAGGGGAGAATGATATTGACATGGATAATTTGTATGCCTTTCAGTTGGTCTTTCCATACATTTTGATTTAAAGTAATTGCCTAAAAGCATGATTGGTGTTGACTGTTTTATAATCTTTGAATGCCAGTAGGCTTATTAAGAGAAACCTTGAGCAAAGATTTATACAGTTAACAATGCAGGCAGATCAAGTGTCAATGCCTTAACTTTCTTTATGGCTTAAAAGCTTATTACCTAATTATATTAACTTTATTGTTAAATTTCAACCAATGGAATTTATATATTTAACTTCTTTTCATTTGTGATGTGTTACAATATTTTTATCTTTAATTCGATTTGTTGAAATCATTGTCCACCTGGGTGCATATTCGAACGAAGAATAGCCCCCGAAGCGCGTAGGTGATAGACTTATAACGAACAGTGAAACCTTGTCGAAACAGTGAAATCTCGTCGAAACAGTGAAATCTTGTCAAAACGTTGTGTGTATATAATATAGTGACTGTTATCCATAGAACTGTGCTGTGTTATATGGATGAATAAATTTTATTATTTCAGATTTTGCTTTTGTTGTTAATGTATGTAGTTTGTGCTGCATGCAAGATATCCTTAATTTCTACTATCATTTTGGGACAAACATGTGGTTCAACCCTATTTCAATATAGGTCCCAGAGATAACTGACGAAGTTGGACAGTTTACCCTACTCCTTGTCACATTCAAGCAGGGTTTCGCAACCAAGCCACTTGACTGGTGGACCGACCTTCTAATTTCATGAGCAAGTGTTAATGCCCCTCGGTTTACGAAGAAGGAATAGGACAGAGAATAACGGGTTGCCCTCTTTGGCCCACATCTGGCATGGCATGAATTTCATCCGTGGGCCACATTTGGGCCAGTGATGGCCCAGACAAGGGCCAATTGTGCCATCTCTGGCCCACACGTGGCATGCCATATCTTTGCCAAAGCCTGCCAGATCTGGGCCATGCAAGGCGAGCGTGTGCATTAGCGAATCTGGGCCAGATCTGGCTCTGATTGGGCCACGTCTGGCCCATGTCTGCCAGATCTGGCCCACATGTGGCATGCCATATCCGGCCCAATCATTTTACCAAATGTTGCCTGATCTGGGCCAGATCTGGGCCAAATATGGTGTGCTGTCTGGGTTGTTGGAAGCCTGTCACGTGAGTGAAGCCTTGATCGATTGGGACGAAGTGAAAAAGTACGTGGAAAGCCTGGAAATCATAGACTAAACAGCGAACCAATCAAAACGAAGGAAAAGAAAGAACCAATCAAAAGCGAGTGACGTCACGGCCAAGACTATAAGAAGCGAAGTGTGAGACTCACTTGTTAATTAGCTTTTGGCGAGTTAACAACCAGCTGTGCTTAGTGGATTATTGGATTACTAGGATTACTAGGATTACTCTATACTGTAAGTCAAATTTATTCTCTTCTTATCTTATTTGTTCTAAATTTAATAATTCGTCATCTGAACAACTCAAGTTAGCGGGCGGGCTAATCTTAGTTGTTCAACAAAGTTAGGCTTCAGACTTTCGTCACTTTCGACTCCCTCTCCAAATCTCCCACCCTTTTTTTTCAACTGTAATTGACCCTATACCACTCCTATTCCTTTTATTTTTATTATTGTTTCTATTTTTTCTCCCTTTTTCATTTTTTACTGTATTAAATATCATCATAATGGCCATGAACTACGCAAACGCCTTGGTTAACTCACCAAGACAAACCCAACCGGCTCTGGCATCAAGAATGGTGCGAGAGTACAAGCATATAGTGCTATGTACGCCTAAAGAGGGGAAATCCTTCAAGGGCACAAAAGTCTCCAAAATAGGAGACGAAATACGACAAAAATGGGGGACAGCAGCTCTCCCCGACATTAGAGTACTGGCTAACGGAAACCTAAAACTAGGTTTTCAAAACATGGAGGATGCCCAACTAGCAACCAACATCCAAAGGTTAGGCAACTTCAAGGTTGAAATCTCCATGTCGGAGTTCAACCAAACTGAAAGGGTGATAATTTACAACATCCCCAAGGATTACTCGGACGACGAGATCCTGGACAATCTTAGACTGGGGGGTTACAATCCCCTAGCAATTTACCAATACCCGATAAGACAGGGTAAAGCAATCAGGACAGTCCAACTAACATTTAAAAAAGATGATACCCCGCAGGGCATCATCTACATGCTTTACGAAAGAAGGCCTGTCCACCCCTACATTCCAAAGGTAAAACGATGCACTAAATGCCAAAGAATAGGGCATCTAGAAAAATTTTGTAGGGGTACAGCCATCTGTGGCAAATGTGGAAATAACCACAAAACTGAAGATTGCAGGGCATCACAGGCAAAATGCGTCAACTGTAAAGGGAATCACGGAGCTGATTCTCCAAAATGCCCTAAATACATAAACACAAAATCTATCTTGACCATGCAATATGTGCATGGCATATCCCACAAGGAAGCGACCTCACACGTCAATAATAAAACAACACCTGAACAAAAGAAAGAGGTAACCCCTCCTAGCAAAGAGGTAACCACAAAAGAACAAAAAGCCTTCAAACCGACCTTCAAAAACGCAAAAGAATTTGTAGATTTCTGTAGGGAACTAACAAAACTGGGAAGCATTAAAAATGAGGATGAAAGAAATATAGAGATAGGGAAGTGCATTTTAACCCATGTGTCGAACACATCTAAAATAATTGAAATTAGCCAAACCCCCAAAAATAAGGGAAAACCTTCTCAAGCAGAGAAGACCCCAATAAACAGTCAGATGCCCCCACCCTCCGAAACTAAACAAACAAAGGACCGAAGCAGAAGCCAAACAAAGCAATCGGCTAAAAGGAACATAAATTTAGTAATCACAGAAGACGAAGACAATTCACTAAGAAGCGGGGCTAATCCAATGATCACAGAAGCCGAAATACCTAATCAAAACAAACGCAGCTGTAGTGTAAGCAGCAGGGAAGACGCATTGTAAAACACACTAATACCTTAAATAAACAAATCACTATCTGTCACAATGGCGAAACCACTCACAATCTTTCAACTCAACGTGAATGGGCTGCGGTCTCGTTTGATTGAACTCAAACAATATGTCTATCAAAACAATCCAGACATACTATGCCTACAAGAGACACGGCTCACTCACAAAAACAAAGACATCAATCAAACGGAGGCGGCCTTGCCATTTACGTCAAAAACAACATCTCATACAGCAGACAAACAGTAAAACAAACAAATAAATTAGAGCTAATGGCGATTAACATTATTATAGAAAATAATCAATCTCTAAGCATAATAAACATTTACAACCCACCAGTTAACAAATTAAAAAGTAAAGATTATGATAGGATAGTTAAACAAATTCCGGGTGACAATCTAATTATATGCGGGGACTTCAACTGCCATCACACAACATGGGGCTCACCAACAAGCGACACAGATGGGAAGGAATTATATGAGTATATAGAAGACAGCAGTCTTCTATTACTTAATGAAAATAATAGTGAACCAACTTTCGTAGGGAAATATAGTAAACAAGGAACCCACATAGATTTGACATTAGTTTCAACAAAACTATACCCCCATTGCAATTGGGAAATAGGCAACGAAACCTTAGGCAGTGACCACATAGCAATACACACCTCAATATCTTGCAAAACCTATACAGAAAACACCAAGTGTTGGGCTAAATGGAAAATGGATAAGGCAAATTGGGATCTATACAAAAACTTGTGCAATTGTTGGGATTTTGAATCAATTAGACATGACAATATAGACATATTTTCAAGCAATCTAACAGAGGCTATAATAAGTTCAGCAGAACAATCTATTCCCCGAACAAAAGAAACTAACAGGAAATCCCCTAAACCCTGGTGGTCAGATAATCTACAAACTCTAGTCAACACCCGAAAATCGGCACTACGAAAATACAAGCGTAGACCGAATGAAGAAACTAGAACTGACTACCTCGAATCCAAAAATTCCGCAGAAATAGAAATAAAAAAGCCAAAGTAGAAAACTGGCAAAACTTCTGTAGCTCCTTAAATGACCGATCAAATTTAAAAACAGTATGGAACAAAATATCAGGAATCACCGGCAAAAAAGTAAGAGAAAACATTCCTTTATTAACCTATAAAAACGAAACAGCTTTAAACAACACGCACAAAGTAAACTTGTTAGGACAGACCTATGCCGACGGCTCTAGCAACAACCAACACAATGAAACATTCAAGATTAATAAAAATACATTCTTAAAAAATCAACCGCGAATAATTCACGAGGAATCAGATAATGAAGCAGATATAAATAAACCCATCAATATAGATGAGCTGAAAAAAGCATTGCGGGCTAAATCCGACAGTGCAGAAGGGCTAGACTGTGTGAAATACACAATGTTAAAAAATCTACCCGAAAAAGCACTATCATTAGTCTTAGATGTCTTTAATCTCTCATGGTCTAAAGGAAAAACACCACAAGAATGGAAAACTGCCTCAGTCGTCCCTTTACATAAACACAATAAAAATAAAAATGAAACAACGTCATATCGTCCAGTAAGTCTCACATCCACTTTATGCAAAACACTAGAAACAATAATCACAAATAGGCTAAAATTTCACTGCGAAAGTAACAACATCTTCACAAAGCAACAAAGCGGCTATCGTTCCGAAAGATCAACAGCAGACCATATCATTAGATTACAACATGACATCTCCAGACTTGGTATGGGTGGATGGTCTTTTACACAAACTCCACAAAGCAAAAATCAAAAGCCGAATGTACAAGTGGATAGAGGACTTCCTCAACGATAGGCATATCAGGGTACGCGTAGGAAATTGCTTAAGTGACAAATTTAAAATGGAAAACGGAACGCCGCAGGGATCCGTTATCAGTCCAATACTCTTCAATATAATGATAAACGATCTTATTAGCTACGTAGGGAACGGCACAGAATCCGCACTCTTTGCTGATGACAGTTCATTCTGGAAAGTTTCAGACAACTTAGGCATAATCAAAAAATCTCTTCAATATACCCTAAAACAAATTTCAAAATGGGCAAATCAATGGGGATTCAAAATTTCAGAAGGGAAAACAGTAGCAATGCTGTTTCATCCAACAGACAATAACAGGAAAATCGACTTAACTCTCAATGGCTCAAAAATTGAATTCAAAACAGAGGCTAAATTTCTTGGCATGACATTTGACTCTAAACTATCTTGGAAATCTCATATCGACGGCCTAGTAAATCGAACATCTAAAACACTCAACATGATGAAATATATCAGAGGGACGCAATGGGGCGCAGACAGAATTACACTTATGCTAATCTACAGATCACTAATCCGTTCGGTAATCGACTACGGGTGTTTGGCCTATGCCAACGCAAGTGACACACAACTAAACAAACTAAACATAATACAAAACAAAGCACTAAGACTAATAACAAGAGCCGCCATAGGAACCAAAACAACTGCCCTATTACAAGAGATGGGAGAACTCCCGCTTGATCTCAGGCGGGAGGAACTGTCGCTCAAGTACTGGGGAAAACTGCAAATGCTAGAAGAGAGATGTCCAACATACAAGTGCCTCAATCAATTCAAACGCATAGGCTTCAGGAAAAACACCCGTCCTATGACATTCGGACAAATGACAAACGATATTTTAAACAAACATAGCTTGAAAGGTACAATTATACGGAAAAAAACTTATCCTGACACCCCACCATGGAAACTAAGAAATCCAATCACCAACACGCAACTAAATAGCAGTACAAACAAACATGTAAATCCCATAGAAGCTAGAGCTCTAGCACTTCAACTGATAAACACCGAATGGGCAGATCATCTCAAAATCTACACAGATGGATCCAAAAATACCACACAGGGGTCTACAGGGTACGGCATACACATACCCAAAGCAAAGCTAAACATCAGGAAAAGGATACCAGAACACTGTTCTGTGTACACCGCTGAACTGATGGCCATTAAAACTGCACTAGAATGGCTAGCCACGCAAACGCACCAAAAAGCCGTAATCCTGACCGATTCCCTGAGCAGCGTTAAGTCTATAGAATCAGATTCTTCAAAAAGCAGGCAGGACATAATCAGTCAAATCAGGGATATTAATCAGAAAATTAAAAACAATGGAAGGGAGGTAGTCCTCGCTTGGATCCCCTCCCACATCAATATTCTCGGCAACGAAAAAGCTGACACACTAGCCAAGGAGGGGACGTCACTAAACGAATTTGACTATTTAGAATACAGCAGCCAGGAATTTACAAGCATAGCTAAAACAAAGATCAAAGAAGCATGGAAAACCCGTCTACAACAAGAAAACACCCATCGCTATCAAATAGATAGCAATCTTGTCGACAAGGTTTACATCAATCATCCTTCCATCAAAATATGCAAACTAATCACTAGGCTTAAAACAGTAAATGTAATCAAAGATTTCACCTACACACCAATAAAGTGCCCGTGTGGACAAATTGCAACCACGCCACACCTGCTAATCAACTGTAATCAATTATACAATGAACGACAACCAATGATTAAAAA
Organism: Patella caerulea; assembly: GCA_036850965.1. Lineage (NCBI taxonomy): Eukaryota > Metazoa > Mollusca > Gastropoda > Patellidae > Patella > Patella caerulea. Next base: position 42,114,184 of record JAZGQO010000007.1, read on the forward strand.
ACTAACAGAGAGAGGAAAAACTCTCTGTCTTAAATCCCTCCTTTCTCCATCACCTAATGACAGAAACTGGACATCTCAGCTTATCTGGGACTTTGTTGAAAAAATAGGAATGACAAAATACATATAATAAACAAAACTAACCAACATCAACACAGTAGAACGAAATCGCAAAAACGTCCCCTTGAGGGAAGCGCAAATCGTTCTACAACATAGATAATATTACATTAAAACTAATTAATCAAGCACATTCAAACAAAATCACACAGTAGGATAATGAGTAAAAACGTCCTCTCGAAGGACGGTCATTCATTCTACACCACTAAAAATACTTGGTAGCAGGGTATTAGCGCAAAACTGTCCTCACCGAGGGAAACGCTACATACCCTGAAACTCAATGGATTAGCTTTATCTTTATTCGACTAAACAAGACATTGATTGTAGATCATAGTAAATCACCATGTATGCTTTATTGTACTTTATGAACCTTGAATAAAAGTAGTTTATAGATCATATATCTTATTATCTCCTGTCGACTAAATAAATATTGATTGTAGATCACATTAAGTTAACATATATGCCATAATGCATTTATTACCTCTTGTAAGTAAAGAACATTGTAACTGATTATCTATTAATAAAGATTGACTGTATAAACACTTACGACAAACTTGAACGGAATTCAACACCCTCAGTATGATCCTAAAAAAGAACACCACAGTATATAGGGAAACCATGGAAGATCGACAACTGCTCCAGTCCTTTCCATGACTCAATAAGTATCTTTTAAAACTCTTTACTATTACTGTTTTAAAAATCTAAATACCCCCAATATTATTCAATACTAATACCCTCCAAATTTATTCTACTCTAACCTTAATTACTATTATTATTCTTATCTACCTAATTATTCTTATTCTCATTATTGTTTTATTCATATTATCTTCTCTATTATTATTTTAGGCCCCCCCCACCCCCACCCCCCCCAACCCCCCAACCCCCCAGAAGCCTTACTAGACGAAATCATAACTCATATCACTGTAAGACCAGATACTATTTTTTTCCTTCTCTCTCTTCAGGCGCTGGATTCTTCCTTCTGAGAACCAACAAAGGAATGAACCATAGAAACAAAATTCAAAACAATACCACCATACCGGACAACATATCCAAATGGAAGGAAGAATGGACCAGGCCCTAAAACTCACCACCAAGCCCCAAGGAAGAGTTGCACCGCCCTGCCATTCGACCGGACAGAACGACCTGACCAACCAAATTAACAATAGATATAGATATATATATATGTTCGTCCACCTTCATGTCTGTAAAATGTATGTATACAAATGTCTCTGTCTGTGTAAATGTTCGTCCATGTCCATGTCTGTTCTATCATATGTCCATGCACCTGTTACTCCTGTTAACTCACGTCTCGTCTCTGTATATTCGTTGCACATATATATCTATTAAAACACCTAATTAATCCACACTAATCCACTAATCACGTTGTAAATATTATCACCATGCACATATAACACGTAATTGTCTGCGATATCACCTCGGTGGAAGCGGACGTTAAATAAAACTAATTCACACACACACACACTGAAATTTCATTCTGCTTCGATGGCTAGTCGGACACTGGTATAGAGACTGCCCTGCTCGTTCCCAACAACAGCAGCAACGAAAACCAAGACAAGACAGACCAGCCTATGGTTCCTATGGAAGTTGTTACCTCTGCGGAGAACCAGGACACTGGGCACCCCAGTGTGGAAAACGAACAGAAGCCCAAAAAGCGAAGAGTGATGAAGAAAGAAAAGAAATTGTCAAAAGAAAGTGTTACGGAATCAAGAGACCCACCGACGAAAATCACAAGTGCCTGAACTGTGGACAGATCGGACACGGCCTGCTCGAGTGCCAAGAAGAAATCCAAACAGAAAACAACTTTGAAGCCGTTGCCAGTCGCATGTTCGACAACAACATCGACATGCCCAGAGACAACACCCGCAGTCAGCTTTCCATTCCACCTACTATTCTCCCGACTACCAGTGAAAACGGTGAAACTTCGAACGGTGAAATCCCGAAGCCAACTGTCCTCTTGTTGGCAGAGAAGGAAGCAGAAAGTTTTTCCCGAGCACTCATCCAATATACGGGTCCGAGAGACATGACCGAAGTATTGTCGTATCCCCCTTGTTTCAATATGAGTGAATGGATACCCGTCGTCGTCACGTTTGCTGAAGTGGAAGACTGGCACCCACACGACACGATGCAGAAGCTTTTGGGACATGTGTATTGGATTCCTCGCGTCCTGAGAAATGTACCCTGGGTGATACAAGAGATCCTGAAGAGAGAACGCGATAACTAATTCTTTCTTTTCCTTTGTATGATATATTTGTTGCATTGAATGTTATTTTTGTATTTTTTGTAAAATAAATTGTGTTCTAATTTCACTCCATGTCTGTTGTTCTGGCGCGAAAGTATAAAAGGCAGGGGAAGAGGGAATGGGGGAAAACAGTGCAAGATGGATGTGACGTTCAAACATCCCTTTACCATGTTAGTCAGTGGTCCAACGGGTGTTGGGAAAACGGTCTTTGTGCAGAAGTTTCTTCAAGCGTCCCTGTTCGACGCCCCTCCCCAACGCATCGTGTGGGCTTATGGCGAATGGCAAGAGAGTTACGATCGCTTTCCCTACACTTATGTCAAAGGTTTGACGGATATTGACGACGTGATGGGTCAAGTCAAGGGTCCACAAGTTTTAGTCGTGGACGATTTGATGGGAGAAGACACGGAGATATTGCAAAAGTGGTTCACGAAAAAGAGTCATCACCACGACACGAGTGTCATTTACATTGTGCAAAACTTGTTTGACAAGCAACAGCGTACCATCAGTCTAAATGCCCATTACCTGGTCTTGTTCAAAAAATCCCCGTGACGCCTCGCAAATTGGTGTGTTGGCCCGTCAGATGTGCCCTTCCCGTTCCAAGTATATGCAAGAGGCATATGAGGATGCGACGAGTACCCCTTGCAGTTACTTACTCGTTGATTTGAAGCCCGACACACCCGAAGCTTTGCGGCTGAGATCCAACATTTTACCCCAAGAGGAACCACCCATCGTCTACGTCCAAAAAGTATAAAAGGGGGAACTTGTTTGTCACGATGGCTCGTACGAAGAATACGTAGAGGAAAAACCCACCTCCCACCCTTCCCAGGGCGACATTCCCGACGTTGGCACCAGACCTTCGTGATCCCACGGTATGAAGTCAGACTCGCCCGAGAATGAGGGCCCCCAGAACACAGTGGTCACCTCCCTCGTTGACACCACCCACGAGTCCCATGTCTCCCTTACCGGCCACACCACCACCACGCCTCACTTTACCGGTCACACCTCCACGTCCCACGTCACCACCTTCCCCTGCTAGGTCTCTCTCCCCGATCTTTCGCAGACCACGAAGAGAAAAGAAGAGTTCAATGAAAGGACTCAAGTCCCTTCATTTGCAAGCTGCAACATCTGACTCCCGATATGGCTTATGGGCAGTTGGTCAAGAATACGGGCCGGGCACGTATTGGATTGTTGCAGTGGTTCAAGTTGGCGGCCAGCCATTTGCTGAAGGGTAACATTCAACCACTGCACGCTCAACACAAGAAATGGGTGGAACGAAATCGACAAGTGTTGACCCAACTGACAGAGACAAACATGCCGACGACAGAAAAACTCTCCCTGATCATGAAACCTGGGGGACGTGGATTTTTTGGGGGTGTGTTGATTCGTATCTTGCTGCGATGGAAGGAAAGACTGCAAGAGGAAAGAAACAAGAAACGAAATCAATTCGTTCGACGGACCGCACAGCGCGGAAGGGGACTGAGTACCGAAAAATTGAACAAACATCGAGCGTTGCTTCGCAAACTGAGTAATGTTCCACCCGACGTCAAACGGCGACTTGTCGATCAACAGGGTGGTGCCATCGGTGCATTGCTGGCCATGGCTCTCCCAGCTTTGGCCCCCTTGGTATCTAAACTATTGGGAGGACAACAGGGTGTTAAACATCCCTTCCTGAGAAGGCACGATAAAGTGAACGCTATGGCTGCCGAGCTATCTAAACTATTTGGTGGATAACCCAGGGAACAGAAAGGTATAAATAGGGGACCGGAGAACGACCCCGAGCTCAGTCATGGAGACACTGCGGTATCTCTTGAACACTGCACCGAAAGACCGTCCCCTCCAGCCCATCGTGTGTGAGTGTATTGGAAACCCGATTCGCGGCAACGTTCATGTGACCGACAAAGAAGTCAAGCGCTTGAAAAAGGACGCCCCCTTGTTACGACGTTTGGGCACGTCTAAAACACCTTGGAAGACCCGTCGGCAACTTCTGAAGCAACAGAAAGGGGGGTTTCTTCACTCGATTGTTTCGGTCCTTTCCCAAAGATGAAATTCGCCAAGAAAATGAAACTGGTACCCTTCGACGGACTCCCCGACGTCAAACCCGTCGAAGTCAGGCAAGTCGAACCCGCGTACGATCGAGATCCACTGCAGCAGACCGTCGAGAATGTCCACCAAGACATGCAACACGTGTTAAACGATCCCACCCTAACCGACGAAAATAAAATGCAACGGTACGGACAGTTGTTACATCGTTATCAAACGATGCAAAGGACACGAAAACAGGTTGTTCCCTTGTTGGACGACAACATACCCGAGCCAAAAGAAGAAAATTCGGAGGCACCCATCCTGGAGTCGGTCCCTCGACCCTATCAACACCGAGCTCGCCTTTTGTTGAAACACATGAAAGAGAAGACACCTTGGTCTTGGAACGAGAACTTGGAATTGGCTGGGAATGGGATACCCGTACCCGACACCAATGCCATTGACATCGTGAACGATTCGGTTCGTCGGCGAAAGAATACCCAGGCTCCCGTGGGAAGGTTTGGCGTGATGCAAAGTTTGAAGGCCACGAACGTACCGCGCGAAGCCACCGACACGGACTCCGCCGCGACGCCCGAGAGAGAAGAAAATCTCCAGTACGGATACCCCTAGTACACCTACCAGAAGATGGCTCTCCTTGCAGAAACTATAAATAGCCTGTTCATAGGGACACCAGCTGAAACATGGAACGAAAGCTGAAGAAAGTGTATTACGACCCGAACCACCCACCGACACGGACTCCGCCGCGACGCCCGAGAGAGAAGAAAATCTCCAGTACGGATACCCCTAGTACACCTACCAGAAGATGGCTCTCCTTGCAGAAACTATAAATAGCCTGTTCATAGGGACACCTGCTGAAACATGGAACGAAAGCTGAAGAAAGTGTATTACGACCCGAACCACCCGGCCGCTTTCGGTGACGCTCTCGGTCTTCACAAAGCTACCGGTGTGTCCTTGGACAAAGTCAAGGCATGGTTGAAACAACAAAGGGCGTATACCTTGCACAAACCATTGAAAAAGAAATTCTCGCGGTCTCCCACGGTGGTGGCCGGCATAGATCATCAGTGGCAAGCCGACTTGAGCGATATGTCGGCCCTGGCCAAACAGAATGAGGGATACAGGTATTTGCTGTGCGTCATCGACGTGTTTTCCAAGTACGCTTGGGTGTTGCCCCTCAAAAACAAGACGGGGGACAGTTTGGTGGATGCCTTTCGTCAAATCTTTCAAAGTCGACAACCCTTGCGACTTCAAACGGACAAAGGTACCGAATTCCTCAATCGAAAAATGCAAGCGTACCTGAAGAAGAAAAAAATTCATTTTTTCGTGACACACAACGTCGAAACCAAAGCTAGTGTGGTCGAACGATTTCAACGGACCCTGAAAGAGCGCATGTGGCGATACTTTACTCATCGACAAACACAACGGTACATCAACGTACTAGACGACCTGGTTCGGGCTTACAATGCTAGACGACATCGGACCATCGGAATGGCGCCCAAAGACGTTCGCCCCGAGCACGAGTGGATGTTGACAACACCTCCTCCACGTCCCCCGAAAAAGAAAAAATCAATGGACATTGGTACGACCGTACGTTTGGCTTTACCGAAACATGGTGCCTTCGACAAAGGTTACTGGCCCAACTGGACTCTGGAAACGTTCAACGTCGCACCCAACGTCGGTCCCGGTTACAAACTGTTGGACGAAAGAGGCGAACCCATACAGGGCACCTTCTATCCCGAAGAATTGCAAGCGGTCCAAGTCAACGATGACGAGATCTTTCCCATCGAAAGAGTACTCGAAAGAAAAAAAGACAAAGTATTGGTGAAATGGTTGGGCTATCCGGCGAGTTTTAATTCGTGGATCGACAGGACCAGTCTCCAAAACGTATAAATAGGAGCGAGAGACGCCGACATCAGTCAACATGCAAGACGAAACCACGTCTACGTCCGCGAGTGCCCACAATTGGACTCTCTTGGGAAAACGTGTGCCACAAGCGGAAATCGTCTTTTTCTGTCAAGTGATTTTAGTGTACGTCGTGGCGGGAGTTTCTTTGTCCCAACTGGCTTTCAAACCCGACGGATCGCAGACCACGTTGAAGACAGCCTTGCTCTCCCGTACCTTGGGTTACCTGTTACCTTCTCCAACCTTGAAAACCAAACATAATGAACAACGACCGGCCCTTTTACCTCACGCTCCCTAGTGACAGTTCCATGTCGTGGTATCCCGACAACAAAGTCTCCACGTATCATACACATCTGGACCCGCCACTTCTCGTCGATCATCGGGAATGGGAAGTGGGTCTGTCCATGATCACGTTACCTGACCAATGGCAAAACATCGATCACCGAGACAACACGATCCGCTTACGCATTCATCCTTGGTCGCCGTCGAGCGACGAACCCGAAGTAAAGATATGCCAGGACTTCTACAGTGCCCCCATCGCATTGTTTCAAAGGTGTAAAGGGTGATGAGATCAACGGATCTATCGAAATGGAAACGCACATCAAGAGTGGCGACTACGAGTCGCTGAGGCATATCCTGGATGTCCTAAACAAACGCTTGAAGGTGTTGTGGTACCTGCCTCCCATCTACAACCATTTGGCCAATAAACCCGTTCGTTTGGATCCCAATAACAAGGAAATGACCGACCACGAGAAGAAAGAGCAGGACGAGTACGAAACTCGAGAGGCGATGCGCCAAGGGGCCGCACAAAAAGGTTCCCTTGTGTCTTTCAATTTCAAGAAAGACGGCACCAATGACAAAGTGTATCTGAAGATCAATCACGTGCAAGCGCTTTTGTATTTTGACGTGATGCCAAAAATCGAACTTCGTCTGTGTGGACCCATCGTGTCCATGTTCTGATGGCCTGGAAACGAACTGTTGGTTGCCCTGCAGTCAATCGATATGACCGGTGACGATGGCCAAAGTCTACGGTATTTCTACGCCCACCACACCCCAAATCTTCAAATCCAGTACGATCTGTTTTACATCTACACGGACATTATCGAACCCCAGACCGTGGGTGACGTGAAGGCTACTTTGTTGGACGTGATTCCCAGTCGACGATTGTATCACTGCCCGCCAGGATTCACTACTTACCTCTGAAATACAGTCGACTAAGCTCCATTGGTCTCTATATAAGGAACGGAATGGGGAAAGCCGTGCCATTTCTCGACGGTAAGGTGGTGACCCAACTTCATTTTCGCCGCCGATGATGATTCAAGTGTACAAAGGTTGAGTGCTCAGACAGCGAGGGGCTGGCAATGGTCTGGTAGTGTACAGGGGAGGAATTCTGAGACAACAGGGTGTCGGTCGATGGTCGGGGTTATTGAATGCCGTCAAATCGGTTGGGAAGACCTTGTGGTCGGCCGGTAAAGCTGCCGTGAAAAAGAATGTGGCCCAAGTGTTACCCAAAGTGGGGCAAGGCGTGCTCGACGCCGTCAGTGGTCGTGAAAAATGGAACTGGAAGAAAGTCGCCCAGGACACGCCTCGCCCCGCGGTGTCAAACCCGATGTCTGACACACTCAAGAACGTGGTCGCCCACCTGGAACCTATAAAAGACCCCTTACGAACCCCATCCACTTCACATCGTCCGAAGAGGAAGATGAAGACACGGGTCACCTCTCACAAGCGACGTAAACTAGATATCTTCGACCATGGCTACGCAGGTAATGCGCAATGATTCCTGTCCCTGCGCGCCAGACGAATTGCAGGATTTGTTCAGTGTACCCGACACGCAGACGGCCATAAACAAGGTGACGAAAATCAGAAAGTATCCACTGACGCCCGACTTGAACCACGACGGACTCGAATTTTATATTTCCAATGCCACCAACGATTTCATCGATCTGGCCAACATGACACTGCACGTGGCCCTGAAGGTGACCAAGAACAACGGGGATGACCTGGACGCGGATAGTCAAGTCTTACGTGCAATCACACGTTCAAGGTCACGCACCTGCAAGGTCACGCAGGGGGTCACGCACGTGCAGGGGTCATCCAGTGCACCTTTGAATTGCAGTCGCGTCTACACTTGGACATGTGTTTACAAGATCGGTATCTGCTGGACGGTGTGGACCTGCGGTTAAAATTGGAAAAGCAATCCCCGAAATTTTTTCTGATGTACGGCGAAGGCAACGATACAGAAGACTACAAAGTCGAGTTCACCAAAGCCTACCTGGATATCCCGTTCGTCACTCTGGCTCCCAGTACCTACAAACGGGTGGCTGCGCGACTTCAATCGTCCAACGCCAAGTATCCCCTGAAACGCGTGGTGGTCCGCGACATGGTCATTCCCGACAATCGTGCCAGTCACGTCCTAGACAATTTGTTTGTCAACGAAAGTCTGCCCAAGAGATTAATCGTGGGTATGGTACGCAACACAGCCTACGACGGAAGAAAAAAACAGAAATCCCTTCCAATTCGAACACAATCAATTGCAAAACATCAAATTGACCAAGAACGGGGAAATTGTGGACGAATATGACGTCAACTTTCCCGAACGACAAGCCATCGCACCTTACCTGGATTTGATGAAAAGAGTGGCCGTCTTAAACACCCGAGAAGACCTGGACCTCCCTTTCAACGACTATATCAATGGGTACACTTTGTATTGTTTCGATTTGACCAACGACCACTGAGCCGACGGTAACTACTTTCATCCCAAAGCAGCGGGTAACCTGTCTTTGGAACTCAAGTTCGGTGCGGCCCCGACCAATCACCTCGGTCTTGTTCTGTTTGCCGAATCAACAATGTCTTGGAAATCGACGCCAACCGACAAGTCATCACAGATTGGTGAGGCTCTCTCCAATCGACAACTGACACGGCTTTAGAAAAACACCTCCCCTCTAACATGTTCGGGGGCTTGTGGGCTCGTAATCATCTGGATATACTGCGCCCAACCTCGTACCCCAAAGCCTACGTCATCAACACGGACGACGAAGACCAACCCGGTAGACACTGGACCGTGTTTGTGTGCGAAGGACCAGATCACATTACCTTCTTCGATTCCTACGGGTGTCCCCCTGATGTTTACGGAGAAGCCTTTCGACGTTTCGTCCAAGATCTACAACTCCACTACCAATCCCGATGGATTCAGGGACTCGAGAGGGTCGTCTGCGACCATTATTGTTTGTATTATTTGTGTCATCGGTTTCACGTTCCCTCCCCGCACGCCCTTTCGGTGTTCGGGCACGTGTATCGTGTGAACGATATACTCGTCGAACAATGGGCTAAGGATCATTTTCCCTACTTAGCAAAAAAGACCAGAAGAAGGGACAACGATGTCGATGCTTTTTTGCTCTGTAAATATGTTTGCTTTATGTTCAAGTTCAATTAAATTTGTGTTCTATGCCTTTGTGTTCAATGTTGTTTTGAATAAAATGCTTTGTAAATATGTTCAATAAAATGCTTTGTAAGCAACAAATCACGTGTCTGTTTTTTTGTGACGTCATATTGTTACGAGTCTGAGGTCTCGCAACTTGGTGTGTACATTCGAGCTAGACCCAACTGTATTGACTGGCCTTTACTTGTCAATAGTTACCGGCTGACATGCGTATCGCGGTGTGTTATGCAGACGTGTAAACAAATTCCCGCTATAACCTACAAATGGTGAAAGTAAAGTATATGACAGCATGTCATGGATAGATAAATATGTAATGGGGAGGGACAGGAATAGAATCACTATAGCTAACGATTAAAGGAATCACCTAGTACTTCAAACAAGAATGAAGACATCGTGTCGAGAACAAAATGACAGCGCGCGAGCATGGATCGATATTACTTTCAGTTTATTAGGCCTTAACGGACGGACGAATCAAGACTGACGGGTTGTCAGCTCATGACAGGAGATACGAGCCACCTTATAAAGGAATTGGGCTATTTCTTAAAAGGAATAACGAAGTTGTAAAAGCTTTGCTTACCTGTTGTCTCGGAAAGTCGGCGCAATTCGTCCGTCGTCCTCTTGAACACCAGCCATGCTGCAAGCTGTCAGACGGCAGTTGAGTCGAAGGACGTGACGTCACGACGAACTGCGCAGACTCATGAGGCAGTGGATGCTGATTGGCTAGGGCCAAGCCCGCAGAGTATAAAAGAGCCGTAGCTCAAGGCATCGACGCATTTGGCCTGGACTCACCGCCAACGACCGGTGAACCTACTAAACGGATTTCCGCCACCACCCGATTCGATACCAAGAAAATGGAACCATCTAGGGCACGTTGACCAATAATGGGATATGGCTCCAAATCAAGCAACCTTGGATTTCTGGCATAACACCCAGATTTATTCTTGTTGGATTGAGGCCTTGTTTGGGACTATACTGGAATATGTCTAGTCCGTGGGATGGTGGTATTCCCGGCTCCACCGTGGAGTTGATTTGTCCAGTTGTTGTGTACCCCGAACACTGTTGCTTGGATAAGGCCACGTAAATAATCAAATTGGAAGTCACCCACTTTGTTGTGCACCCCGTGCATCAATGCTCGGATAAGGACACGTAAATAATCAATCTGGGAGACAGGAACTCACGGTGGGACGGAAATCTTGAACGCAACCTAAATCCAGAGCCTTTGCCATTGAGGGATGGGAACGGGGGGATAAATAATCTTATAGCAGGGGGTTGGGATTATTGAGGAACCAGAATATTACCAATGTCAAGCTCAGTGGCCCAAAAATGGGACTGAGAGTGATTGTTATCAAATGGGGGACAGAACCCAAATACGGGACTCGTACCAAATATGGGAAAGGGGTAATTTGTTGGGAACATTCCAAATATGGAAACTTGGGAGCATATCAGGGAACGCTCCACATATGGAGGCATAGTCATGTAGCCATACTGTAAGGGGTTAGATACATATCACAAGACAGTTGGGAGGGATTTATTCATTATTTTCAATGAATTAATGTACCTATTTGTACATTAGCGACTAAACCGGTAACCGTTTTGCACATAACCATAATCTAGATTTGTAACGTATGTTAATTGATTTTGTTATTAAACTCATTATTTTCCCATTATCTTGACTCTGTTGTTTCTTTGGTAAAAGCTAGTACTGGGGCGAACCCGAATATAATCGGAGCACCCGCACAGAGGGGAAGCCTGGGCGGATCGCAACACTGGTGTCAGAAGTGGGATAACTCGAATTTATTTCGAGGCTTCCCAAATAACAATTACCCCAGTAACTAGCTTGCCAAAGAGAATAGCAGTTTTAGGGATGGGAAGATTGGAGTGTACAAAATCATGGAGACCGAACTAGAAGGGTTAAAATTTGCGGAAAAAAAAAAAATCAAGGGACCGATATACATGGGGGGGGGGAGAATAAATAAATAAAATAATGAGGGTGTACCCAATTTCTTTTATTCAGATTGATAATATGACAGCCAACGAAGATTCTGAAATTATAATTAATTTAAACAATGAAAGCACGGGAAATGAGGAAACTCTGTCCTCGGATATAACAGGGAGTCCCCGCTTGCCGGAAAACCCAGTACCTGGAAGAACAGGAAATGAGCCAATATTAGTTCAAATAAGGGAACAAATGGGTCTATTCCGAGCAGAAACGACTCGGGGGTTGGATGATATAAGAGTTCAAATGAGGGGAGAGATTCTTGGTGTTCGGAAGGATTTTCATGCTCTTAGACGACATGTGGATGACATGGAAAATAAACCGGTGGAGAACCACACCAGGTCTTCCTACGTCATTGGAGATTATAATAGCACTCCGTTACCTACCCCAAATCAAAATGACAACAATATGGGATTTCAGAGGCGGGCCCCACCTATTCATTCTCTCAAAATGAGACCCCCACAATACAATGGGACGGACGATTTCGAGGAATACCTCTCTCAATTTGAAATTATAGCAGGCATAAATAATTGGACTGTACAAGAAAAAGCAGCTTACCTTGTAGCCAGCCTAACCGGGAATGCCCTTGCAGTCCTTGCAGAGCTCGATATTTCTGAAAGACAAAATTTTGATGAATTAAAAAGGACATTGAATGTAAGGTTTGGGGCAGTGGAACGGTCTGAAATTTTTAGGGCCAGACTACAAACTAGGATAAGGAACCGGAATGAATCTCTTCCCGAATTGGCTCAATCAATAAGGAAACTAACCCGACAGGCTTACCCCACTGCAGATACTGCCCTTACTCATATCTTATCTCTGGAACATTTCTTGGATGCAATCCCAGACTCGGAAATGCGACTTCGCATAAGGGAGCTAAGGCCTAAGGATATAAATGAGGCAGAAATTCACGCCATTCGACTAGAGGCCCACCGTCTAGCGGACAAACAAAGGGGAAAAAATGTGCATAACATAAGCCAAGAGAGTGGGGATATATCGGTTAGGCAGTCCCAAGAGCAACCCCCCAAAGGAGTCTACCGCTATTGATATACAAGGCCTAAATCAGTCTATAACCTCTTTAAACAAAACCACCAAAGAGCTCACAGAGATACTTAGGAAAGAAAGGGGTACATCTCAAACTTCTAAATTCCGCCCTCGAAGCACTTGGAATAATAAGGAAAATCAATATTATAGTAATGCAATGCCGTATCAAGATTGTCACAATCAGGGGCCTAATTCGGGACAAGGCTACAACTATTTCTCAGGCAACAATAGGTCTGGCCATGGATGGGGAGTAAGGGGAAATAACTCCTCCAGGACACCTAACTATCCAAATCATCAAGTTAACCGAACTCCTAATACTACAAATCAGGGAAACTAGAAACTGCTGGGTTCAAGGGTCCGAATCTAGCAGAAGAAACAGGGGAGCGACCCAATAAAATTACCATTAGTTGTCTCAATGATGCTAACTATGGGCTGTTTGTTCAATCCAATTTTCAAAATACCCAAGTACCACTTTTAGTTGATACTGGGGCAAACGTTTCCATAATTAGCAATGCTACTCTTCAAAAACTGGGGGGAAGCCAGACTCTGGATATCGAGCCAGTGAACCTAAATCTAATTACGGCTACGGGGGAGAAGAAACCATTTCTGGGGAAATGTACCCTTAAATTTGAGTTAGGAAACCATAGTCTGATCCATGAATTTCTTATAGCTGACATTACTCAGGAAGGCATCATTGGGATTGATGTTATGACAAAATACTCTGTAAATATTTTATTGGATGAAAATTGTCTAGTCGTTAAAAAGGATAAAATCCCGTGTTTCCGATTTCAAAGGGGGAAGGAAGCTACATGTAGTCGCGTCTCTTCTATGGAAGACATCATAATCCCGGGTAATAGTGAGGTGATCATAGCGGGGCGTACAATTGACCCAATACCCCAGGAGCAATCGGTAATATTAGAGCCATGGATACCCTTCATGGAAAATAATGAATTGTTAGTAGCAAAGGCCTTAGTGAATCCCAAAGCAGGGATTATTCCAGTACGGGTCCTAAATACAAATAACGAGGAAAAGAAATTATACAAACATTCAATTGTGGCCGCTCTCGATGTAATGGAGGAATGGCTTCCACAGGGGTGCGGGCCCATCCAGGAGTCGCCGCATACGGAAAACCCAATACCGGAACATTTGGCAGACATGTATCGAGAGTCCTGTGTCAACCAAAAAACAGAGGAACAAAAATTATTAAGGGATTTACTTCTCAAATATCAATCAGCATTTTCAAAGTCATCCGGTGACCTGGGATCGACGGACCTGGTTGAGCACCATATAAATACGGGAAATGTTCCACCTATACGCCAAAATCCGAGACGGGTTCCTATCGCAAATAGAAGGGAGGTAGAAATTGAAATCGAGGAAATGGCTGAAAAGGGAGTAATAGAGCCCTCGGATAGCCCGTGGTGTGCCCCAGTGGTTCTGGTCAGAAAAAAGGACAACACTCTAAGATTTTGCATCGACTATAGAAAATTAAATGCAGTAACCATAAAGGACAGCCACCCTATACCCCGCATCGATAGTACCCTGGATGCCTTATCTGGATCAAAGTGGTTCTCTACTCTTGACCTCAAAAGTGGTTACTGGCAAGTTAAAGTGACCCCGGAGGACCGCCCCAAAACGGCTTTTGCAATTCAAGGCGGAGGGTTATGGCAATTTGTTTCCATGCCTATGGGGCTTACCAACGCACCAAGTACTTTTGTTCGTTTGGTCGAACAAGTCCTCTCAAAGTTGTCATGGAAGATATGTATGGTGTATTTGGATGACATTATAGTTTTTGCAAAATCTTTTAGTGAACACTTACAAAATTTGGGCCTGGTTTTCCAAAGGCTTCTGGATGCAAATCTGAAAATGAATGGAAAAAAATGTAAATTATTTCAAAAACAAGTATCGTTCCTGGGACACCTGGTTAGTCAGGATGGGGTGGCTACTGACCCCAACAAAACCGCAGCGGTGGACGATTTGCCTATTCCAACTAACGTAAAGGAAATCAGACAATTTTTAGGCTTATGCTCATATTATAGGAGATTTGTCCCTAACTTTGCAAAACTAGCCTGTCCCCTGCATCAGCTCACTCAACAAAACCAGGCATTTATATGGTCTGAGGATTGTGAAACTGCTTTCAAGAATTTAAAAAGGGCCCTAACCACGTCTCCTATACTTTCCTTCCCACAGGGTACTGGCATGTACATTTTGGATACAGACGCATCAAACTTTGCTTTAGGGTCAGTCCTGTCCCAGGTTCAAGAGGGCGAGGAAAAAGTAATTTGCTATTATAGCAAAGCTTTCAGTTGCACGGAGCGCAAATATTGTGTCACCCGAAGAGAACTTTTGGCGATTGTTAGTTCCATAAAACAATTTCACCATTACCTGTATGGTCAATCGTTCCAAGTCCGATGTGACCACGGAGCGCTGACCTGGCTAATTAATTTTAAAAATCCTGAGGGACAAATTGCCCGTTGGTTCGAGTTCTTAGCGTCGTACTAGTTTCAAATCATTTACAGAGCGGGAAGGCTTCATATGAATGCAGATCCAATGTCACGACGGCCCTGCCTACCAGAGTGTGGACATTGTGTGAAAGCCGAATCAAACTATGAAAGGGAAAAGTCTACCTTATGCATACCTGCAGTTCAATCAAAGCCTCGGATGGTATGTCCATTGGATACTAATCCCAGTTCGGCCGATGACCCTATGAAAATGGAAAATAATGCATTAAACAATCAACTAACCAGTACTAGGGGGAATAATAAGATGAAACAATCACAGCAAAGTGATGAACTAATTTCGACGGTGATCGAATGGGTTATAGCAGGGAAACGACCGACATGGTCGGGTATTTCGGCCAGCAGTGATAGGTTGAAATTTTATTGGATGAGATTCGACTCTTTGTCAGTGCAAAATGGGATACTTTGTCACCAGGGGAGCACGCACCAAACGGTTTTGCCCTGGAATTTAAGGGATTATGTTTTCGATCAACTGCATAACGGTATAAGTGGGGGTCACTTAGGAATAAAGAAAACCTGGGGGAAAATTACAGCGAGATACTTGTGGTACCAAGGCCTAAGGGACGTCAAATTGCGGTGTAATAAATGTGATACCTGTGCATCTAAGAAATCGCCTCGCATCAAACCAAAGGGACCCCTCCAGACTTACCATGTGGGTGCTCCTATGGAGAGATGGGCAATGGACATCCTGGGTCCTCTCCCGGAGACCACCCACGGAAACCGTTACCTCTTAGTTACCGCTGACATGTTTTCTAAATGGGTGGAGGCCATACCAATTCGAGACCAAAAGGCAACAACGGTTGCCAGGAAATTTATTGACAGAATAGTCACTGTTTTCGGGACACCCATGCAATTACACACAGACCAAGGGGGAAATTTTGAATCGGAAGTCTTTTCCGAAATGTGCAAGATACTGGGAATAGAGAAAACCCGAACCACGCCATATAGACCCCAGTCGGATGGACAGGTGGAACGGGCAAATCGGACAATAAGTTCAATGCTGTCTGCTTTTGTGTCTTCACATAAGAATGACTGGGATGAATACATATATTTGCTGATGATGGCCTATCGGTCAGCAGAGCATGAAACCACGGGGGTATCTCCTTGCGAAATGGTTTTTGGAAGAAATATTAACTTACCTGTGGATCTAGTCTTGGGCCGGGTGGATTCTGAAATAAAAAGAAGTAGAACGGATTATGCAATAGACTTAACAAATTCCCTGGAAACTATTCATAAATTTGCCCGGGGAAAGATAGCTTTAGCAGCCGAACGCATGAAGAAAGATCATGATAGGAGCATTCAATTAAACCGCTATAACCGTGCCGATCCAGTGTGGTTGTATAATCATAATTATAAAGGAGTGGGTTCAAAACTCCGATGTCCATGGGAAGGACCCTACGTAGTCGTAGAAAGGATCAACGATGTACTCTATAAGATACAAAGAAACAAAAAGGCAAAGCCACGCACTGTTCACCATAACCATTTAAAACCATATCAGGGGAATAATATACCTAACTGGTTTGAAAATAGGGAAATAAAGGATAAAAATTAAGTAAGGGTACTTACTCTGTATTCTACAAATCTACTCTTCTTTTACAGGATGTTCGGTACCGTTATCAATGCAAGGTTTGCAAGAAAGCTTATTCCAAGGTCCATTTTGTTCACCGACATCTTCTCTCCCTCCACTCAGGATTTGGATACCAGTGCTCAGGATGCCTCTCTGTATGCACCAGAAGCGACATCCGTCACCCTAGCTGTCCTAATGCTACTAGAACACCTATAAAAACCTCAAACATGCTGTTTGGGCCCGAGGAAGAACGTCAGTACCGGGAGTTCCTTAACGCTAGACCAGGTATGGTGATAGATACCTTTAAAACCGCTCCAAAATCGGCTGTACCTGGAAAGCGTCAGACTTCTGATGAGGCACCCACCCGGAAACCCACCCAGCCCACCAAACCCTACACCAATTTAAAGAGACGGTCGTCGACTGAAGAACAGCCGCCGAAGAAAAAGTCAAAGCCACAGTATAGCCCCCGCGGAATCGCCTCGAAACCAACGGCAGCTTCAAAGCCTGTTACAAGTATCGTCTCAACAGCCTGCACACCTTCTGGTCAGTTTGATACCCCGGCAAAGGTTTCACCAACAATTGTTTTGCCTGATGTTTGGCCTGTGTCCGTTCCAGCACCGTCACCACCAGCTTTGCCTGCTCCATCTGATGTGGTGCAGGTTGCACCAGAGCTTCAGGCCACTGCAGCTATCCAGTCCACACTCCTGGACCAGTCACTGACGACCTCCCCGGTTCTACCAAAGGCCTCTGGGTGCACGGATAATCAAAGGACCGCTCCATCTAGTCCTAGTTCCCAGAATTGGCGCCCTTGGGAGCGGCCCAGAGCTCAGCACTCAGAGACCCCGTTTTCTCCAAGCCGGTTGTCTTTAGGGGAGATCTCGTCAAGTGAACTGGAGTCAGTGGTCGACTTGGATGTGGCAGCGGCCCTTCCTGAGGTTCCTGTCCCCGTCGCCTACCAGCCTACGAGTATCCGGACTCTCAGACTCCGAGACTGTGAAGGTTCGAAGAACAAGCGGATATATCTCAACATAGGTGGAAAGAAATTTGAAACTTCTGTATCCACCATGTCAAGCGACCCATCTAGTCTTTTGGCTGGGATGGTGGAGCCTAATTCCCCATTCAAACCGTATTATGTGGAGGACATCCTGTGTTACTTCCTTGATCGGAACCCCAGGTACTTCGAGATTATCCTGGATTACTTGAGGAATATCAACATCAGTCCGGTTGCTCATCTCCTACCATCAAACAGTTTTGAGCTGGAAGCTATCTTGTGTGAAGCCCGGTTCTATCTCCTCGGCGGGCTGGAGAAGCTAGTTGAAGAGCGCCTGAAAAGAAGATATTGATAATTGAATAATTAATTTAAACCGGTAAACGAACCTCGAAAATGTGTTGTTTCCTTTACCTAAAATAATCTACAAGCCTCGGCATATAAGCTTGGGTCTAGGTGGCCATCTACAATGCATTCGGGGCGAATGCTAAACAAAGGGGGGAGCAGTGTTACGAGTCTGAGGTCTCGCAACTTGGTGTGTACATTCGAGCTAGACCCAACTGTATTGACTGGCCTTTACTTGTCAATAGTTACCGGCTGACATGCGTATCGCGGTGTGTTATGCAGACGTGTAAACAAATTCCCGCTATAACCTACAAATGGTGAAAGTAAAGTATATGACAGCATGTCATGGATAGATAAATATGTAATGGGGAGGGACGGGAATAGAATCACTATAGCTAACGATTAAAGGAATCACCTAGTACTTCAAACAAGAATGAAGACATCGTGTCGAGAACAAAATGGCAGCGCGCGAGCATGGATGGATATTACTTTCAGTTTATTAGGCCTTAACGGACGGACGAATCAAGACTGACGGGTTGTCAGCTCATGACAGGAGATACGAGCCACCTTATAAAGGAATTGGGCTATTTCTTAAAAGGAATAACGAAGTTGTAAAAGCTTTGCTTACCTGTTGTCTCGGAAAGTCGGCGCAATTCGTCCGTCGTCCTCTTGAACACCAGCCATGCTGCAAGCTGTCAGACGGCAGTTGAGTCGAAGGACGTGACGTCACGACGAACTGCGCAGACTCATGAGGCAGTGGATGCTGATTGGCTAGGGCCAAGCCCGCAGAGTATAAAAGAGCCGTAGCTCAAGGCATCGACGCATTTGGCCTGGACTCACCGCCAACGACCGGTGAACCTACTAAACGGATTTCCGCCACCACCCGATTCGATACCAAGAAAATGGAACCATCTAGGGTACGTTGACCAATAATGGGATATGGCTCCAAATCAAGCAACCTTGGATTTCTGGCATAACACCCAGATTTATTCTTGTTGGATTGAGGCCTTGTTTGGGACTATACTGGAATATGTCTAGTCCGTGGGATGGTGGTATTCCCGGCTCCACCGTGGAGTTGGTTTGTCCAGTTGTTGTGTACCCCGAACACTGTTGCTTGGATAAGGCCACGTAAATAATCAAATTGGAAGTCACCCACTTTGTTGTGCACCCCGTGCATCAATGCTCGGATAAGGACACGTAAATAATCAATCTGGGAGACAGGAACTCACGGTGGGACGGAAATCTTGAACGCAACCTAAATCCAGAGCCTTTGCCATTGAGGGATGGGAACGGGGGGATAAATAATCTTATAGCAGGGGGTTGGGATTATTGAGGAACCAGAATATTACCAATGTCAAGCTCAGTGGCCCAAAAATGGGACTGAGAGTGATTGTTATCAAATGGGGGACAGAACCCAAATACGGGACTCGTACCAAATATGGGAAAGGGGTAATTTGTTGGGAACATTCCAAATATGGAAACTTGGGAGCATATCAGGGAACGCTCCACATATGGAGGCATAGTCATGTAGCCATACTGTAAGGGGTTAGATACATATAACAAGACAGTTGGGAGGGATTTATTCATTATTTTCAATGAATTAATGTACCTATTTGTACATTAGCGACTAAACCGGTAACCGTTTTGTACATAACCATAATCTAGATTTGTAACGTATGTTAATTGATTTTGTTATTAAACTCATTATTTTCCCATTATCTTGACTCTGTTGTTTCTTTGGTAAAAGCTAGTACTGGGGCGAACCCGAATATAATCGGAGCACCCGCACAGAGGGGAAGCCTGGGCGGATCGCAACACTATGACGTCATGTGACGTCATGCTATTCTGATTGGTGGAAAATGGTATCGCACCAACACCTTAGACTCGTCCCGTCTCGAGCTATAAATAGGAGTGTCAAAGCCCAAAGAAGTCACAAACACCATGGATTGAAAAGATTTGTGATTGCCTCTGGCGAAAACAGGCGGTTCTCGCTGGTGCTTATTTTAAGCTACGGCCAATATACGTTTCAAAATAAAATTTTTGTCTAAAATGTGTTTCGGCCAAAAATAGATCGAAAATACATTTATCTTTCATCCCTGAAAAAGAGAAAGTGGAATTCAACTCTAAAGTTGTATTTTTGAAGAGATTTGTCAAGGTATCCATTCAGAAGTTATGTTATTATCCAATTAATATCCAAAAAATAACAAAAATCGGACATTGTTTTGAAGTATTTCTCCTGGCTCTATTGCGACAGTACTTCTATCACAAACACCATGGATTGAAAAGATTTTTAGGTTTTATGCGCCACTTGTGGGGGGTATTACCCTTTGTCTAAGGGGAACAGTCCGTAGGTCGATTACTTGGTCGTACGTGCAATCACACGTTCAAGGTCACGCACGTGCAAGGTCACGCAGGGGGTCACGCACGTGCAGGGGTCATCCAGTGCAAGGTCACGTGAAAAATTTTCCAGACAGGCACCCCTACTACTCACATGTATCATTTTGTGATTGAGAAAAACTTAAATTAATCAAATATTCATGCAGAGTTTGATTCCAGTTCCGACCACTTTGCTGTAAACCATATAAAGATTTTTTTAATTTGAGATACAATTTTTCATCAGTTTTATCTGACATTTCATAGCTATTAGGCTGTTCAACATAAATTTCTTTGTCGATAGGCGCATTCAAATATGCAGCCTTAACATCCATTTGATGTATAATCATATCATTTTGTACTGCTAAATGTTTTAAAATTCTAAGTGAATTCATGCGAGCTGTTGGAGAGAAAGTTTCCTGATAGTCAATTTCGGGAATTTGAGAGTATTGTAACAGTGTAAATCCGGAAAACATAAAATATCATATACATAGAACAGCACATCCGACAGGCAGAGTGACTGTCCTGTAAACGGGATGAAACCTAGAATGTTGAATGAATGTACAATTCGGTATTTAAGGAAGCTTGTATCTAAGGATTAAATTAAATATACACAATTAACGAACGTAGGTAACAATAAAACATTGAAGACAAAAATTACATATAATAGAAATAATAAGGATTAAGTTATACTGTCTAAACAGTTAATGAGTTGGCTGTCCACCATCGGTTACCAAGTTACAAGATTAATGACTTAAGGTGTAATTGGTAATAAAAGATATCTATTGAAATTGAAATAAGTCATTAAAACAACGCTTTTGACATTAAATGAATGAATGAAATAATAAAGAAACGAATGAATAAATGCACGAATTATATCCCTATTACAGCATCCCTTAGCAACAAATCTTGCTTTGTGTTCTTTCTCATCATTTAAACCATGTTTAATGGTATAAACCCATCTTCCACCAACAGCTTCTCTACCTGGTGGTAAAGTAGAAAGTTCAAAGGTTTCACTCTCTCTAAGAGCTTGCATTTCCTTATCCATAGCAATTTCCCATTTTTCAGAATCTTTGCTAGAAATTGCTCCATTATATGTTTAGGAATATTTAAATTTACCTTATAACAATGATGGACAGATGTATTTAAATGGTCATCAATTTCCTTGTCAATGTAATAATCATCAAGATGTTTAGGTTTAAATTTTGTTTCAGTTTTAGTTTTTGAACTTCGATTAGAAACAGAAGGGATTTCAATTTCAACATCATCATCAATTGGAATATTTTGTTTTTCTTTTGGAATAACAAAATCTTCCTCATCACTATCATTTTCAATAGGTTTATCATGGACATCTAGATCATCATTTTGAAACTTTACAACTCTAATTTTCTTAATTGAACCAGTATTAGGAAAATATACTAAATAAGCAGGACTATCCCTGTCATAGCCAACAAAAATACCTTTCTCTGACCTATCATCCAACTTTTTTGAATTTTGTATCAAAGCAAAACAAGTTTGACCAAATATGTGCATATGTTTCAAATCTGGTTTCTTATTAGTAACAGCCTCAAATGGAGTTATACATAATTTATTATTATAACACCTATTTCTAATATAGGAGGATGCCATAACGGCATATGCCCATAAGGTTTTAGGGAGACTTGATTGCAAAAGTAAACACCTTGCCATTTCAAATAGTGTTCTCCATATGCGTTCAGCTTTCCCATTCTGATGTGGGCTAAAAGGGGTAGTTTTCTCATGTTTTATCTTATTTACAATGAGTAGAGAGCTAAATTCTTTTGATATAAATTCTCCGCCTTGATCACTTCTCACAGATTTAATTTTACCTACAGGCGCAATATCTGCAAGATATTTCTTAAGGGCATTTACAGAATCACTTTTCTGCTTAAGAAAATAAACAGAAGAAAGGTTAGAATAACTATCAACACAAACTAATGCATATGTAAAGTCGTCTCTAGCTACAGGGTCAACAGGACCTGCAAGGTCAATATGTACAACATCAAAAGGTTGTTTTGCGTTGTCATCTGGAATTCTAGAACGAGTTTGTGTCATTTTACCTAAAGAACATATTTCACAATCTAAATTTGAATCTGGATCTGTTATCTTCATGTCAGTTACCACTTTTTGTAAGTCAGTGATGTTCTTTGAATTACAATGTCCTAAGACTTGTTGCCATTCTTTGAGTGTACGTGGTCGACTACTATTAAACGTATTGATAAAATACAAATTATTTGAAGTATAAATATTAAAATTATCACCGTCATACTCTTTGAAATTGATAACCCCAGAGTCTCCACTAAATTCAACACGAGCTCCTTTTCGGGTAGCAGCACGGACGGAAAATATATTTTGGCTAAAAGTTGGTGCATATAAGGCATTTGAAAGGGTTACCTCATGGGTTTTTCCCATGACATCATGGAGTGTAACCATGGCATTACCTCGCCCTAATGCTACACCTTCAGCTGTAGTACCATTAGCTAATTCAATAACATGTTCTTCTGGAATAAAATTCTTCTGAAAACTTATAAAATTGTCTTTATTAATTATAATGTGAGTTGACGCACCACTGTCAACAAGTATTTTCAGCTTTGCTATTTTTAAGAGTAGAGGATGCAACAACAAATGCAAAGCTGTGATTTAAATCATCATCATTGTTTGTTTTCACACTTTTTAAGTCAGCCTTTTTCTTACGACAGGATTTAGTGAGATGTGTATTAGACTTGCAAATCTCGCACCATATTGTTTCTTCTTCTTCTTCTTCCCTTAAAGACTCGGGTTCCAATTGGAACGTAGTTGAATCTGGATGAGATGCGCAGGTGCGATCGATAAAACGTATTCGGTGCGGATAAAAGTAATCTGTGCGGTTAAAAGTAGTCGGTGCGGATAAAAGCTGGTTGACGTTTAAAACTGAAAGTCACCCAGCCCGCGCTTGAACTTGGTCAAGGTGTCTGATGCGGTTAGGTGGTGTGGCAGTTTGTTCCATAGATTCACCGTCATAGGGAAGAAGGAAGTCTGGTGTTGTGTCGAGGGGCATCTAGGCTTGTGTAGTTTGCTGCTGCCTCTTGTACGACTATCGCCTTCCGAGATGTACTTTCGGCTGATGTCCGTGAGCAGGGCCCGGATCCGGTACATCATGATCACTGATGCCTTTTGTCTACGAGTTTCGAGGGATTCCCACCCTAGGTCTGCCAGGAGGCGTGTGACGGCTCCTTGGGGTCCTGTCACGGTACTCGTGTTTGACGAATCTGGTCGCGCTACGTTGCAAATTCTCTAGGGAGTTGATGTCTTTTTGAAGGTTTGGAGCCCATGCTGTTGAGGAGTACTCGAGTACTGGGCGTACGAGGGTGGTGTACATTGCCTCTTTTACATGTGGGGTGCATTGTCGGAAGTTCCTCTTTATGAAACCAAGGGTTCTGTTGGCTTTGGCCGCGGTTGACTCAATGTGCCTTGACCATTTTAGGTTTCCGCGATGATTACCCCTGGCGTTGAATTTCATCTGCCAGGTTGTTTCCCAGTCCTCGAGATTAGTGAGGTCTGCTTGGAGGACCTGGGCATCCGATAGGGATTTGATGACGCGGTATAGAATACAATCATCCGCGAATAGCCTGGCAGGTCGTTGATAAAGATCAAGAACAGAAGGGGGCCAAGGACTGTCCCTTGGGGGACACCAGATAGCACATCTGCTTGGCGGTTCGTCAAGAATGACTTGATCCATTGTTTGGTTGTACCACGAATGCCATAGTGGTCGGTCTTTTGAAGTAGCCGTTGATGCGGTACCTTATCAAAAGCCTTGGCAAAGTCGAGAAGGATGACATCTACCTGGTTGCCCTTGGCCATCTTGTTGGCTATTTCTTGGATGGTGACGAGGAGCTGTGTCTCGCAAGACCTTTTCTTCCTGAATCCATGTTGACTGGAGGATGCGGTGTTGGTCAAGGTGGTCCATAATGGAGCTGTGCACTATGTGCTCTAAGATCTTACATATGATGGAGGTTAGGGAGACAGGCCTATAGTTAGCTGGCTGATGTTTCTCGCCTTTCTTGAATATAGGCACAACTCTTGCATCCCTCCAGTCTTTCGGGGTTTGGCCTGTGTCCAGTGAGAGTTGGAATAGCTGGGTGAGGACTGGAGCGAGTTCTGTGGCAGCTGCTTTGAGGATGCGTGGATGGATATCATCCGCTCCTGACGCTTTATGTTCTTTAAGACCGTGTAACAGTTTGAGGACACCTTTCTTATTGATTGATATCGTCTTCATGGACTGGGTGTTAGAGGGACGTAATAGTGGGGTGTTGGTCGTGTCTTCTTGGGTGAAGACAGATGTGAATTGGTCGTTAAGTATCTCTGTCTTCGGCATTAAGCTGTGTCATGTGTATTAGACATGGGGAAATTAATGGTGGTCTGCCTCCTGTATGTAAACAAACTGACAGTGGATGAGAGGTCTAAATTTGATGCTATGATCTCCAAATTGTCAAAAAATGTGATATATGACATTTTGATAATAAAAAGAGTGAAATGGTAAAATTTCAAAAATATTTGACAAATTTGTGAGGGGAATTTTTGATTTTAGTCCAAATTTTGTGATTTTCAGTGTTTATTTGCTTTTCAAAATTAGTGAAAAATATTTTAATGTGTAACTTTGACTTTTTCTGCATCGCAAAGGTCAGATGGGAAGAAAGTACAATAATTTCACTCAATTTTGTCTAAAAATCATGATAATTTTCTGAAATTCTTCAGATTACCCCCAATATTGCTGTCAAAATTTTAATTATTCATCTGTTTTAAAATGAAACAAAATGTCTTGCATGTCTTTATTTCCATTGTTAAATAACTTGGAAAGGAGCCATGTGTTTGTCAGATAATGAAAAAGTATCTATGTGTTTGTTAGAAATTTAAAAATTAAGAAATTTTGTCTAATTATGTACTGCTGAGGCATGTTAGAATTTTCAAAACATGAGTGAACTGCATTTTGCTTGGATGTTCCTCAGACTTAACACAATTTTAATCTTTTAAAACCTGCAATTGTTGCATTTCCCTTCTCGAGAAAGTAAAATCTATGTGTCTGCAGGGAAATTTCTCTGTCTTCATTTCATTTAGACTAGCTCTACCTCCCCACCCCACCCATTTTCTTGACCATGATATTTGGATATTCATTTGAAAATATATTGACTCCGAATTAAAAGTAATTGGATTTTGTGCTTGAATTGTAACCGAGCATTTTATTTTGCACAAACAAATAGATACATAAAAGATTCCATGAATTTTTAAGACTTTTTCTTTATGGCCAAACATGTTATTCTATGACATTTTCCCAAATGAGTCCACACCTCAAAATGGATACGTTGTAGATGTGTCTTTTGCAGCTTAATGTTTGACATGTTTGATGTGAATCTATTATTTTTGGTGATCTTTTAAAATGTGGCACTTACAGAGCAATGAAATATTAATTAATAGCCTTTTCATACTCCTTTTATGCAATGAATTATGTCATAACTCCCTTTTTCCACCTCATTTTGTCAGGAAATTGATGTAAAGATTAAAACAACTTGCTTCCACAAAATATTGACACTATGTATTTCCAAGGATACCTCTGATTGTTAAAGTGTTTTAAATACTGAAATATTCCCATTTTAAAAAAAAAATAGTGCTTTGTGATCCTTATGTTGGAGTGGCTGGTTGTCAATTAAATACAGCATTTATTTTACATTTATCAATCCATATTTTAATAAATGATTCATATTTCTTACAAGTACCTGTGTTTGTATGTATGTATACAAGCCAGGGGTAGCAAAA
Source organism: Patella caerulea (assembly GCA_036850965.1). Taxonomy (NCBI): domain Eukaryota; kingdom Metazoa; phylum Mollusca; class Gastropoda; family Patellidae; genus Patella; species Patella caerulea. Next base: position 42,140,573 of record JAZGQO010000007.1, read on the forward strand.
TGTAGCCGGCTTTTAGCCATATTCCATCAACAGTATTACTTATGTGTTGGATTTGTTATCACAGGGGTGGGCTTCAAGTTTCATTATAGTTCCTTACAGTTACCCTCAATGCCCCCAATTTGGCAGCTCGTCTTCTTGTATACTGGCCAAGGTTTCTAGAAATAAATGCCTTTCACCTCAGAGTTTCCAAGAAATAGAGAATTATTGGCATTTTGAGACATACAAAGTGTAAAAAAATGGGCCATTTTGTAAAAAAGGTAAAATAAAGTCAATTTTTGAAAAATATCCCAATATTTTGAATATTTTTGATGAGACTTGTTTGAAACTCTTTAAATCTTTTTGCAAAACTCACATTTTGACAAAATTAAGAAAGAGTCTTCAATTCTAGAACAAAAGGCCCATGGACCTGATCTGCAACCCAGCATACAAAACAGTACATAACCATTTCTTCTGCAATTATTTTTTTTGATTCTGTATTATAATAATTTTGCAAAAATAAATGTGAAGCTATAAAGAAAAGAATTTTGATGATATATGAACTTTTAAAAACATATACGAGGCAGACCACCTTTAAATTTCACCATCTCGTTTGTAGTTCGTCTATTTATAGCAGTTCTTTCTCTGTCTCTTTTCTCCCCTTTTGCATGCCTATTTTTGTTGATTTTTTGGCCTAGAATGGACTAAGAGGGTTTGAATTAATATTTTCTGCCAGGTTTTGGAAAATATTCATGATTTTGAGGCGGAAGGATAACGGCGTTATGAGGTTGGCTACGGTGATATGTACGGCAACTAGATACATGTTTTGAGTATGCTTCTTCAAGTTCGTGTATCTCAAAATTTTGGTGGTCAACCTCATAAAAATTTTAGTGCAAAGACATGGCCATTTGTCCCTCTGTCTGTAGTGAAAAGCATTTCGCCCAACGAAATTTGGGAAAAGTTGGAAGTGGGCAGAGTCCAGAATTAACATTGAAGTCAACGGGGAAATTAATGGTGGTCTGCATCTACATGAAGTTGTATAGTTAGCTCCCTTGGAGCAAGTTAATACCGTATTATATTTGGACTGAGACTAAACGTCATCAATATTATTAATGTTGAGTTTATTACCCAACAACAAGTTGAATAAGTGAATATTTTCAAAATCATTTTTATACGCCCACATTTTCATGTGGACGTATTATGTCGTCGCCCCTGTCCGTCCGTCCACAATTTGTTTGTGGACTCTCTACAGGTCGCAATTCTTATCCGATTTTGACGAAACTTGAAATATAGGTTTATCACCATAAGATCTCGGTTCCTTTCGATATTGGCATGTATCGGATCAAAACTGCATGGATTATGGCCCCTGATTGTACGAAAAATCACGTTTTTAGTTTGTGGACCCTATAAAGGTCACAATTTTGAACCGATTTTGATGAAACTTGACATGCAAGTTTATTACCCAAAGTTCGTGGATCCTTTCGATATTTGCGCCCATCGGATCGTAATTTCCTGCATTATGGCCCCTGAATGTCCGAAAAATCACCCTTTTTAGCTTGTGGTCCCTCTGGAGGTCACAATTATTATCCGCTTTAAAAAACCGTTTGATTATATCACCGTTACACCCTAAGGGAGGTTGAGTTCGAATTTCGTGAAAATCGGACCAAAATTGCCATACAAAATGGCCGCCGTTTGTACGCGAATAGTGTGAAAATATATTATATCAAGGTTGTGGACCCTATAGCAGGCCCGTAGCCAGGGGGTGGCAAGGGGGAGCAATGCCTCCCTGAAAAAATGTTTTGCCCCCCCCCCCCCGAAAGAAAATTTGCCAACCTTAACTCTTAAATACCTACTGTAGACTGTAACGGGTGTGCCCCTCCTAAAAACTTCACTGCCTCTCCGAAGCCAGCAAGCTGGCTACGGGCCTGCCCTATAGAGGTCACAATTTTGAACCGATTTTGATGAAACTTGACATGTATGTTTATAACCCAAAGATCTTGGTTCCTTTCGATATTTGCACCCAACAGATCGTAACTTCCTGAATTATGGCCCCTGATTGTCCGAAAAATCACCCTTTTTAGCTTGTGGTCCCTCTGGAGGTCACAATTATTATCCGATTTAAAAAAACCGTTTGATTATATCACCGTTACACCCTAAGGGAGGTTGAGTTCGAATTTCGTGAAAATCGAACCAAAATTGCCATACAAAATGGCCGTCGTGTGTACGCGAATAGCGTGAAAATATATTATATCAAGGTTGTGGACCCTATAGAGGTCACAATTTTGAACCGATGTTGATGAAACTTGACATGTATGTTCATAACCCAAAGATCTTGGTTCCTTTCGATATTTGCACCCAACAGATCGTAACTTCCTGAATTATGGCCCCTGATTGTCCGAAAAATCACCCTTTTTAGCTTGTGGTCCCTCTGGAGGTCAAAATTGTTATCCGATTTAAAAAACCGTTTGATTATATCGCCGTTACATGGTAATGAAGGTTGAGATCGAATTTCATGAAAATCGAACCAAAATTGACGAACAAAATGGCCGCCATTTGTATGCGAATAGTGTGAAAATATGTTATATCAAGGCTGTGGACCCTATAGAGGTCACAATTTTGAACCGATTTTGATGAAACTTGACATGCATGTTTATAACCCAAAGATCTTGGTTCCTTTCGATATTTGCGCTCATTGATTCGTAACTTCCTGAATTATGGCCCCTGATGGTATGAAAAATCACCCTTTTTAGCTTATGGTCCCACTGGAGGTCAAAATTATTATCCGATTTATAAAAAACGTTTGATTATATCACCGTTACGTGGTAATTAAGATTGAGGTAAAATTTCGTGAAAATCGGGCCAAAATTGACAGACAAAATGGCCGCCCTTTGTACGCGATTAGTGTAAAAATATGTTATATCAAGGTTGTGGACCCTTTAGAGGAAACAATTTTGATGAAACTTGACATGCATGTTTATAACCCAAAGATCTTGGGTTATTTCGATATTTGCGCCCATTGGATCGTAACTTCCTGAATTATCAGCAGCTAAATCTTCCGGCAGTCAAAATTTTTACTTATTTCGATAATGAAAGATTTTTCAAAGTGATCAAGGGAGATAACTTTGGGAGTAATTATGGGAAATTATAAGTCAATCGAATATAAACTTTGGCCTTTACAGCGTTCACAAGGTTTTTCAAAGTGATCAAGGGTCAGTAATCAATAGGCTTCTTTGTCTTACGAACTTAATGTGTATAAATTTAAAGTCAATCGGATATCAACTTTAGCCTCTAGTGCGTTCACAAGAAATTGTGGACGATGGACGGACCGACCGACCGACAGACGGGGGCGACGGCAATATACGTCCACATTTCCATGTGGCCGTATAAAAATATGAAGGTGTTGCCGGTTCATAAAGATAGGCTGGCACTGCCAGGCAGGATACGCCCACATTTTCGAGAGATGGATAGAGAACAAGCAATACCGAAAGTGATTTTTCCTACATCATTAAAGCCCCAATAACACTCTTGCTGTAACTGAATAATATGTCCCAATCTTCATTCTGGTCAACAAATCGTATTATTTTAGAATATTCCAATTAAATGATGATATAAATTTCATCTTAACACACCTATTTTGAAAAATTGGAAAAATTCATCCAATTGATTTGAAAAGTCTAACGTAAACCTTTTCAAATATGAATGCGATTTTAAAATATATTCGAACCCTCTGGACAAGTAAAATAGGTTGTAATGGATAATTTACACAACAGGTAGGACACTTAAACATCTAGTACTTAGAATAAGGCTATCATATATTTTCTGGGGCTGCCAAGTCAGCAAGAGTGTTACTGTCCCTTTAAGTGCATGTCCACGAGAAAACCATGCAAAATCGTGCAAAATCGGGAAGGTGAGGGGTCGGCTGATTCCATTCATATTCATAGGGTTTGGTCATGCCCATTAGACTACTTGATAGCCAAAACCGCCGATCTCAGAAATTGACCCTCGCTGAGATACGGCAAACGGGTGTTTTGGGGTGCTTTTTTCTCAGTATTTCGTCAATTTTAGGCAATGTTAGCTGCTGTTTTTCAGGTTGTAAATGAGTACTTATGAAACAAATTATGATTCGATATATTAGGCTAGGTAGTAATGTTTCAAAAAAATGAACGAAGAAAAATCTATCTTTCCACTGAGGGGTGCCATTTGGTTTTTCCTGAAGGGTATAAATCAACCCCCATAAAGTACCCCAACTTTATGCCCCGATATCTCCACTGCCGCGGGGTCCCATGATTTTTTTTTGTGGTTGTTAGTAACTGGGTATCAGGTCTCTCGATTAAAAAAATAAAATTCCATATATCTTCATACCATGCGTGATAACATTGTCTAAGTTTTGACAATTTTGATATTGGATCACCTGATATTGATATGTTCTGATATCGAAAAGAACCAAGATCTTTGGGTTATAACCATGAATTTCAAGTTTCATCAAAATGGAATTAAAATTGTGACCTTTACAGGGTCCACAACCTTGATATAACATATTTTCACACTAATCGCGTACAAACGGCGGCCATTTTGTCTGTCAATTTTGGTCCGATTTTCAGGAAATTTTACCTCAAAATCGCCTTTTCTTAGCTTGTGGTCCCTCTGGAGGTCACAATTATTATCCGATTTTAAAAAACGTTTGACTCTATCATCGTTACACCCTACGGAAGGTTGAGTTTGAATGTCGAGAAAATTGGACCATAATTGCCAGAAAAAAATGGCCGCCGTTTGTACGCGAACAGTGTAAAAATATGGTATGTCAAAGTTGTGGACCATCTAGAGGTCACAATTTTAATTCGATTTTGATGAAACCTGAAATGCTTGTTTATAACCTAAAGATCTTTATTCTTTTCGATATTTGCGCATATCAAGTTGTAACTTAATGAATTATGGCCTTTGATTGTAGGAAAAATCACTTTCGGTATTGCTTGTTCTCTGTCTATCTCTCGAACAATTATTATCTGATTAAAAAAAAACTCTGATTATATTACCGTTATAATAATAATAATAATAATAATAATTTGTTTATTCAGTATTTATAGGTCTTGGACCCAAAGATACAAATAATACAATATCATTTAACAAAAATGTGGGAAGATGGTGTTGGTAACAGCAATAACAATAAAATACAATATCAATAATGTCAACAAAATCAATCAACGTTTTTTTCAATTGACTAGCTTTATCGATATACTGTTAAATTGCAATTATGTAATTTTGGCACTCTGTATTACAAAGATTGCCTAGACTGAACTGACTGTAGTTTCTGAGAAAGTTTTGGGGAATTATCTGTTGTCTAATTTCCGCCAGAACTGTACACTGGAAGAGGAAATGACTTATAACCTCATCAGACTCCCCACATAACTTACAAAGTGGGGAAGTGATTTGTTTTCGTTTGAAAAGAACAGTTGCAAGTGGCAATATATTCAATCTCAGCAAGGTGACATTCCGTTTAATATGTGCACTTATTGGTAATGATAAATAAGATTCCTGAGACAGATCTAATTTAAATGATTTATATATTTGGAGGGATTCAGAGTTTGAAATTTTATCTGACCATTCCTGAAGATTTATATCCCTTAATCTTAATTTAAACTGACACATAAAATACTTAATATTTCCAACTGTTTGAGAATTCCATATAAAAGCGAAACCAAGAGAGCATAGGAGCATGCGAACCTTCGAAACCCATGTCACACGACCAATCTGGTCAAGTCTACATAGAAGGGAATATACCTGTTTCGGATAGCGTTCTTTTGTCATACACAAAAGTTTACACCAATATTTGATGCAGTTTGAGATATAATCGATAGACATATTCCGTCGTCCACATTCTCCCAAGGCCCCAGCAGAACTAGAGCTTTTATGTATATGTAATAAAAACTTACAAAAACTTGCATGGACTCTCTCAATGTCTGATCGGTATTCAAACCCCCAAATTTGGGAGCCATATAAAAGAATGGGTTTAATAATTGTATCAAACATTTTAAAAGATAGATTCATAGATGGGAAATCAGATTTCCTAATCAGACTTTTGATAGGTACAAGGGCTTTATCAGCTTTCACGGCAAGATTTTGGATACATTTACTCCAGTTTAGTCTGGAGGAAAATATTACTCTTAAGTAGTTATAATAGGTAACAATTTCAATAGGTTGATTATTAAAGTGAAAGTTTTCATAGTTTCGTAGTTTTCCGCCATTTCGGAAAACCATAATTTTAGTTTTTGATAGATTTACAGATATATCAAACTTTTGTGTGAATTTTTCCAGTAGTTTTATTTTCTTCCTCATATCCCCAACAGTATCAGACAGAAGACACAAATCATCTGCATAAAGTAGTAAGAAAATGACTTCAACATCCTGGCTTGTGAAGGTGCCATTTACATCACCATTTTTTACTATTTCAATTAGTTGATTTATGTACAGTAGTAACAAAATAAAATAGGACTCAAAATACATCCTTGACGGACACCAGTAGTACAATGAAAATAATCAGTGATGTGGAAACCCAACTTAACACTAGATGACACCAAAGAATAGAGACTCTTCAACGATTTGTATAGTTTGCCATGAATTCCCTTGTTTATTATCAAGGAGAGCAGTTTCTGTCGGTTGAGAGAGTCAAATGCCTTAGAGAAATCCACATACAAGTTGTATAGACGCCCTCTGGGTTTACTTAGATATTTTTGAACCAAGCCATGAAGCGTAAAAATGTGGTCTGTAGTCGAGTAACCTCCCCTGAAGCCAGCTTGGGCTTCATGGAAATTTTCTTGGGATTCTGACCAAAGAATAAGTCTGTTATTTAATATTGATGTATATAATTTGCCAACAGAGTCTAATAGCGATATACCTCTATAATTATTACAGTCATGCTTACTTCCCTTCTTGTGAAGTGGTATGATCAGGGCTTTCCTCCAGGAGTCTGGAAAATTACCAGAGTCAAAAATTGAAGATGGTTGTGAGAATTGGGGTAACTTCATTTGATATTGTTTTAATACAGTTAATTCCAATCCCGTCTGGTTCTGGGGATGTGCCACCCTTCATTTTAGTAATGGCATGTTTCACTTCAGATTCTGAAATGGGATCATTTAGGGGAAATAACTCTGGGCATTGGCAATGATCAGTATAACTATCAATGTTACATTGGGCTTCTTGCAAGACAAGGTCAGTTTGTGCATCATCAAGGGTTACATTCAAAAGATTTTCAAAATAGTGGTACCACTCATTTGGTTGAATAGTGTGAGAAATAGTTGCCCTAGGCCTAAAGCTCATAATTGTTTTCCAAAAACAAGCCGGATCATTCAAGCTTTTTTCTAACACTTCACAAAGTTCATGGTTATATGCAACCTTTCTCAAGTCACATACGTGTTTAAACTTATTTCTGACCACCTTATAATTGTCAAGGTGCATATCTAGGTTTGTCTTCCTAAATATATTTAGAGCTAAATACTTCTCAGTTTTCAAATTCTGACATTCCTGATTAAACCATTTGGGTTGTGTCGTTTTGGATATATCATAAATATTAAATCTTAATAGGTTTATATACCATATCGTGAGCAGTTTGCCAGATGAAAGAACAAAACATTTGGACAAGTTTATCAATCTCATCATAATGTAAATTGGATTTCACATTATCTTTATAAACATCAGCTTTGTCAGAATTCCAAACCAATTTATCATACTGCATTGTATCATATGAAGTATCAAGCGCAACAATAATATTACATGCTATTTCAAATTCTAAGGGCAGATGGTCCGATTCAGTTCTGTTTGTAACACAAAAGTTTTGTATCAATTTATAAAAGTCAGATGAGACTATTAAATAGTCAACAACACTGGCCCCATTATATGTTATCCACGTGAATTCTCCCGGACTGTCATTGGAATATCTTCCATTCACTATATGGACATTCAAAAGGGCACAAATTGTTAGAAGCCTTAATCCGAAAGTGTTCACCTCACAGTCCTTGGACTTTCTAGGGAGACTGAAGGTATCCACACTATAATCAGCTGCATTTAAGGTATCAAAATATTTGGTACTATCATCAATTAAAAAATCTTGCTGTGATCCATCTCCAGTTCTAGAATTTAAATCTCCAGTGATAACAAGTAGGCACTCAGGATAATCTTCATAAACTTCCAAAACGTTATTTTCGAAAAGCTCAATTCCACTGGCATCTGTGTAAATTGTTGATCGTTCAGGAGCAATGTAATAAAAACAGTATATAACACTCTCTGACCATCCAAAGAAATTAGCACCAAACAAGAAAAACAGAGATTCATCAAACTTCTCTTTGATTCTTGTCACTCCATATCTCAATTTCTGTTCAATTAAAACAATAACGCCCCCTCTTATTCTACCATTACCTCTATTGTGTCGAGCGTATGTATATATCTATATATTTACTCCAAGTCCCACTTGGAATCCTAAGGCGAGTCCGCAATCTATCAAACTATTTAATTACCTTGAATCATCTGTAGCAAAACTGTAGTGTGTCGACTCAGTGGCCGAACCTCCTTTTATCTGCCTCGGCGGAGGGATCCATTCCGTGATGGGGCGTAGCCTCGCCCATCAAGACGGCAAAACTACAACAATCATCTCCCTTTTTAACGTAGGAGAAACAATGCCTGTTTGAAAAATTATAATTCTAAAACATAGTGATATTTACAATATTTACAAAGTACGGGATCGCATTCAAACACTTCCACGCACACTCATGCAGGTAGCGGTATATACTATACACCGTGAACATACACGCCCTTTCAAAACCCGTGACAATTACGGTTTAAACCGCTACTGGGGGATCAATCACAATGTCCACTTCCCGGTCCCAGTCGCTGTCGGACTCCCAAGTTTCTGCTGGCACCCTCTCCCCAGGAAGAGGGATGTCTCTTGCTACTAAGTAAGCCGCAAAGGCACCTTGTTGTGTTGGAGTGAGATGGTTGAGCATTAAAGCCAAACATCTCCAGTATGTGAGCCCCGCTGGAGAATTGAGGGGAAGTAAGGTGAACCTATCTCTCTGGGGCACCGCCCAACCCACCCGTTCACAAAGAGCCCTTAAGGCAGGCCGGTGGCAATCTCTCACCCGACAGCCGTCGGGGAGCCAGGCTTCCCTATTAATTTTGATCATCATAGAATGTGGGGTTTCCCCCATCATTCTACAAAGCGTCCTTAACGCCTCCACCCGTCTGTCGATGGTGTCGGGGGCACAATCCCATTCTCGCGTGAAGTAAGGGGGCAAATGGTATAGAAAAACATGGAATTTTATTTTCCTATTGGTGATGGGGCAACCTATAATTGGGCATTTCTGGCTACGCCCCTGAAGCCTTCCAATTACCCTGCGGGTGGATGGCTGTGGCCAGAACCTAGTTCTATTGGGTGGCATCCCGTTCCGGGGTGGCGCAGGTCGAGGAGCTGCTGGTCTTATTCTTGTGTCGCTTTCTCGCCGTTCTATGACGGGCGTCACTGGTATCATGGTGCTTTGGGGCCCGACCGGCCTGACAATGTAGGGGGTCTGAATTCCTGGTGAAGGTGGTTGTACGCCCATGTCCCCGACGGGGACCTGATACCCTTGTCTAGGATTCCCCCTAGTCCTGCCTGCTCTGCCCGTTAATCCCGGGAAAAAAAGTCCGTGACGTCCGAGTGGAACGGATGGTCCAGTGCTCATTTCCATAGTTATTTTCCATTATTTACCCTAAAAAATAAAATGACAACGCACTGCCTCCACCGTAAAAAAATCGGTGAAGACAGTAACTACATTTCTCAAATCACCCCCCATTGAGCTCCGCATTAGAACCGGAACGAAATATAACATTATCTAAACCCACCCTCTGTGCTCCGCATCAGAACCGGAACCAACTAATCATTCAGAACAATTGGGACAGATATATTCTTTATCATCCCAATCGGAATCCAAGGCTATATTAACGCAATGATAATGAAACCAGTCGTCACATTTGTCGCAACAAATCATTGGTGTGCCATTATCCGGTTTCCTACAAATGCAAAAAACTTCTGCATTCCTCGTAACAGTCGGTAAAGACACATCAGAATCCGAACGGCGACGGAAATTAAGAATCCAATTTGGCAATTCCCTGTCTCGACAAAGCTTAATACGATCATGATTCAGAACAGACTCATTTTTACGGGTTTTAACTCTGAAAAGATAAGGGGTGATAACTTGCGTAATAATCCCCGGCCCCTTCCAGGATGGGGATAACTTTTTACATTTACCCTTTTTAGTAGCGGTATCTAAAATGTAAACGGCGTCTGCTACATTATATTTTTTAACATTTGAACGTAGATCGTAATCTTTCTTCATTCGTTCTTGGTTTGTTTTTAGCCTTTCTCGCGCTAACCTATGCGTATCGGTCATAGCTTTTTCTAATTTTTCGACAAAGGAGTCTACATCACCATCGTTTTCAACGGGTGATCGGAACATTAAGTCTGCGGGGTGATTTACTTCACGACCTAGCATTAGTTTATTTGCCGTAAACCCAGTTTGTCGGTTCACACTTGACCTTAACGCACTCGCCAGTTGTGGTAAATGCACGTCCCAATCACTCTGACAACCGTCAATATAACATTTAATGGTTTCTATTAATGTCCGATTATACCGCTCAGATTGGCCATTCGACGAGGGTCTGTAGATGTCGTACGGGTCTTATATATTTGTAGTACATCACACAACGCAGTAAATAGTTTGCTCTCAAAATTTCTTCCCTGATCGGTAAAAACCTGAAATGGGCAACCGAAACGCGAGAAAAACTCATTAACTGCAGACCGGGCTGTAATTTCTGCGGTTTGCGACGGCAGAGGGATACATTCAACCCATTTAGTAAATTGGTCAACCATCATTAATATGTATTCATTTCCCTCTGGCGTAATGGGCAATGGGCCTAGGAAATCCAAATGCACCCTTTCCATGGGTGACCCGGCATGGTAACGGGTTAATTTAGCACGAGGCTTGGCCTGGGTATTCTTGTTAATGTTGCATATGGCGCAAGAGGCAACGTATGCGCGCACATATTCGGTCATGCCGTACCAATAAAATTGCTGTTTAATGCGACTTTTTGTTCTTTGAATTCCCTGATGACCCGACAAGGGTATGTCATGACATAATCGACAAATATCAATTTTTAATTCCTCCGGTACCAACAACTGCGTCTCCGATAAATTACTCGGACGTTTAACTCGTATAATCCCCCTGTCTAGAACAAGCAGATTCCGATTAATCCAGTAATGTTTTACGGCGGGACTCTGTAGCATTAGCTGAGCCAGTTCCGGTTCAACCCCCGATGTTAACCAAATCATAATTATTTCTAAATCTTCATCATTTGCCTGTGCAGTTTTAATGAGTTCGGGAGAAAAGCTACTTAATGAAATACCATCACCATCTACGTCATCGTTTTCAACCTCGTCTATGGTGACAATATTTACCCGCGGATCATTCGGATACCCTGTAACCGCTATGCTAACGGGTTCAAAAACCGACTCTTTTTCTAACATTAAATTCCGTTTAATACCGGATTTAAAGGGCAAAGGTATGACGTCATCCACGTTTGTCGCGAATTCTATCCAATTTTTATGTGCTCTTTCACAATAACGACAGCCACCGCACGGCAAATCAGCCAATTGTACGTCTATATTAAAGTCATCGCAAGGTTTATCTGGCAATTTCATGCGACTTAAGGCATCAGCATTTATATGCAAACGTGCTTTCCGATGAACTACGGTCATATAATACTGACCCAATTCCTCCAACCAACGTGCTAATTGACCGGTCGGATGTTTAAACCTTAACGACCAAGTGAGACTAGCATGATCGGTTCTCACTATAAAAGGCTTACCCAGTAAATAATGTCTAAATTGTCGAGTGAAACGTATAATTGCTAAAAGTTCTTGTCTTGTCGTACAATAGCGACGTTGCTCTGGCGTTAAAGAAAAGCTACTATATGCAATAACCCGCTCTTGATCGTTTTGTATTTGTGATAATTCCGCAGAAACGGCGTTCATGCTAGCATCACAATCCAGAATAAACGTGTCATGTTCCGTGGGCAAAGCCAGTACAGGAGTTGTCACAAGCAGATGTTTAAGTTTATCAAAAGCAAATTGTTGTTTGTCACCCCACATAAATTGCTTTTTACCCGTAATCGAATATAACGGTGAAGCTATTTCAGCAAATTGCTTTATAAACGTTCTATGATAGTTAGCAAAACCTAGAAAAGATTCGACTTCTCTTGTGCAAGTCGGAACCGTCCATTTTTCTACGGTTTTAGTTAAATTATTACCCGCCTTGAGTCCATTCTGACTAACCATTCTACCTAAAAACTCAACCTCCTGTTGAAATAGTACACATTTCTTAGGTTTTAATTTCATCCCATATTCCCGAAATCTAGTTAATACTAATTTTAGATTGCCCAAATGATCATCTACATTTTTTCCCATGACCATCGTATCGTCTAAAAAGGCTAATGCTATATCCCAACTAAGTCCATTAAGTACTAATCCAATACTCCTGGAATACCCTGAAACGGCTCCCATTAAACCGAATGGTATAGTTTAGTAAATTCAAACAGACCGTATTTTGTAATAAAAGCGGTTTTTTTTCTATCTTCCTGTCTAAGAGGAATTTGCCAATATGCAGAATTCGCATCAAGTTTTGAAAACCATTTATTTCCCGATAGGGCGTCCATACATTCATCGACCAAGGGTAAGGGAAATACGTCTTTAGTGGTTACCGCGTTAAGTTTCCGGTAGTCTATGCACCATCGAACCGTGCCATCTTTTTTCCGTATTAAAACCGGAGGGGAAGCCCAATCAGAATTTGACGGCTGAATGACTTTAGCTTCTAACATTTTTTTTAAATGTTCCTCTTCCTCCCTCGCAAAACAAATAGGGGTACGCCTTAAACTCTGTTTAATCGGTTTGGCGTCATTGGTTTCGATCACGTATTCCATAGCCGTAAAATTTCCTAAGTCAAACTGGTGTCTTGCAAAGACTTCTTGATAATCGATTAATAACTGCCTCAGTTTTAATTGATCCGATTCTGTTAATAATGTCTTAGAGCGCTCAAATAAATCAACTAAATGCTCAGGGATATTCTCAAAACTTGCACAATCTATCTTATCGGGGCCATCGGCTCGTAACGGATTAATAATATCTTGCTCCCTAAACTCAATAGCCTTAGCTATCTGTTCGTTTGTGTCCAGTATTACCCTTTCTTCAGACGGGTTTATTAAACAAATTCGAGGGAATTCTGTCTCAATATGTGAATGTATTGACCGGGCAATTAATAACTTCGGGTGTGACAGCGGTTCTATCAGATAGTGAGATAAATTTTTATTTAAATTACACCGTACCCTAGCTACTGATAATGGTGGAATGACTATCCGTTTAGCTACGGAAATATTGGCATTATCGGAGTACCCATCAACATCGCCATAAAATAAATTGAAAACATCGTCGCCTATTTGCATTCTATCGTTTAACATATCGATATGCACTTTGTTAGCGCGCATAAAATCAAGTCCTAATAACATGTCATCCTCTATTGGGGCGACATACAACTGACTAAGTTCTATTTCGAAATTACCGATTTTTAATTTAGCCGGTCCTACAATAAAACCTGGAAAATCTAATTTACGACCTGCAGTATGTAGGCGCACATCCCTAATCCTAGGTGGTTTTTCCGGTAATTCATCGTACCGACGATCACAAAGTATGGTGACTTGACTACCAGTATCTAAAACGGTCAAAATTGCCATGTTTTGAACTTTGACATTAAGCTTATACATCGAATCGGAAGATACCCTACGGATAGACGTCGAAGCTAATACGCACGTTTCCTCGATTTTCGCGGAATCGATTGAGTCGATTCTTGGAATGACACCAGTAGTAACGGTATCCAGGAACTTTTGATCACCCCCCGGGGTGGTGATATATTGCTCATCACCGACGGTAACGGTGGATTTAGAACCGGTCGAACGGCTAACGGTTCCACTTTCATTTACGCCCGTAGCTTCGCTCGACGCCTCACTTTCTGAAAATAATATCGGCGATGGTAAAGCACAATGGATCAAACGCTCGCCTCCTCGTTCGACCCCTGGTAGTTTAAACCCTGCTCTTCGTCGCGGACAAAACTGACATGTTTCTGTTCCATAGTTGGATTAGGCGTACTTTGTTTTGGGGTTACAAAACTTGGACACTCTCGTTTAAAGTGACCCAATTTTCCACAATGAAATGTGGTCGAGGGTAATTCTATATGTACCAAGTCCCACTTGGTGATCCAAGGCGTCCGCAAGCAATAACAAGTTACCTATTTGAAGTCTAATGCATAATCTGAACAGTAGCCACGGCAAATCGGCTATATATAGGTCAAATCCCGCTGGTAGCACGGGACTCTGTTGTAAGGCGGAAGTAGTCCCGGTTATCCTGACGGACGTCTGTATTCTACAGGGTAAAATCACAACACACCTCCCCGTCTTTATTTGAAAGGATTGGTTCCTGGTTCTGAAAAATAAATCCTACTCTTCACATTCACACTTTCAATCACACTAGTAACGGTATACAGGTACACCGTGTCATTCACGCGTCAATCAAAATCAAATCGGTTATAACTTCACCGAAAAAATCTACATACACACAGCTATTTCACGGTTTACAGGAAAGTCACCGTAAGGCATGGACAGGTATATAATCAACATCGTAATGTTGAAAACATCTTCGCTTTAAATTTTGTTCCTTTGTTTCGAATGAAAGATTGAGTCTTATTTCTTAAACTCCAAAAATAGCATTTTATTCTGGCCAGATATTCTTGTATTCGTAACAAATAGTGCATGCTGACTACAGTTGGTCGCGCAGATCGTTCAAACAAATTCTCTGAAATAGTTAAAGATCCAGACGCACACTAAGTTAATTGATTGTAGATATTACACCGTGAGATAGTCAACGGTGAGGCCAAGTTACTATTTGTAACTTCTGATTCGTAACGCGCGTCGATGGTGAGCAAATTATCAATAAATAAATCGGCGTTCACATTTACTGCATCACTGTGAAGGGTCAATGACAATTTATCTTTGAAGAATCTGACACACTGCTTAATCAGTTCTGCTATGAACAAATTCATTTCTTCTCGAAATAAATGTTTCTTCAAATTTACGGGTACAGCCAAATAATGCATTGGAACTTCGGACCATTTATCTATGGTAGATCTGTTTAACTCTACTAATTTAAGTCTAGGAGGCTTTTCTTTTTGTTGCTCAAAGAAACTATCCGAAATTGAATATTCCCCAGCGGTATATTCCGTAACAACTAAAGTTGATAGACCGCGAAACAGAAGTCGCGTTTGACTATTTGTTATCGAACGCAACCAGTTCATAACTGAATTTTCAAACGCATTAAACTCGGGAACTTCTTCAACTTTTGGTAATTTCTCCTGTAACTCTTGACTGCGAAGATCGGAAAGTTTTGTCACTTGTTGACTTTGAGTTTTTAAATTAAGCTGACCGATATAATCTAAATGATTACTGTGGATGCACGTCGTAGCTAATACGCACGTTTGCTTAGCTTTCGCGGAATCGATTGAGTCGATTCTTGGAATGACACCGGTTGCAACGGTATCCTGGAACTTTTGATCACCCCCCGGGGTGGTAATATTTGTTACATCACCGTATAAATCGGTGTTAGTGAAACCGTTCGATGCCTTAGCGGTTTCAAAACTGGCGATCGTCCCGCGTCTATCCGACCCGTTCGTAGTCGAAGTTTCAGATATTCCGAAATGCGAATCCACGGACAAGCTTGGGACACAAGGCTTGCCTTCTTGATCGAATTCAAGTTTTAATTCTATTGCAGCCTGTTCATTGACAATGTGTGGGTCGCACGTTAAATTCTCGGGAATAAGCTTGGAGACTGCAGTTACCGGCTTGGGCATTATTGCATGTGACCGATGAGTTACTTCTGAGAAATTACAAATATCGGTCAACTGACGTAACTGATTAGTTAATTTGTCAAGTTTGGTAATGGCGTCATCCCACTTCTGGTCCGCTCTGTCACAGCGCTGCTCTGTGTTTTCTAAACATTCTTGTTCGGATGAAGTCATGGTCTGTGATTTGGGAGTTTCGGCTCTGGTTTTGTTTGCTGCCAGTATATAATCATTAGGCCTACGATCAATTCTTTGGGTCGGTGATGATCGATTCCGAAACGAGTTTGCGGTCCTAGACATTTCTGCACGATTGAAACATTCCTGGAGCTTAGTCATTAGTTCAAAGCATGTCAAATTGCCATTACGTGAAAGGACAATCCTATGAACATCGACTGCATATCCCTTTAAACAAAAGAACAACTGTTCCTTACATTCCTGATCGGACCAGGACTGTGATATGGCAAACCGGGTAAATTTATTTGCAAAGTTTGGCCAGTTTGAATAGCCGTCATAAAACAATGACTCTGGGATGTTGTGACACCGTTGAGATCGGTTAAACGTACTGTTGTTACCCGTATAAAATTGGCGGGGTGAGGAATTGCCACCGGTGGACGACGGTGGAATATGTCGCCCATCTAGCCATGATGATCTCATTTTTTCATCATCATCTCCTTACAAATAAGATAGTAGGCGAGGCAATCGTAAACTAATACACAATAAGTCACTCCCTAATTGTACAAAACACTTGTTGAATATGCCCGTGCAGGCATATACACACAGTGAGTGTAAACACACAAACGCTGCACGTGCAACTCGCTCAATAAAGTTTCTGTCAATTCGATTTCTAGTAGATATGCAAAACAATATAATTTATATTATATCCTTCTCCCCTTGTTAATTAAAAATCGGTAATTTCGAAATAGAACTTAGTCAGTTGTATGTCGCCCCAATAGAGGATGACATGTTATTAGGACTTGATTTTATGCGCGCTAACAAAGTGCATATCGATATGTTAAACGATAGAATGCAAATAGGCGACGATGTTTTCAATTTATTTTATGGCGATGTTGATGGGTACTCCGATAATGCCAATATTTCCGTAGCTAAACGGATAGTCATTCCACCATTATCAGTAGCTAGGGTACGGTGTAATTTAAATAAAAATTTATCTCACTATCTGATAGAACCGCTGTCACACCCGAAGTTATTAATTGCCCGGTCAATACATTCACATATTGAGACAGAATTCCCTCGAATTTGTTTAATAAACCCGTCTGAAGAAAGGGTAATACTGGACACAAACGAACAGATAGCTAAGGCTATTGAGTTTAGGGAGCAAGATATTATTAATCCGTTACGAGCCGATGGCCCCGATAAGATAGATTGTGCAAGTTTTGAGAATATCCCTGAGCATTTAGTTGATTTATTTGAGCGCTCTAAGACATTATTAACAGAATCGGATCAATTAAAACTGAGGCAGTTATTAATCGATTATCAAGAAGTCTTTGCAAGACACCAGTTTGACTTAGGAAATTTTACGGCTATGGAATACGTGATCGAAACCAATGACGCCAAACCGATTAAACAGAGTTTAAGGCGTACCCCTATTTGTTTTGCGAGGGAGGAAGAGGAACATTTAAAAAAAATGTTAGAAGCTAAAGTCATTCAGCCGTCAAATTCTGATTGGGCTTCCCCTCCGGTTTTAATACGGAAAAAAGATGGCACGGTTCGATGGTGCATAGACTACCGGAAACTTAACGCGGTAACCACTAAAGACGTATTTCCCTTACCCTTGGTCGATGAATGTATGGACGCCCTATCGGGAAATAAATGGTTTTCAAAACTTGATGCGAATTCTGCATATTGGCAAATTCCTCTTAGACAGGAAGATAGAAAAAAAACCGCTTTTATTACAAAATACGGTCTGTTTGAATTTACTAAACTACCATTCGGTTTAATGGGAGCCGTTTCAGGGTATTCCAGGAGTATTGGATTAGTACTTAATGGACTTAGTTGGGATATAGCATTAGCCTTTTTAGACGATACGATGGTCATGGGAAAAAATGTAGATGATCATTTGGGCAATCTAAAATTAGTATTAACTAGATTTCGGGAATATGGGATGAAATTAAAACCTAAGAAATGTGTACTATTTCAACAGGAGGTTGAGTTTTTAGGTAGAATGGTTAGTCAGAATGGACTCAAGGCGGGTAATAATTTAACTAAAACCGTAGAAAAATGGACGGTTCCGACTTGCACAAGAGAAGTCGAATCTTTTCTAGGTTTTGCTAACTATCATAGAACGTTTATAAAGCAATTTGCTGAAATAGCTTCACCGTTATATTCGATTACGGGTAAAAAGCAATTTATGTGGGGTGACAAACAACAATTTGCTTTTGATAAACTTAAACATCTGCTTGTGACAACTCCTGTACTGGCTTTGCCCACGGAACATGACACGTTTATTCTGGATTGTGATGCTAGCATGAACGCCGTTTCTGCGGAATTATCACAAATACAAAACGATAAAGAGCGGGTTATTGCATATAGTAGCTTTTCTTTAACGCCAGAGCAACGTCGCTATTGTACGACAAGACAAGAACTTTTAGCAATTATACGTTTCACTCGACAATTTAGACATTATTTACTGGGTAAGCCTTTTATAGTGAGAACCGATCATGCTAGTCTCACTTGGTTGTTAAGGTTTAAACATCCGACCGGTCAATTAGCACGTTGGTTGGAGGAATTGGGTCAGTATTATATGACCGTAGTTCATCGGAAAGCACGTTTGCATATAAATGCTGATGCCTTAAGTCGCATGAAATTGCCAGATAAACCTTGCGATGACTTTAATATAGACGTACAATTGGCTGATTTGCCGTGCGGTGGCTGTCGTTATTGTGAAAGAGCACATAAAAATTGGATAGAATTCGCGACAAACGTGGATGACGTCATACCTTTGCCCTTTAAATCCGGTATTAAACGGAATTTAATGTTAGAAAAAGAGTCGGTTTTTGAACCCGTTAGCATAGCGGTTACAGGGTATCCGAATGATCCGCGGGTAAATATTGTCACCATAGACGAGGTTGAAAACGATGACGTAGATGGTGATGGTATTTCATTAAGTAGCTTTTCTCCCGAACTCATTAAAACTGCACAGGCAAATGATGAAGATTTAGAAATAATTATGATTTGGTTAACATCGGGGGTTGAACCGGAACTGGCTCAGCTAATGCTACAGAGTCCCGCCGTAAAACATTACTGGATTAATCGGAATCTGCTTGTTCTAGACAGGGGGATTATACGAGTTAAACGTCCGAGTAATTTATCGGAGACGCAGTTGTTGGTACCGGAGGAATTAAAAATTGATATTTGTCGATTATGTCATGACATACCCTTGTCGGGTCATCAGGGAATTCAAAGAACAAAAAGTCGCATTAAACAGCAATTTTATTGGTACGGCATGACCGAATATGTGCGCGCATACGTTGCCTCTTGCGCCATATGCAACATTAACAAGAATACCCAGGCCAAGCCTCGTGCTAAATTAACCCGTTACCATGCCGGGTCACCCATGGAAAGGGTGCATTTGGATTTCCTAGGCCCATTGCCCATTACGCCAGAGGGAAATGAATACATATTAATGATGGTTGACCAATTTACTAAATGGGTTGAATGTATCCCTCTGCCGTCGCAAACCGCAGAAATTACAGCCCGGTCTGCAGTTAATGAGTTTTTCTCGCGTTTCGGTTGCCCATTTCAGGTTTTTACCGATCAGGGAAGAAATTTTGAGAGCAAACTATTTACTGCGTTGTGTGATGTACTACAAATATATAAGACCCGTACGACATCCTACAGACCCTCGTCGAATGGCCAATCTGAGCGGTATAATCGGACATTAATAGAAACCATTAAATGTTATATTGACGGTTGTCAGAGTGATTGGGACGTGTATTTACCACAACTGGCGAGTGCGTTAAGGTCAAGTGTGAACCGACAAACTGGGTTTACGGCAAATAAACTAATGCTAGGTCGTGAAGTAAATCACCCCACAGACTTAATGTTCCGATCACCCGTTGAAAACGATGGTGATGTAGACTCCTTTGTCGAAAAATTAGAAAAAGCTATGACCGATACGCATAGGTTAGCGCGAGAAAGGCTAAAAACAAACCAAGAACGAATGAAGAAAGATTACGATCTACGTTCAAATGTTAAAAAATATAATGTAGCAGACGCCGTTTACATTTTAGGACCGGTTGAACTGCTTTCTTTTGCAGTCGCATTAACAGACCTTACCCTCGGAGGTTCATATTCCCTAGCTGGGCTGCGCGTTTCTCTGCGGGAATTTCGACCGTAAATCGCAATATTATTATGATTGTACCACTTAATAGATTGAATGGCTTCACCCAGAGTTTTCGGGCGCAAATTACAGGCGTACTGTCCAGCTTCTTTATCTATACTACCGTGACAAAATCTCAAGACAACTTGACTAGTTATATGTTCATCGGAACATTCCCTAAAGGCCCGTGAAGCAACAGATAGAACACGGTCTGCCCAATCGTTAGTATTTTCCCCATTATTCTGGCGTAAATTATAAAACTGGGTCATCGCCGACTCGGCCAATTCTTGATTACCAAATCGTTTTTCCAATTTGCTTAAAAGTTCAAAAAATGACAATTCATTATATCTTTCTGCCATTACACAGTAGTAATCACTGGCTTTCCCTTCAAGACAAAAGCATAATTGATCCTTGCTTTCAGAATCGCTCCATTCCTGTAGCAAAGCGTAACGCGTAAACTTGCTAGAAAATGCCTGCCAACTTGTCGAACCATCATAAGACAATGACTTAGGTGTGAATGAGATCCTTCGACGACGGTCATCTGAAGGCGAATTTGTATAAGTCCGGCCAGACCGGTTAAATTCGGAATTGTTTCCAGACGATGTGATTTGACGACGTTGATGGGCTCCGCCATTACCCGTAGGCAATCGGGTCGAAGGAGAATTGTTACCATTCGAACTCCCATTCGGTTGCCTACCCTCTATTTCCTCTGTGCCTAAGAGCAAAAATACTGAGGCGGATAAACTCAGTACCTCCGGAATCTGTTCTAATTCCTCCCTATCGATAACGCCCATAGCCTCTCTAGCGTCACAAATCTTTTCGGCAGCTATTTGACTGACCCCAATGTCACATAACTGTTCATAGGAACAATTGTTAACATTAATTTTATAAGGCATATTGTCCCTTTAAATAATTCTTGAACAATTAAAAAGAACCTATTAAATACAACTAATAATTACTAGGGTGTAACTCACTTATTGTCTGGTGATAATCTATTGACAAAATTATTACAAGTTTTACCACGTGTAATACGTCTGGTACTGACTAGCTAGTCGCACGTGCAGCCGTCACACACGTGCGCTATGTAAACAAATTTACGAAAAGGTGTTAATGAGTTGTGCTTGGACCTGCGAGACACGCTCACAAACACAACCCTTCACACTTAGATTCACAAAACAAATCAATAAAGTAAACAATCTTTATTTTAACCTATGAAATAAATATAAATTAATATAACTTTCCTCTCCCGTTTATTAACGAAAAAGAATTAGTAATTAAATAGTAATCGTTTATCAATACTACCAATTTTATTGTGTCGAGCGTATGTATATATCTATATATTTACTCCAAGTCCCACTTGGAATCCTAAGGCGAGTCCGCAATCTATCAAACTATTTAATTACCTTGAATCATCTGTAGCAAAACTGTAGTGTGTCGACTCAGTGGCCGAACCTCCTTTTATCTGCCTCGGCGGAGGGATCCATTCCGTGATGGGGCGTAGCCTCGCCCATCAAGACGGCAAAACTACAACACCTCTCACATAATAATAATGAACATCAAAGGATGGAAATATTTTTCGAGATTGATATCATTTGAACACCATGTCTCTGTTAAACATATCACATTAAACCCACTTAAATAATTTATAAAGTCAGGATCGTTCAGTTTCCGACTAAGTCCATGTACATTCCAGGTTACGAATTCGAGCTTGTTTTGTTTACATCGCCATTCATTGTCACTACACTCACCATCAATATGTTCTCGTGCATAGCAGGTCCGACCTATATCCTAGTAGTCACCATTTTCCAGTTCTTGTATTGAGTATATTTTTCTTTCAATTAGTAATTTGTCAAATTTTAAACTTGCATTCTTACCTTCCTCTCTGGATTTCACTAGATAGCGAATTGGTTTCTTGCGGGTTTGGCGGACCTTATATGAATAATCACAGGTAATATAGTGCGCCTTATCTCTCAGATCTTTAGCAGCAGTAATGACCGTATTTTTATCAATAAATCTGTTTAACGTAACAATCAAATATTTTCGATCCTTTGAAGGAATAATTTTGTCGACTGGTATTTCTTTAGCGATGTTCAGAGTTTCCCTAAATAGTTTATTTACCTTTCCTTTTCTTTTATATCTTTTGGATTGTCTGTTGCTTGAATGTCCAGTCCACTCATCACAATGTTGTTTTGTTTTGATGCATTTTCTAAACTATCAGTTTTCTCCTCCAATTTCATCACCACTTTCTTCAGACCTTTATTTTCTTCTGCCAATTGACTGTTAATTTCTTTCATTTCTTGTAATTCTTCTGTTAGTTTATTAACTGTTTCTGTTAGTGTCGAAACATTACCATGAACACTGGCTTTCAACTCCTTCATTTCACGACAAACTTCTCGCAATATGTCGACTATGTTTTCATCATCTACTTGTTCAAAGTCTGCCTTTCCCTTAGGGTTCTGTTTTTTCGGTGGACCGGGATTTGTTTCTACGTCGCCGGACAGCAGAATTATTAATGTTAATATATAGTAACCTGTTAATAGTTGATATTTTGCACAGCGTCGCACGTGTGTGGCTGCACCTGCCGCCATCTTCCCAGCATCCTGGGATAAATATATTACCGCTGCACCGTAAGGAAGGTTGAGTTCGAATTTCGTGAAAATCGTACCAAAATTGCCGGACGAAATGGTCGCTGTTTGTACGCGAATAGTGTAAAAATATGGTATATCATGGTTGTGGACTCTCTACAGGTCACAATTCTTATCCGATTTTGACGAAAAGTAACATTTCTAGGTTGTGTACCGTCACACCATAATCATTGTCGGCTTCGAATTTCATGAATATCAGATTGGAACTGACTAACAAAATGGCTGCTCCCAATACAGTATGAAATACAGGACTTAATGATGTAGGAAAAATCACTTTCGGTATTGCTTGTTCTCTATCCATCTCTCAAAAATGTGGGCGTATCCTGCCTGGCAGTGCCAGCCTATCTTTCTATAAATTGTAACCATATAAATCGTAACCACATAGACGACTCTCGGGTCGGTAAAGTGGTAATTTGGCGTAAAATCTGAGCGCCCTTCTCGCAAATTTCATTAAAATGATATATATAATACTAAGGCAGTGATCCATGTTGATTACAGATTAAGATTAAGCGGATTATTATCATCGCAGTAATCCATTAAAATAAATTGCCCGGACAAAATTCACTTCGCGCGCGCAGATTGCTCATCGGAAATTAGACGGAGATCCGCGCATGCGCAGGGGTAATCTGCGCAAGGAGGGCAATCTGCGCCTAACATATCTAAACAAAATGGGGGATCGAAGAAGCATGGAAAAGGTCGATATGGCCGAAGAAATTCCCAAATTAACCGAAGCAGACAAGTATTACTTAAAAAAATTGGAACAGCTTAACATCAAAAGAGTGCAAGATATAAAGATTGTGAGAAAGAAGAGTCGTCTGACAGGGATTTTTATAGGAGTTGGTGTGTTATCTATTTGTATCCTTCCTTACATCTACTAATAATACTAGATACTCCAATAGTGTAGTAAATGGGCCTACTACTAGTATCGAACCAGGTACCAATCCCCATGGCACTTTATTTTATGGGGGAATCATCATGACCTCACAAAGTGACATCAAATTATAGCCGACATTATTCTCGTTTTTCGGGCCCGACTAATCACCGGAAATCGCAGGAATTCATTTACAGAATCACCGGAATTCACTATATTTTTTTTATCTATCCACAGGCCAGATGAATAATGATAGCGCTGGAGATGTATTTATTTGAAAGACTACGGGAATTCATTTCAATATGCTTCATGATTATGATAACGGAGGACGCGTCGAATTACCCAATAACTCCAAAAATGTTGACTGGAAACACAAAATAACAATTTAGTTGAGTTTAAAAAACCTCACTGAAGTGAAACTGTTTTGTGCCCAAATCGAAGGTTAATAATAATAATAATAATTACTTTATTTCAAAAGGGTTGAAAATTAAGCCAATGGCCGTTCTTACAGTTTGCCCTTCAAACAATGAGAACATATGTCAATGTACATTAATACTATAATAGATAGAAAAGAGATTGAAATTTATACATTAAAAGATATATACATATATATTATATAAATATAATATAAACAAAACACCAAACCATTTGAACATGTATTTACATTTTAGGCACATAAGAGGTGAAACATGGCATTGAAGAGGAATGACTGTGACAAGCTCATAATTAATACATGTAGCAATGAATACATGTATATAGATTATATACTGTATAAGGTTAATCAAATCATGTAAAAGACAGTAATTAATTTTCATTTAAATATTTAATTACATTGGCGCGGAAGGTGTTGCCGGATTTCAAATGTTTGAGAAAACATGGTAATCTATTCCATAGGCATGATCCATCGAATTTAATACTATTTTTAACTACCGGTACACTAAGATTTGGTCTTAAGAACGTATCCGCGAGAGCACCATGCAGGTGGTGACAGGGGTCATGTCACCGATTTCGGCCATATTTTCCATGTGGGATAGGTTAGGGCCCAAATGCACGCAAAAGCGATATTTGACCGATTGGACCCCTCCTTATCCTCCGCAATGGGGTTTGGAGTTTTATCCTCAGAAAAACGGCAAAAATTGATTTTTTGAGGTTGAAATTTGAGAGGCTGCCTCATGTAAACCAATGAAGATACAATAACCTTATTGGGATATAATATAGTCAAGGTTGTTCTCTAACAGTACATATTAGTTAAAGTTCGAAATCTGCACAGTGGTCCTTAATCAGACTGGATGCCAAACCCAATCCTAGGAACCATAGATTTGATACCCTAACTTTGAACAGTTGTAGCGCCCCCTTTGCGGGGTTGCGGGGGAAATGTGGTACCCAGGGAGAACAAGTATGACCAGTAGAATCGTATTCAAGAAAAAAATCCATTGCAGCCCAATGTTGTGGATCACAGTGAACGGTCAAAAATAGTGAAAAAAGAAGAAAATTTAAGAAAAACGGCGAATTTGATATATCTATCATATTGTATTTCTCAATATAGTCCGGCAGCAGGTCGACGAACCTGGAAATATAGTCCACCTAATATATTTTAATGGATTATATATCATCCCTGGCACCTTTGGGGAAATTCTATATTCAAGATGGCCGCCCTGAGGCATTTTATGGTTATTTACTTTATTTTAATGGGGTATAATTCGGAAAAAAATCTCTCGGACCTCGGTATGAAGGTGGTTTCTGTAATTTCGCTAGGGGGCCAAAGTCATAATGGCAGCTCCTTTTTTGAGGTAAACTCATAGTGTCCCCCTATACGGTGTGTAATATATTGAAATATAGGTTTTCATTGTCAATTTCTTCAGATATAAACATAAATACATGTTCAAGCAAAAAGTGTTGAAATCCGATGATATTCTTCCCTTAATATTCTTATAAGGACACAGAGTATACACAGTCAAACACAATCAACTATCAGACCATCGTGAGTTGATAGCAATTTGTCACACATTGTCACATATTTGTCTTGTGCAACCTCGTGAATTTGTCTAACTCACCCTCTCTTGAATCACTGGAATACTCGCAATCGGTAGAACATTCTGATTATTCCCATTTCATGTAGTTATGCAACGGGGATGACATTTGTCAGCCCTCATTCTACTCAGTTTTCTATTAGAGGAGGTGACACGGACGGGTGTCATAGTGGATCATAATTTATGCTTGACAATTCGCTCTCCGTAGCTTTTGTTCATGTGGCTCTCTGATTTGTGCTCTTAGTCAAGTGATACATAAGTTTTTATGTTAACGGCTCTATTATTTTCCATGGTCACTAAATTTAGTTATTTTGTTGAACTTGGGAACCATATTGGTGTTTCGTTCGGTCATGGCATATTTCACCATTCAGATATGAAATTTGGCGACCCCGAAAAAAAT
The DNA here is from genome assembly GCA_036850965.1 of Patella caerulea. Lineage (NCBI taxonomy): Eukaryota > Metazoa > Mollusca > Gastropoda > Patellidae > Patella > Patella caerulea. Next base: position 42,166,799 of record JAZGQO010000007.1, read on the forward strand.
CTTGTTTGTTACATTATGAATATTGTTATGTCTTGCCAAATATGGCCACCATTTTGAATTTAAGCTCAATCTGGAATACTTGTTGATCAGAACATGTTTTTATGTTTATATATGAAGTAAATGACCCCGTAAACCTATTGTTTAATATATTGCACAGCCTTTTGGGGCGACTTTATGATTTGGACACCTTGTGGAAATGCACAGCTTTTTAAGGAAGAATACCCAAGTTTTTTGGATTCAGAGGGTCACATTCTGACAGAAATCACCTTTACATCGAAATCCGAGCGAATCTGTCCCAAATTTTACCCCACTAAACTAAAGTAAATTATCAGAAAATGCCTCATGACGGCCATTTTGAATTCTTTAAATATACTCAAGGATGCCAGGAGGGCATCATCCGGATTCTGAAACTGCACAGATTGAAGATATATAATACACTAAAAACCTATCTTTCAATATATTACACACTGTTTCAGGAAACTTTATACATTTCCAGCCAAAATAAGCCACCATTTTGAATTTGGCCTCCTAACGGATTAAGTGGGTCAAATTCTTGTAAAACCCATCTTCAACTCGTGGTTCGAGAGACACTGTCACATATTTTACCCCACTCAACAACCAGAAAAGCTCTCATGGCAGCCATCTTGAATATTTAAATTTCTCCAAGGGTGCCGGATTCTTAATCTACACATACTGAAGATATATGATCCATCAAAAACATTAGATGGACTAAATTTCCACGTTCAGGCTAAAAATGGGGCTTGGCTGCCGGACTAATATTATCGTTGTAAAAGTAAAATGCTATAAAAATGAGTAGAGGATATCGTACCAACCATAATACTGATCAGATTCGTCGTATAAAACGTACTAGATACTGTATAAAACAGGAGTGGGCGTGGCACCTTCATTGTCTACGATATCACCTTAGGTGGAAGTGGACGTTAAACCCCACGAACGAACGAACGAACGGCACCTTCATTTGCTTATGGAGGGGGGGGGACCGAATGGTTAGCACGTGCGTGGTGTATCATAAATCCTGTCATTGGGTCAACTGTCGTGGTTTCGAATCCCCGGTTGTATGTGACATGCATTTAGAAATTTTCTGAAGGCAGGGGCTCTTGCATGACTGGAGTCCAAACCTCACTGATCAGCACGCGTCGGCACTGTTGACACCATGTTTAATACTGAGAGATGGAATGAAGCAGAATCAAATGGCCTGAAACAGTGAATCAACAGTGAAGGAAAATATCATAAAGATCCAATTTTCACATTTTTACGGGTGCCACTGCTCACCCCACTATTGCGTTGCATCCAATTTTATTTTTTGTTTTGATAAAGCATGGTATGAACTTCATAACGACCGTATGAGATACTATGAAATACCTGCAAAGGGGGTGCTACAAGGATTTTTTGGAATGGTGTATTTTGCGTCTTAAAAGATATACCATTTTGACTGATCTCTGAAACACCCATAATACATCATTTTCTAAAAATGCCCATGTTAGAAAGTCGGAAACATGGCCTTTGCAATGAGAGCATGACAACTACCGTACATAACATATTTTATGAACAACGATATTTCAAACATTTGGTATTTTCAATGAAAATTCAATGAAAAAATGGCTATTTTCGAGTGAAAAACTACTGTTCCAGCTTTAGGCCCCAGGGTTGGTTTTGGGCTCTGGGACTTCACCACATTTATAACAATGCTTAGGTGGTCCAATAACCCAGAGTAAGGTTAAAAATTTCAAACTTAGTACTTTGGCGTTTTTTTTCGAATTTTGCATGGTTTTCTCGCGGATTCATTCTTAATACAATCAGTCGTTTATTAATGTTAGAGTAAGGGGTGGAATTATATGACAGTGTTTCATCGAGGTAGTTTGGGCATTGATGGTTTATAATTTTGTGCAAGAGCATGTATTTATTTAATAGTTGCCTGTTTTCTACATTCAAAACATTGATATTGTTATCATTGGCTGCATCCGAAATTTCGACAATGTGTCGAACATCAAGAATAAGTTTAAGAGCTGAATTTTGTTGGTGTTGAAGTAAGTCTGAAAAATGTTTATCAGAGCTGTCCCACAATCTAATTAACATATAGATCTATAATTCGTTTCATCTTTTTATACTTTCGATGGCCTACACTCATGTAGATCTAACAAGGTATAGTGGGAGCTCACGTTCTATGACGTCAGGTATCAAGCACGGGACATTTGACCCGATAACGTCAGTCATTCTATTAACCAATTAGCGACCGCCATGCTTTTTAAAATCTACTTTTGTTTTGTTTTGATTTCTATCCGCAGGTAATATTAACCCACAGTTCCACGCATGAAAAGGTCAAACGGTCGATTCGACAGCCCATTTGATTGGCTGACCCCTCGTTTTAGGCAGAACACGACTTAAATAACAAGTCTTCCAGATCCAAGTGTAGTGAAGACAACTAAAAACGAAATTTTGAACCATAAAATACGAAACGAAATTGGATCTGTGTTTTAATCAGATTGAGCTGTCCCATATAGGTGAACAGTAATCAAAATAAGGTTGAATATTTGATTTGCAGAACATAGATCGAAATTTAATAGGTAGCAGTTGTTTTAATTTGCGAAGTTGAAATAATTTTTGGTTAATAATAATAATTTTTGAAACATATTTAGCATGGTCATTCCACTGAAGATTGTTATCAATGATTACGCCTGTTATCTGTTCCAGGTGATACTACAACTCGAAAAATACTTACCAATGCCTTCATTTTTTAATTAAAATGGCTAAAACCTTGTGACATACCTGGAATTGACGTCCCTTTGATTTCTTCCCTTAGCCCAAATGACTAGAAGTCCGATAAAATCCAGTATTCTCTTGTAAAATTCACATATTTAGACATTATCACTTACTCATACCATCAACATTACGAATGCGCGTGCGTTAAATGGAGCACATGCATTTTGCATTAGGGTAGATAGGTACTTTACAAATTTGGTGCATTCGGTTAGAAATGTGACACATGTCTAGTGAAGGAGTTTTAGCCATTTTAAATAAAATTTGAATAAATGACAAGCGATTTTCGAGTTGTAGTATTACCTGGAACAGACAGTAGAAGTTTGAAGTTAGAGACATTTTCTGTAATTGAGTTATTGATAATTATAGAAAGGTTAGACTGAATATGTTTTCTTTTCTGTTTAGTCGTAATTACCATACATTTAGTTTTTATACGCCCACATTGAAATGTGGTCGTATATTGTCGTCGCCTCAGTCCGTCGGTCCGGCTAAGGCTAAGGTTAATATCCGATTGACTTTAAATCTATACACTAAGGTTGTAACGATATCAAATTCTGATATCGCCATTAATCATGATAAATGCTTTTGGAATTATCGCGATAAATAAAAGTCTACGATTATCAATTTTATCACGATAATTCTCTTTATCGTACAGTACTAACTTAACATTGAAATAAACATAATATTTTCAGTCTTGTTAACCGGGGATTCGCCGCACCGTTGCTACGGTACACCGATGTCGCGTGCGGCTTTGTTTACAAAATGTGTTTCGGGAACTTTCTCTCACCGATTTTTATTGTATAATTTTACAAGTAGTAATTAAACTATTATTTCGAATTCGATCCGGCCCCCGCACCGGTGAAAATGAACTTTGGATTTATTGCACCGACCTCCGCCCAAAAAAATCCTAAAATACCGGGGATTGCGATTATTCAACTTTGGCCGATACGATATCACTTGAAAAAAAATAATCGCGATAATGCGGCATCCCCGGGGTATCGCTGCAACCTTACTATACACAGTGATTAAGGTCATGAGACGAAGAAGCCTATTGTTTTTCAGCGATTTCCGATAATAACTACCAGAGTTATGGCCCTTGATCACTTCAAAAAATCTTGTGAACGCTCTAGAGGCCAAAGTTAATATCCGATTGGCTGTAAATTTATACACAGTGTTTAAGGTCATGAGACGAAGAAGCCTATTGATTTTCAACGATTTACGATAATTAGTGTCAGAGTTTTGGCCCTTGATCACTTCAAAATATCTTGTGGACGCTCTAAAGGCCAAAGTTAATATCCGATTGAATTCAAATTTATACACAGTGTTTAAGGTCATGAGACGAAGAAGCCTATTGATTTTCAGCGATTTCCGACAATTACTGCCAGAATTATGTTCCTTGAACACTTCAAAAATATCTTGTGGATGCTCTAGAGGCCAACGTTAATATCCGATTGGCTTTAAATTTATACGCAGTGTTTAAGGTTATAAGGCAAAGAAGCCTATTGATTTTCAGCAATTTCCGATAATTAGTGCCAGAGTTATGGCCCTTGATCACTTCAAAAAATCTTGTGGACGCTCTAAAGGCCAAAGTTAATATCCGATTGACTTTAAATTTATACACAGTGTTTAAGGTCATAAGACAAGGAAGCCTATTGATTTTCAGCGATTTCAGATAATTAGTGCCAGAGTTATGGCCCTTGATCACTTTAAAAAAATCTTGTGGATGCTCTAGAGGCCAAAGTTAATATCCGATTGACTTTAAATTTATACACAGTGTTTAAGAACATGAGACGAAGAAGCCTATTGATTTTCAGCGATTTCTAATAATTAGTGCCAGAGTTGTGTCCCTTGATTAATTACTGCCAGAGTTATGGCCCTTGATCACATCAAAAAATCCTTTGAACGCTCTAGAGACAAAAGTTAATACCCGATTGACTTTAAATACACACACACTGTTTAAGGTCATGAGACGAAGAAGCCTATTGATTTTGAGCGATTTCAAATAATTACTTCCTTGATCACTTCAAAAAACCTTGTGATGCTATAGAGGAAAAACTTATCATCCGATTGACTTCAGATTGATACACAGAGTTTAAGGTGTTGAAACGAACAAGTATTTTGATTTTCAATGAATTTTGATAACTGAACTGCTAAATCCTTGATATTTCCTACACTAATTGTTAGCGTGGGGCAAAACTTTTATAAAAAGCAAACAAATTCTAATGATTTTCAGATAATTACATAATGAGTTGTTACTCTTAATCAGATTTTAGTGTATTACAAATGTTTCATTACCAAAAAAAATAAAAATATCGACAACCCTTGTTTACTGCCCGGACGATTTAGCTGCTGTGGACGTATGTTTCGTTGCCTGGCAACCTATCTTTTGTTCATTTACAAGCATAAGGTTAATTTGGCACCATTTGAGTAGGGAATCGGTATCTAGTTGTAATTTAAATTGGAGGTCAAACATGTTGTTTGCACTGCAGCAGTATAAACCGTAGTGTTATCGGCCTTCAGGTGGAGAGGAAGATCATTTATAAAAATGTTGAACAGTAAAGGCCCTAGGATGGACCCCTGCGGGATTCCATGTATGACGGGCTGAAAAGTAGATGTGTTCACATTAGCAAATGTACTCTGGTAGAGTGGTTCAGGCTAAAAATGTTTTATAACAAACAGACACTATTTCGGGACAGTAAAGACATTATATTGATCAACAATGGAAGTCTGGCCACTTCTGATTTTTGAGGATATATAACCATTTGGACATATGTTTTAAATGGCTCAAAATCTTCCCGGCTTCCATAATCAAAGGAGTTATCTCTTAGTGAGAATAAGAGCTATGTCCCTTGGCTGTACTAAAAAAAATATGCTCCAAGCTACGCACGTCCCCGAAACGAAATAAATTTATCGCAGTCGGAAAATATTGTTTATTTCCTTACTGCGAAGTAACAGAATACACTCTATGAGACGATTGGATTTGACATATGTACGCATGTGCGAACGCTTATTTGTTTTAACAGTAAACCCGCCCCTTCAAATGTCTTTATATTAACTGTGTTTATAATGCTACAGTAGAAATTAAAATATATGTTAAGCTTGACATGAAAAGATCGACATTGGACATGAATTATTTCAAGATTGGCCTAATACATATATTAAAATGAACAGTGCATTTACTTATTTATACCCAGACACTGGCCTATTTATAACGGCATGTTATACAGACGAGGGAGAGAGAGAGGTCTATAAATCTAATAATGTTACACTTTAATGTTAATCTCAAAGATAACTAAATATTATATTGTGCAGTATGATGTTTGTTATGAAAAATAAATTGCCGGGTAAAGTACGAGGAAAATATAATGACATGTAATACGGGGAGTGAGAGAGAGGGATAAACACCCCAATAAAACTATTAATTTAAGACTTTATTTTTTGTCCCTCAGATAAATAAATATACATGTATTGTACTGCATGATGTTTGTTATGAAAAAGGAACACATTGCTGGATAAGTGGCGTATGTGTCGAGCCAGCGATTATTGCGTATGTACCGAATTTAGAGCCAAATTTTGTAGTTTCGTCTGTATAAAGGGTGGTATTTTTCGCCGACTTAAAGGTTTCCTAAACATGTTTTAAAGATACACCGACGCGCTCACATGATATTCTTTGAACTGTAGATTTTGATGGAGTGTAATTAGATTTAGTCCCGCGACAGCCAAACATGCGGTTATAACCACTACTACGTTACCATTGGAAACGTTTAGATTTTAAGTTTCATGACCAAATTATGGCATTCTGCTGTGTATCTTTGATTTTTGACATCATACAAAATTCCTTCGTTCATCTAAAAAGGTTTGGACTTGCAACCATTCTTTTTACTGCCATTTGTTTTTATTTTCATTATTAGCCTTCATGCGAATCATTTCTTTTTTAGTCTTCCGAAGTTGATTTTATTAAAACTTGGCGATTGTGCTTTTATGACAATTGCGGCAAATACTTTTTTTCTATCTAAATCAGTTACGGTCCGAGTCTCTCTATTTATTAAATTAATTTCACTTGTGTCTGCCGATAGAGTAACGTAAACTATCCCGGAAAAAAAGGGGGTGTCAAGAAAATTGTCGTATGATTTCATACATTTAGTGGACTTAACCTTACTTTTACTCAGCTTGCTAGTCTTTGTCGTCAGTCTGACCAGTCTATTTTGAATGTATTTGTCACCAAAAGTCACACAGTCGTCATGTTAAGCAGTCATGATAGACTGATGCTCCTAAGTTGTCGGGAATTTATTAACATTTGTCTAGCATAAAGCCTATTTGTGATTTTTGTCATAGGTAGTTTGTTACAGTTCACAAGTCATAGGGGTACTTGTCCAATCCAATGCTGGATAGCAAATCACCCGTGGACGATATCTTGCAGGGCTCAGTCTCAAATCTAGAAAAAAATAAGTCCGTCGCTCAAAGCCTATGGCTACAGGATGGTTAGATAATATACTATGATTATAAAAATAATTTACACCATGTTACAGAAAAGGGTCTGGAAAATAAAGACTACAAATAAAAAGATTGTTTCGGTTATTTTCCGGTCTCAAATAGTTCTGCGTATATTAGAGCTAGCAAATATTTATTTCCTAACCAGGATAGATAGCTGCGTAAACCAAGATTGTAACCACTTAATAAAAGTAAATCTCGAAAGGTTGTAGTGAATTTATCTCGGCGATTTTCACCTACTTGAAAGTTGGAAATGAAAAGAAGCTATTATAGCTAGCTCTGTATTTAAATCGCCAAAATCAAAAATCAAATCAAGGAGTGAAATCGAAATTTTTGCTCACGTTCGCTATTAAATAAACACGTAAGTCGAAGCCCGTAAAGAGTGTATTTTTTACTCGGCGTTATATACCAATCAATACATGTTTGTAAAAATACCTCATGTGACGTATATTTGCTGCGACTTCCTAAACCATGTGCGCGGCGCTAACTTCTGCTCACTTTAGAAGATTTCTCGACGGAGCAATCACACAGATAAGCGGGTCAGTTTTTACATTGTGTCTCTGAATCACTCTACCTCTGGCATCTTTGATGTAAATAAGAACTAATGAAATTAATAGTGTTGACTGAAAGATGGTACAAATTACATTTAGCTAAGGAATATTGTGGTTAACAGGGTCAAAAGCCTTTCTAAAATCGAAAAATATTACACTAATAGGATTATTTTTATTAAGGGCTTCATAAAAGGTTTCAGTCATATTAGTAAGGGCAGAAATGTTTATTTCTGAATCCGGATTGATAGGTATTAATCAGATTATGTGTATTCAGATAACCGTAAAGATTACGATAAATATGTCTTTCAAGTATCTTTGAAATTGTTGGTAGTATTGATATTGGCCTATAATTATCTGGGTCAGTTTTTGGTCCATTTTTATACGCCTACATTTTCATGTGGACGTATTATGTCGTCGCCCCTGTCTGTCCGTCCGTCCGTCCACAATTTGTTTGTGGACTCTCTACAGGTCACAATTCTTATCCGATTTTGACGAAACTTGAAATATAGGTTTATCCCCAAAAGATCTCGGCTGCTTTCGATATTGGCATGTATCGGATCAAAACTTCATGGATTATGGCACCTGATTGTACGAAAAATCACGTTTTTAGCTTGTGGACCCTATAGAGGTCACAATTTTGAACCGATTTTGATGAAACTTAACATGCATGTTTGTAACCCATCACCCTTTTTAGCTTGTGGTCCCTCTGGAGGTCACAATTATTATCCGATTTAAAAACCGTTTGATTATATCACCGTTACACCCTAAGGAAGTTTGAGTTTGAATTTCCATACAAAATGGCCGCTGTTTGTACGCGAATCCTGTTAAAAAATGGTATATCAATGTTGTGGACCCTGTGGAGGTCACAATTTTAATTCGATTTTGATGAAACTTGAAATTCATGGTTATAACCCAAAGATCTTGGTTCCTTTCGATATTTGCGCATATCGGATCGTAACTTCCTGAATTATGGCCCCTGGTTATACGCAAAATCCCCCTTTCTTTAGCTTGTGGTCCCTCTGGAGGTCACAATTATTATCCGATTTAAAAAAACGTTTGATCATATCACCGTTACACCGTAAGGAAGGTTGAGTTTGAATTTCGGGAAAATCGGACCAAAATTGACAGACAAAATGGCCGCCGTTTGTATGCGAATACTGTTAAAAAAATTGTATATCATGGTTGTGGACCCTGTATAGGTCACAATTTTAATTCGATTTTGATGAGGAAGGTTGAGTTCTAATTTTGTGAAAATTGTACCAAAATTGCCGGACGAAATGGTTGCCATTTGTACGCGAATAGTGTAAAACTATGGTATATCATGGTTGTGGACTCTCTACAGGTCACAATTCTTATCCGATTTTGATGAAAAGTCACATTTCTGGGTTGTGTACTGTCACACCATAATCATTGTCGGCTTCGAATTTCATGAATATCAGACTGGAACTGACCAACTAAATGGCTGCTCCCAATACAGTATGAAATACAGGACTTAAGTGCCAGTCCACGAGAAAACCATGCAGAAATTGGGAAGGTGAGGGGTCGGCCGATTCCTTTCATATTCATAGGGTTTGCTCATGCCCATGAGGCTACTTGATAGCCAAAACCACCGATCTCAGAAATTGACCCTAGCTGAGATACGGCAAACAGGTGTTTTTTGGGGCTTTTTGCTCATTTTTTAGGCAATTTTAGGCAATGTTAGATGCTGTTTTTCAGGTTGTAAATGAGTACTTCTGAAACAAATGATGATTCGATATATTAGGCTAGGTAGTAATGTTTCAAAAAAATAAAAAATCTATCTTTCCACTGAGGGGTGCCATTTGGTTTTTCCTGAAGGGTATAAATCGAACCCTATAAAGTACCCCAACTTTATGGCCCTAAATCTCCACTACCGCGGGGTCCCATGATTTTTTTTTGTGGTTGTTAGTAACTGGGTATCAGGTCTATCGATTAAAAAAATAAAATTCCATATATCTTCATAAGCATGCGCGATAACATTGTCCAAGTTTTGACAATTTTGATATTGAATCATCTGATATTTATATGTTCTAATCAATATAGTGACAAAATAAGTAAAAATTTTGACTGCGGGACGATTTAGCTGCTGTGGGCGTACGTTTCATTGCCTGGCAACCTATCTTTAAATACTTTTGGAAAATAATGTGATTTAATGCACAAGTTAAATATATATATGTTAAACTATGTGACAGATAATATGACCCTACCTTGAGAAAACGGGGATTTACCATGTCAACACCTACAGACTTAGTAATGTCTAGTGAATCTAAGGCCTTGGATACTTCATTAACTTTTACTTAAGAAATGTCAAATTCGGTAGTTTGAGGTAATTTTGATTTGATAAAGTTTTGGAGATGACAGTCATTATTAGGGTTTCACACTGCGTAGCAGTGTTCAGTTTAAGCGGTATCGCATCGCAAAAAGCGATTGAAATCGCTGTAAATGCGATACAATTATTTTATTCATTAGCCAAAAATTGCTTTCAAGCTTGTGAAGTGCGATTCATTATACTTTGGATAAAAATACTTCATTTGGATAAAAGTAACACGACTTATTTAATTAATAAATCGATAAATTAAAGAAGAACAATAGCCCCGGTAAAAAAAGGCCCCCATCTTGTCTTGTTTTTCCGTGACGCCATCAAAAGTCAGTTTTGCTTGCGATTTCCCAGGCGGACATGTATAATACGTTCAATATACAAAAAGTGTCTGGTAAATCAAAGGTAAATCACTGCCGGTTGCTATGAGATAGTCACGCGTGTCCAAATTATCCAGAATTATATTTCTATGATCAAGCGCATACCAAAGTCTTGTCCGTCTGGTTATTTAAGACTACCGTGAGCGCGTGCTACGATAAAAATGTCGTCTGCTAGCTCGAAAAAGTCGAAAAGACAAACAAATGGAATAAAATTAGCCACGGTATCTTCGTGGATTCAAAAATATGACAAAAATAAAACATGGTTAGATTATGAACTTGAAACGGCGGGTATTGTGAATAAAATTTCCTGTAAACTTTGTACCAAGTATGAAAATAAAATAAACGGCTCGAGAAATTTTAATAGGGCATTCATTGTCGGAACCACAGGATCGGCACTCAAGGCAGACAATTTACGAAAACATATCATATCCGATCCACATATAAAAGCTGTCCAATATGAAAATAAAATTGGGATTCCTGCTATCGACATTATTAGAAAAGCTCCAATTTTTCAATCATTTTCTGGCGCCGAGGAGGAAACAAGAGAACGAGTGTCAAAATTGTTTGATATAGCATACACTTGCAAGAGAGGAAATTTCATTTTCTAAATTTCCAAAGTTTGTTGAGCTTGAGAAAAAGAACGGTGTTAACCTGGGTGACAGATATGCTACAGATGTAAAATGTCAAGAGTTTACAAACTTAATAGGTGACTGGATTCAAAATAAAATTCTGTCGGTCATAAATAACTCAGAGTATTTTACTGTGTTAATCGATGGGTGTACCGACGTAAGTAGTGTTGAAAAAGAAGTAATTTATTTATAAACAGTTTCACCAACTGGTCAGGTTGAAACAAACTTTTTGAGACTAAAAAATGCACACATCGTAACTTCAGAAGGCCTAAAATCAATGCAGGGTTCAATTTAGTCTAAAACCAATGAGTAGCAATTTTTTGTGACAGATTCACATTTTGGCTAATCAATTCAAAATTTGAATAGCATTTGCTCAGATTTGAGGAGCAGTAAACCGTACATCACAAAAATTTGCAATTTTGATAAATAAACAATATTATAATCTTTAGTCTTGTTTTATTATTCATTTACATGTACACGTAACACAAAACAAAACAAAAAACCAATTAACATTAACAATAATAAGGTTTCTTAGTATATTTTATATTATTTCAATGAATCAATGTTCGTTTAATGGCATTTCCATGTTGGCACAGTACTCTGGCACTACATTTTATAAGGCTAAGGCACTGTATTTGGCCTTCTCGGTGTAGAGAAGAACATTTCTACACATTCAGTGGCATTAAATTCTGCAGCTACTGGCCCCTCTAACTTAATTCGCATTAAATTCTCAAGAGTAGCTTCAGATAATTTGTTGCGCCAATCTGTTTTGAATCAAATTGATGCGGCTCATCGCTGAAAATGCACGTTCAAGTTTTGCATTTGACACTGGGTAAGTCAAAAGAATTAAAATTACGTGGCAAATGTTTGGGAAAACATCTCTCCTGTGTGCTAAAATGTTTCTTAAGACCTCGTTTATGGAGTCCGTCTGAGACGACTGAGCACTTCACATATTTTGCAACCAAAAGTGTTTCAAGTTTCTCCACTCATTTTGAAAGAAATGAGTTGCTACACCTCGTTTATCCAAAATATTTTTAAAGTGTTTTCGGAAATAATCCAAAGATTCAACTCCAAAATTCCCTAGAGACATTTCATCTCTTGGCCAGTTTGGGATATTAATGAGTTTCAAAATTTTAAATGTTTCACTTTCATTTAAATCACCAAACCTGCTTTTAACACATTCTTCCAATTTTCTCTCAAGGTTTGTAGATTTATTTTCAAACGCTATTTTGTCATACTTAATATGTATTCCCTTGAATGATATGTCCGTTGGGTCATTTGTAGCAGATTCTAATAGTTCCTTTAAATCACCATTAAATTTATTGTACTAAAGTCTTTTAAAACTGTATAAAATGTATCTAGGCAGGACATTGCAAAAAGTAAATCTATACTTGAACCTTGCAACAGAAGAGATAGTTTTGATAAAGGTTCTAATATCTCACTAAAATATAACAAGTAGGACACAACAAATTTAAATGATTTTAGTTTACTTAAATAACCCTTCATTTTGGATTGGTCTTCTTTTTTTGCCAAGGGATCCTCAGCAATGTTTTCAAGGTGTGTAACTATCACAGGGAAGGATTTGATCAGTGAATTACAAGCACTTCTTTTATGCTGTAACCACCTAGTTCCTAGAGCCTTTTCCGGTTTACTGACTGTTTGTTCCATTATTTCTGCTAATTCCCGCAATTCCCTCAGGCGTTTTGGGGAATGGTTATAGAGGGATCTTAAACTGTTTAAAATCGCCATCATATCACCAAATTCAGAGCACCCGCTAAATGTGTCCTTTGCAGCTAATTCCAATCTGTGATTTAAACAATGAATTACGATCAACCAATCCATTTCCTTTTTTAATAACTCTCCCAATCCATGTTTCTTTCCCATATTAACACTGGCACCATCAGCCATAAATCCAACCCATTTACTTTCGAAGTCTATTAACCCGCATTCTTGAAACGCTTCATATAACATTGATTGATTTTAGGCCTTCTGAAGTTACGATGTGTGCATTTTTTAGTCTCAAAAAGTTTGTTTCAATCTGACCAGTTGGTGAAACTGTTAATAAATAAATTACTTCTTTTCCAACACTACTTACGTCGGTACACCCATGATTAACACAGTAAAATACTCTGAGTTATTTATGACCGACAGAATTTTATTTTGAATCCAGTCACCTATTAAGTTTGTAAACTCTTGACATTTTACATCTGTAGCATATCTGTCACCCAGGTTAACACCGTGCTTTTTCTCAAGCTCAACAAACTCTGGAAATTTAGAAAATGAAATTTCCTCTCTTGCAAGTGTATGCTATATCAAACAATTTTGACACTCGTTCTCTTGTTTCCTCCTCGGCGCCAGAAAATGATTGAAAAATTGGAGCTTTTCTAATAATGTCGATAGCAGGAATCCCAATTTTATTTTCATATTGGACAGCTTTTATATGTGGATCGGATATGATATGTTTTCGTAAATTGTCTGCCTTGAGTGCCGATCCTGTGGTTCCGACAATGAATGCCCTATTAAAATTTCTCGAGCCGTTTATTTTATTTTCATACTTGGTACAAAGTTTACAGGAAATTTTATTCACAATACCCGCCGTTTCAAGTTCATAATCTAACCATGTTTTATTTTTGTCATATTTTTGAATCCACGAAGATACCGTGGCTAATTTTATTCCATTTGTTTGTCTTTTCGACTTTTTCGAGCTAGCAGACGACGACATTTTTATCGTAGCACGCGCTCACGGTAGTCTTAAATAACCAGACGGACAAGACTTTGGTATGCGCTTGATCATAGAAATATAATTCTGGATAATTTGGACACGCGTGACTATCTCATAGCAACGGTAAGCGTTAAATCATTCCTTGCGAGGCCGATTTTATAGATTTTGCTGAGCGAGGCATATGTAAGCCCCGCCTCTTTCTTGTTCGAGTCCCTCCCATTTTATTTGAAGGTGGAGTTTATAAAGGACTATTTATTGTTAATAATAAAATAAATCTCAAGTGTTACTACACTTACGCATACCTAGTGGTTTCCATGGTCCGAGTGTGTGATTATCAATAGTCGCTCGTAACACTTCCTAACAATTTCAAATCTCTACGACCACGGGAGGTACTAGCGGTACGAAAATTCAATAACGAAAAAATGTACTCTCCCTGACCTGCTCTGTTATGTAATTAGTCTCTATCGTCAAGACAAATATTCTACGTTGAAGACTGGGGGGGGGGGGATCGAGACTACTGTGTACTCGGAGTTTTAATTGGTCGATGAATTTCCCTATTTCTGGAATATAATATTCTAATAATATGTCAATCACTTACTGAAATATCATTTAATTTACAAAATATTATATTTCTATGAAATGAAAATTATTTCATAGAAATACTTTGTAATCTTTCATAATTAAGAAAAAGTCCCACTGCTAAGCTAGGCCGATTGGGTTCAAGCGTAGCTAGACCACTTACACTCTATAGGCGGTATTGGATGATAAATTTAAACGCTTGAAAGAAATATTATTATTTTATGAAAATCAATCGGAATGATATCCCCAAACCTTTAAAACATAAGAAAAGGGCGGACTGCTAAGCTAGGCCGGCTGTATACATAATGTGGTATAGTGCGATGTCTGTGATATATAAGATGCTATCTTCATGTATATAATAATACATTCGCTCAAATATTATTTTTCGATGTAAATGTTCCAAAAATAGAGAGATGGGGAGGGGCATTTAACGCCCACTCGACACAAACTAGATCATTTCGGGACTAACATATGGTTTTAATTTTATTTCAATAATTTTAATGCGCGTAGGTGTCTTTAGCAGGGGAGGAAACCGTAGAACCCGAAGAAAACTCACGTGGTTGCTTCAATATTAAGAAACCGTCCCACTGCTAAGCGAGGCCTATTGGGTTCAAAGTAAAGTGACTGCTAAGCGAGGCCGATTGTACACTGCATGGATTATAGTGCCATGTCTGTGATATATAAGACACTCCCGTTCATTTATATAATACATTCACTCAAATATTATTTTTCGATGTAAATTTATTCATACAAATACTTTACAATCTTTCAAAATAGAAGAAATAGTCCCACTGCTAAGCTACGCCGATCTTCTTCAAAGTATACTGACTGCTGAGCTATGCCGATTGAGTTCAAAGTATAATGACTGCTAGCTAGGCCGACTGTATGTCTGTGAGATATAAGATACTATCATTCATTTATATAATACATTCACTCAAATATTATTTTTTGGTGTAAATTTATTCATAGAAATACTTTAAAATCTTTCAAAATAGAAGAAAAAATCCCACTGCTAAGCGACGCCGATCAGCTTCAAAGTATACTGACTGCTAACCGAAGCCGATTGTATGCTTCATGTGGTATAGTGCGATGTTCGAGATATATAAGATACTATCCTTAATGTATATAATACATTCACTCAAATATTATTTTTGGGTGTAAATTAATTCATTGAAATACTTTTAAAATCTCTCAAAATAGACGAAAAAGTCCCACTGCTAAGCGACGCCTATTGTGTTTTAAGTATATTGACTGCTAAGGGAGGCCTATTTTATACTTCGTGTGATATAGCGCGATCTCTGTGATATATAAGATACTGTTCTTCCTTATATAATACATTCACTCAAATATTATTTTTCAATGAAAATTAATTCATAGAAATACTTTAAGATATTTGAAAATAGAAGAAAAAATCCCACTGCTAAGCGAAGCCGGTTGGATTCCAAGTATATTGACTGCTAGGCGAAGCCGATTGTATACTTCATGTGGTATAGGCCTAGTGCGATGTCTGTGATATATAAGATGATTTATTCTATAACTACATACAAATACAAGCAAATATCATTGAATACAGCCATTGAATACAGCCATTGAAAAACCTATGGTTGTATTCAATGGCCATTGAATAACCTATAGTTGTATTCAATGGCTTGAGCAGGGACTACTTTTTCCGGAATGACGTCAATTCCAGAATGACGTTATATTGTAATGACGTCATTACTTGGTGACCACCAATTTAGTAAAACAAAAATGGCAAAACCTGTGATTAATTTTGAAGTTATTGGGGATGATTGTTTGGAAAATATGTCTACATTAGAAGAAAATGACATCCAAAACAATAGTTTTCATTAATTTGCACATTTTGGGGAAATTACTAAAACCTTTGGGGAACTATTTTTTATTGGTGTATGTTCTATAATTGAATAACTTTTCAGGAAGGTGTGATACGGTCTTAGAAATCAACAGTTTTCATGTAGAATAAAACAGAACTCAATCACCATTGAATTTGTAATTATTTGCTTGCATTTGCATGTAGTTATAGAATAAATACAGAACCCAATGACCATTGAATACCGCTCGGGTTATTCAATGGTTCACTCGAGTGTATCCCTGCCGCATTCCACTCGCTGTCGCTCGTGGAATACTTGCGCAGGGATACACTCTCTTGAACCATTGAATAACCCGAGCGGTATTCAATGGTCATTGGGTTCTATCTATATCTTCATTTATATAATACATTCACTCAAATATTAGTTTTCGATGTAAATTTTCGAGAGAGAGAGAGAGAGAGAGAGAGAAAGAGAGAGAGAGAGGAAGGGGGGATTTAACGCCCACTCGATACAAACTAGATCATTTCGGGACTAACATATAGTTTTAATTTTATTTCAATAATTTTCATGCTCATAGGGGTCTTTAGCAGGGGTAGGAAACCGTAGAACCTGGACAAAACTCACGTGGTCGGGTCAATATTAAGACGTCCCACTGCTAAGCGAGGCCTATTTGGTTCCAAGTATAATGACTGCTAAGCGAGGCCGAATGTACACTGCATGGGGTATAGTGCCATGTCTGTGATATATAAGATACTCTCAATCATTTATATAATTCATTCACTCAAATATTATTTTTCGATGTAAATATATTCATAGAAATACTTTACAATCTTTCAAAATAGAATAAAAAAAACCCACTGCTGAGCGACGCCGGGACTAACATATGGTTTTAATTTTATTTCAATAATTTTCATGCGCGTAGTGGTCTTTAGCAAGGGGGGGGGGGCAGAGAACCCAAAGAAAACTCACGTGGTTGGTTCAATATTAACAAAACGTCCCACTGCTAAGCGAGACCTATTGGGTTCAAAGTATAATTACTGCTAAGCGAGGCCGATTGTACACTGCATGGGGTATAGTGCCATGTCTGTTATATAAGATACGCTCATTCATTTATATAATACATTCACTCAAATATTATTTTTCGGTGTAAATTTATTCATAGAAATACTTTACAATCTTTCAAAATAGAATAAAAAATTCCACTGCTGAGCAACGCCGATCTGCTTCAAAGTATACTGACTGCTAACCGAAGCCGATTGAGTTCAAAGTATAATGACTGCTAAGAGAGGCCGACTGTATACTTCATGGGGTATAGTGCGATGTCTGTGATATATAAGATACTATCATTCATTTATATAATACATTCACTGAAATATTATTTTTTGGTGTAAATTTATTCATAGAAATACTTTAAAATCTTTCAAAATAAAAGAAAAAATCCCACTGCTAAGCGACGCCGATCTGCTTCAAAGTAAACTGACTGCTAACTGAAGCCGATTGTATGCTTCATGTGGTATAGTGCGATGTTCCAGATATATAAGATACTATCCTTAATGTATATAATACATTCACTCAAATATTATTTTTGGGTGTAAATGAATTCATAGAAATACTTTCAAAATAGAAGAAAGAAATCCCACCGCTAAGCGACGCCGATTGGGTTTAAAGTATATTGACTGCTAAGGGAGGCAGATTTTATAATTCATGTGGTATAGCGCGATCTCTGTGATAAGATACTGTTTGTTCTTCATTTATATAAAACATTCACTCAAATATTATTTTTCAATGTAAATTAATTCATAGAAATACTTTAATATCTTTCAAAATAGAAGAAAAAATCCCACTGCTAATATTGGGTTCAAAGTATATTTACTGCTAAGTGAGGCCTATTGTATACTTCATGTGGTGTAGGCCTAGTGCCATGTCTGTGATATATAAGATGCTATCTTCATTTATATAATACATTCACCCAAATATTATTTTTTGGTGTAAATTAATTCATTCAAATACTTTAAAATCTTTCAAAATAGACGAAAAGTCCCACTGCAAAGCGACGCCGATGGGGTTTAAAGTATATTGACTGCTAAGTGAGGCCTATTTTATACTTCGGGTGATATAGCGCGGTCTAGGTGATATATAAGATACTGCCCTTCATTTATATAATACATTCACTCAAATATTATTTTTCAAAGTAAATTAATTCATAGAAATACTTTAACATCTTTCAAAATAGCACAAAAAATCCCACTGCTAAGTCAAGTCGATTGGGTTCAAAGTATATTGACTGCTAAGCGAAGCTGATTGTATACTTCATGGGGTATAGGCCTAGTACGATGTCTGTGATATATAAGATGCTATCTTCATTTGTATAATACATTCACTCAAATATTATTTTTGGATGTAAATTTTCGAAAGAGAAAGAGACAGATAGAGAGAGAGAGAAAGAGAGAGAGGGAGGGGTGATTTAACGCCCACTCGACACAAACTAGGTCATTTCGGGACTAATATAGGGTATTAAATTTTATTTCAATAATTTTCATGCTCGTAGGGGTCTTTATCAGGGGTAGGAAACCGTAGAACCTGGACAAAACTCACGTGATTGGTTCAATATTAAGAAAACGTCCCACTGCTAAGCGAGGCCTATTGGGTTCCAAGTATAATGACTGCTAAGCGAGGCCGATTGTACACTGCATGAGGTATAGTGCCATGTCTGTGGTATATAAGATACTCTCATTCATTTACATAATACATTCACTCAAATATTATTTTGGGATGTAAATTTATTCATAGAAATACTTTACAATCTCTCAAAATAGAAGAAAAAATCCCACTGCTGAGCGACGCCGATCTGCTGATTGAGTTGAAAGTATAATGACTGCTAAGCGAGGCCGACTGTATACTTCATGGGGTATAGTGCGATGTCTGTGATATATAAGATACTATAATTCAATTATATAATAGATTAACTCAAATATTATTTTGCGATGTAAATTAATTCATAGAAATACTTTAAAATATTTCAAAATAGAAGAAAACGTGCCACTGTTAAGCGACGCTGATTGTGTTCAAAGTATATTGACTGCTGAGCGAAGCCGATTGTATACTTCATGTGGTATGGTGCGATGTGTGTGATATATAAGATATTATCCTAAATTTCTAAAATGCATTCACTGAAATATTATCTTTTGATATAAGTTAATTCATACAAATACTTTAAAATATTTGAAAATAAAAGGAAAAATTCCACCGATTTGGTTCAAAGTATACTGACTGCTAAGTGAAGCCGGTAGTAGTTAGTAAGGCACGCTGAGGGTGTTACGGCACCCTAGCGTTTTTTGGCACGGCACCCTGAGGTATTTGACTACGTCACTTCCGGTTTGGCTAGGGGGCGCGCTGATTGGTTCGGCACTCTAGCGTTTTTTGGCACGGCACCCTGAGGTATTTGACTACGTCACTTCCGGTTTAGCTGCGGCAGTCTGGGTTTTTTTTATTTGTGGTAGTTATTGGGCGGCGTGACTTCAGACGATTTACAAATGCGACAACGGATGTACTTGTTCATATGGGTTGGCGATATATTTTCTTTGTGGCGCACATGAGGCACGCGTCGCGCATCGTCCCGCCCCGCGTCTTTCTCGTCGCCGCGCCGCCCAAATATATGTACTAAAATCCCTTTCAGTCATTTACATAGTTAATGGTTCATTTAGTTTTGTTATTTCGTCATTTATTCATAAGTTAATTACTTTTTTATAAATGAATTAATCATAATGCAATTATTTTTTCATTAATTAATTTTTTTTTTTTCAATAATACTTTTTTTTTCAATAATTAATTTTTTTTATAATTAATTTTTTTTTATTATTATTATTTATTTTTTTAAATTATTTTCATTCATTTTGATTTGGTAAATTTATTTACCGATCTGGTGACCGTTTTTTTTTTTATTATTTTCACGTCCGAAATAGAATACCCCAGATTTAACCAATCAAAAAAAATTGTAGTCATTTGTTAATTAGTATATTAATTGTTTTATATTAATTGAGTTTAGTTACAAGCTATATGTCGTTAAGGTATGTGAAATGTTTTGTTTTTTTCCAAAAAAAAAGATAATTGTGCTCATTATCGTATTAATAAATATGTTAATTAGTATATTTATTGTCATACATTAATTTAAGTTAGTTAAACCACAACGTACTTGAAGGATTTATTTTAGCATTTGAAATATATTTAAGAAAAATAAAAGTGGTTTAGTCTTTAAAAACAAGGTTAATATTACACTATGTATTTAACAGATGTTTTAACAGATGTTTTTCGAGGTACTAGGTGAACTTTCGACCGATATTCTAAAAATATGCAATTTTTTTGTGCTGAGTTGTTAAAAAATTACAAGCTGTATGTTGTTAACGCGTAAAAACAAAAATAATCCTAGTAATCAATGTATTATGTACTATGCAAATTAGTATATTAATTGTTTTATATTAATTGAGGTTAATAAAACTCACGTACTTGTTAAAAGAATACAAGCTGTATGTCGTTAAGGTATGAAAAATGTTGTTTTTCAAGAAAATGAAAAAAAATGACATTATCGTATTGATTAATATGTTAATTACAATTTTAATTGTTTTATATTAATTGTGGTTAGTTAATGCCTAACGTATTTGAATAAGAATATGTTTTTATTTTAGCAAGATCAGATGAAATATATATGTGTATTGAAGAAAAATAAAAGTGGTTAATACTACATTATGTATTTAACATATGTTTTAGCAGATGTTTTTTGTGGTCTTAGGTGAACTTTTGACCTATATACGGCAATATGGCAATAATCTGTCTTCTTTCTATGTCAGTTTTTTATTTGTGTTTTTACAACCAAAATTGAGTTTTAAATACGACCAGTAAAACAAAGTTTAACTATTCACCACACACTGGCTAATAATGATTAGATTGATATACACGTTTTTTTTTTTTATTTTGTCTCTTATTATCAGAACTAAAGAAAATATCTACACTTCTACATGTAGTTGTTAAGAGTCGTGTGCGACAGAATAGTGTACGGTTGTTATATTTTGGAACTTTAATATTCTCAGATTTAACCAATCAAAATGTAGAAATAGAACGGGGGTGAAGAGAGATGTCAATAACCTTCTATCCCCTTATAGATTTGTCATTCATTATTTTTTGTCATTAAGTGTTTTGGGTTTTTTACAGTTTTTTTTTAAAAATTATTTTGATTTATTTTAATTTGGTGAAATCATTATCCGATTACTTGTAGGCAGATTTTAATTTGATGGAAAGTTTGCTTCTGTAGTCAATTGTTTGAATTTGGAACAATATTTTATCTGATGAGAGTTTTATATTTAAAGTTACATTATGGGAGATAAGATAAAGAGATGGCAGTTCTCACTATAATAGTTAAAAACTAGATAGTGTAAAGGTAATTTGTTGAAAATTTCAGTCTAATTGGTCCGGTATTAGCCGAGAAAAAAGCATTTGAAATATTCACATAGCCTCGGTCATCATTACGCAAATCATTAATATAAACAGCATAGTCTTGATTATCCACTTGATTGATTTAATTATCAACGGCCATTAAGCGGCATATAGGAATTAAATCCGCAAACATCGAAGGCTAGCCTTAACTTTAAGAGTTTATTATGGTCTCGATATGTTAATTAATGTCTAATTGATTATTTACATAACATCTCAGGCCTTAAGAAAGACCTGCAATAAGCAGATTTTGTTCTTGCATAATGCTATATTAATAAAGGGTTTTAATAAAACGTGGTAGCATGATGAATCTGTTGCAGTATTTGAATTATGAAAATAGTATGACCAAGTTTCCACCACCGAAATTTGTTCTTTATATAAGTGGGTCTTTTTTCGTAACACAGTATTTAAGATATGATTTATGTATTATAGCGTTTTAGCTATCAAATTGCAGCACACATCTTTATAACCATTCCATGTAATTTACTATCTTTGATAAAACTAAAGAAAATGTTTTCAGCGAAGAAAATGTGGTGACTGTTTTTAGTTAACACCAGTCTTGTAGTTGTGACATATGCTTTATGCTTTAATCATCAACGTAAGTCAAGCCCATTTGAAGTCAAATGACATTCTTCAGACCCAAAGAATATGTCTTAGGAAAGTTTGGTATGTGTTTTGTAACCTGTGTCTTAGCTGTGCCAGCTGGTTTAGCTATCAAATTACACAGAAGCAACACTTTGGTGTCATTTGATATTCTTGAGAACCAAAGAATATATCTTTGCCGTGGGAAAGTTTGGCATGTGCTTTATAACCAGTGTCTTAGCTGAGCCAGTTGGTTTAGCTATCAAATTGCACAGAAGCAACACTTTGGTGTCATTTGATATTCTTGAGAACCAAAGAATATATCTTTGGCGTGGGAAAGTTTGGCATGTGTTTTATAACCAATGTCTTAGCTGGGCCAGATCGTTTAGCTATCAACACCACTTTGAAGTCATCTGATATTCGTGAGAATTGAAAAATGTTTCTTTTGCGTGGGAAAGTTTGACAGGCGTTTTTTTTTTATTACCAGTGCCTTAACTGTGTCAGATGTTTTAAATTTTAAATGTTTTCAAAGTATTTGCATCATATTTGGACAATCAGTGATTTATTTTACCATTTATTAATTTATTTAAAGTATTTATCTTATTTCAGGAGATGAAATTTTACTAGCTGACAAGATATTTTGGACAAAGAAAATTTGATTTTGATAAAGTAAATCCAACTTAATAAATGATGACACCCCAAACACAACCTACTCAGCACACAAACACATGTCCAAACACACACTCGGAGCCCAACATGCACATATACAGACACACCCACTAAACTCCTGGACCGTCGCATCCACGCACGACCCTTCCACCACACACACACACACACACACACACGATGCCTAACATGTACACAGATAGACACACTCATGGACTGCCACACCCACACACGCCATTCCCACCACACACACAAACACTCGCATGCTCAAACATTCACTCGGTGTCAGAGATGCACACATACACACACACCATGACACACAATCACCACAAATCATCTTAACTGTCAAATATAGAGAATGTAATTCAATGTTAACACAAAGGAACTTGATTACCTACTACCTACATATGGCACGAATTATATACCCGTCTGCTGAGTCTGAACTGTTAAAAAATTATGCCGTAAACGTATAAGAAATGTTTTGTTTTTTTTTTTTAAAAAAGAAGATAATTATAGTCAATTTTGTATCAAATAATATGTTCATTAGCATATTAATTGCTTTACCTTAACTGAGGTTAGTAAGATCACAACGTACTTGACTAAGGATGTTTCTATTCTAAAATTTCAAATATATTTAAGAAAAACATAAGTGGTTAGCACGTGGATGATCTTTTGAATGTTATACTAAAAAAATACCTGTCACCTATTTTTCAAATACTATGTTAAAGCCCCAATAACACTCTTGTTGTAACTGAATAATATGTCCCAATCTTCATTCTGGTCAACAAATCGTATTATTTTAGAATATTGCAATTAAATGATGATATAAATTTCATCTGAACACACCTATTTTAAAATTCCACCAATTGATTTGAAAAGTCTAACATAAACCTTTTCAAATGTGACTTGGATTTAAAATATTTTCGAACCCTCTGGACAAGTAAAATAGGTTGTAATGGATAATTTACACAACAGGTAGGACACTTAAACATCTCGTACTTAGAATAAGGGTATTATTTATTTTCTGGAGCTATCAAGCCAGCAGGAATGTTATTGTCCTTTAATATGGACTGTATATTCCCCCCCCATGCACACACACATACACATACACACACACAACTTCACACTGTCACACCAACGCACAAGTGCTGGCACATCATTTTTTACCGCCAAATATAGAGAACGTAAATCTATTTGAAGAAAATGTACTAACTTTTGCTTTCTTTTCTATCGACGTTTTACAGGTTAAATACATTTCCGCAAATACATACACATTTACGGGACGCCACAATGTATGCTGCATCCAACATGCAATACTGATCTAGAGTGTCTACTGGTGGTATATGTTATAAGGGAGTGTGAATCTTTACCAACTGACCCCACCACAACACATGGCACGAATTACATCGTTTAATATTACCGGTCACAAAATTTACACGTGTCCTTGCTTTCAAATTATATCTAACCAATCATAAACATGTACCCTGAACGCATGATATCATACATTTTTCTCGTAAATATGAATATATTAACACAATCAATAAAATAAACAAATTAGTTCAAGTCGACAATTAGAATAATTAAAAAAAGTAGATGTCTTTTAGGACTTGCATACGCAATTGATGATGACATGTTGATTATAACTTATAGTTCGTATCCCCAAATCGACTAATGATGACATACACCCACTTCACATGCACACACCCATATACATACGCGCATCCACCCACACAAACACACACACCAACCAACCAACCAACATATAAGCCACACACACATCCACCCACAGCGCAGTGCACATATTCACACATTATTTGTACATTTCATTTCCTTTGGCTGTATTACATTTCAATATACAACAACAACGTTAACGTGCCGAATATTATCTAATATAAGTTGCGTTGAATAAACAGATCGTAAATTAATCTAATCTTACGCACATAATAGTCTGAATTTTAAGGTATTGATATCTTTAAAAGTTCCTCACGTATACAATCGTTTACGTCTTCAGATACTATAGATGTACATTGGTTTAAGCGAATTATCATTCGTTAACTCTTAACTAACTCATAGTACAATCATCGTTCAGTGCCAATGTTGACAACTGCCGACGAAATCTGGTCAGACGAGCATAATAAAGGTTGCTCACCTTATAAACAGGCGACTTTCAATGGTTTGTTTACTCGCTGTTTGGCATTTTGACAGTTAAAATCGTCTATTTTCTTCTTGAATGATTAGAGTAAAACGGTGATATGTCAATGTGAAATGTTCTACTAATGACGGATTACCGTCCGCATTGAAGGGCAGTGATTCAGAAGCGGGTACAGTTTTTGATCGCTATTATTTGGTTGTACTTTTGTAGTCTAGATAATTAAAAGGGACTCACGATGTCGATGAATGATTTTAGTTAAAAAAATAAATGAAAATCACAATTACAGAAACCCCATTGACTTCCAGTTCCGGCGAAGGTTACATTTTAAAAGCCTTGTGAATGTGTTAATTCGAGTTAATCCGATACCGTATGAGTATTTAAAAGAACACGTTGATTTCTATACTCCCCGGTGGTCCAACCTGTGTAGCTCAAGTGATGGCCACTTATTGAGGATTCCGAAATATAATAACCTGTGTGATGAATATGTGTTATCTGTCAGCTAAGATATGGAATGATCTTCCAATACCTCTACCATCCAGGGCTTTAAGATGCACTTAAAAACATATTTATTTCAAAAATGTTTTTGTTGCGAATTCTCTTAAAAACACTAGTGTGTAATGAAGCTCTATAAACATCGAACAACAATAATACTAATGATATACACCACGTTTGCGTGAAATATCTGAATTAGAGTATTTGTCATAGAAATTAATGGTAAAAAAAATCCATATTTATGAAAATATCATTAAATCTAGATAATTTTATCCATTTACATGAAAGGTCTTATCAACAGTTGTCTTTTATTTTTAAATGAGATATCTATATTTTAACACTATTTACCATTATGACGTGGGTGTTTTGAATAAAGTCAAACCTCTTAGACACTTATGAGACAACAGTGATTGACGAGAGTTTTGCTTTTCACAGTAACGGAAATGGTACAGCAATCTTGTCCAGAGTAGTGATCGACCATAGAATATGTATCTGACTAGGACCAATGTCCACGACTAAATCACAAAAATATACAGGTAGACAATTCCACCACGATAATTGGTTATATTGCTTATCTTTTGTAATCACCGCTGTAGGTTGCTTGATCTACTAGCATTTTTTTTTTCAATTTCTGTAATAAGACGGTAGAAAGTGCGACAGACACTTAGTCTGTGTTGTTTCACTAGTAACAGCGTGCAGATGCGGAGGTATAAAAAAACTAATCCAATATATACTTTCAAAGATGTCTTTATATTATTCTATACATTACAGTCACAAAAAAATAAATCGACAAGTATACAAAGAAAGAAGTCGTTGAAACACAAATGATCATTTTGATTATTTTGTTTTCATCAAGTCTGATACTACTAGCTTTTCGAGGGGGTTTTGGAACGGGGTTTGTTATCTTTCAATGACTTGTTGGCGAAGAATCTGCATTTTAAGCTTGTGTTCGTTTACGATCGAGTCTATTTTAGCATTTAACAAGTTCAACCGTAGGTCCTGCTCACGCGTTACTTCATGTACACTCACTGGTTCGGAAATGACCGAGGGCGGGTAATGTTTGATTACATTAAAATCAGCGTTACACTCTGTGTTTTTATGGGGTTCATCATCTTGGCTACTGACATTGTTCTGAATAGTATCTGAAAAAAAGGAACAAATCCATTAAAATACACACCAGAAGAATACTCTTGTTTTTGTGATGTATTATGGAAACAAAACGTTTCTATCGTTACGGTTTGAGAATGATCACAGACTCCCGCAAGGATGATAAAAATCAACGTGTGAGAGTCTATACGATACAACAAAATCAGTTTTAGTCTATATAATGATCGTTTTTTTTTTTTAAAACAGGTAACTTAAAATCTTTTATGTACAAAACAAATATACAAAATATGTGGAGCAAAATATGTTTTAAATAGTCGTTAACTACTTACCAAAGGGTGCCCCATTTTCTACTCCCTCACTCAACCTTGACTTCTTCCTTTTAACCGACTTTGTTGTTGCCTTCATTTCGTTTCTTTTAAGATGGTACCAGTAATTCTTTAATTGAGTCGAGGTTCTAACAGTGAAATTTGGCTGTTCACTGAAACGTTTTTCAATTTCCGACCAACACTGTTCTTTAAGAGCAACTGATTGTGTGTCACTTCTGTTAGTACCAAGTATATCTTGGAATTCTTTTACTTCGTTCATCAGGAATTGTCTCTCTAAAACTGTCATTGACGGTGCCCGTTTTCTTTTTTCTGCCATCGCGTACAAATTATGTCTGTGTACTGATAAAATTATTGCAATTCATTTTTTTTATGCTCACAATAACATAATAATGGTAGCATCATAACTAAATAGAATCAAATGACGAACAAGGCGCGTTCTCAACGAATATTGCTCAAAGTTTAGTACAAACAGTAGCTGTATACATCATGTGGTCAAGATGGACAAGAATGTAATGTGTATTCACACGTTTGCTCATAAATTTAGTTTTGATAGTTCGTTTCACTAAGTACGCCATTTTTATCTGTGCGCCATTTTATATTTCAAGAGGAAATAAAAGCTTTCGTTAGTTACATGTGCTCTCACTACACCGAACATCATTAATGGGCGGACATGGCTGAGTACATCGAATATAATAATCGTCTAGCCACTTTTGACAACAGATGGGCGCATGTTCATCCATCAGCTCACAAGTTAAGTGAAGCAGGCTTTGTGTATTATGGTGATACTGATCGTGTGCAGTGTTTCAGTTGTAAATTAGTATTGAAGGATTGGGATAAATTCGACGATCCATTCCACGAACATGCTAAATATAAAAAAAACTGTCAATATATGACCATGATTAAAGGGTCTTTGTGTGGTGGATACCGTTGGGAATACAAAGGAATACTAGCGGGGCAAGTCATCCATTTGGCACATTCCCACGTGTTGTACAAGTGTAAAGCTGAATGTATCGATGCTGCAAAGAAGGCTGATTTTAGCATTATTGATAGTATGGGTAGACCCTATTTATTCGTAACAGAGTGGAATTTCAGAGAAGATAAAGTCAAACAATGGAACATAGACAATATGCCTATCCAAACACCAGATTTTGAAGCTTTTTTGTTGCACTAATGAGGTTGTTTCATCTTGGTCATTTCCGAACCAGTGAGTGTACATGAAGTAACGCGTGAGCAGGACCTACGGTTGAACTTGTTAAATGCTAAAATAGACTCGATCGTAAACGAACACAAGCTTAAAATGCAGATTCTTCGCCAACAAGTCATTGAAAGATAACAAACCCCGTTCCAAAACCCCCTTGAAAAACTAGTAGTATCAGACTTGATGAAAACAAAATAATCAAAATGATCATTTGTGTTTCAACGACTTCTTTCTTTGTATACTTGTCGATTTATTTTTTTGTGACTGTAATGTATAGAATAATATAAAGACATCTTTGAAAGTATATATTGGATTAGTTTTTTTATACCTCCGCATCTGCACGCTGTTACTAGTGAAACAACACAGTCTAAGTGTCTGTCGCACTTTCTACCGTCTTATTACAGAAATTGAAAAAAAAAATGCTAGTAGATCAAGCAACCTACAGCGGTGATTACAAAAGATAAGCAATATAACCAATTATCCTGGTGGAATTGTCTACCTGTATATTTTTGTGATTTAGTCGTGGACATTGGTCCTAGTCAGATACAAATTCTATGGTCGATCACTACTCTGGACAAGATTGCTGTACCATTTCCGTTACTGTGAAAAGCAAAACTCTCGTCAATCACTGTTGTCTCATAAGTGTCTAAGAGGTTTGACTTTATTCAAAACACCCACGTCATAATGGTAAATAGTGTTAAAATATAGATATCTCATTTAAAAATAAAAGACAACTGTTGATAAGACCTTTCATGTAAATGGATAAAATTATCTAGATTTAATGATATTTTCATAAATATGGATTTTTTTTACCATTAATTTCTATGACAAATACTCTAATTCAGATATTTCACGCAAACGTGGTGTATATCATTAGTATTATTGTTGTTCGATGTTTATAGAGCTTCATTGCACACTAGTGTTTTTAAGAGAATTCGCAACAAAAACATTTTTGAAATAAATATGTTTTTAAGTGCATCTTAAAGCCCTGGATGGTAGAGGTTTTGGAAGATCATTCCATATCTTAGCTGACAGATAACACATATTCACCACACAGGTTATTATATTTCGGAATCCTCAATAAGTGGCCATCACTTGAGCTACACAGGTTGGACCACCGGGGAGTATAGAAATCAACGTGTTCTTTTAAATACTCATACGGTATCGGATTAACTCGAATTAACACATTCACAAGGCTTTTAAAATGTAACCTTCGCCGGAACTGGAAGTCAATGGGGTTTCTGTAATTGTAATTTTCATTTATTTTTTTAACTAAAATCATTCATCGACATCGTGAGTCCCTTTTAATTATCTAGACTACAAAAGTACAACCAAATAATAGCGATCAAAAACTGTACCCGCTTCTGAATCACTGCCCTTCAATGCGGACGGTAATCCGTCATTAGTAGAACATTTCACATTGACATATCACCGTTTTACTCTAATCATTCAAGAAGAAAATAGACGATTTTAACTGTCAAAATGCCAAACAGCGAGTAAACAAACCATTGAAAGTCGCCTGATTATAAGGTGAGCAACCTTTATTATGCTCGTCTGACCAGATTTCGTCGGCAGTTGTCAACATTGGCACTGAACGATGATTGTACTATGAGTTAGTTAAGAGTTAACGAATGATAATTCGCTTAAACCACTGTACATCTATAGTATCTGAAGACGTAAACGATTGTATACGTGAGGAACTTTTAAAGATATCAATACCTTAAAATTCAGACTATTATGTGCGTAAGATTAGATTAATTTACGATCTGTTTATTCAACGCAACTTATATTAGATAATATTCGGCATGTTAACGTTGTTGTTGTATATTGAAATGTAATACAGCCAAAGGAAATGAAATGTACAAATAATGTGTGAATATGTGCACTGCGCTGTGGGTGGATGTGTGTGAGGCTTATATGTTGGTTGGTTGGTTGGTGTGTGTGTTTGTGTGGGTGGATGCGCGTATGTATATGGGTGTGTGCATGTGAAGTGGGTGTATGTCATCATTAGTCGATTTGGGGATACGAACTATAAGTTATAATCAACATGTCATCATCAATTGCGTATGCAAGTCCTAAAAGACATCTACTTTTTTTAATTATTCTAATTGTCGACTTGAACAAATTTGTTTATTTTATTGATTGAGTTAATGTATTCATATTTACGAGAAAAATGTATGATATCATGCGTTCAGGGTACATGTTTATGATTGGTTAGATATAATTTGAAAGCAAGGACACGTGTAAATTTTGTGACCGGTAATATTAAACGATGTAATTCGTGCCATGTGTTGTGGTGGGGTCAGTTGGTAAAGATTCACACTCCCTTATAACATATACCACCAGGAGACACTCTAGATCAGTATTGCATGTTGGATGCAGCATACATTGTGGCGTCCCGTAAATGTGTATGTATTTGCGGAAATGTATTTAACCTGTAAAACGTCGATAGAAAAGAAAGCAAAAGTTAGTACATTTTCTTCAAATAGATTTACGTTCTCTATATTTGGCGGTAAAAAATGATGTGCCAGCACTTGTGCGTTGGTGTGACAGTGTGAAGTTGTGTGTGTGTATGTGTATGTGTGTGTGCATGGGGGGGGAATATACAGTCCATATTAAAGGACAATAACATTCCTGCTGGCTTGATAGCTCCAGAAAATAAATAATACCCTTATTCTAAGTACGAGATGTTTAAGTGTCCTACCTGTTGTGTAAATTATCCATTACAACCTATTTTACTTGTCCAGAGGGTTCGAAAATATTTTAAATCCAAGTCACATTTGAAAAGGTTTATGTTAGACTTTTCAAATCAATTGGTGGAATTTTAAAATAGGTGTGTTCAGATGAAATTTATATCATCATTTAATTGCAATATTCTAAAATAATACGATTTGTTGACCAGAATGAAGATTGGGACATATTATTCAGTTACAACAAGAGTGTTATTGGGGCTTTAACATAATATTTGAAAAATAGGTGACAGGTATTTTTTTAGTATAACATTCAAAAGATCATCCACGTGCTAACCACTTATGTTTTTCTTAAATATATTTGAAATTTTAGAATAGAAACATCCTTAGTCAAGTACGTTGTGATCTTACTAACCTCAGTTAAGGTAAAGCAATTAATATGCTAATGAACATATTATTTGATACAAAATTGACTATAATTATCTTCTTTTTAAAAAAAACAACAAAACATTTCTTATACGTTTACGGCATAATTTTTTAACAGTTCAGACTCAGCAGACGGGTATATAATTCGTGCCATATGTAGGTAGTAGGTAATCAAGTTCCTTTGTGTGAACATTGAATTACATTCTCTATATTTGACAGTTAAGATGATTTGTGGTGATTGTGTGTCATGGTGTGTGTGTATGTGTGCATCTCTGACACCGAGTGAATGTTTGAGCATGCGAGTGTTTGTGTGTGTGGTGGGAATGGCGTGTGTGGGTGTGGCAGTCCATGAGTGTGTCTATCTGTGTACATGTTAGGCATCGTGTGTGTGTGTGTGTGTGTGTGTGTGTGTGTGGTGGAAGGGTCGTGCGTGGATGCGACGGTCCAGGAGTTTAGTGGGTGTGTCTGTATATGTGCATGTTGGGCTCCGAGTGTGTGTTTGGACATGTGTTTGTGTGTGCTGAGGAGGTTGTGTTTGGGGTGTCATCATTTATTAAGTTGGATTTACTTTATCAAAATCAAATTTTCTTTGTCCAAAATATCTTGTCAGCTAGTAAAATTTCATCTCCTGAAATAAGATAAATACTTTAAATAAATTAATAAATGGTAAAATAAATCACTGATTGTCCAAATATGATGCAAATACTTTGAAAACATTTAAAATTTAAAACATCTGACACAGTTAAGGCACTGGTAATAAAAAAAAAACGCCTGTCAAACTTTCCCACGCAAAAGAAACATTTTTCAATTCTCACGAATATCAGATGACTTCAAAGTGGTGTTGATAGCTAAACGATCTGGCCCAGCTAAGACATTGGTTATAAAACACATGTCAAACTTTCCCACGCCAAAGATATATTCTTTGGTTCTCAAGAATATCAAATGACACCAAAGTGTTGCTTCTGTGCAATTTGATAGCTAAACCAACTGGCTCAGCTAAGACACTGGTTATAAAGCACATGCCAAACTTTCCCACGGCAAAGATATATTCTTTGGTTCTCAAGAATATCAAATGACACCAAAGTGTTGCTTCTGTGTAATTTGATAGCTAAACCAGCTGGCACAGCTAAGACACAGGTTACAAAACACATACCAAACTTTCCTAAGACATATTCTTTGGGTCTGAAGAATGTCATTTGACTTCAAATGGGCTTGACTTACGTTGATGATTAAAGCATAAAGCATATGTCACAACTACAAGACTGGTGTTAACTAAAAACAGTCACCACATTTTCTTCGCTGAAAACATTTTCTTTAGTTTTATCAAAGATAGTAAATTACATGGAATGGTTATAAAGATGTGTGCTGCAATTTGATAGCTAAAACGCTATAATACATAAATCATATCTTAAATACTGTGTTACGAAAAAAGACCCACTTATATAAAGAACAAATTTCGGTGGTGGAAACTTGGTCATACTATTTTCATAATTCAAATACTGCAACAGATTCATCATGCTACCACGTTTTATTAAAACCCTTTATTAAAATAGCATTATGCAAGAACAAAATCTGCTTATTGCAGGTCTTTCTTAAGGCCTGAGATGTTATGTAAATAATCAATTAGACATTAATTAACATATCGAGACCATAATAAACTCTTAAAGTTAAGGCTAGCCTTCGATGTTTGCGGATTTAATTCCTATATGCCGCTTAATGGCCGTTGATAATTAAATCAATCAAGTGGATAATCAAGACTATGCTGTTTATATTAATGATTTGCGTAATGATGACCGAGGCTATGTGAATATTTCAAATGCTTTTTTCTCGGCTAATACCGGACCAATTAGACTGAAATTTTCAACAAATTACCTTTACACTATCTAGTTTTTAACTATTATAGTGAGAACTGCCATCTCTTTATCTTATCTCCCATAATGTAACTTTAAATATAAAACTCTCATCAGATAAAATATTGTTCCAAATTCAAACAATTGACTACAGAAGCAAACTTTCCATCAAATTAAAATCTGCCTACAAGTAATCGGATAATGATTTCACCAAATTAAAATAAATCAAAATAATTTAAAAAAAAAACTGTAAAAAACCCAAAACACTTAATGACAAAAAATAATGAATGACAAATCTATAAGGGGATAGAAGGTTATTGACATCTCTCTTCACCCCCGTTCTATTTCTACATTTTGATTGGTTAAATCTGAGAATATTAAAGTTCCAAAATATAACAACCGTACACTATTCTGTCGCACACGACTCTTAACAACTACATGTAGAAGTGTAGATATTTTCTTTAGTTCTGATAATAAGAGACAAAATAAAAAAAAAAAAACGTGTATATCAATCTAATCATTATTAGCCAGTGTGTGGTGAATAGTTAAACTTTGTTTTACTGGTCGTATTTAAAACTCAATTTTGGTTGTAAAAACACAAATAAAAAACTGACATAGAAAGAAGACAGATTATTGCCATATTGCCGTATATAGGTCAAAAGTTCACCTAAGACCACAAAAAACATCTGCTAAAACATATGTTAAATACATAATGTAGTATTAACCACTTTTATTTTTCTTCAATACACATATATTTCATCTGATCTTGCTAAAATAAAAACATATTCTTATTCAAATACGTTAGGCATTAACTAACCACAATTAATATAAAACAATTAAAATTGTAATTAACATATTAATCAATACGATAATGTCATTTTTTTTCATTTTCTTAAAAAACATTTTTCATACCTTAACGACATACAGCTTGTATTCTTTTAACAAGTACGTGAGTTTTATTAACCTCAATTAATATAAAACAATTAATATACTAATTTGCATAGTACATAATACATTGATTACTAGGATTATTTTTGTTTTTACGCGTTAACAACATACAGCTTGTAATTTTTTAACAACTCAGCACAAAAAAATTGCATATTTTTAGAATATCGGTCGAAAGTTCACCTAGTACCTCGAAAAACATCTGTTAAAACATCTGTTAAATACATAGTGTAATATTAACCTTGTTTTTAAAGACTTAACCACTTTTATTTTTCTTAAATATATTTCAAATGCTAAAATAAATCCTTCAAGTACGTTGTGGTTTAACTAACTTAAATTAATGTATGACAATAAATATACTAATTAACATATTTATTAATACGATAATGAGCACAATTATCTTTTTTTTGGAAAAAAACAAAACATTTCACATACCTTAACGACATATAGCTTGTAACTAAACTCAATTAATATAAAACAATTAATATACTAATTAACAAATGACTACAATTTTTTTTGATTGGTTAAATCTGGGGTATTCTATTTCGGACGTGAAAATAATAATAAAAAAAAACGGTCACCAGATCGGTAAATAAATTTACCAAATCAAAATGAATGAAAATAATTTAAAAAAATAAATAATAATAATAAAAAAAAAAAATTAATTATAAAAAAAATTAATTATTGAAAAAAAAAGTATTATTGAAAAAATTAATTAATGAAAAAATAATTGCATTATGATTAATTCATTTATAAAAAAGTAATTAACTTATAAATAAATGACGAAATAACAAAACTAAATGAACCATTAACTATGTAAATGACTGAAAGGGATTTTAGTACATATATTTGGGCGGTGCGGCGACGAGAAAGACGCGGGGCGGGACGATGCGCGACGCGTGCCTCATGTGCGCCACAAAGAAAATATATCGCCAACCCATATGAACAAGTACATCCGTTGTCGCATTTGTAAATCGTCTGAAGTCAAGCCGCCCAATAACTACCACAAATAAAAAAAACCCAGACTGCCGCAGCCAAACCGGAAGTGACGTAGTCAAATACCTCAGGGTGCCGTGCCAAAAAACGCTAGAGTGCCGAACCAATCAGCGCGCCCCCTAGCCAAACCGGAAGTGACGTAGTCAAATACCTCAGGGTGCCGTGCCAAAAAACGCTAGGGTGCCGTAACACCCTCAGCGTGCCTTACTAACTACTGCCGGTTGTATACTTCATGTGGTATAGTGCGATATGTGTGATATATAAGATACTATAATTCATTTATATAGTAGATTGACTCTAGTGTGAGATATATAATAAAATTTATATAATAAAATGACCCAAATATTATTTTTCCATGAACAATAATTCAAAGAAATACTTTAACATCCTTCAAATACAAGAAAAAGGCATAGCGAAGCCGACTGGGTGCTATATTTCTATGTGACAGAGAGAGAGAGAGAAAGATCTCATTTTTGCAACTACTATACTATACATAGAGTCTGTTTAGATATTTTGTGATTATAGGGCGACGAGTTTTCCTACTAGATATAAGATAATATTAATAATTTTTATTTACCTTAAAGTATGGAAATTAATTTCGAAAATTTATACAAAATATAAGCACAAGAAACGGCTGGCGGAAGATCCAAACCCTTTTTTTAACCTCAACTAAACATCACTTCAAGGCCGTTTACCAAACTGTCAATCAAATTGACTGACATGCGGCCTCCCTCAACATCGGTCTTGGTCTTTACAGTTTATCATTTACCCATAGCAACCGGCAGTGATTTACCTTTGATTTACCAGACACTTTTTGTATATTGAACGTATTATACATGTCCGCCTGGGAAATCGCAAGCAAAACTGACTTTTGATGGCGTCACGGAAAAACAAGACAAGATGGGGGCCTTTTTTTACCGGGGCTATTGTTTTTCTTTAATTTATCGATTTATTAATTAAATAAGTCATGTTACTTTTATCCAAATGAAGTATTTTCATCCAAAGTATAATGAATCGCACTTCACAAGCTTGAAAGCAATTTTTGGCTAATGAATAAAATAATTGTATCGCATTTACAGCGATTTCAATCGCTTTTTGCGATGCGATACCGCTTAAATTGAACCCTGATGTTATCGTATGCCATTTCTGATTTCATAAGACTAATTGAACATTTTCATTAACACAGGAAGTAATTTAATTTTGTCAAGATCATTTACAAGTAACAAATGTATAAAATGACTTGATATTGCTGGATTGATTGGTTGATTCTGCGTCCATTTTATTTGTGTGCAATGTTAATTTGGAAACCTGTTTAGTGGTTTCGTTGGTACCGGAAGTGACATATGTTCAAGGGTAACTTGGCACCGAAAGTGACATGTTTAAGAGTAACTTCGCACCAGTGAAACCCGTCATTCCTGCATGCAGGTCTAGTTAGGCTTTCAGACTTTCGTCTGAAAGCCTATTGAGATTACTAAAATTATTATTATTATTTACCGCGGGGGCCAAGTTCTCCATGATCGAAAGCAGATATCGATCTGAAATCAACTTTTCTTTCGGGAAACCATGTGGTGGCTACTTGATAAAGTATTTTCGAAAATTCTGCGCATACCGGAAGTGGCAGATCTTTGTACGTTGTCAAAAAATGGAAAATTGGCCATAGTTTCGTCAATTATTTACCCATTTTCAAACAAATGACATTTTCGGAAACCCTGAATCTTTTTCGAGCCAATAGCAATCTAAGATTTTGTAATTTCGAAACTTCGTCGCTGACTTCTAGCGTTCGAAAATTGAAAAATTTTGTTTAAGAGACAATTTTTTTCATTTTTCAAAATTTTCAAATTTGACTTATATTTTTGGATACCTTAAGTCCATCCGATTCCAGTAATATAAGTTTCATTCAGAGTTATCGCCCTTTATTTTTCGATTTTTTTCGAATTTTCTACCTATTTTGTGAGCTTGGGTTTCGTTATATGGCCGAATTGGCGAATCTGAAACTTCTAAGGCATGAAGCCAAATGACCATTGCAAGGAATAAAGCAATTTCAACAATGATCCGTAGACCGGAAGTAGTCGAAATAATGTGCAATATTTTGAAAAAATGCAAAAAAATGGATAGTTTTGGGGAAAACGCGATTTCTCCGTCCGATATCAATGGATTAAACAAATTAGGGTACCATTGGACTGCACTAGGATTGTACTATCGTATGATACCCAATTCATACAGATACTATGATCAGGCAGCAAAATATGGCACGCTGAAAATCAAGTATTTTCTGATTTTTAGCATTTTTAGACGCCTGTATCTCGAAAACTACGCCAGTTATTTTTATGAAACTTTCTCTATCGAGAGACCTCGTGGCGGTCTTGCGTACGAATCATTCCATTACCACTTTGAAATATCTGGAATAGGTGAAATAAGGGACTGAAAATCGAAAAAAGTCGAAAAATCGTGAAATTTTGGAAAATGCTCCACCATTTTTTTATTTTAAGAGATTTTCAAAAAAAGGTTGTATATTCAGATAGCTGACCTAATTACGATTCTAACGATGTATAATATGTATGTGGTTATTGAAATTTAACTTTCGATATTTTAATTTTTTTGCATTTTTGGCACTTTTGAACACCAGATTTCCCAGGGGCACTTTATCTGATCATATAATGTAATACATCATTACAGAGCCCTGTGGCTATTTTAGTGCCCAAACCGGCTATTAAAACTATTCCGACAATAATAACCACACCGGAAGTATTCAAAAAATGAAAAAAAAGGTTAAAAAAATTGTCGCACTTGCGAAAAACTTGATTTCTCCCTTAGGTAATAGCGGACCAAAAGAACTAAAGTGTCGTTGGATAGCCCTATTAATGGACCATCATATGGTATCTAAATAATACGATTTCGATGGTAAGGAAATAAATTATTGTATGCCAAAAATCTAGTATTTTCCGATTTTTTAACATTCCGAGACGCCCTTTTCTCGAAAACGACGCCTACGATTTTTCTTAAAATTTTCTTACTCAAAGTCCTATCGGTTGTCTATATAGTGAATCCAAAATGAAAAGCATTGAAATAATGTAGGTGGTCCAAAAATGGCCTCAAACTTTGAAAAAAATTGAAAAATCGTTAAATCTTTGGAAACGCTCTTTAATTTATCTTTTTTTCCAAAACTACTCAATGGATGTTTCTGACACTTCTGGTACGTAAAGTTAAGTATCCAAAGAACTTCGTAAAGCTATCACGACAATGATCGTAAAACCGGAAGTAGTCGAAAAAATGTCCGATATTTTTAAAAAAAAAAAAAAATTTTACGAAAACCTTTTTCATTTATGAATATTGTTTGATGGTATTTTACACAGGGTTAAAATATCATCCTACTTGAACAGAAATGAGAAAAAAATTGTCTCGGTAATTTGCGTTAGCTGCCATCGGCTAATTTAGTTTTTCGTACCCAGAACAATTATTTATTGTTCGATTTGTATGAAACAAAGTTCATATGCTCCGTGGTCCCAATTGTAATATTTTTTGTTCCGGTGAAATTTTTCTGTCGGCAACGGAACTGACGTAATATTAACAAAAACTACAATTTTTAGAGTTCTGTACCACTTTTTGAAAGCAAATGTTATTTTTTCAAAACTGATATAACTAAAAGGATGCACCCTGCAAAGGTGCACAAAATCTTTAGCTCAGATTTTTTAATTCCAATTTCATTTTCGGGCAATTTCGAATAAAATGTAAAATAAAGTGTAAAATTCAGTTATTTACATATCATTCAGCGTCTTCATATTTTGAAATATTTATTTGTTATTTTCATAAACTCGTAGCATTAATCCAGACGAAGAGAATGTATGAGAAAATTAGTTTGTAATATGAGCAGTTGCCGAGAAATATGCAATTTTGCATGCATCACTTTTCACGTTATTTTGCCTATAAAGGAGGGAATTATTATTCGATTTGCAATTTTTTTTTTCCATTTGATGCTTAATGCCAATTTGGACTAGGTCAAGCCAATTTTACAATTTCACTGTGACCGGAAATGACGTCATTTGGGCAAAAACTGTATTTTTAGCCTAAAAAACAAATATTTTATTAAAATGAGTCTGCCTTATAATATTTTTAGAATTATGATATTTGATTCCCATCAACGAATAGAATGAAGCCATACGGCCATACAGATACCACAAAATGGTTTCTAACTTGTCCGGTTACAGAGAAATAGGCGATCTTCTATAAGTTACTTTTCAAGGGTTTTCGTCCATAAAAGTGTCAATAATTATACGATTTTAATAATTTTTTTACCATTTGATGCCTTATGCCATTTATGACTTCTGTGAACTAAATTAACATTTTCAATATAACCGGAAGTAATGTAATTTTTGCAAAAAAACCCATTTTTAGACTTCAAAACAAACATTTTTTTGAAGGGATTTATATTTATCATTCGTTTAACTTTATAACGTCTAACTCTAATTCGCAGTAAGATTGAATCAATACCATCATATTGATATCAAGAAAAGGCTTCTAGCATGTTCCCTTGTTGAATAATAGCCAATTTTCTCAGGGTCACTTTTAAGTTTTTTACCTTAATTATTTATTGCCCGATAATATGATAAAACAAAGTTTGTATTTTGTATGTCGCGAATTTTCGACTTATTTTTCACCTATAAAAATTTCTTTCGGCACCGGAAGTGACGTAATTTTGCCATAATTTACAATTTTGACCGGTCTTTTCGCCAGCAAATATTACTTTAACATATGGTATAGGGTGTCACTGAAGCAAAACAACTAAAGTATAGTTTGGTAGCTCAATGGATCGGCTATGGTATAATAAACTTTCTGTATGATTCCTGAAAGCCGGTTCAGTGCTGCTTGCAGGTCTAGTTCTTCTTCTTATTATTAAGCTTTCATATTACATATGAAAGCTTATTGTTTCTGTTAAGATTATTAAGCTTTCATATTACATATGAAAGCTTATTGTTTCTGTTAAGATTATTATTATTATTTTTTTTTTGTGTGTGTTTTCTGCAAATCGGATTTCTCAGAAT
The DNA here is from genome assembly GCA_036850965.1 of Patella caerulea. Classification (NCBI taxonomy): domain Eukaryota; kingdom Metazoa; phylum Mollusca; class Gastropoda; family Patellidae; genus Patella; species Patella caerulea. The sequence continues at coordinate 42,207,046 of JAZGQO010000007.1, forward strand.
CTATCCGTAGGATCTTTCTGAAATTTTGACCTACCCCCCCAAAAATGGGGTGCGAACCTTGATTAAATATATTTTCAAAACGTTTTACGAATCCGAAATCACCGAAATTTACGAACGACGAAATGGACAAAGCATAGTCGTAACTTTGTTATTTTTTGACCGATTTTACTAATTCTTTTTTCTTTGAATACCTTGAAAAAAATCGTTTTCATCTGCAGTTTCACATTTTCGAATTTCGAAAATTCGTCGCTGTGATTTCGAACCGGAAGTTTAGACCAATTTGACAACTTCTTTAATAGTTGTACGATTTTCATGAAATTTAGTATACAAGTAGATCTTACCGATGTGACTTCAAAAATATAATTAGAAATTTTCTAAATTATCTCCCCTTGGTGAAATTAAGGATCAAAATTTTCAAAAAAATCGTCGAAATATAGGTCAGAATGACCTAAAAAAAATTTTCGATACTCGACAAGTAATTACTGATTCCTACACAAAATATGGAGTTTGTCGATCGAACCGGAAGTGCCACCATCTTGAAACGTGAAAAAAACAATAGAACTTTTGCGATATTGCACTTACAGACACGGGAGCTATATTTTCTGAATCCTTGAAGGATGGCCCAAAAATCGTAGGGAGCAGAATTTGGATTTCGGTCACGTGATGGTCACCATTTTGAATTGAAAATGAAAAGTAGTAGCAATTTGAAGGGCCGAGACTTTGAAACACAATAACTCTCCTTCTAATTGAGCTAGAATGTTCAAACTTGGTGTAGACGTTCACTAGGTCAATGTCATGATTGAGTTCAAAGATGAGCATTTTCTGCCTAGGGTAAGCAGAGATAGGCATGCTGATTTGTTGATTCTTTAGGGCACGATAACTTCGGTTATAATGAAGGGAGGGCTGTGAAACTTTTGTCAATAGAGAGTCCAATAGCTAGCCTGTTGTGTGAAATCATTGTATCATTTATTTTAAATATCAGGGATAGGCGAAAAAAAGAGATTGAAAATCCAAAAAGTCGTATTTTTACAATTTGGAGCATGTTTAGAGGTCTTTCTCGTAAAGTCAACTTAATATTTTTTGGGAACTTCTTCTACAAAGAGTCTTATTGGTAGTCTTTTATATAAAACCATCGATCAACAATCCAACATATCAGGAGTAGAAGAACAAAAGGATCGAACATTGAAAACGGCACCTTTTCATTGTTAAGCAAAACATGCGGTGTGGGTGGCTACAATCTGCACATTTAGTCATCGTATAGATCTTTTTCAACAATATCGAATTCCAACTGCTAAGGGATCTTTTACGTGCACTCCAATGTGTACACGGCGGGTGGGGGGACACGCCAGAAAATCGAGATGAACTTTCTCGGACAATGCAGGGATCGAATACCCGACCTCCTGGCTAGCAGGCCAACGCCTTAGCCACATAGTGTGGACACCCATCGTACATTTCATCCGTCAAATCAAAGCATTTCATTGCATTAGACCAATAATTAATTATTCTTTATTGAAAACTTTATTTTAATATTAGTCTGGCATTATTAAATCCTAATTTTATTGGTCTTATTTAAAATTAAACTTTCATTTAAGTATGAACAACCCTTAACGTGTCTCTTTAAAACATAAAAAAATACTCTAAAACAGTAGCTCAACCTTTTGACCTAAACTCATAAATTTACCATTTTTTGTGAGCCACTTGTTATTTTTCCTATGACATATTACACGTGTCTGATTTTAAAGGGGGGTTGGGTGGCTGAATGGTTAGCACACGCGCCTGTCATTGAGTTAACTAGCGTGTTTTCGAATGCCCGGTTGTACGTGACAAGGAGTAAGGTCGCCTGTCCAACCGGTCATTTTTAATTTTTTTTCCCGCCATTTTCATTTCATTTTCTCATCCGTCTCATTACAGTAATACAAGTTTGAGGTATTTCCCTTTAGTTTTCAGATTATTGTTATGCCTGGGTGCAATGTTTCATACTATATTTAGACTTGTAACTTCGCGAGTTTTTGACCAATTTTGATAATTTTTTCTTCTTATCCTTTTATTTAGGATACTTGATACAATCAATGACACATGACGATGAATATGAAAGCTTTCATATCTGCATGGGACAGTAGCAGATCTAGTTATTATTCAGATTCCAATTTGAATAGATCACAGCAACTACGTGTCGCATCGTTACGATTTCTTTGGTTTTTACTGGGAAAGTGGGTGTGACTTAGAAGGTAAAGCTATTTTGAACGTTCTGCAGGGCTTGCCACGAGACGCGAGCAGTTGCTCGCGCTCGCGCTGTGCTCGCGTAAAGGTAGATTTACGCATTGCCAAAACTAATCCAACAATGTCAATAACGTCATAAATTCGTCTGTCAAACTGAGATTCATCAAGCTGCACGCGGCATTTCGTCCTTAAAATTTGATTGGCTAATGAGTCGTGTTACTAAAAATACACTTTATACCTGAACGTCATGACTGGTTTTCCTACGAACACCAGTAACAAACGCGTGATAATCGAGTCTAAAGTAAAGAATGTTTACATCCAGATGATTTGGCATTTCACGCTAAATGAACACGTTTCAAACTTATAATTATCAGTATTTCTTATTTTATCAGAACATCGGTTTTTATTCCATTGTGCAGTCGTATAATTTTAAATCTAAGGGTAATAGCCTAATTGGCTAAAGAAAATCTGGTTGCCCTACCTATATTTATGTCGTGAGGTGAAGAAATCCGTACGGAAATTGATTATAATTTATTATAAAAAAAGCGTATGACTTTCAAAAACAGAAAAGCGATGGTCACACATGTTTACTGCAAACTCTGTGCCAGGAATAGCAATTTGTTGCTCAGTCGTTTATTTTGTTGTTATACTAGTGCCAACTCATAGTAATAGTACTATGATGTAAATAAAGAATTGAAAAATTTTTTTACAAACTTTAAACAGCTTTGTCATTATTTATTTAACAAAAGTATCCAGGCAACAAATTGATTTTAAATTGAAACAATTTTACAAAATGTGTGCTCACGCAAGCAACATTTTACGTGAGCAATTTTTATAGCTCGCCCTAACCTAAATTTGCGAGAGCAGTCATCTGCTCGCGATCAATTTATTCGTGGCCAGCCCTGTTCTGCGACATAGCGAAATGTCCGAAATAACCGAAGATATTGTTTTTGAAAATATTCCAGTAATTTTAACAATAATCATTGGATTTTAACTTTCTATACATTTTGGCATAGCCGGAGACAGGGCACATAGCTACGCTACTTTCGATTTTTTATTTTCGGCAAATCTTAGAAGATATTAGGCGCCAAATTTCGAAAATTTAAAATATTACAAAAAACTTTTTTATTTATAGATATTTTTTTAGTCGTGTTGTGCACAGAATTAAAGAGTCATCTGACTAGCGCAAAAATTTTTAAAATTTTTGTCTCGGTAATTTTCCTTGGCCGCCATTGGCTAATTCAGTACTAGATTAATTTTTTATTGTTCGATTTGTATAAAACAAAGTTCATATGCTTCGTTGTCTCAATTGTCATTTTTTTTATTACCAAAAGAGTTATCTGTCGGCACCGGAAGTGGCACAATTTTACCAAAAACTACAATTTTGACAGTTAGGTACCATTTTTCGAAAACAAATATTATTTTTTTGAAAAATTATATGACTCAAAGAGTGTGCCCTTTCAAGGCGCAAAAAATGTCGGAGGCAGTTTTTTTAATTTCGATTTCATTTTCGAGCAAATTCGATTAAGAGGCTAAAAATGGTGTAAAATTGACCTATTTACAACCTATTCAGGCCTTTCAGATTTTAAAATATTTCTTAGTAACTTTTATAAACTTGTAGCTATAATCCATACGAAGAAAATGTATGTTAAAATTAGTTTGTAATATAAGCAGTTGCCAAGAAATGGGCAGTTCTGCATAAGTCACTGTTTTCGTTATTTTGCCTGTAAAATAGTCAATTATTATTGGATTTTTATAAAAGTGACATCATTTGATTCAAAAAGCATGTAGCGTCATATCAAGTTGATTACAATTTAAAATTGACATCGGAAGTGACGTCATTTTGTCAAAAACTGCATTTTAAACTTTTAAATCAATGTTATATTCAACCAAGAATTATTTAATATGTATTAATAATTTTAACTTTTGGTTTAAATTCATATATAAACACAACTCATATGTTCATATAGATATCATCAAATTGTTTCTAACTTTTTCGGTTGCCGAGAAATAGACGGTTTTCTACAGGTCACTTTTGAAGGTTTTGGGGCCATAAAAGTGTCAATTATTATTCGATTTTCATAAACTTTACACCATGTTATACCTAATTTAATGTCATTTCGGCTTTTATACAAGTAATTTAAGATTTTCATTATCACCGGAAGTAACGTCATTTTGGCAAAAGCTGTATTTTTAGCCTTCAAAACAGATATTTTATTCAAATGAGTCTGTTTTGAAATCTTTTTCAAATTATGATATTTGATGCCAATCAACAAATAGAATGAACCCATTCGATCATACAGATACCATAAAATGGTTCCTAACTTGTACGGTTGCAGAGAAATAGCCGATTTTCTACAAGTCACTTTTCAAGTTTTTTGGTCTTTAAAAGTGGCAATTATTATTCGATTTACAAAAATTTTTTCGCTATATTATGATATCTATGCAATTTCTGATTTCATAAAACTAATTGAACATTTTCATTAACACCGGAAGTAATGTAATTTTGTCAAGATCATTTACAAGTAACAAATGTATAAAATGAATTGATATTGCTGGATTTGGTTGATTCTACGTCCATTTTATTTGATGTGAGCAATGTTTATTTGGAAACCTGTTTAGAGGTTTTGTTGGTACCGGAAGTGACATATGTTCAAGGGTAACTTGACACCGGAAGTAACATGTTCAAGGGTAACGTGGCACCAGTGAAACCCGTCATTCCTGCATGCAGGTCTAGTTTTCCATTGATATTAATATTGAATTACTTAAAAATACAAAAAAATAACTGGAATTCACATTGAAAACATATAAACATGGAAATTTACTTTCAAAATATTTGAATTCGCACTTCAGACCTTCGTACTTACTAATATTTTACTTTAAAATAAATTACTCTTACAACACAGGAATTCACTTACAAAATATCTGAATTTGCACTTAAGACCTTCGTATTCACTAATATTTTAGATTAATAATAAATTCCTTTATTTATTACACTGAAATTCACTTAAAGAAAATCGGAATTCGCCCCAAGACAATTGTAGTTACTAAATGCCAGCAAGTCGTCCGCACAATAAACCTAGTGAAGTTGTCCAGTTGGTGAAGTCGTCCACACCCATTGGTGAAGTCGTGTACACGATTTCGTTTTATTGTAAAAATACGTTGGTTAAGTCGTCCACACGACATAGTTTACTTTCGGGACACAGATAGTATTCTGAAATAGTTTTGCTTTATCATCGTTTCTCCACGCTAGACCGGGCCCGTTCATCAATAAATATCAAAGTATATTAAACTGTAATATTAAATTGTTTATTGCACTTTATAGGACTACCAATATGTTTCATGCATATAATTACTGTTTTAATAAACTATTAATCAATCGCTAATTACAATACATTACAACGAATTGCAACCAAAGTATACATGTCCATTAGATTCTTGTCAACAAAAATTGTTATTTTGTTTTTCCACTGTCAACATTTTTGGCTTAGAGTTATTGGGTAATTTGACGCAAATTATTATTTTGTGTTATTTTGGACTTGGAGTTCGGCCTATTTTGGGAATAAGAAGATGCCTCCTATGTTATCATAATCATATGCATATGCCATATATATATTTGAAATAAATTCTGGTAGTCTTTCAAATAAATACACCTACAGCGCCTTCATCTGTCCTGTGGAGAGATCAAAATAGTTATTTGTTATATTATAATGTATTATACATTTAAAATAAATTAGTTTTGTGGGAGGTGTTGGAGATTTTTGATGTGAATTCTGCTAACAATAAGAGGTTCTATTTCAGTAACACACATCCTACCATTTCCCATGATCTGAGCGTAGAGACTTGAAATATTCAGGGGATGTTCAGGACTAACATATTGTTGAATTTTATTTCAATAATTCGCTTGCACGTAGGGGTCTTTGTCCGTGGTAGGAAACCAGAGGATCTTTAGAAAACAGAAGGTGGACAGGTGATCAATTTTATTTCAATAATTCGCTTACATGTAGGGGTCTTTGGTTTTGGTAGAAAGCTGTGACCATACTCCATGCAGTGTTTCGTTTGATTAGAGCTAATCCCACTACTCACTGCTGTAACGAGAGAAAATTCTTGTTCTAAATTATGATTGGTCAATAACCTGATTAATAACCAATCGCTTACTGCGTTACAAAAGTATCATGCTTAAAACTGAGCGTTAAATTGGACCAAATATGTTTTCATAATGTTACGTCATAGCTCACGATTTTATTTTGTCCAATTCACCAGTGCATAGCGGAATATTGTTTCGTAGGCAAAATTGATTGAAAAAAACGATTTTAGCACAATTTTTGTGCTATCTCAATTTTTTCGGTCGGGTAATTAGCATTTTTATACGCCCACATAGAAATGTGGACGTATATTGCCGTCTCCCCGTCCGTCCGTCTGTCCGTCCGTCTGTCCGTCCGTCCACAATTTTTTGTGAACGCACTAGAGGCCAGGGTTAATATCTGATTGACTTTAAATTTATACACAGTGTTTAAGGTCATGAGACGAAGAAGCCTATTGATTTTCAGCAATATCCGATAATTACTGCCAGAGTTATGACCCTTGATCACTTTGAAAAATCTTGTGAACGCTCCAGAGGCTAAAGTTAATATCCGATTGACTTTAAATTTACACACAGTGTTTAAGGTCATGAGACGAAGAAGCCTATTGATTTTCAGCGATATCCGATAATTACTGACAGAGTTATGACCCTTGATCACTTAGAAATATCTTATGAACGCTCTAGAGGCTAAAGTTAATATTGGATTGACTTTAAATTTATACACAGTGTTCAAGGTCATGATACGAAGAAACCTATTGATTTTCAGCAATATCCGATAATTACTGCCAGAGTTATGACCCTTGATCACTTTGAAAAATCTTGTGAATGATCGAGAGGCTAAAGTTAATATCCGATTGACTTTAAATTTATACACAGTGTTTAAGGTCAGAAGACGAAGAAGCCTATTGATTTTCACGGATTTCCGATAATTAGTGCCAGAGTTATGGCCCTTGATCACTTAAAAAAATCTTGTGGATGCTCTAGAGGACAAAGGTGATGTCCGATTGACTTCAAATTTATACACAGTGTTTAAGGTCATGAGACGAAGAATCCTATTGATTTTCAGCGATTTCTGATAATTAGTGCCAGAGTTGTGTCCCTTGATCACTTCAAAAATTCTTGTGGATGCTCTAGAGGCCAAAGTTAATATCTGATTGACTTTAAATTTATACACAGTGTTTAAGGTCATGAGACGAAGAAGCCTATTGATTTTCAGCGGTCTCTGATAATTATTGCCAGAGTTATGGCCCTTGATCATATCAAAAAATCCTGTGGACACTCTAAAGGCCAAAGTTAATATCCGATTGACTTTAAATTTACACACACTGTTTAAGATCATGAGACGAAGAAACCTACTGAATTTCAGCGATTTCGAATAATTACTCCCAGAGTTATCTCCCTTGATCACTTCAAAAAACCTTGTGACACTATAGATGCCAAACTTATCATCCGATTGATTTCAGACTGATACACCGAGTTTAAGGTGTTGAAACGAACAAGTATTTTGATTTTCAATGAATTTTGATAACTGAACAGCTAAATCAGGGGCGTGGTGAGAATGAGTTCATGAGTAGCCATACTCATGCGCCAAAAAGTTTTTGCGCCAAAATCACAATCAAATTACTCAAAAAATGAAAAACATTTGTAAGTGGAAAAATTGTTTCATCTGACCCAATTAAAAAAATTTTGAAAGAGTCAAGTGATTTTCTCTTGGAAAGAATGGAATCTCCAAGAGAAAATAACAATATTTTATTACCGTATTTCTTGTCTCGGATTGCTGGAGATTGCGTTTCTGGGCTTCTAATTTTCGAAATTTTCCCGGGGGAGGGCCCCCCGGACCCCCCGCCGCGGGCTCGCGTCTTCGGCGCTCGCGGTTGCCGGCTTCGCTGGCCACAGCTCCACGGTCAATAAAAGGGTTTTTGTGCCAAAATCTTTTTTGTTACTCATAATTTCTTCTCAATAATTGCCCTCACCACGCCCCTGAGCTAAATCCATGGTGTTAAATGTTTCCTATACTAATTGTTAGCGTGGGGCAAAACTTTATAAAATGCTAACAAATTCGAATGATTTTCAGATAATTACATAATGAGTTGTTACTCTTAGTCAGATTTTAGTGTATTACAAATGTTTCATTCCCCAAAAAAGTAAAAATATGCGACAACCCTTGTTGACTCCCCGGACGATTTAGCTGCTGTGGGCGTATGTTTCGTTGCTTGGCACCCTATCTGTCAAAATAGCAACCAAAACAGCAACCAAAAATGTCTTTTTAACGAATTTTGTCCTTGAATTACCCAGATAAGTGTTCCAATATGTCTCTTAATATGTTTTTGAGTTTGCCGAGTTCTCAAAAATATATATAGATTAGTCCAACGTATGTAGAGCAATGGTGGCCATCTTGGATCCAATATGAGCAACATTTAGGCCAAGAATTGATTTTTATATGGTCATATTATCCATATTATCCACAATTTCTTGTGAACGCTTTAAGGGGCTAAAGTTAATATCAGATTGACTTTAAATTTATACACAGTGTTTATGTCGTGAGTCGAAGAAGCCTTTTGATTTTCAGCGATATCTGATAATTACTGCCAGAGTTATCTCAATTGATCACTTTGAAAAATCTTGTGGACGCTCTAGAGGCCAAAGTTTAAGGTCATGTGATAGGGCTGTACGATATTCTCGATATAGTAATTTATTGCGGTATGGTATTTTCAGACCCAACTACAATATCATGTGGCCAAAAATCGTCGATATAGTCATTTCTCGAATATCGCCAAAAACTTCAAATATCGAACATAGATAATAAATACTCTGTTCAACAGTGGAAATTAGCCGACGGCAATAAACTATAATAAAATTAATGTTTAAAGAATCGTTAAATGTTGAAAAAACTTGCGCAGTGTCCGTAGCCGTTTTGCACTGCATTGTGTATGTGTTACTTTTACTTTGTTCTTAGTCGACAATAAATTGTCTGTTGTTACTAAATTTAAAACTTAGGACTATTAAACGCCTGAAATTTCCCACTACCGCAGCTAATTACCAGGCTATAAATAAGTTGTCATATTTCTAAAAAAAAAATATTTTTTTAGAAAACTCTACGAAAATTAATTTTGGAAAGCAATAATAAAACAATCTATAAATAGATTACTGTCACAGTCAGGCCAGGAATACATGTACTCCAGCCAATCGAATGCTTGAATGAATCATTTAGTATATGTTAAACTGTTTGAACTTAAAGTACAGGACTTGAAGACCGCATCTACTTACTTCCACTGCACGTGATGTTTGAGAATTTTATCAGCGGTTGTATTAAATTTAATTATGGAAAGCTATTTCTAGTAGACCCACAGAGAAAATTATGGAGGTGGGGGGGGGCTAGTTGAAAAAGAGAAATTAGTACCAAAACGAAAACTCGTGTTTGGTGGTGAAACTTTTTTATCCAAAAGGGATGTTTGCAGGGGCGGATCTAGGATTTTCAGAAAAGTGGAGGCGCATGCTGCACCCACTGGAGAGTGCGAAGCCCGGCCCGTGATTTTTGAGTGGAAAAAATGCCCACAAGGACTAATTTCATCCTAGTACTGTAAATTACGATTTCCAACCTAACCTATTTTTGTTCTCCTTTCCCGCGAGAATATATGGAGCTAATAATTGTTCGCCACCTCAAAAAAAGTGATGGCGTGCGCCCCCCTCTGGATGCGCGCCTGGTTTGGTACATTTTAATAAATCTATATTATAAAAAACACAAAGTTTAAAGTGAATAAATAAAGTAATTTTTACCCACAATTCTTACTCACGCTGTAAACAGCTTTAATGCATATATATTTAATTCATTAAATAGCAAAGTGGCATTTAGGGCTGGGTAAAATATCGATATAAGTCGATAGTATCGATTGGACGGCCCAGAAAAGCACTATCGATAGCGGTGGGTTACTATCGATTATCGCTCTTCGTCTACTTTTCTTGCGTCTGAAATGTCAATGTTTTCTTTCAGTTAATCATAATACACCGCTCACTTTAATTACTATCAAGTATCAATGTGACACATCACAAAATTGTGACTGCTTATTGAACAGCCGTTTTCATAAACTCACTCTCATTGAAACGCTTCTTTAGTTTTGAAGAAATTATTGTTGAATATCGCTAAATCGGAGATACCCGGATGTGTAAATAAAGTTAGAGTTTTTTCCCTTTGCAAGCTTCAGAATTCGTCTGTACTGTTCACTATTTCTGTACGTGTGCCTCAGTAATAGAGTACCCGGTACAATAAATAGCACACATGGACGAAAAGCGCTTGTTGATTTTCCCGGCAAAGCTAAAAGTGCTGTGTGAAAGCACTTTGGGTTTTAGACGGGAGCAAACGATCTTTCACAACTTCGTATGGTTTTGAACTTTGAACTTACACTGTATCCAGTCAAAATAAGTTTGTTTTCGATACTATCGATTATCGACCGACATTTCATTGCCGATTATCGATAGTAAAAATCACTATCGATACCCAGCCCTAGTGGCATTATTATTAAATATCGTTGAAAAAAATGTCAATATCGATATCGTCCCTTTTTGCAATATCGTACAGCCCTATCATGTGACGAAAAAGTTTATCAATTTTCAGCAATTTCCAATGATTACTACCAGAGTTATCTCCCTTGATTATTTTAGAGGCCAAACTTATCATCCGATTGACTTAAGATTGATACATAGAGTTTAAGGTCTAGAAACGAAACAAGTATCTTGATTTTCAATGAATTTTGATAACTGAACAGCTAAATCCATGTTATTAATTGTTTCATATACTAAACGTTAGCATGGGGTCAGAACTTTATATAAACCAATCAAATTCTAATGATTTTCTGATAATTACTTAATGTGTTGTTAATCTTAATCAAAGTATTACAAATGTAAAAATATGCAACAATTTTTGTTGACTGCCCGGACGATTTAGCTGATGTGGGCATATGTTTTGTTGCCTGGCAACCTATCTTTTCTTTAACTTTGACTGTCAGATTTTTATACAATGTATGCTGTTCGACAAGAAAGATTTTTGGAAGATTTCAACACAGTTCCTGAGAAAAAACCTCCATATTAAAAGTGTGTGAATTGTTTGGATCAGGACCAGTGTTAAAAACAATATAATAAATATGTTAAATGTATGTGTAAATTGCCATAAATCTGTTTAAAATCATGTACAGATGGATACTTATTGAACAAACAGTTTGTTTTTGTACATAAGCTGGGTAGAGTTAATAACATATTTGTAGAGACCTATGAGATAAACAAATTGTAACCTTGGTAGTTTTTCATTTAATATTATATGTAAAAATTTTTAAACTCAGTGTTACTGTTAGCTTACCGATTACAAAAAAGGTCATACTTTTAGTAGCTGTCACTGGAAGTTCCTACAATGTTCATACAGACTGAAACCTTTATTGAAAATCATAAAATATATGGGGATCGTGGTGGGTAATACGCTAGCTTTCTAGCCTGTAGGTTAGTGATGTGCGTTTTTTAAATTTTCTTTCTGTTTCGGTTTTCGTTTTTTCTGAGGCAAAAAACCTCGGTTTCGGTTTTCGGGTTTTTTATTCATTTAAACACTGTGTAATGTATGTAGTGATTTATGGTTATTTTATAGGAATACTTGAAAGCCAGAAAAAATATCAAGGTTTTTTTTTTTACTGTTATATGACTTTATTAATTATGACTGGTAGTTAGTAATAACAAAGTTACTGAAAAAAAAAGATCTGACACACACAACGCCATAGGCATAATAATAAATTAATATAACATAATATCAGTAACAATAAAGTTAGATTCTACTGTAAAACAAAAAATACCAAAATAAATTTGCATAACAAAATAATACCAATCCAACAAATCGAAACATGTGGTCTTTTATTTCTCGTTTATAAATTATAAACTTAAAAACAAAACTTACGCAATTGCCGTTTTCGGGTGTTGTTCAAATGTTGTTCTAAACCTGACTCAAAATTGTTAAATTATATTCTTATAATTTATACAGCAGAAATAGATTTTTTACAAAGATTAAATCTACATTTTGTGTCATCTAATCTTTCATAGTTATTGAGCAAGCCATGGCGGCATTTTATTTTTTAGAGGAAGCCATCGTTCGATATTGACAACCGGCTTCGGGTTGCATAAAATTTTGGATTGTAAACCGAACCGAATTGAGAAAATAAATAGTCTAGGCCAACCAGACTGATTAAACACTCTATTATTCTATACATACGGGCTCTGGTTGATCGAAAATAAAAACGGAAGTGGTGGCTACATTAAAATTTTGGAATTATTAAGTAAACGAAATACGGCTACATAAAAATTAGGAATTTGGAAAAAAAAACGAAACGCACGGTTATTTTTTTTTTAACGGTTCGGTTTTCGGTTTATTTGTAAAAACCGATACCGTACGGTTAAACCGAAAAACCGCACATCACTACTGTAGGTCCCGGGTGTTCGATCCATGCATGGTTTCTCTTGTCAGTGATGCAGGATGGAGGGCCTGACAAGAACAGCTGTCTAGTTGTTCTGATGGGACGAAAAACCGTGGGCTGTTGGAATTTGATAAAAGAGTAGGCCATAACGCCGCTGCCAGGGAAAAATTTCCCTCATAGCACACTGTATAGCGTATGGCTGTCTTAGCCCCCCCCCCCCATTATTTCGCCAACAATAATGATTTCTTAGGAGTGTTCTTAGACGGCCACATCCTCAGCCCTCCAAAATATTCAGTAGCCCTCGGAGGGCTCAAACTAGGGGCAAATTTTAGGGAGAAGTCACTTCTCAGAATAGAATAGGGAGAAGTGAGGTCGACATAGGGAGACTTGAAGGAGAGGTCAAATTTCATGCATTAACGGTAAGACTTTCATTAAGTTACACAACATGTTAATTAACAAACATCTTTTAGCTGCAAATATATATTTATTTCATACGAGAGTGTCTTTTGACACCCCACTCACACACACTCATTTGAATCTAGGAAAAAAAGTCACAGTAAAAAAAACACAGGTAAAAAAGTCACAACTTATATATATTGTATTGTAGAGTGAGTATATCTTTGATCTTTTAAGTTATTTGTCTTTGAGTTAATTAGGTTTGGTTAATAGAGTGGTTACTCTACATTACCTTGCTGCAGGGTTCAATTTAAGCGGTATCGCATCGCAAAAAGCGACCCAAATTGCGGTAAAAGTGATAGAATTATTTTATTCATTAGCCAAAAATTGCTTTCGAACTAGTGAAGTGCGATTCATTATTATTATTACATTGTGCATTGTGGAATATAATTAGGCCTACGAAAAAATCAATTAATAAATGCAGGACTAACTTGTTTAATATTCCAAGTTGTGGTCGTGATTAATTTGAACCAGTTTTTATTTCAATATATCTGGTAACTAGAAGACAATGCGAACTCCGTTTTTAATCACACGTGTTTTTAAAATATGTTACTAAAAATAGAATAATAATAACAGCACAGGATAATACGATTCAATGATATGATTGGTTAACTTAACTGGAAACTAAAAGTAGACATCCCTCGAGACGTGTGAAACGATGGCATATTCTCGGGTTGATAATATTTTGAAGGCGGAGAGGGGGATGTTTTTAGATAAAGAAAATAAAGCAAAGCCACGTCTACACATATTTCGACTGGAGTGGTGTAACTTGTACATGTAGTTTTTTTTTAGACGATTAATGCGTTCGGCATCGTGGAGGGACGGTAACTGATTTTTTTTTTGAAATGTCAGGGGTTTTTTTTACCTCCATCCGCACTTAAGCCGAAGCAGGGTATACAACGAAGGCCGGCCTTCGGCGGAAAAAGTAGGCCTATCCACTTAAACCCCGAAAAATCAGAATTGCAAATTTTTGTGATTAGGCTACGTTTTACTGCTCCTCGAATCTGAGCAAATGCTATTCACATTTTGAATTGATTAGCCAAAATGTGAATCTTTCACAAAAATTTGCTACTCATTGGTTTTAGACTAAATTGAACCCTGCCTTGCTGCAAACACAATACAAACAGATTGGCTCTATGATCAGTGCTGCGAGTTGATCTGATGTTGTCTACATGGACGGCACCTTCAGGACATCGCCTAGAATCTTCACTCAGATCTTCTGCATGACGCCTACCTCACTGGAGTCTACGCCCTTCTTCCCAACAAGACCCATGTCGTCTACGAAGAACTGTTTCAAGCTGTAGTTGATAAGTGTGAAGAACTTGGCCATGAGATGTTTGTAGTAACGATCGTGGCTGATTTCGAAGACAGCATCAAGCGCTCTTTGCTTGCCGTGTTTGGTAGAGACGTGGCAACCAGAGGATACTTCTACCACCTGACACAGTCAACCTGACGACATGTCCAGACACTAGGACTAGTGCGCTTATACAAGGAAGACACAGAGTTCCGACTTGACGGCCTGGCGTTTCTACCCGTAGCTGATGTGCAAGGTTTGGAACATCTCCATTCCATCAAACCTGATGGTCCTCCTGATGTCGATGACCTCCAGGCCTACTTCGACCGATCCTATGTGAATGGTCCCTATCGGCAACGTCATGGTCAAGGCCTAACCCTCTCCATGAGAAGATTCCCCCCCCCCCCCAATGTCCCCTCCTGAAGTTTGGAACGTACACGACGCAACCATGAACAGTGCCCCCTGTACCAACAACATCTGTGAGGGATGGAATAACAAGTTCTACAATCTTGTCGACCAACACAATCCATCCATCTGGAAGGTGGTGGAGTGGTTCCAGAAATAATCAGCCACAGTCTAGACTGTCGTCGCCCAGGATGCCATCGGAAATCCACCTGTTAGGACAATCTGTTTCACAGAGAATTACTTAACACCTGCAATGTAACACCTAATTGCTTCGGGCAAAATGATGCATTTTACTCATTTTAATACCCATTTACACTAAATAGGAAATATTTTTTAACTACAAATACTTCAAACGTCTTTATTTATTTTTCTTTTACCTCAAAAAAATGTTTGAGAATTTAATTTGTCGGAGTAAAAAAGTTAATTAAAGGACAATATTGGTGCCAGTCATTATCACATATGTGATAGAACTGATTAAACACTTTCCAAATATGATATTAACACAGAGATCATCGCTACCATAGAGGAGTAATAAAGGATTCATGAATCGGAAGTGACGAACGCCAAAGGAAAACACGAGTTATACCTCTATATAACTAACTGAAGTGATTAGTGATAACAGATACATGGGCGAATATCTGCTCACTAATAATTCCCTCGAAGACCTAAAGTTGCTGTGTGACACTGTGAGAGAATATCTTACAATTCATAAAAAGAATTAACTACAAATACTTCAAACGTCTTTATTTATTTTTCTTTTACCTCAAAAAAATGTTTGAGAATTTAATTTGTCGGAGTAAAAAAGTTAATTAAAGGACAATATTGGTGCCAGTCATTATCACATATGTGATAGAACTGATTAAACACTTTCCAAATATGATATTAACACAGAGATCATCGCTACCATAGAGGAGTAATAAAGGATTCGTGAATCGGAAGTGACGAACGCCAAAGGAAAACACGAGTTATGCCTCTATATAACTAACTGAAGTGATTAGTGATAACAGATACATGGGCGAATATCTGCTCACTAATAATTCCCTCGAAGACCTAAAGTTGCTGTGTGACACTGTGAGAGAATATCTTACAATTCATAAAAAGAATTGACTGCCACCAGATAAGAGAACAGGAAAGAAAAACAGATTAAAAGTCCGTGCATTACCATGTTTTTATAAGGTAGGGGAGACCGGGGCACATTGAACCACTGTGGATATATCCTTTATAAATAATACTATACCAGGGTTCAATTTAGTCTAAAACCAATGAGTAGCAATTTTTTGTGACAGATTCATTTTGGCTAATCAATTCAAAATTTAAATAGCATTTGCTCAGATTTGAGGAGCAGTGCGTACATCACAAAAATTTGCAATTTTGATAAATAAACAATATTATAATCTTTAGTCTTGTTTTATTATTCATTTACATGTACACGTAACACAAAACAAAAAAAAACAAAAAAATTAACGTTAACAATAATAAGGTTTCTTAGTATATTTTATATTATTTCAATGAATCAATGTTCGTTTAATGGCATTTCCATGTTGGCACAGTACTCTGGCACTACATTTTATAAGGCTAAGGCACTGTATTTGGCCTTCTCGGTGTAGAGAAGAACATTTCTACACATTCAGTGGCATTAAATTCTGCAGCTACTGGCCCCTCTAACTTAATTCGCATTAAATTCTCAAGAGTAGCTTCAGATAATTTGTTGCGCCAATCTGTTTTGATGCGGCCCATCGCTGAAAATGCACGTTCAAGTTTTGCATTTGACACTGGGTAAGTCAAAAGAATTAAAATTACGTGGCAAATGTTTGGGAAAACATCTCCCCTGTGTGCTAAAATGTTTCTTAAGACCTCGTTTATGGAGTCCGTCTGAGACGACTGAGCACTACACATATTTTGCAACCAAAAGTGTTTCAAGTTTCTCCACTCATTTTGAAAGAAATGAGTTGCTACACCTCGTTTATCCAAAATATTTTTAAAGTGTTTTCGGAAATAATCCAAAGATTCAACTCCAAAATTCCCTAGAGACATTTCATCTCTTGGCCAGTTTGGGATATTAATGAGTTTCAAAATTTTAAATGTTTCACTTTCATTTAAATCACCAAACCTGCTTTTAACACATTCTTCCAATTTTCTCTCAAGGTTTGTAGATTTATTTTCAAACGCTATTTTGTCATACTTAATATGTATCCCCTTGAATGATATGTCCGTTGGGTCATTTGTAGCAGATTCTAATAGGCCTAGTTCCTTTAAATCACCATTAAATTTATTTGTACTAAAGTCTTTTAAAACTGTATAAAATGTATCTAGGCAGGACATTGCAAAAAGTAAATCTATACTTGAACCTTGCAAAAGAAGAGATAGTTTTGATAAAGGTTCTAATATCTCACTAAAATATAACAAGTAGGACACAACAAATTCAAATGATTTTAGTTTACTTAAATAACCCTTCATTTTGGATTGGTCTTCTTTTTTTGCCAAGGGATCCTCAGCAATGTTTTCAAGGTGTGTAACTATCACAGGGAAGGATTTGATCAGTGAATTACAAGCACTTCGTTTATGCTGTAACCACCTAGTTCCTAGAGCCTTTTCCGCTTTACTGACTGTTTGTTCCATTATTTCTGCTAATTTCCGCAATTCCCTCAGGCGTTTTGGGGAATGGTTATAGAGGGATCTTAAACTGTTTAAAATCGCAATCATATCACCAAATTCAGAGCACCCGCTAAATGTGTCCTTTGCAGCTAATTCCAATCTGTGATTTAAACAATGAATTACGATCAACCAATCCATTTCCTTTTTTAATAACTCTCCCAATCCATGTTTCTTTCCCATATTAACACTGGCACCATCAGCCATAAATCCAACCCATTTACTTTCGAAGTCTATTAACCCGCATTCTTGAAACGCTTCATATAACATTGATTGATTTTAGGCCTTCTGAAGTTACGATGTGTGCATTTTTTAGTCTCAAAAAGTTTGTTTCAACCTGACCAGTTGGTGAAACTGTTAATAAATAAATTACTTCTTTTCCAACACTACTTACGTCGGTACACCCATCGATTAACACAGTAAAATACTCTGAGTTATTTATGACCGACAGAATTTTATTTTGAATCCAGTCACCTATTAAGTTTGTAAACTCTTGACATTTTACATCTGTAGCATATCTGTCACCCAGGTTAACACCGTTCTTTTTCTCAAGCTCAACAAACTTTGGAAATTTAGAAAATGAAATTTCCTCTCTTGCAAGTGTATGCTATATCAAACAATTTTGACACTCGTTCTCTTGTTTCCTCCTCGGCGCCAGAAAATGATTGAAAAATTGGAGCTTTTCTAATAATGTCGATAGCAGGAATCCCAATTTTATTTTCATATTGGACAGCTTTTATATGTGGATCGGATATGATATGTTTTCGTAAATTGTCTGCCTTGAGTGCCGATCCTGTGGTTCCGACAATGAATGCCCTATTAAAATTTCTCGAGCCGTTTATTTTATTTTCATACTTGGTACAAAGTTTACAGGAAATTTTATTCACAATACCCGCCGTTTCAAGTTCATAATCTAACCATGTTTTATTTTTGTCATATTTTTGAATCCACGAAGATACCGTGGCTAATTTTATTCCATTTGTTTGTCTTTTCGACTTTTTCGAGCTAGCAGACGACGACATTTTTATCGTAGCACGCGCTCACGGTAGTCTTAAATAACCAGACGGACAAGACTTTGGTATGCGCTTGATCATAGAAATATAATTCTGGATAATTTAGACACGCGTGACTATCTCATAGCAACGGTAAATGATAAACTGTAAAGAGCAAGACCGATGTTGAGGGAGGCCGCATGTCAGTCAATTTGATTGACAGTTCGATGTGATGTTTAGTTGAGGTTAAAATGAGGGTTTGGATCTTCCGGCAGCCGTTTCTTGTGCTTATATTTTGTATAAATTTTCGAAATTAATTTCCATACTTTAATGTAAATAAGATTATTAATATTATCTTATATCTAGTAGGAAAACTCATCGCCCTATAATCACAAAATATCTAAACAAACTCTATCGGACTCTATGTATAGTATAGTATTTGCAAAAATGAGATGTTGGATCTCTCTCTCTCTCTCTCTCTCTCTCTCTCTCTCTCTCTGTGTCTCTGTCACATAGAAATATAGCACCCAATCGGCTTCGCTATATCTTTTTCTTGTATTTGAAGGATGTTAAAGTATTTCTTTGAATAATTGTTCATGGAAAAATAATATTTGGGTCATTTTATTATATAAATTTTATTATATATCTCACACTAGAGTCAATCTACTATATAAATGAATTATAGTATCTTATATATCACACATATCGCACTATACCACATGAAGTATACAACCATACAACCGGCTTCACTTAGCAGTCAGTATACTTTGAACCAATCGGTGGGATTTTTCCTTTTATTTTCAAATATTTTAAAGTATTTGTATGAATTAACTTATATCAAAAGATAATATTTCAGTGAATGCATTTTAGAAATTTAGGATAGTATCTTATATATCACACACATCGCACCATACCACATGAAGTATACAATCGGCTTTGCTCAGCAGTCAATATGCTTTGAACACAATCAGCGTCGCTTAACAGTGGCACGTTTTATTCTATTTCGAAGTATTTTAAAGTATTTCTATGAATTTATTTACATCGCAAAATAATATTTGAGTTAATCTATTATATAATTGAATTATAGTATCTTATATATCACAGACATCGCACTATACCCCATGAAGTATACAGTCGGCCTCGCTTAGCAGTCATTATACTTTCAACTAAATCAGCAAATCGGCGTCGCTCAGCAGTGGGATTTTTTCTTCTATTTTGAGAGAGTGTAAAGTATTTCTATGAATAAATTTACATCGCAAAATAATATTTGAGTGAATGTATTATATAAATGAATGAGGGTATCTTATATACCACAGACATGGCACTATACCTCATGCAGTGTACAATCGGCCTCGCTTAGCAGTCATTATACTTGGAACCCAATAGGCCTCGCTTAGCAGTGGGACGTTTTCGTAATATTGAACCAATCGCGTGAGTTTTGTCCAGGTTCTACGGTTTCCTACCCCTGCTAAAGACCCCTACGAGCATGAAAATTATTGAAATAAAATTTAATACCCTATATTAGTCCCGAAATGACCTAGTTTGTGTCGAGTGGTCGTTAAATCCCCCCTCTCTCTCTCTCTCTATCTCTCTCTCTCTCTCTCTCTATCTATCTCTCTCTCTCTCTCTCTTTCGAAAATTTACATCGAAAAATAATATTTGAGTGAATGTATTATACAAATGAAGATAGCATCTTATATATCACAGACATCGTACTATGCCTATACCCCATGAAATATACAATCAGCTTCGCTTAGCAGTCAATATACTTTGAACCCAATCGGCTTGACTTAGCCGTGGGATTTTTTGTGCTATTTTGAAAGATGTTAAAGTATTTCTATGAATTAATTTATTTTGAAAAATAATATTTGAGTGAATGTATTATATAAATGAAGGACGGTATCTTATATATCACCTAGACCGCGCTATATCACACGAAGTATAAAATAGGCCTCACTTAGTCGCTTTGCAGTGGGACTTTTTCGTCTATTTTGAAAGATTTTAAAGTATTTGAATGAATTAATTTACACCAAAAAATAATATTTGGGTGAATGTATTATATAAATGAAGATAGCATCTTATATATCACAGACATCGCACTAGGCCTACACCACATGAAGCATACAATAGGCCTCACTTAGCAGTAAATTTACTTTGAACCCAATATTAGCAGTGGGATTTTTTCTTCTATTTTGAAAGATATTAAAGTATTTCTATGAATTAATTTACATTGAAAAATAATATTTGAGTGAATGTTTTATATAAATGAAGAACAGTATCTTATATATCACAGCGACCACACTATACCACATGAATTATAAAATCGGCCCCCCTTAGCAGTCAATATACTTTAAACCCAATCGGCTTCGCTTAGCGGTGGGATTTCTTTCTTCTATTTTGAAAGTATTTCTATGAATTAATTTACACCCAAAATAATATTTGAGTGAATGTATTATATACATCAAGGATAGTATCTTATATATCTGGAACATCGCACTATACCACATGAAGCATACAATCGGCTTCAGTTAGCAGTCAGTATACTTTGAAGCAGATCGGCGTCGCTTAGCAGTGGGATTTTTTCTTTTATTTTGAAAGATTTTAAAGTATTTCTATGAATAAATTTACACCAAAAAATAATATTTCAGTGAATGTATTATATAAATGAATGATAGTATCTTATATATCACAGACATCGCACTATACCCCATGAAGTATACAGTCGGCCTCTCTTAGCAGTCATTATACTTTGAACTCAATCGGCTTCGGTTAGCAGTCAGTATATTTTGAAGCAGATCGGCGTTGCTCAGCAGTGGAATTTTTTATTCTATTTTGAAAGATTGTAAAGTATTTCTATGAATAAATTTACACCGAAAAATAATATTGTATTAATAAATAATAATGTATTATATAAATGAATGGGAGTATCTTATATAACAGGCATGGCACTATACCCCATGCAGTGTACAATCGGCCTCGCTTAGCAGTAATTATACTTTGAACCCAATAGGTCTCGCTTAGCAGTGGGACGTTTTGTTAATATTGAACCAACCACGTGAGTTTTCTTCGGGTTCTCCGCCCCCCCCCCCCTGCTAAAGACCACTACGCGCATGAAAATTATTGAAATAAAATTAAAACCATATGTTAGTCCCGTCGTAGCTTAGCAGTGGGACTTTTTCTTCTATTTTGAAAGATTGTAAAGTATTTCTATGAATAAATTTACATCGAAAAATAATATTTGAGTGAATGTATTATATAAATGAATGGGAGTATCTTATAGATCACAGACATGGCACTATACCCCATGCAGTGTAGGCTACAGTCGGTCTAGCTTAGCAGTCATTATACTTTGAACCCAATAGGCCTCGCTTAGCAGTGGGACGGTTTCTTAATATTGAAGCAACCACGTGAGTTTTCTCCGGGTTCTACGGTTTCCTCCCCTGCTAAAGACCCCTACGCGCATTAAAATTATTGAAATAAAATTAAAACCATAGGTTAGTCCCGACATGATCTAGTTTGTGTCGAGTGGGCGTTAAATCCCCCCTCCCCCTCTCTCTCTCTTTCGAAAATTTACATCGAAAACTAATATTTCAGTGAATGTATTATATAAATGAAGATATCATCTTAAATATCACAGACATCGCACTAGGTCTATACCACATGAAGTATACAATCGGCTTCGCCTAGCAGTCAATATACTTGGAACCCAATCGGCTTCGCTAAGCAGTGGGGTTTTTTCTTCCAATTTGAAATATCTTAAAGTATTTCTATGAATTAATTTACACTGAAAAATAATATTTGAGTGAATGTATTATATAAAGGAAGAACAGTATCCTATATATCACAGAGATCGCGCTATATCACACGAAGTATAAAATAGGCCTCACTTAGCAGTCAATATACTTTAAACACAATCGGTGTCGCTTAGCAGTGGGAATTTTTCGTCTATTTTGAAAGATTTTAAAAGTATTTCAATGAATTAATTTACACCCAAAAATAATTGTATTATATACATTAAGGATAGTATCTTATATATCTCGAACATCGCACTATACCACATGAAGCACACAATCGGCTTCGGTTAGCAGTCAGTATACTTTGAAGAAGATCGGCGTCGCTTAGCAGTGGGATTTTTTCTTCTATTTTGAAAGATTTTAAAGTGTTTACACCAAAAAATAATATTTGAGTGAATGTATTATATAAATGAATGATAGTATCTTATATCTCACAGACATACAGTCGGCCTCGCTTAGCAGTGATTATACTTTGAACTCAATCGGCATGGCTCAGCAGTCAGTATACTTTGAAGCAGATCGGCGTCGCTTAGCAGTGGGATTTTTTCTTCTATTTTGAAAAATTGTAAAGTATTTATATGAATAAATTTACATTGAAAAATAATATTTGAGTGAATGTATTATATAAATGAATGATAGTGTCTTATATATCACAGACATGGCACTATACCCCATGCAGTGTACAATCGGCCTCGCTTAGCAGTCACTTTACTTTGAACCCAATAGGCCTCGCTTAGCAGTGGGACGTTTTCTTAATATTGAACAAACCACGTGAGTTTTCTCCGGATTCTCCAGTTTCCTCCCCCTGCTAAAGACCCCTACGCGCATGAAAATTATTGAAATAAAATTAAAACCATATGTTAGTCCCGAAATGACCTACTTTGTGTCGAGTGGGCGTTAAATGCCCCTCCCCATCTCTCTATCTTTGGAACATTTACATCGAAAAATAATATTTGAGTGAATGTATTATTATATACATGAAGATAGCATCTTATATATCACAGACATCGCACTATACCACATTATGTATACAGCCGGCCTAGCTTAGCAGTCCGCCCCTTTTCTTATGTTTTAAAGATTTGGGGATATTATTTCGATTGATTTTCATAAAATAATAATATTTCTTTCGAGCGTTTAAATTTATCATCCAATACCGCCTACAGAGTGTAAGTGGTCTAGCTACGCAGTCAGCACACTTTGAACCCAATCGGCCTAGCTTAGCAGTGGGACTTTTTCTTAGTTATGAAAGATTATAAAGTATTTCTATGAATTAATTTTCATAGAAATATAATATTTTGTAAATTAAATGATATTTCAGTAAGTGATTGACATATTATTAGAATATTATATTCCAGAAATAGGGAAATTCATCGACCAATCAAAACTCCGAGTACACAGTAGTCTCGACCCCCCCCCCCCCAGTCTTCAACGTAGAATATTTGTCTTGACGATAGAGACTAATTACATAGTAGAGCAGGTCAGGGAGAGTACATTTTGTCGTTATTGAATTTTCCTACCGCTAGTACCTCCCGTGGTCGTAGAGATTTGAAATTGTTAGGAAGTGTTACGAGCGACTATTGATAATCACACACTCGGACCATGGAAACCACTAGGTATGCGTAAGTGTAGTAGCACTTGAGATTTATTCTATTATTAACAATAAATAGTCCTTTATAAACTCCACCTTCAAATAAAATGGGAGGGACTTGTACAAGAAAGAGGCGGGGCTTACATATGCCTCGCTCAGCAAAATCTATAAAATCGGCCTCGCAAGGAATGATTTAACGCTTCCCATAGCAACGGTAAGTGCTAAATAGTATGAAGCCGGGCCGATTTTGCTAAATTCTATAGAGCGAGTATGATTTAAGCCCTCCCCTTTTGTTGTTTAGGCCCTTCCCACATTGTTGAAGGCGATGGTTGTATGCTAGTATCACCATGGACCTTATGGTATCACTTACACCGGAATTTGTTTTAAATTTATAGGTTGCTGTCTTATATAAAAATTAAATTAAGAATAATTCCATTAAAATTATGTTTTAGTAGTTTGAAAATCACCCCCCCCCTTCTCCAGAGAGTATCAAATGGTTTGGTAAAATCTATGAAAAAAATGTACAAAGGCTGTTTTTTTTATATTTAATATTCCTTAATGATTGTTTTTAAAATAAAAATGTTATCCGTGGTTCTATGCTTTGATCTATATCCACATCAGGCGCGGATCCAGGATTTTTTGCAGGGGGGGGGTCTAGGTTTGATAAAAGGCACTGAACCAATTAAGGGGGGGGGTTGGGGGCCCTCCCCCATGAAAATTTGATAAATTAGATTCAATTTGGTGCATTCTGACGTATTTCCGAAAGGTAAATTCCAAAATTACAGGTCTAAAAGTCGCCAATAATATCGCATAAAAAATTTTCAAGTCTTGAATTTTCATTCAAATATATTTTTTTATGGAAATTAGGTCCAAAAAAAACATAAGAAAAAGACTCACTATAAAGTCAGACCGGTTGGGTTCTATGTGGTAAAAGGCAACCCTTTTTCTCTATATCTAGGATATATAGGATAATATTCTTGATTTATATAATAATATCACCCTAATATCTTTTTTTTTTTTTTTTTTGATGGAAGTTAATTGAAAAAATCTATGCTCCAACATCTTTTAAACATCAGAAAAGGTCTCACTATAAAGCGAGGACGATTGGGTTCTGTATGTGGTAAAAGGCAACCATTTGCTCTATATCGAGGATTTATAGGGTAATATTCCTCATTTATATTATAAAATCACCCTAATATCGTTTTTTATGGAAATTAATTGAAAACAAATGCTCCAACATTATTTAAACATCAGAGAAAGACTCACTATAAAGCTAGGACGATTGGGATCAATGAGTGGTATAAGGCAACGATTTTCTCTATATCTAGGATATATATTATGATATTCTTAATATATGTTATAACATCACCGTAATATCGTTTTTTTTTAATGGAAATTAATTGAAAAAAATACATTCAAACATCTTTTGAACATCAGAAAAAGACTCACTATAAAGCGAGGACGATTGGGTTCTATATGTGGTAAAAGACAACCATTTTCTCTATATCTAGGATATAAAGGATAATATTCTTAATTTATATATTCAAATCACCGTAATATCGTTTTTTGAATGGAAATTAATTGAAAAAAAAAATGCTCCAACATCTTTTAAACATCAAGAAAAGACTCACTATAAAGCGAGGACGATTGGGTTCTATATATGGTAAAAGGCAACCATTCTGTCTATATCTAGGATATATAGGATAATATTCTTAATTTATATAATCAAATCACCATAATATCGTTTTTAAATAGAAATTAATTGAAAAAAATGCAAAAAGACTCACAGTAAAGCGAGGACGATTGGGTTCAATGTGTGGTATAAGGCAACGATTTTCTCTATATCTAGAATATATAGGTTGATATTCTTAATTTATGTTATAAAATCATCGTAATATCGCTTTTTTAATGGAAATTAATTGACAAAAATATTGCAACATCTTTTAAACATAAGAAAAAAGACCCACTATAAAGCGAGGACGATTGGGTTCAATGGGTGATATAAGGCAACGATTTTCTCTATATTTAGGATATATAGGATAATATTGTTAATTTATATATTCAAATCACCTTAATATCTTTTTTGTTTTTTGACTGGAAATTAATTGAAAAAAATACTGCAACATCTTTTAAATATAAGAAATACACTCACTATAAAGCGAGGACGATCGGGTTCAATGTGTGATATAAGGCAACGACTTTCTCTAGGATGTATAGGATAATACTCTTAATTCATAAACATCACGGTAATATGTGGTATAAGGCAATCATCTTCTCTATATCTAGGATATATAGGATGATATCCTTAATTCATATAATAAAATCGCCCTAATATCAGGGTTTTTTTTATGAAAATTAATTGAAAAAAAAAAATACTCCACGATCCTTTAAACTTAAAAAAAAACTCACTACAAGGGCGAGGCCGACTGGGTTCAATGTAAGGTATAGGGCAACAATTTTCTTTATATCTGGGATATATAGGATGATATTCTTAATTTATGTTATAAGATCATCGTAATATCGTTTTTTTTTAATGGAAATTAATTGAAAAACATTAGAAAAAGACTCACTATAAAGCGAGGCCGATTGGGTTCTATATTATGTGGTAAAAGGCAACCATTTTCTCTATATCTAGGATACATAGGATAATATTCTTAATTTATATACTCATATCGCCCTAATATCGTTTCTTTTTTATGGAAATTAATTGAAAAAATACTCCACGATCCTTTATACATAAGATAAAAACTCGCTATAAAGCGAGGACGATTGGGTTCAATGTATGGTATAAGGCAACGATTTTCTCTATTTCGAGGATTTATAGGGTAATATTCCTCATTTATATAATAAAATCACCCTAGTATCGTTTTTTGAATGGATATTAATTGAAAAAAATACTCCAACATCTTGGATATATAGGATGGTATTCTTAATTTTTGTTATAAAACCACCGTAATATCGTTTTTTCTAAAGGAAATTAATTGAAAAACATTAGAAAAAGACTCACTATAAAGCGAGGCCGATTGGGTTCTATATTATGTGGTAAATGGCAACCATTTTCTCTATATCTAGGATACATAAGATAATATTCTTAATTTATATACTCATATCGCCCTAATATCGGGGGGTTTTTTTTTGGGGGGGGGGGGAAATTAATTGAAAAAATACTCCACGATCCTTTATACATAAGATAAAATTCGCTATAAAGCGAGGACGATTGGGTTCAATGTATGGTATAAGGCAACGATTTTCTCTATTTCGAGGATTTATAGGGTAATATTCCTCATTTATAGAATAAAATCACCCTAATATCGTTTTGTGAGTGGATATTAATTGAAAAAAATACTCCAACATCTTTAAAACATAAGAAAAAGACTCACTATAAAGCGAGGACGATTGGGTTCAATGTGTCATATAAGGCAACGATTTCCTCTTTATCTAGGATATATGGGATAATATTCTTAATTTATATAATAAAATCACCCTAATATCATTTTTATGAAAATTAATCGAAAAAACAAATGCTGCAACATCTTTTAAACACCAGAAAAAGACTCACTATAAAGCGAGCACGATTGGGTTCAATGTTTGGTATAAGGCAACGATTTTCCCTATATCTACGATATATAGGATGATATTCTTAATTTATATAAAATCAAATCAGAGTAACATCGTTTTTTTATGGAAATTACTCCAAAATCCTTTAAACAGACACTCTATACAGCGGGGCCAAAGAAATTTACAGGAAGATGCAATATCCGATTTAGCCTCTAATGAACTGTTAATCAATGATTTTCTCTGTTTCTAAGATATGCAGGATAATATTCTTAATTTATATAATAAAATCACGCTAATGCCATTATTTTATGGAAGTTAATTGAAAAATAAATACCCCCAAATCTTTCAAATATCAGTAAGAATCGAGTTCGATTGGATCCGATGTAATAGTGTGGTGATTTTCTCTATTTCTAAAGGGGGGGGGGGCATAGTGGTCTAAAGTGCCGCGCTTCGACCTCTAGCTGGCCGGTTACCTCTGGCTTGCGGCTGTGGTTTCGAGCCCAGGTGTGAGCGTATGTGGCATGGGGATAGGGGCGCCTTCTCAACCTCGTGGCTTTCCTCCGGGCACTACGAGCAAGCGAATTATTGAAATAAAATTGAACCATGTGGTAGTCCCGAAATGACCTAGTTTGTGTTGAGTGGACGTTAAACCCCATTTCTCTCTCTCTCTCTTTCTCCCTCTCTCTCTCCCTCTATTTCTAGGATAATATTATTAATTTATGATAAAAAGAATTACTCTAATATAATTATTTTATGGAGATTAATTGAAAGACATATCAAAATCTTTTAAACATAAGAAAAAGCCTCACTATAAAGAGAGACCGTTTTGGTTGTATTATTATATGGTCATAGTATAGCCTATACAGGATAATATTCTTAATCTATGACTATATAATAAAATCACTCTAATATCTTTATTTTATGGAAATTAATAGAAAGAAATACTCCAAATTTCTTTCAAATATAAGAAAAAGACTTAATATATAAAGCGAAACCGATGGGTTCTAATTATAGATAGATAGATAGATAGATAGATAGATAGTTTATTACATAAAACACCCATTTCGGGCAGCATGTAAATAGTACATATTATGCATACAACACAGACATACATGTACATAAAAAGTGAATATAAAATAGTAAAAGACTGTATGAAAAACATAAAAAGTGGATGAAAATTACATAACTTTGAGATGTACATTTACATGTATATATGTGTCGTATAAATATAATGCGATGATTTTCTCTATTTTTAGGACTCAAATTTCGTGATTTTATTTATGGAAATTACTTGAAAAAATATTCCAAAATCTTTTAATCTAAACAGACCCAATTACAGCGAGTCCGAACAAATATTTACAAGACCGTAGATCAAACATCTGAGTTTAGTTTCTACTATACATAATGTCAAGGCCGTATATCGAACTGTCAATCAAATTGACTGACATGTTCCTCGCTCTATATCTTACTCGCTTTATAAGATTTAGCATATTCTCATAGCAACCGGCAGTGATTTACCTTTGATTTACCAGACACTTTTTGTATATTGAACGTATTATACATGTCCGCCTGGGAAATCGCAAGCAAAACTGACTTTTGGTTGATGCTATACCGTATCTATCTAAATATAAAAAAGGGGAGGAGCTACCAATAACTAGATGAGCAGTAATTCTAACGCGTTTGTAGGCGGGAATTAAGAAGCATGACCACGCCTTGACATGATCGGTGAAGGTCGCGTTAGCAGCTCGCTTCACAAGCGAATTGCGATACCCATTTAACTACCGACAATTGTGATGTACAAGCTGTTTAATGCATTTAGGAAGCTGAGAAATAAAAGAAAGCGACAAAAGTACACGTGACGACACAATGTATAACTCGAAACACCAGGAATTTCAATGCACCAGGTAGGAAGTGTCTTTTGATATCGATATATACGGTCGTTTGGCCTGTAAATATGTCTTTCCATATTGTAAAATTGTAATACAATAATTGTACCGGGCGGTATTGGTCAGTGGGCGAGAATTGAGAAGTTCATCGAGATTTTCCGACGTTACTTCCTCTTGTCAGTGCTGATCGACGAAGGGTCTGACAGGGACAACTGTGTAGTCTTTCGGATGGGACGTAAAACAAAGGTTACGTCAATACATTGTCATTGATGTGCATGTGACGTAAAGGATCCCTTGGTTAATGGCGAAATGGCTCAAGTCAAACTGCGATTTCTTGTAGTTCAAAAAGATGAAAAACCAATGTTCAAATGTTGACATTTTTTCTGGATAGGGCATAAACTAGTAAAATGCAGTGGCATGCTATGCCATTACCTGAAGAGTGGCGTTAAAATTCCATTTTTATTTTTATTTTCACCTTCACCTAATTTGTAATGTTACGGTACCCAAGGTATCAATTGTTATTTGGCACTATTATTATTGACAGGGGTCATGGCTGATGGGTCAACGGACCTGAGAGTTGATAATGCCACATGCTTGGCAAGTTAAGCAAAGCTTAAATAGTCTAAGTAACAATGCATCTTTATAAAGCTTCATTTATTTACAATTTAATTTTGTTCTATTTTCTTTTTTCTTCAGGATGATGCTCTGATAGTCTATTAAAAAATCTAATGTCAAAGTAGAAATTGATGTAAGTGGTTTTATCCTTTGACAGCAATTCAGCCTATATTCTATAATACTAAAAATGATAAAGTACCCATCATTAGTTCCCAGTGTTGACTCATGTTAGTGAGTGGTGCAGAACATAGCGCCTGACAAGGACAACTGCCTAGTTGTTGGGATGCAAAGATTAACAGAGGTCCAGTGTACACATTGACGTGTATGTAAAAGTTCCTTTGCCAGTTGGAATTGGATATAAGTGTAGGCCGTAACACCACTGTCTAGGCAAAATATCCCTCATAGCAGTCAGAGCAGTACCTTGGACATTATACCTCATTTTATTTCTATAATATTGTGAGCCCCTAAGTCTCAGTGTGTAAAGTGTGGTTAGCAATAGCTAGACATGGTCATCCTGTGTTTGATAGCACCTATGTCCAGGCAAAAGAGAGAGAGAGAAATAAATGGGGTTTAACATCCACTCAACACAAACCAGGTCATTTTGGGACTAACATATGGTTTCATTTTATTTCAATAATTCGCTTGCGTGTATGGGTCTTTAGCAGCGGGAGGAAACCGGAGTGCCTGGAGGAAACCCACGTGGTTGAGAAGGCGCCCCTATCTCCATGCCACATACGCTCACACCAGGACTTGAAACCACAGTCGCAAGCCAGAGGTGACCGGCCAGCTAGAGGTCGAAGCGCGGCACTCTAGACCACTAGGCCATCACATGTCCAGGCAAAATTTCCCTCAAACCTCATTGCATGGGGTTTGCATGTTTTCATTAGCTCCATATTGGAAATTAAAACCCATTTAAGTTTATTTCATGTAGTAAATAACATTGACAATAACAATCGTTAACATTATAGGCGTGCGGTCCTGAGAAAAGAAAAGCAGAAAAGAGGCTGCAGATTTAACGTTGTCAGCAATAAGGTAATTTCTTGTTCTTGTAAAACCCTTTTATACTGAGCCGAATATAGTACGAGGTTTGTCCGCCCGGATTTCATTTACAAAGCATTATCTCATAAACCATTTAACGTAACTTTCAGACTGGTTATTTTGGGTTTTTCCTGGGTTTTCTGGATTCTTCTGGTGCTAAAGACTCCCAATGCGCAAGCAAATTGTTGAAATCCTGATTCTCCTGGTTCCCTTCCACTCCTAATATTGAACCCTATGTTACTCCCAAATGACCTAGTTTGTGTCATGTGGAGGTGTATTTATAAAATTTCATTACATTGTGTTGTAAACCTGCATCTGGAACTGTCTCCAATTTGATGATTCTTTGATGGTAGTGGTGGTAATTTGTAATTTTAGTTAATTTATGTACACTTACACTATGATTAAATTCATTTATTAAAGAAGACTATTTACCATTATTCTTTCAGGCACTGGGATTCCAATTAGTTGTATATCTATGTACAAAACTATTAAAAAGAAGATTCAAGAAAAACTCTCTATTTGCAATGCTACATTTACCATATCTCCAGAATTGCAACTTCCGTGTTTATAATCTTGACAATTTATATGCAACATTTTGTTGAAAGAATCCACAGTATTTGTTGTGGTGAACAAAATAAATATATGCTGTGGAGAGGCAAATTTTATGTTGACCAAATATGAAAATAAAGTTATACATCTGCATGTTTCAATCACTCTTTTTGTTATGCCTCTTTTCTTTTGCAAATTAAGGTCCCAATGTTTTCTGCGGTATGGGGAAATGCTGCATTTGGGCCCAATCTGATGTAAAGAAATGAAATGGGGTTTAACATCCTAGTTTCTACACCTACCTGGCATATTAGGACAGGTATACACCATGCAGTGTGATATGATTGAAATTCCAAGCACCCACCCCCTTCTCCTTCCTAACCTATTCACAAGAGAGAACAACATCGGAAAAGCATGCCATTATGACCTTTGCAAAATACTATTCTTTATTTCAAATTCCAAGCCCCCCCCCCCTCCGTCCTAACCTATTAGGGGGAACAACATTGGAAAAGCATGCCATGATGACCTTTGTCAGTCTACACTGAGTGGAACACTGAGCCACCGTGGCCCCTCTAAAGGAAACACCCAGTGTGTAGGTTAATATTTTCTGTAACACAAGAAAGCATAACACTTTATGATGAATTTATCATACAAAATCCTCCTATAAGAACCAAGCTGAAAACAAATGCTATTGTCATGGCTGTTGTGACCAAAATATTCTGCTCTGCTGAATAATCTAACAACAATTCCTGCTGTTGGGACTAATCTATATAAAATTCTCCTGTGGTATCTTTTCTGACGAAAAATTCTATTTTGTGGCTATCTACCGAAAAATTTTGCTGTGATGGATAATCTAATGAAATTCCTGATATGATGGATAATCTAAAAGAAAAATCCTGCTGTTTAAACCAATCTATAGAAAATCCTGCTGTTGGAACCAAGCTAAAAACTAATTTTGCTGTATATGGCTGTTGTGGCGAAAATATGCTGCTGTCATGGCTATTGTGACGAAAATATTCTGCCTTCTTGGATTTTCTAACGGCAATTCCTGCTCTGCTGAATAATCTAACCACAATTCCTGCTGTTGGCACCAATCTATAGAAAATTCTGCTGTGATAGCCATTTTGACGGAAAGTCTGTTTTGGTGGCAGGGGCGTGGTGAGGGCAATTATTGAGAAGAAATTATGAGTAACAAAAAAGATTTTGGCACAAAAACCCTTTTACTGACCGCGGAGCCCGCGGTGGGGGGTCCGGGGGGCCCTCCCCCCTTGAAAATTTCGAAAATTTGAAGCTCAGAAACGCAATCTCCAGCAATCCGAGACAAGAAATACGGTAATAAAATATGATTAAATTTTCCAACTTGACTCTTTCAAAATTTTTTTAATTGGGTCAGATGAAACAATTTTTCCACTTACAAATGTTTTTCATTTTTTGAGTAATTTGATTGTGATTTTGGCGCAAAAACTTTTTGGCGCATGAGTATGGCTACTCATGAACTCATTCTCACCACGCCCCTGTTTGGTGGTTATCTGCCAAATAAGATAATCTTACGAAATTCCCGATATGATGGATAATCTGAAGAAAAATCCAGCTGTTTAACCCAATCTATAGAAGATATCCAAGCCGAAAACAACTTCTGCTGTCATGGCTATTGTGATAAAAATATTCTGCTCTAATCGCTATAATCTAACGAAATTCCTTATTTGATGGATAATCTGAAGAAAAATCCATCTGTTTAAAGCAATCTATAAAAGATATCCAAGCCGAAAACAACTTCTGCTGTCGTGGCTATTGTGATAAAAATATTCTGCTGTAATCGCTATTGTGACGAAAATTTCAGCTCTGTTGAATAATCTAACCACAATTCTTCCAGTTAGAAAATTCTGCTGTGATAGTTATTCTGACGAATAAGTCTGCTGTGTTGGCTATTCTGCCGAATAAATCTGTTGTGATGGATATTCTAACGAAATTCCTTATAGGATGGGTAATCTGCTGTTTAAACCAATCTATAGAAAATTCTGCTGTTTAAACCAATCTATAGAAAATCCTGCTGTTGGAACCAAGCTAAGAAAAATTTTGCTGTATATGACTGTTGTGATGAAAACATTCTGCTGTCATGGCTATTGTGACGGAAATATTCTGCTGGCATGGATTTTCTAACGACAATTCCTGCTTGCAGAATAATCTAACCACAATTGCTGCTGTTGGGACCAATCAATAGAAAAATCTGCTGTGATAGCTCTTCTGACGAAAATTTGTTTTGCTGGCTATCTGTCGAATAATATTGAATCCCAAACTTAGGCTGCCTATCTCAAGCTAGCTCCGTCTGAGAATAACATCCTCGGAAGTCTGACGTAGGTGGATCGCTGTGTGCAGTATAATAATATTGCTGTGATGAATAGTCTAACGAAAATTCCAGCAGTTTAAAACAATCTATAGAAAATATGCAAGCAGAAAACAACTTATGCTGTCATGGCTATTGGGGTAAAAATATTCTGCTATAATCGCTATTCTGAAGACAATTTCCGCTCTGTTGAATAATCTAACCACAATTCTTCCAGTTAGAACCAATCTGTAGAAAATTATGCTGTGATAACTATTCTGCTGTGCTGGTTATTTTGCCGAATATACCTTATGTGATGGATATTCCAACGAAATTCCTTGTACGATGGATAATCTATAGAAAAATCCTGCTGTTTAAACCAATCTATAGAAAACCCTGCTGTTTAAACCAATCTATAGAAAATCCTGCTGTTTAAACCAAGCTAAGAAAAATGTTGCTGTATATGATTGTTGTGGCGAAAATATGCTGCTGTCATGGCTATTGTGACGAAAATATTCTGCCTTCTTGGATTTTCTAACGGCAATTCCTGCTCTGCTGAATAATCTAACCACAATTCCTGCTGTTGGGACCAATCTATAGAAAATTCTTCTGTGATAGCTATTTTGACGAAAAGTCTGTTTTGGTGGTTATCTGCCAAATAAGATAATCTTACGAAATTCCCGATATGATGGATAATCTGAAGAAAAATCCAGCTGTTTAACCCAATCTATAGAAGATATCCAAGCAGAAAACAACTTCTGCTGTCATGGCTATTGTGATAAAAATATTCTGCTGTAATCGCTATTGTGACGAAAATTCCAGCTATGTTGAATAATCTAACCACAATTCTTCCATTTAGGACCAATCTATAGAAAATTCTGCTGTGGTAGCTATTCTGGCGAAAAAGTCTGCTGTGCTGGCTATTCTGCCGAATAGAACTGTTGTGGTGGATATTCTAGCGAAATTCCTTATACGATGGATAATCTAAATAAAAATCCTGCTGTTTAAACCAATCTATAGAAAATCCTGCTGTTTAAACCAATCTATAGAAAATCCTGCTGTTTGAACCAGGCTAAGAACAAATTTTGCTGTATATGGCTGTTGTAATGAAAATATTCTGCTGTCATGGCTATTGTGATGAAAATATTCTGCTGTCGTGGATTTTCTGACGACAATTCCTGCTCTGCTTCTGCTGTCTTGGCTATTGGGGTAAAAATATTCTGCTGTAATGGCTATTCTGACGAAAATTTCAGCTCTGTTGAATAATCGAACCACAATTCTTCCAGTTAGGACCAATATATAGAATATTCTGCTGTGATAGCTATCCAGACGAAAAAGTCTGCTATCCTGGCTATTCTGCCGAATAAACCTGTTGTGGTGGATATTCTAACGAAATTCCTTATACGATGGATAATCTAATGAAAAATCCTGCTGTTTAAACCAATCTGTAGAAAATTCTGCTGTTTAAACCAATCTATAGAAATTCCTGCTGCTTGAACTAAGCTAAAAACAAATTTTGCTGTATATGGCTGTTGTGATGAAAATATTCTGCCGTCATGGCTATTATGACGAAAATATTCTGCTGTCATGGATTTTCTAACGACAATTCCTGCTCTGCTGACTAATCTAACCACAATTCCTGTTGTTGGGATGAATATATAGAAAATTCTGCTGTGATAGCTATTCTAACGAAAAATTCTGTTTTGGTGGCTATCTATCGAATAATATTGCTGTGGTAAATAATCTTACGAAATTCCTGATATGATGGATAATCTTAAGAAAAATCCAGCTGTTTAAACCAATCAATAGAAAATCCTGCAGTGAAAACCAAGCAGAAAACAACTTCTGCTGTCATGGCTATTGTGGTAAAAATATTCTGCTGTAATCGCTATTGTGACGAAAATTCCCGCTTTGTTGAATAATCTAAACACAATTCTTCCAGTTAGAACCAATCTATTTGAAAATCCTGCTGTTTAAACCAATCTATAGAAAATCCTGCTGTTTAAACAAATCTATAGAAAATCCTGGTGTTAGAACAAAACTAAAAACAAATTTTGCAGTTATGCTTTTGTGATGAAAATATTCTGCTGTCATGGCTATTGTGACGAAAATATTCTGCCTTCGTGGATTTTCGAACGGCAATTCCTGTTCTGCTGAATAATCTAACCACAATTCCTGCTGTTGGGATTAGTCTATAGAAAATTTTGCTGTGATAGCTACATGTATTCTGACCAAATATTCTGTTTTGGTGGCTATCTGTCGAATAATATTGCTGTGATGAATAATCTAACGAAATTCCTGATATGATGGATAATCTGAAGAACATTCCAGCTGTTTAAACCAATCTATAGAAAATATGCAAGCAGAAAACAACTTCTGCTGTCATGGCTATTGGGGTAAAAATATTCTGCTGTAATCGCTATTCTGACGAAAATTTCAGCTATGTTGAATAATCTAACCACAATTCTTCCAGTTAGGACCAATCTGTAGAAAATTCTGCTGTGATAGCTATCCTGCAGAATAAGTCTGCTGTGCTGGCTATTCTGCCGAATAAACCTAGTGATGGATATTCTAACGAAATTCCTTGTATGATGGATAATCTAAAGGAAAATCCTGCTGTTTAAACCAATCTATAGAAAATCATGCTGTTTAAACCAATCTATAGAAAATCATGCTGTAGGAGCCAAGCTAAAAACAAATTTAGTTGTATATGGCTGTTGTGATGAAGACATTCTGCTGTCATGGCTATTGTGACGAAAATATTCTGCTGTGATGGATTTTCTAACGACAATTCCTGCTCTGCTGAATAATCTAACCACAATTCCTGTTTTTTGGACCAATCTATAGAAAATTCTGCTGTGATAGCTAATCTGACGAAAAATTCTGTTTTGGTGGCTATCTGCCGAATAATATTGCTGTGATGAATAATCTAACGAAATTCCTTATTTGATGGATAATCTGAAGAAAAATCCAGCTTTTTAAACCAATCTATAGAAGATATCCAAGCAGAAAACAACTTCTGCTGTCATGGCTATTGTGATAAAAATATTCTGCTGTAATCGCTACTGTGACGAAAATTTCAGCTCTGATGAATAATCTAACCGCAATTCTTCCAGTTAGGACCAGTATATAGAAAATTCTGCTGTGATATCCGTCCTGCAGAGTAAGTCTGCCGTGCTGGTTATTCTGTCGAATAAACCTATTGTGATGGATATTCTAACGAAATTCCTTATATGATGGATAATCAAAGGAAAAATCCCGCTGTTTAAACCAATCTATAGAAAATACTGCTGTTTAAAACAATCTATAGAAAATCCTGCTGTTAGAACCAAACTAAAAACAAATTTTGCAGTTA
Source organism: Patella caerulea (assembly GCA_036850965.1). NCBI lineage: Eukaryota > Metazoa > Mollusca > Gastropoda > Patellidae > Patella > Patella caerulea. The sequence goes on from JAZGQO010000007.1 coordinate 42,244,298, forward strand.
TGCTTTTGTGATGAAAATATTCTGCTGTCATGGCTATTGTGACGAAAATATTCTGCCTTCGTGGATTTTCTAACGGCAATTCCTGTTCTGCTGAATAATCTAACCACAATTCCTGCTGTTGGGACTAGTCTATAGAAAATTCTGCTGTGATAGCTATTCTGACGAATTATTCTGTTTTGGTGTCGAATAATATTGCTGTGATGAATAATCGAACGAAATTCCTGATATGATCGATAATCTGAAGAACATTCCAGCTGTTTAAACCAATCTATAGAAAATATGCAAGCAGAAAACAACTTTTGCTGTCATGGCTATTGGGGTAAAAATATTCAGCTGTAATCGCTATTCTGACGAAAATTTCAGCTTTGTTGAATAATCTAACCACAATTCTTCCAGTTAGGACCAATCTGTAGAAAATTCTGCTGTGATAGCTATCCTGCAGAATAAGTCTGCTGTGCTGGCTATTCTGCCGAATAAACCTAGTGATGGATATTCTAACGAAATTCCTTGTATGATGGATAATCTAAAGGAAAATCCTGCTGTTTAAACCAATCTATAGAAAATCATGCTGTTTAAACCAATCTATAGAAAATCTTGCTGTAGGAACCAAGCTAAAAACAAATTTAGCTGTATATGGCTGTTGTGATGAAGACATTCTGCTGTCATGGCTATTGTGACGAAAATATTCTGCTGTCATGGATTTTCTAACGACAATTCCTGCTCTGCTGAATAATCTAACCACAATTCCTGTTTTTTGGACCAATCTATAGAAAATTCTGCTGTGATAGCTAATCTGACGAAAAATTCTGTTTTGGTGGATATCTGCCGAATAATATTGCAGTGATGAATAATCTAACGAAATTCCTTATTTGATGGATAATCTGAAGAAAAATCCAGCTTTTTAAACCAATCTATAGACGATATCCAAGCTGAAAACAACTTCTGCTGTCATGGCTATTGTGATAAAAATATTCTGCTGTAATCGCTACTGTGACGAAAATTTCAGCTCTGATGAATAATCTTACCGCAATTCTTTCAGTTAGAAAATCCTGCTGTTTAAACCAATCTGTAGAAAATCCTGCTGTTGGAACCAAACTAAAAACAAATTTTGCAGTTATGCTTTTGTGATGAAAATATTCTGCTGTCATGGCTATTGTGACGAAAATATTCTGCCTTCATGGATTTTCTAACGGCAATTCCTGTTCTGCTGAATAATCTAAACACAATTCCTGCTGTTGGGACTAGTCTATAGAAAATTCTGCTGTGATAGATATTTTGACGAAAAAACTGTTTTAGTGGTTATCTGCCGAATAACATTGCTGTGATGGATAATGTAACGAAATTCCTGATATGATGGATAATCTGAAGAAAAATCCAGCTGTTTAAACCAATCTATAGAAGATATCCAAACTGAAAACAACTTCTGCTGTCATGGCTATTGTGATAAAAATATTCTGCTGTAATCGCTATTGTGAAGAAAATTCCAGCTCTGTTGAATAATCTAACCACAATTCTTCAATTTAGGACCAATCTATAGAACATTCTGCTGTGATAGCTATTCTGACGAAAAAGTCTGCTGTGTTGGCTATTCTGCCGAATAAACCTGATGTGATGGATATTATAACGAAATTCCTTATATGATGGATAATCTAAAGTAAAATCATGCTGTTTAAACCGAACTATAGAAAATCTTTCTGTTGGAACCAAGCTAAAAACATTTTTTGATGTTAGCTGTTGTGATGAAAATATTATGCTGTCATGGCTATTGTGACGAAAATATTCTGCCTTCATGGATTTTCTAACGGCAATTCCTGCTCTGCTGAATAATCTAACCACAATTCCTGCTGTTCGGACCAATCTATAGAAAATTCTGCTGTGATAGCTATTTTGACGAAAACACTGTTTTAGCGGTTATCTGGCGAATAACATTGCTTTGATGGATAATCGAACGAAATTCCTGATATGATGGATAATCTGAAGAAAAATCCAGCTGTTTAAACCAATCTATAGAAGATATCCAACCTGAAAACAACTTCTGCTGTCATGGCTATTGTGATAAAAAATATTCTGCTGTAATCGCTATTGTGACGAAAATTCCAGCTCTGTTGAATAATCTAACCACAATTCTTCAATTTAGGACAAATCTATAGATTATTCTGCTGTGATAGCTATTCTGACGAAAAAGTCTGCTGTGCTGGCTATTCTGCCGAATAAACCTGTTGTAAGGATATTCTAACGATATTGCTTATATGATGGATAATCTAAAGAAACATCCTGTTTAAAACAATCTATAGAAAATACTGCTGTTTAAACCAATCTATAGAAAATCCTGTTGTTTAAACCAATCTATAGAGAAATCTGCTGTTGGAACCAAACTAAAAACAAATTTTGCAGTTATGCTTTTGTGATGAAAATATTCTGCTGTCATGGCTATTGTGACGAAAATATTCTGCCTTCGTGGATTTTCTAACGACAATTTCTGCTCTGCTGAATAAACTAACCACAATTCCTGCTGTTGGGACTAGTCTATAGAAAATTCTGCTGTGATAGCTATTTTGACGAAAGTACTGTTTTTGTGGTTATCTGCCGAATACCATTGCTGTGATAGATAATGTAACGAAATTCCTGATATGATGGATAATCCGAAGAAAAATCCAGCTGTTTAAACCAATCTATAGAAGATACCCAAGCAGAAAACAACTACTGCTGTCATGGCTATTGTGATAAAAATATTCTGCTGTCTGTTATAACCGCTACTGTGACGAAAATTTCAGCTCTGTTGAATAATCTAACCATAATTCTTCCAGTTAGGACCAATCTGTATAAAATTCTGTTGTGACAGCTATTCTGACTAATAAGTCTGCTGTGCTGGCTATTTTGTCGAATAAACCTGTTGTGATGGATATTCTAACGAAATTCCTTATATGATGGATAATCTAAAGGAAAATGATGCTGTTTTAACCAATCTATAGAAAAGCATGCTGTTTATACCAATCTATAGAAAATCTTGCTGTTGGAACCAAGCTAAAAACAAATTTAGCTGTGTATGGCTGTTGTGATGAAAATATTCTGCTGTCGTGGCTGTTGTGATGAAAATATTCTACTGTGATGGATATGCTAATGACTATTCCTCCTCTGCTGAATATACTAAATAATCTAATGACAAGTCCTGCTGCGGGAACAATCTATAGAAAATTCTGCTGTGATAGCTATTCTGATGAAAAATTCTGTTTTGGTGGCTATTATGCCGAATAATTCTGCTGTTCTGATGATTAATCTAACCACAATTCCTGATACGAATGATAATCTTCGAAAAAATAATGTTGTTGGGTGCAATGTATAGAAAATCCTGCTGAGAACGAATTATTCATGTCGGGACCAATCGATAGAAAATTCAGCTGTGATAGCTATTTTGACCCAAAATTTGTGATGGCTATTGTGCCGAATAATTCTGCTATGATGGATAATAATCTAAAGAAAGAAATTCCTGATATAATTGATATTCTAAAGAATCGAACGGAAATCCTGATGTGATGGATATCTAAACCAAAACCCTCTGTTGGGACCAATCTATAGAAAATCGTGTTGTGGGAACTAATCTGAAAACAAATTGTGCTGTGATGGCTATTCCGACGAAAAATTCTGCTGGGCCGAACATTCGCAGTTTCTGTAAGACTCTTATGGGGGCTGTTTTAGTATTCAACTGTATGTTTTATAGAATAATATTCCATGCAGTATAAAAAACCCGTTTTAAAACGTTTATTTAAAGCCGCTTTAACAGACACTGCATACAACTGATATGTCCATAATTTGGTTGTTGGTTTTTTTTGTGTTTTTTTTATACGATTACATTGTCACTTTGTAAAGTGCCCCTAAACACGGAATATGAAAGGGGCCACTATAAATATGCTGTAATAATAATAATAAATATGATGTAATAGTAATAAATATGCTGTAATAATTTAGTAATAAATATACTGTAGTAATCTAGAGAAAATCTTATTGTTGAGACTAATCTATTAAACATCCTGCTGTGAGTGCCAATCAGAACCATTATAAATAATTACTGCTTTGGGGGGTGGAGTGGGGCAATCTTTAGAGAATAATGGTGGGGGCATTAATCTTAAGAAAAATTTTGCTGTGAAAGCCAAACTGAACAAAGCACTCTCAGACTTTAGATTATAATTTACTCAAAATTGTTCGCCTTATTTTAACTAAAATATAGCCCTGTATAAAACCTTGGCTGTTTTAATGTATCAAATAGGCATACATGAATAAGAAACAATGTGCAAAGTTTTGAGTTTGGGGTTCAAAGATATTTCTTATAAACAGTAATTGAAAGTTGAGTAAATTATTAACTTAAGCCTGAGAATGCTTAGTGAACTCAAGGCCCGACGTGATGGATAATCTAAAGAAAACTTTGTTGTGGGGGCTAATGCGAATAAAAATTCTGCTGTGACTGGCAATCTATATAAAATCATTGGGACCATAGAAATACTAATATTATTATAACATGCAATATTTAAAAAATCGTGCCGTGGGCGCTAATAAATAAATCATGTTGTTGGGACCAATGGAGAAAATACTGCTGGGGACATTCTAAATAAAAACAATCCTGCTGTGAAAGCCAATATAACTATGGTGTGTGTGTGTGTGTGTGTGTGGATGTGGGGTGGGGGGTATAGAAAAATTAAAACATTGAATGTTTATCTATTTCTTTCGTGACTTTTTGTGCATGTGCGGGGAGGGGGATTAATGACATTATGGGCCAAAGACAGATTGTCAAAGTTACGGATATAAATATGGCTATATTAGTTTATGGTTCTACAATGTACTTTAAATTCGTGGCCTGGAATAGCAGTAGAACAGGTTTTAACATTTATGTGGTCTGCGTCCAGTTGTTAGAATTATTTCCCTTGATATTTCTAAGGTGAAGGCTGACAGCTGTCAATCATTCTGCACTGGTGTGTATGATGCCTGTCACTTTGTGGTAGCTCTGAAAGAGTGCTAACCCTGACTTTTGATGGCGTCACGGAAAAACAAGACAAGATGGGGGCCTTTTTTTACCGGGGCTATTGTTTTTCTTTAATTTATCGATTTATTAATTAAATAAGTCGTGTTACTTTTATCCAAATGAAGTATTTTCATCCAAAGTATAATGAATCGCACTTCACAAGCTTGAAAGCAATTTTTGGCTAATGAATAAAATAATTGTATCGCATTTACAGCGATTTCAATCGCTTTTTGCGATGCGATACCGCTTAAATTGAACCCTGTTACTATACAACCCAACACTATACAGAAATGAGATAATTTCTTAGACCCATTTCTCCATCAATAAGCCACATGCTGTCAATTATTTTCTTAGGCAGTGGATTTTTCAAAAAAGCGTTGAAAAGAGAAAATTTTTCCATACATGTTAACTTCTTAGCCTAGGAAATTCTTGTACTTAAGTTCATATATGTCTAATCTATACAATCCAGATAAACCGGGGTTTGATCCATATAAGAGGGCATATTGATTTTTTATACGCCCACGTTTTCATGTGGACGTATATTGTCGTCGCCCCTGTTCGTCCGTCCGTCCTTCCGGACAGGGGCGACAAAAATATACGTCCACATGAAAATGTGGGCGTATAAAAAGTGTGTGTGGTACGATACCCTTGGGGTCGGGACATTCACCAAAATAAAAAGTTGCTATCCTTACAGTATAAGCAATAAATATTGTTAGTTCCAAGATGATACGTTTAGAATTCCAGCCTGTTAGACAAAAAATTAGGTGTGGCTATGACTCTGAGGGTTGGACATGGACCAAGTACAACCCTATATTGGATCATTCCGAATTGGATCCAAATCTGTTCATAATTGCTTCCTGTATATCATTTACAGACAAAATTTCAACAAAACGTGGGGGTGCAGGCCCGTAGCCAGCAGTGAAGTTTTTAGGTGGGGCACACCCGTTAAAGTCTATAGTAGAGTATTTCAGAGTTATGGTTGGAAAATTTTCTTTCGGGGGGGGGGGGGGGGGCAAAACATTTTTTCAGGGGGGGGCATTGCCACCCCCTGGCTACGGGCCTGGGGGGTGGCACCGCCAAAACGGAAGGTGTGGGAGTGTCGGGGAGGATTGTGCCGTCCTTAAGAATAAGGAATAAGTATACCAAGTTCTAAGATAATCCATTCAGAATTGTGGCCTTTGGGCAATAAAGGGAAAAATTGGGCGTGGCTCTGCCCCTGGGCATCAGGGCATTCACCAACATCATAAGTTGGCTATAAGGAATATGTACATGCCAACCAGGCCCGTAGCACACCCGTTACAGTATTTAAGAGTAAGGTTGGCAAATTTTCTTTCGGGGGGGGGGGGGGGCATTGCCCCCCGCCCTTGCCACCCCCTGGCTACGGGCCTGATGCCAAGTACCAAAGATGATCCATTCAGAATTGCAACCTGTAAACACCGTTCCTTCGAAACTCAGTAATTCCCGAAAATTTACGCCCGTTGTGTTTACACGTGACTAATTAGCATTGTTCAATCAGAGGTCCTGGCACCATAGATCGTATATAATAAGCAAACATGGCAGAAAGAGACAAGTTTACAGCCTTTGAATTTTTTTTTTTTTTTTCAATTGAGAAACGCACGGAAAACCAAACAAAACAGCAATTGAAGCAGTTTTGGGAACTAATTAAGATGTGTTTATTTGCACGAAAAACGTCAGTGGCAAGTCTCTTTGCTATGAATGTGTTCCGATAATTCTCTGATAGTTTTAACAAAGGAATCCGTAGGCTCCCAACCTGGGCTTGTTACCCAATCAAACTGAAATATGCAGGGTATTACGTGAAGGGCTGGATAAGATCCCGTTGCAGGTTGGACAATCACTAAAAAATAGGGGTCATCAGACAGAGTTGGGTATCTGGTAACTAGGTGTATGAGAGGAATTACCTGTTTGGTCCAACTAATGCCCCAAATTTTGTCTGCCCAAATCAGTTATTGTCTGAATAACAGGTCATCCAACTTTGGTTCCAAAATTGCCTATTTTTGGCTTATTTTTCTATTGAAAAGTATATTTCCAAATTTCCAGGTCGGTATCAACTGAATCAATCTAATATGTTGTGGGGTAGATAACAAACCTTATCTCTCCACCCTCCGTGTTTCGAGATAAGATTTTTGGCCCATAGACTCCAACGTAGCACATCCCGTCATGATTCACTCCCACTGCGATTAAACAAAATAGACAATATTTTTCATCAAAACGACGATTGATTATTGTTATTTATAATATTTCCGCCACACCCAACTACAATTAAGCATTTCATCCTACCTGAAACGGGTACAAATCGTCGTATTTAAAATCGAGGCGTTAAGCCGTTACTAAGACCACCATCTTTTTTAAACGGCATATTTTGATGACTGTCATCATGAAGGTGGGGCTAAATGTGAGGCTTTGATATCAGCCAATCAAAAGCAATTTTGGACCTGATAATAAATGGCAATTGGCAACATAGATCGTATCTGTAAGGATGTGGTAAACGGGGCGTGTAGTGTTGGCGCATGTACAAATTAGTGTAACTATGAAAGAATTTTGATGGCGATGAATGTCGAACAAAAACGCTTCATTACTTTAAACGCGAATATTTAGAGTTAGGCGATAGTTTTGCCACTACATTGCCCTCTGTAAGTTTAGTCATAATAGCATAAACTTATCTTATTTTAAAGATGTTACATGTATTTATAAAAAAATTGAGTTTGCCACGTCAAACTGAAGGCTCCCAATCGTAGCTAAAAACAAAAACATCAGTATTATCTCAACGTTTTTAGCTACGTTCTCGTACCTAGTTGTGGGGATGTATCTGGGTACTAACCCATCTTACAGAAAAAAATGGGTCTAAATCCCGGACCCAAGGGTTATCACCCCCTGAATGGTGCTCTTGCGGACATGCTTCAGCCTAAATAAAGACATGCACACACACAAGTACAATATAAGCAGATTTAGCTCTTGCATAATGTATGTTTAAATATTGGATATCAGAAGCCCATCCTTTTCCGGTAAGATCACAACATAAATGTTGATTTAACTTGACAAATAATTCATGTTTTCTATGTGTCAAAGTTATGTGGCTTTAGCCCCATGTGTTTCTTGTTTAGTAATGTACGTTTAAAATGAAAAGGGACCTGGGACCCAGCTTCACTGAGCATACATAAAGTTACTACACAGTTCTTTTCTTGTTTTAAATGGCTCCACTCGAGAGATCGATTACCCGCCGTGGCCTGAACTAGGTCATCTTGAGGCTTGTGTGGACGAAATCCGTCATTGGATGCGTGTTAATATTGCTCGCACTGAACGATGGAAAAACAAAAGTTCTGTGCCACCTTTCACCCCTCTTTAAAAATATGACTTTCCGGTCTGTCATGAACAATTGGGGAGGTACACGTCTGATACAGATTTGGTGTGAAATCTTGGGGTGTTGATGGATTTGAAGGGAACCATGGATACTCATATCACTAATTACTATCATAGGGTAACCAATGCCTTAAATTGCAGCACATTCAGACTATTCAGAGTGCTGCTGCTCGCATGTTGGAGCGTCATGCTGAGCCATATTGATGGTTACCAACTTGAGTTCTGTGGCCAGTTTACACTATAAACCGCAGATTGCCTCGTTTGGCATTTCTGTCCAAACGAGGTAAAACAAATGCCTCGTTGTCTGGAGTTCCAAAACAAGTTTTTTTTTTTAAATTGCCCTGTTTTTGGAAAGAGGTATTTTGTTCAGAACGAGGCTTGGTAAAAATGTCTCGTTTACTAAACATGTTTTTTTCAAGATAGTTATTAGCAGTATTTCTTATCAGCGAATTTGTAAAAATTAAAATTTATGTTATTTAATACGAAAATAAAACCAGTCCAAACTATGATATTATAATCAGAGAAATAGACAAGACTACACGCAATTGATGTAGGTGTAAAGCAACATCAGCTACCTTGATTTATTGGCCCAATCAGTTATAGGTGTTAAGAAACAACTGTGGTGTTGTGACGATTACTTGGGGCCAATAAATTAATCAAGGTAGCTATGTGTCTGTAATAGTTTTACACCTAACTTATTAATCAAAAAAGCATATAATTTCATTTCTTATTTCCAATACGCCAGTTTATTATTTATATTTATTGTAAAAAAATTACTTGACTATAGCATTGACTGTTTCTGTTGAAACCCCATAACATTGCACAAAATATTATTGGAGCAAAATTACATAAACGCGCAGCGATGAATTTGTTGGCTTATACCAATTGTCAATTAAATGGGAAATATAGTACAGTTGTTTCTTAACACCTATAGTCAAGTTATTTCATTTCTTATTCCCAATACGCCAGTTTATTATTTATATTTATTGTAAAAAATAACTTGACTATTATAGCATTGACTGCTTCTGTCGAAACCCCATAACATTGCACAAAATATTATTGGAGCAAAATTACAGTTAGGTGTAAAACTATTGCAGACACATAGCTACCTTGATTAATTTATTGGCCCCAATAAATTGTCACAACACCACAGTTGTTTCTTAACACCTATAACTGATTGGGCCAATAAATCAATCAAGGTAGCTGATGCTGCTTTACACCTACATCTATGGTGTGTATTCTTGTCTTGTCTATTTCTCTGATTATAATATCATAGTTTGGACTGGTTTTATTTTCGTATTAAATAACATAAATTTTAATTTTTACAAATTCGCTGATAGGAAATACTGCTAATAACTATCTTGAAAAAAACACGTTTAGTCAACGAGGCATTTTTACCAAGCCTCGTTCTGAACAAAATACCTCGTTCCAAAAACAGGGTAATTTAAAAAATCTCGTTTTGGAACTCCAGACAACGAGGCATTTGTTTTACCTCGTTTGGACAGAAATGCCAAACGAAGCAATCTGCTGTTTATAGTGTTAGGGTCATCTGTATAATTTTTAAGTTGATCCATCACACAATATCTGTGCCACTCAATCTCACTGATATCTACACAGAAGACAAAATAACTATGTGTATTTTGAATATATCTATTAATCATCTGACGATTATATAAATACATGTATACAGAAAAGATCTCAATAAACTAACAGAAATTATTTTTTGCATAAAAAGCATATTAAAGCGCTTATAGATAAGACTAATAGTACTGGTACATTTGTTTACAAACAAGTTAGATTATGATATAATCATTATGAATATAAAAGGATTTGTAGTTAGATGCTTCTAATATATTATACATATTTCGAGTTAAATTATGTTACAACTCCAATAGTATACTTCTACCTAATCATAGTTAAAAAAAATGGATCTACTAAACCTTTCCCCCTTCACTCCATGTCCTCTGCGGATGATATTGAATGTCTTTGTAAATACCGAACAGAAAACCTAAATGACATTCCTTTAACAAATTCAATATTGACCACTTCACAATAAAGAAATTCGCAAGAGATTCAAAATCCGAAATGGTAAAACAAAATCTAACAGAGCAGGACGTTTATTAAATAAAATCGAAGAAATTGTCCTGTTGATGAATTTATTTTTTTCTCTTATTGCCAGTCCTAAAAGACAGTAAGTTATTTCAATACATATACTTTAGCTATTGGTCCTAATTTAACGAGGTTGCCAGGGAACAAAAGATAAATTCACAGCAGCTAAATCGTGAGAGCTGTCCACAAAGGTTGTGACTCTAAATCTTTTGTACTGTCGGCCTTTACAAGTCAAACTAAAGAGTCCACAGGATTTTTAAATAAATGTGATGAAGAGAAAATGTAATTATTGGGTTCTCCTAAACGTAAATATATATATTTACACATTACATACTTATCATTAAATATGACCATATTTAAATCAATATTGATCACCTCCATTATACCCTGGTGGTTAAAAACTATGCAATACTTTGTTATATATTATTCTGCCAATGAATCTAATTTTGCTATGTTAAAGGAACTTAGTCTCTTAACTCAATATTTTCCATAATATTCGAAATTAAAAACACAGTTTCAATCAATACTGATGTTGTTATCTTGCCGTGAGTCTATAGGATTCTAATATCCAATATTTGAGACACAATACATTTCATTATCAGTAGCCTAAACAAGTTTATAATTCTTTGGTTTCAGGTATTGAAGACCAAACTAAATACATTTACCTTCATATTAAAATACAAATAAATTAAACAAACATTATGCAAGAGCATAATCTGCCTATTGTATGCCTGAAATGTTATAAAAACTATTAATTAGACATTAATTAACTTATCCAGACCATAATCAACTCCCGAGACTAGCAGGATAGTTTTGTTGGATTGTATTGTAGTTCGATTTGCTATAAAATTTTCCTTCGTGACTTACCTATTAAATGGAAAACTGAGACTACTAGTTTTGTCTTACTGACTTTAGTAATGACGACTGAGGCTAAGCGGAACTTTCATTCGCTTAGTTTTAAGTTCATAGTGGATCAATTTTGACTGAAATTTTCAGCAAATTGCCTTTTCATCAGCTTGTTTTTAACTAGTGTAGTGAGAACTGCCAACTCGTCATCTGATCTCCCATAAAGGTTCTATTTACAAATCTGACAAGTGTCTGATTGTATGAAAAATCACTTTTTTTACCTTGTGGACACTCAAGAGGTCACAATTTTTATCAAATTAATACAAAACTTGAAATGTATGTTTATATAAACCTAAACCCCTTTAGGTTCCTTTTGAAATTTGTGCATATCTGTAATTATGGCCCCTAATTGTGCGAAAAATCACATTTTTCGCTTGCGTTCCCCCCTGGAGGTCACAATTTATTATCCGATTTAAAAGATGTTGCCAGGGAAAAAAACATGCCCACAGCAGCTAAGTCATTCGGGGAGTCAACAAAAGTTTGCCAGAAATGAAACATTTATAATCCAATGAAATCTGATTAAGAGTTTGTTTAGCTTCTAGTTCTGCCCATGCTAAGGTTTAGCATACAAAACATTGAATATCATGGATATCAATCGAATATTAACTTTAGATTTTTCAAAGTGATCAAGGGTCATAACTCTGGCAGTAATTATCGGATATTGCTGAAAATCAATAGGCTTCTTTGTATCATGACTTTAAACACCGTGTATAAATTTAAATTCAATCGGATATTAACTTTAGCCTCTAGAGCGTTCACAAGATTTTTCAAAGTGATCAAGGGTCATAACTCAGGCAGGAATTATCGGATATTGCTGAAAATCAACAGGCTTCTTCGTCTCATGCCCTTAAACACTGTGTATAAATTTAAAGTCAATCGGATATTAACTTTAGCCTCTAGAGCGTTTACAAGATTTTTCAAAGTGATCAAGGGTCATAACTCTGGTAGTAATTATCGGATATCACCGAAAATCAATAGGCTTCTTCGTCTCATGACCTTAAACACTGTGTATAAATTTAAAGTCAATCGGATATTAACTATAGCCTCTAGAGCGTTCACAAGATTTTTCAAAGTGATCAAGGGTCATAACTCTGGTAGTAATTATCGGATATCGCTGAAAATCAATAGGCTTCTTCGTCTCACGACCTTAAACACCGTGTATAAATTTCAAGTCAATCGGAGATTAACTTTAGCCTCTAGAGTGTTCACAAGAAATTGTGGACGATAGACGGACGGACCGACAGACGGGGGCGACGGCAATATACGACCACATTTCCATGTGGGCGTATAAAAACTATTAATTTGACATTAACTAACTTATCCAGACCATAATCAGCTCTCGATGTCAAGGCTAGCCTGCAATATTTGCTGGATTATAGTCCGATTAACACTCAAAACTTTCATTCGTGATAAACAATTAAATGGATAATTGAGACTATTAGTTTTGTCTTACCGACTTCAGTAAACTTTCATCCGCTTAGTTCTCGGTTCAAAGTTATCTAATCTCCTATAATGTATCTTTAAACTCTGTGTATCAACCTAAAGTTGAATGAATTATCACTTTGGTCTGTACTCTGTAGAGCATCCACAAGACTTCTTGAAGTAATCAAGGGTCGTAAATCAGGCAGTAATTATCGAAAATAAATAAGTGTCTTTGACTCATTACCATAATTACTAAAGTCAATTGAATATTAACTTTAGACCCTCCAAGCACTTGTATAAGTTAATCAGATGATAACTTTGGTTTCTAGAGCATCCATAAGATGTAAATCATTAATCAATATGCTTCTACAACTCATCACCTTAAACAGTAACAGTCAGTATAAATTTAAAGTCAATCGGATATTAACTTTAGCCTTTAGCTTGTGGACAACGGTTGGACAGGCGGTTGGACGTTGGGGGGGAGACAGCAATATACGTTCTCATTTAATATATTACTGTTACACCCTGATGATGAGTTTGAAGTTTAATCAGATGATAACTTAAATTTCTAGAAGGTGCACAAGGGGTGACAATGATATTTATGTGGGGGTATGAAAATAAGAATCCTCTATTAAATCTTACCCCAAAAACTAACACAAATTGTATAAATACTAAATTCTCTGGTATAATATTATATAATATAATAAACTAAACATATAAAGCTAATGTAATATATCAATATAAATGCAAATATCATTATTAATTATATATATATATATTTATATATGTGTGTGTGACTTGATACATTTACGAACACATAATTTAATTGAATACAATTATAGCACATTATATATTTTGATTAATATTGGTAAAATAATAGTCGAGAATAAAAAATAATCATTATGCACCATAATTAATTCATAAACATAAGTTATTATATAAAATATTTTCAAAAACTTCCCTTTCTAATCAAGTACATCCATTACTGTATTTTATTATACTCAGTATACCTTATTACATTTTCCTAAAAAAAAAATTTTTTATGCTTATTACTTTGTTAACCTTAGACCTCTGAATTATTACAGATCTTTACAATGTTACTGACCTTCAATGCAATTATCAGAAATTTTAGCATTGTTACAGACCTTATCATTATTACAAATCTGTGATAGAATTATTACCCATCTTGGAAACAGAACAGATTAATTACCACATTATTATAGATTTTATAATAAAATTATTACAATTAATTATGTTTGAATAACATCTAATCTGTTGCCCTTTCTTATAACTTTCAATAAACCACCATCTATATTTTCGCCTTTTTTTATTGATATTTCAACAGTTGATCCTTTCAAATCTGCAAAAAATCTGTAGGAATAGAAAAAAATTTGAAATTATTGGATATTTTGTTTACGGCTGAAAGCCTAAAAGATAACCATGTAAAGCATGGATATAAGCCCACACAGCAGTATGTCTAAAAATTAGACAGTCATAGACAGCAGCTTATCTGCAAGGAAAACTTGGATGTTGACCAAATTTGATAAGTCATAAAAGATGCATATCAGAAACCTGGGTAGGTATTTAAAGGATATCTCAAGTCTAAGATAGTCACTTAACTACTTACTTTCAGTTAAATATACGTAACTTCCTAGGGCCGGTTGCTCAAAGCTCTGTTATCTTTTAACGATCCGTTAACTTTAACAGAGAGAAAGACTGTTGCTGGAAGTCACGTTAACTTTAATGTGTCGTTAACTTAGATATGGCGTTATATTTAAAGGAGGTTTGGGATCCTATTATCTGTTGAATGATGGCAGAAGTTGGTTGTAGCAGAAATTCATAGATTACCAAATATGTAGTTTTCTATAGAACATTCTAGAGGGTTGGGCAATGCGAAACCTATTCCATTTTCTATAGGTTGAAATTCTATACTATTCTACAGAATTTTGGTGGCCTATAGGAAATAATGGCCCCATAATTCTGTAGTGCAAATCCCATAATTTTCTCTACAGATTTACGCTAAAATTTCTAAAGGAAAAAATAAAGCATTCTATAGTGTTTTCTGGTCTATGGTCATCATTTTGTCTTTAATCTAGTTTTGTGAACAGACTGCACAGTTGTTTCACTGTCTCCAGTTTCTTGTTAATAGTAACTTCTATGAAGTTGTTATACATTTACATTGAACATTGAATTTAAAAAATTTTAAATTCAGCCAATGAACAGTCTTCTCATGAATCTGTAAGTTAATGGTAGTGATTTTTAAAGGTGCTGTTAAGTATCAAATTTTCCCTTAAAGCTAAGCTGCCTTAACTTTAAAGTGCTTGTCTTTAAGTGGTATTCAAAGGCCAGTTTAGAGAAATATTTTAGAGGTGTAAATTCTCTCTTCGGATATAACAGACTTCGATTGTTTGTTGAATTCTTTAATATACCGGAACATAAATATACAGATATATCGTCATACAGTACTGACAGGCCAGATACTGCACTTACATGTAGTAAGGGATCCTAACTAGTGACTCCTTCAATGTACAATTTTTGTGATATTTAAGGCAAATCAGACAATAGGATCAAAGTAAAATTGATAAATGTTGTAATTAAAACTGACATGTCGATATATGAACAATGCATAAAAGATTAAACAATAATATAAATCAACAAAAAACAATAGATTGGATTAACGTGGTTACCAATGACGGCTTGACAAGTGATGACAGGTTAACGACTTACTAGCCAGTTGACATTAAAGTGGTTAATTTAAGAAACATTAAATATATTAGCCATTGGCAGATTATCACACCATTATAATATCCACTTACTTTAAGGGGGTGGACAGTAGAAAATTTCATTTTTTTTAATAATTGAGGTAAAGTTATCATTCTTACACATCTAAGAACACATCCATTGAGTAATACAAAAATGTCCGAAAAATTTTCCTGGAGGTACCTGTTGCTATGGAAATGGCAGCCATATTGGATTTCTGCATATAATTCTAGTCAATAGTTTCTCAAAAACTATTCAACAGTTTTAAAACTAAGCAGAGAGGTTACTGGCATATTCCGTTGTGCAATAGGCAAGTTTTGTTACAACATAATAATTAGAAAGCAAGTTATACCCATTTTAATGTTAACTTTGAAATTTTTTTCACGTGTCACAGTTGCTATGGCAACAATATATAAGGAACTATTTTGCAGATTTCAATAAAGTTCTCCTATTGCACACATTTATTATATAGGAAGTTATATGCCAAGTATCAAGAAAATCTGACCATAACTTTCAGAGATTTAGCATGACTAAAATTGGTAACTCTAGAAAAAAACTGTTATGAGAAATCAGTGATTGAGTTAAAGTATTTCAGTAGAACAACTTACGCTGACCTGTTCAATTCATTTATTGAATTTCAATAAACTGACATATAATATATATTTTCTAATGTATTTCTTCATTATATACAATATTTTCTCTTATTTCATTTCTTTTGTGTAAATTTGCAACCAACCTTTAACAGACTTTGACGTTATTCAAAACAACCATAACTATGTGACTGTCAGTCAGTAGGCCCATCTGGTAATGGTATTACCACCAATACCACTAGGGGGGTTGGGATGGCCTAGTGGTCTAGAGTGCCGCGCTTCGACCTCTAGCTGGCTGGTTACCTCTGGCTTGCGGCTGTGGTTTTGAGCCCTGGTGTGAGCGTATGTGGTATGGAGATAGGGGCGCCTTCTCAACCTCGTGGGTTTCCTCCGGGCACTCTGGTTTCCTCCCACTGCTAAAGACCCCTACGCGCAAGCGAATTATTGAAATAAAATTAAACCATATGTTAGTCCTGAAATGACCTAGTTTGTGTTGAGTGGACATTAAACCCCATTTCTCTCTCTCTCTCTCTACAATACCACTACTAGGTCTAGCAGACAAATATTCATATTGTTCATTATGAGAGTCTGTCATGCTTATTTAGTCATCTAAACAATTTTAAAGGCATTTTATTTGAAAATCTTCATAAATATTGATAAACAATGGCGTATGGATCAGTAATATAGCAACCAGGATTAATATGGGTACGAGCTTAGTGTGCATGCCCATTGACCTGACCTAGAGGAATGCCCGCTTCTGATTTGACACTTCACCATTGACCTATGTGACCGACCAATCAAATAACGCATTCTCAAAATAACCTCATTAGGTATGCAAAACTTGTTCTCGTATGGATCGGGTCACATTATACGCTGACCTGTTCAATTCATTTATTGAATTTCAATAAACTGACATATAATATATATTTTCTAATGTATTTCTTCATTATATACAATATTTTCTCTTATTTCATTTCTTTTGTGTAAATTTGCAACCAACCTTTAACAGACTTTGACGTTGTTCAAAACAACCATAACTATGTGACTGTCAGTCAGTAGGCCCATCTGGTAATGGTATTACCACCAATACCACTAGGGGGGTTGGGATGGCCTAGTGGTCTAGAGTGCCGCGCTTCGACCTCTAGCTGGCTGGTTACCTCTGGCTTGCGGCTGTGGTTTTGAGCCCTGGTGTGAGCGTATGTGGCATGGAGATAGGGGCGCCTTCTCAACCTCGTGGGTTTCCTCCGGGCACTCTGGTTTCCTCCCACTGCTAAAGACCCCTACGCGCAAGCGAATTATTGAAATAAAATTAAACCATATGTTAGTCCTGAAATGACCTAGTTTGTGTTGAGTGGACATTAAACCCCATTTCTCTCTCTCTCTCTCTACAATACCACTACTAGGTCTAGCAGACAAATATTCATATTGTTCATTATGAGAGTCTGTCATGCTTATTTAGTCATCTAAACAATTTTAAAGGCATTTTATTTGAAAATCTTCATAAATATTGATAAACAATGGCGTATGGATCAGTAATATAGCAACCAGGATTAATATGGGTACGAGCTTAGTGTGCATGCCCATTGACCTGACCTAGAGGAATGCCCGCTTCTGATTTGACACTTCACCATTGACCTATGTGACCGACCAATCAAATAACGCATTCTCAAAATAACCTCATTAGGTATGCAAAACTTGTTCTCGTATGGATCGGGTCACATTATAATGAGTTGGTGAAGTTAAATAAAGATAGGCTGGCACTGCCAGACAGGATACGCGCACATTTTCGAGAGATGGATAGAAAACAAGCAATACCGAAAGTGATTTTTCCTACATCATTAAGTCCTGTATTTCATACTGTATTGGAAGCAGCCATTTTGTTGGTCAGTTCCAGTCTGATATTCATGAAATTCGAAGCCGACAATGATTACGGTGTGACGATACACAACCTAGAAATGTGACTTTTCGGCAAAATCGGATAAGAATTGTGACCTGTAGAGAGTCCACAACCATGATATACCATATCTTTTCACTATTTGCGTACAAATGGCGACCATTTCGTCCGCAATTTTCGTACGATTTTCACGAAATTCGAATAATTCAGGAAGTTACGATCCGATATGCGCAAATACAGAAAGGAACCAAGATCTTTGGGTTATAACCATGCATTTCAAGTTTCATCAAAATCAAATTACAATTGTGACCTATACAGGGTCCACAACCATGATATACCATTTCTTAACAGTATTTGCGTACAAACGGCGGCCATTTTGTCTGTCAATTTTGGTCCGATTTTCCCGAAATTTGAACTCACACCTTCCTTAAGGTGAAACGGTGATATAGTCAAACGTTTTTTTTAAATCGGAAAATAATTGTGACTTCCAGAGGGACCACAAGCTAAAAAGGGTGATTTTTCGTACAATCAGGGGCCATAATTCAGGAAGTTACGAATCAATGAGCGCAAATATCGAAAGGAACCAAGATCTTCGGGTTATAAACATGCATGTCA
Source organism: Patella caerulea (assembly GCA_036850965.1). NCBI lineage: Eukaryota > Metazoa > Mollusca > Gastropoda > Patellidae > Patella > Patella caerulea. Next base: position 42,262,986 of record JAZGQO010000007.1, read on the forward strand.
AGTTTCATCAAAATCGGTTCAAAATTGTGACCTACATAGGGTCCACAACCTTGATATAACGTATTTTCACACTATTCGCGTACAAACGTCAGCCATTTTGTCCGTCAATTTTGGTTTGATTTTCACGAAATTCAAAGTCAGCCTTCATTACCATGTAACGCTTATATAATCAAACGGTTTTTTTAAATCAGATAATAATTTTGATCTCCGGAGGGACCACAAGCTAAAAAGGGCAATTTCTCGGACAATCAGGGGCCATAGTTCAGGAAGTTACGATCCGATGGGTGCAAATATCGAAAAGAACCAAGATCTTTGGGTTATAAACATACATGTCAAGTTTCATCAAAATCGGCTCAAAATTGTGACCTCTATAGGGTCCACAAACTTGATATAACATATTTTCACACAATTCGCGTACAAACGGCGGCCATTTTGTTTGTCAATTTTGGTCCGATTTTCACGACATTTGAACTCAACCTTCATTACCATATAACGGTGATATAATCAAATGTTTTTTTAAATTGGATAATAATTTTGACCTCCAGAGGGACCACAAGCTAAAAAGGGCGATTTTTCGGACAATCGGGGGCCATAATTCAGGAAGTTACGATCCGATGGGCGCAAATATCGAAAGGAACCAAGATTTTGGGGTTATAGACATGCATGTCAAGTTTCATCACAATCGGTTCAAAATTGTGACCTCTATAGGGTCCACAAGCTAAAAACATGATATTTCGTACAATCAGGGGCCATAATCCATGAAGTTCCGATCCGATACATGCCAATATCGAAACGAACCGAGATCTTATGGGGATAAACCTATATTTCAGGTTTCGTCAAAATCGGATAGGAATTGTGACCTGTAGAGAGTCCACAAACAAATTGTGGACGTCCGGACGGACAGGGGCGACAACATAATACATCCACATGAAAATGTGGGCGTACAAAAAAAACAAGCTGATGTCCCCCATTAAAATCTCAAAATAAATAGATGACACATATTAATTAATTGTACATTTATCATTTACAAAAGTATCCAGAAATCAAATTGGTTATCTATACTTAGTTTAGCATAAAATGTTCACGATTAAACTTAGCCACGGTTTTGAAGTATCTGGTAATGAAACTATACATCGATTACTCTCCATCTGCAGTTTGAATCAAACTTATCTTGTCCCAAATCATTGACCAATGAAATTGCTTAGCTGTGCTTAGCTTAAGCGGGAATTGTTAATCATCGAAATCGCTTTTATAAAACATTCACCTAATGAACATTTTCAACAAGTTTAAACATTCTACCTCCAAAGTCTTGATCAATCAAATTGCTAATCGCTTCTTAGCCTGAGCAGAAAATTCTTATCATTGACTACGGGGAAAAAATTGGCTCTCCCATGGCGCCCTTACCATAGGACGTAATACGAAGCCAACGACCAACGTGCCCAATGTAATTTGATTTTATGGGCGCCTGATAATGACTCACACAATTAACACTGTCAGTTGATTGATGGGGCCACCAAACGGCTTTGTCTGTGGGGTGACTTATCCTAGAGGGGCGTCCATAATGACATGATTGGTGGGTGTTGACATTTGATAATAAACTTCCGTTTCAGGTGGATTGAGTTAAGCATGCGAGAAGAAAAACTTCTGTTGCCAGCCACATGGGCTGTCAGTTTTTTGTTGATGGATACGAAGAGAAATGTGGTCACGTTAGAGGTCATGCTTTTGCTGACGGGGAAGGCCGGGAAATCACCATTGAAATTAAATCTGAAGACCTGAACAAAGATCATGGTATGAAAGTTTTGACTGATGCCCTTGATAAAGTAATTCAACAGGAAACAAGGGATTCTACTTACGAAGTGTTTAAAACAACTGATAAAATAGGTTGCCAGGCAACGAAACATACGCCCACACAGCAGCTAAATCGTCCGGGCAGTCAACAAGAGTTGTCGCATATTAAGTAATTATCAGAAAATCATTAGAATTTGTTTGGTTTTTATAAAGTTCTGCTCCATGCTAATGTAAAGTATACGAATCATTTAATATTATGGAATAAGCTGTCACGAAACATTTAATATTATGGCGACTTTTCGTACAATCAGGGGCCATAATTCAGGAAGTTACGATCAGATATGTCCAAATATCGACAGAAACCAAGATCTTTCAGTTTGACCAAAATCGAATTAAAATTGTGACCTCTACAGGGTACACAACCTTGATATACCATATTTTTACACTATTCGTGTAAAAATGGCAGCCATTTTGTTCATCAATTTTGGTCACAAAATTCAAACTGAAAATTCATTACAGTGTAATGGTGATATAATCAAATGTTTTTGAACTCCATAAAGGCAATTTTCCGTATAATCAGAGGGCATAATTCAGGAAATTACAATCCGATATGCGCAAATATCGCAAGGAACCAAGATCTTTAGGTTATAAAAATGTATTTCAAGTTTCATCAAAAACGTATTAAAATTGTGACCCCTATAGGGTCACAACCTTGATATACCATATTTTTACACCATTCGCGTACAAACGGCGGTCATTTTGTTTGTCAATTTTGGTCCGATTTTCATGAAATTCGATCCCAACCTCCATTACCATGTAACGGTGGTATAATCAAACGTTTTTTTAAATCGGATAACAGTTTTGACCTCCAGACGGACCACAAGCTAAAAAGGGTGATTTTTTGGACAATCAGGGGCCATAATTCAGGAAGTTACGATCCGATGGAAGGAAATATGGAAAGAAACCAAGACCTTTGGGTTATAAACATAGATGTCAAGTTTCATGAAAATCGGTTCAAAATTGTGACCTCTATAGGGTCCACAACCTTGATATAACATTTTTTCACACTATTCGCGTACAAACGGCGGCCATTTTGTCTGTCAATTTTGGTCCGATTTTCACAAAATTCGAACTCAACCCCCAAAACTATGTAACGGTGATATAATCAAACGGTTTTTTGAATCGGATAACAATTTTGACCTCCACAGGGAACACAAGCTAAAAAGTGTGATTTTTCGGACAATCAGGGGCCATAATTCAGGAAGTTACGATCCGATATGCGCAAATATCAAAAGGATCTTTCGGTTATAAACATGCATTTCAAGTATCATGAAAATCGGTTCAAAATTTAGGGTCCACAACCTTGATATAACATATTTTCACACTATTCGCGTACAAACGGCGGCCATTTTGTCTGTCAATTTTGGTCCGATTTTCACGAAATTCGAACTCAACCCCCATAACTATGTAACGGTGATATAATCAAACGTTTTTTTGAATCGGATAACAATTTTGACCTCCACAGGGAACACAAGCTAAAAAGGGTGATTTTTCGGACAATCAGGGGCCATAATTCAGGAAGTTACGATCCGATATGCGCAAACGGCAACCATTTCGTCTGGCAATTTTCACGAAATTCGAACTCAACCTTCCTTACGGTGCAACAGTAATATAATCAGATTTTTTTTAAAACGGCAACCATTTCGTCTGGCAATTTTGGTACTATTTTCACGAAATTCGAACTCAACCTTCCTTACCGTGCAACAGTAATATAATCAGATTTTTTTTAAAACAGATAATAATTGTTCAAGAGATAGACAGAGAACAAGCAATACCGAAAGTGATTTTTCCTACAATCAAAGGCCATAATTCATTAAGTTACAATTTGATATGCGCAAATATCGAAAAGAATAAAGATCTTTAGGTTATAAACAAGCAATTCAGGTTTCGTCAAAATCGAATTAAAATTGTGATCTCTACAGGGTCTACAACTTTGATATACCATATTTTTACACTGTTCGCGTACAAACGGCGGCCATTTTTTTCTGGCAATTATGGTCCAATTTTCTCGAAATTCAAACTTAACCTTCCGTAGGGTGTAACCATGATAGAGTCAAACGTTTTTTAAAATCGGATAATAATTGTGACCTCCAGAGGGACCACAAGCTAAGAAAAGGCGATTTTGCGTATAATTATGGGCAATAATTCAGGAAGTTACGATCCGATATGCGCAAATATCGAAAGGAACCAAGATCTTTGGGTTATAACCATGAATTTCAAGTTTCATCAAAATCGAATTAAAATTGTGACCTCTACAAGGTCCACAACCTTGATATACCATTTTTTAACAGTATTTGCATACAAACGGCGGCCATTTTGTATGGCAATTTTGGTTCGATTTTCGCGAAATTCATGATCAACCTGCCTTAGGGTGTAACGGTGATATAATCAAACGGTTTTTTAAATCAGATAATAATTGTGATCTCCAGAGGGACCAGAAGCTAAAAGATAGGTTGCCAGGCAATGAAACATACGCCCACAACAGCGGCCATTTTGTATGGCAATTTTGGTCCAATTTTCCCGAAATTCATATTCAACCTGCCTTAGGGTGTAACGGTGATATAATCAAACGGTTTTTTTAAATCAGATAATAATTGTGATCTCCAGAGGGACCAGAAGCTAAAAGATAGATTGCCAGGCAATGAAACATAAGCCCACAACAGCTAAGTCGTCCGGACAGTCAACAAGGATCGTCGCGTATTGTTTCTTTTGTCAGTAAGGAGAACATTTACAACACATGATAATCTTATTACGAGTAATAGCCCATAAAGTAATTATGAGAAATGATTAGAATAGTTTTGATGATTTGTCTCAAGGCCTTCGTCCACAAGATATTTCAAAGTGATTCAGTGCCATAACTCTGGCAGAAATTATCAGATATCACTGAAAATCAAATAGGATTCTTCGTCTCATGACCCTAAACACCATGTATAAATTTAAAGTCAATCAGATATTAACTTTAGCCTCTAGAGTGTTCACAAGATTTTTCAAAGTGATCAAGGGTCATAACTCGAGCAGGAATTATCGGATATTGCTGAAAATCAACAGGCGTCTTCGTATCATGACCTTAAACACAGTGTATAAATTTAAAGTCAATCAGATATTAACTTTAGCCTCTAGAGCATTCACAAGATTTTTCAAAGTGATCAAGGGTCATAACTCTGGTAGTTCAAAATTGTGACCTCTATAGGGTCCACAAGCTAAAAACGTGATTTTTCGTTCAATCAGGGGCCATAATCCATGAAGTTTTCATCCGATACAGCCAAGATCATCGAAAGCAGCCGAGATCTTTTGGGGATAAACCTATATTTCAAGTTTCGTCAAAGTCAGATAAAAATTGTGACCTGTAGAGAGTCCACAAACAAATTGTGGACGGACGTCCGGACGGACAGGGGCGACGACAATATACGTCCACATAAAAATGTGGGCGTATAAAAACGTGATATTTCGTACAATCAGGGGTCATAACCCATGAAGTTACAGTCCGATACATGCCAATATTGAAAGGCAACGAGATCTTAGGGTGATAAACCCATATTTTAAGTTTCATTGAAATCAGATAAAAATTGTGACCTGTAGACTGATCACAAACAATTGTGTCCGGCCGGACGAACAGGGGCGACGACAATATACGTCCACATGAAAATGTGGGCATATAAAAATGAAAAGATATCGAATGGAGCTACCTGACAGTACTCACTTTTAGGTTGCTTGATAAAACAAACTGATCAACTAATCAATTTTACAGGCACTCGCAAATTCAAACCGGCGAACACGAATTATCGCGCCAGCAAATTATTCAATTTATTAACATCGATCATGGATGGTGATAAAAAGATGTCACCATCACATCGCCGTTTTTTTTTATTCTGGTTCAAAGTTATCTTCCGAGATATGGAATTATCATTTTAATGAATTAATCACTTAATGAGTGATGCTGAGGTGAAGAAACACCAGCGAGGCTGTAAGGGAAACGTGAAATTTAGATCAGTTGTAAAAAAATACATTTTCTAAGAAAAACAATGAATTCATGGAACTGTCAAAATGTAATCAAATGTATGATATCAATTGATTAAGAAATGGAATTCTTTCACTAAGCTAGTACATGTAACCTATTAAAAAGTGTTTATTTATACATTCTGAATTTAATGTAAAGCATTGTCTCAGAAATTTTGTGGTGTTAAATAGCTCCCGCAAAATATATGGCGAACACATTTTATCACACCAGTGTGATTTTCAGATCTCAAGGCCTGATTTTTACATCTGTGAATTTTTGGACTTTTATGTTATTTATGTACAATTTTAACATGTCATTTTTTGCATGGACTATTTAGGTTTTCTGAGAAATACTACGAGAGGTAATTTTTAAAAACTTTTTGTGTGTATTATACGAAATTTAGAAGATTTGTGTATCTATGGATTTTTTAATAGTGATCATTCACACTATAAACCTCAGAATGCCTCGTTGTCTGGAGTTCCAAAACGAGGTTTTTTAAATTGCCCTTTTTTGGAACGAGGTATTTTGTTCAGAACGAGGCTTGGTAAAAATGCCTCGTTTACTAAACGTGTTTTTTTTTCAAGATAGTTATCAGTGAATTTGTAATACGATAAATAAACCTAGTCCAAACTATGATATTATAATCATGATATGATAATATAATCATTATTAATATCCATATGTCTTCCTAATTTAATGTTTTAATTAAATTTTAATATATAAAAAATAAACAGGCGTATTAGAAATATGAAATGAAATTTTATGCTTTTTTTGATTAATAAGAATGGATTATTTAGATAAACACTATTTGGTTGTCTGCGATATCAGTTAGGTAGAGGTGTAAAACAATTGCAGACACACAGCTATACCTTGATTAATTTATTGCCCTCAATAAAATGTCACAACACCACAGTTGTTTCTTAACACCTATACACCTAGAAACAGATATCGTGATATTTTCAAAAGATAGGCTGGCACTGCCAGGCAGGATACGCCCACATTTTTGAGAGATGGATAGAGAACAAGCAATACCGAAAGTGATTTTTCCTACATCATTAAGTTAGAATTTGATATGTGCAAACCTATATTTCAAGTTTCATCAAAATCGGATAAGAATTGTCACCAGTAGAGAGTCCACAAACAAATGCTCCATGGTCCAAAATGTCATTTTTATACGCCAAAATTTTTATGTGGACGTATATTGTCGTCCGTCCGTCCACAATTTGTTTGTGGACTCTCTACAGGTCACAATTCTTATCCGATTTTGACGAAACTTGAAATATAGGTTTATCCCCAAAAGATCTCGGCTGCTTTCGATATTGGCATGTATCGGATAAAAACTTCATGGATTATGGCCCCTGATTGTCAAACGTTTTTTTAAATCGAATAATAATTTTGACTTCCAGAGGAACCAAAAGCTAACAAAAGCGATTTTTCGGACAATCTGGGGACATAATTCAGGAAGTTATGATCCAATGGGCGCAAATATTGAAAGGAACCAAGATCTTTGGGTTATAACCATACATGTCAAGTTTCATCAAAATCGGTTCAAAATTGTGACCTCTATAAGGTCAACAACCTTTATATAACATATTTTCACACTATTCGCGTACAAACGGCGGCCATTTTGTCCATCAATTTTGTTCCGATTTTCACAAAATTCATATTCAACCATTATAACCATGGAATGGTGACATAATCAAACGGTTTTTTAAATCGGATAACAATTTTGACCTCCAGAGGGACCACAAGCTAAAAAGGGCGACTTTTTTGACAATCAGGGGCCATAATTCAGGAAGTTACGATCCGATGGGCGCAAATATCGAAAAGGACCAAGATCTTTGGGTTATAAACATAGATGTCAAGTTTCATCAAAATTGGTTCAAAATTGTGACCTCTATAAGGTCCACAACCTTGATATAACATATTTTCACACTATTCGCGTACAAACGGCGGCCATTTTGTCCGTCAATTTTGGTCCGATTTTCACGAAATTCGATCTCAACCCTCATAACCATGGAGCGGTGATATAATCAAACGTTTTTTTAAATCCGATAACAATTTTGACCTCCAGAGGGGCCACAAGCTAAAAAGGGCAATTTTTCGGACAATCAGGGGCCATAATTCAGGAAGTTACGATCCGATGGGCGCAAATATCGAAAGGAACCAAGATCTTTGGGTTATAAACATACATGTCAAGTTTCATCAAAATTGGTTCAAAATTGTGACCTCTATAAGGTTCACAACCTTGATATAACATATTTTCAAACTATTCGCGTTCAAACGGCGGCCATTTCGTCCGCCAATTTTGGTCCGATTTTCACGAAATTCGAACTGAACCTTCATAACCATGGAGCGGTGAAATAATCAAACGTTTTTTTAAATCGGATAACAATTTTGACCTCCAGAGGGACCACAAGCTAAAAAGGGCGATTTTTCGGACAATCAGGGGCTATAATTCAGGACGTTACGATCCGATTGGCGCAAATATCGAAAGGAACCAAGATCTTTGGGTTATTAACATGCATTTCAAGTTTCATCCAAATCGGTTCAAAATTCTGACCTCTACACTGTTCACAAGCTAAAAGATAGGTTGCCAGGCAACGAAACATACGCCCACAACAGCTAAGTCGTCCGGGCAGTCAACAAGGGTTGTCGCATATTGTTTCTTTTATCAGTAAGGAGAACATTTACAACACACGATAATCTTATTACGAGTAATAGCCCATTAAATAATTATCAGAAATGATTAGAATAGTTTTGATGGTTTGTCTCAAGGCCTTTGTCCACAAGATATTTCAAAGTGATCAAGTGCCAGATATCACTGAAAATCAAATAGGATTCTTCGTCTCATGACCCTAAACACTGTGTACAAATTTAAAGTCAATCGGATATTAACTTTAGCCTTTAGAGCATTCACAGGGTTTTTCAAAGTGATCAAGGGTCATAACTCTGCCAGTAATTATCGGATATCGCTGAAAATAAATAGGCTATTTTGTATCATGACCGTAAACAGTATGTATAAATTTAAAGTCAATCGGATATAAACTTTAGATTTTTCAAAGTGATCAAGGGTCATAACTCTGGCAGTAATTATCGGATATTGCTGAAAATCCATAGGCTTCTTTGTATCATGACATTCAACACCGTGTATAAATTTAAATTCAATCGGATATTAACTTTAGCCTCTAGAGCGTTAACAAGATTTTTCAAAGTGATCAAGGGTCATAACTTGGGCAGTACATGTAATTATCGGATATCACTGAAAATGAACAGGCTTCTTCGTCTCATGCCCTTAAACACGGTGTATAAATTTAAAGTCAATCGGATATTGACTTTAGCCTCTAAAGCGTTCACAAGATTTTTCAAAGTGATCAAGGGTCATAAATTTGGTAGTAATTATCGGATATCACCGAAAATCAATAGGCTTCTTCGTCTCATCACCTTAAACACCGTGTATAAATTTAAAGTCAATCGGATATTAACTATAGCCTCTAGGGCGTTCACAAGATTTTTCAAAGTGATCAAGGGTCATAAATCTGGTAGTAATTATCGGATATCGCTGAAAATCAATAGGCTTCTTCGTCTCACGACCTTAAACACCTTGTATAAATTTAAAGTCAATCAGATATTAACTTTAGCCTCTAAAGAGTTCACAAGATTTTTCAAAGTGATCAAGGGTCATAACTCTGGCAGTAATTATCAGATATCACCGAAAATCAATAGGCTTCTTCGTCTCATGACCTTAAACACTGTGTTTAAGTTTAAAGTCAATCGAATATTAACTATAGCCTCTAGAGCGTTCACAAGATTTTTCAAAGTGATCAAGGGTCATAACTCTGGTAGTAATTATCGGATATCGATGAAAATCAATAGGCTTCTTCGTCTCATGACCTTAAACACTGTGTATAAATTTCAAGTCAATCAGATATTAACTTGAGCCTCTAAAGCGTTCACAAGATTTTTCAAAGTGATCAAGGGTCATAACTCTGGCAGTAATTATCAGATATCACCAAAAATCAATAGGCTTCTTCGTCTCATGACCTTAAACACTGTGTATAAGTTTAAAGTCACTCGGATATTAACTATAGCCTCTAGAGCGTTAACAAGATTTTTCAATGTGATTAAGGGTCATAACTCTGGTAGTAATTATCGGATATCGCTGAAAATCAATAGGCTTCTTTGTCTCACGACCTTAAACACCGTGTATAAATTTCAAGTCAATCGGATATTAACTTTAGGCTCTAGAGCGTTCACAAGAAATTGTGGACGATGGACGGACGGACGGACGGACCGACAGACAGACGGACGGGGGCGACGGCAATATACGACCACATTTCCATGTGGGCGTATAAAAACGTGATTTTCGTACAATCAGGGGCCATAACCCATGAAGTTACAGTCCGATAAATGCCAATATCGAAAGGAAAAGAGATCTTAGGGTGATAAACCTATATTTTAAGTTTCATCGAAATCGGAGAAAAATTGTGACCTGTAGACTGTTCACAAACAATTGTGGACGGACGGACGTCCGGACGGACGGACGAACAGGGGCGACGACAATATACGTCCACATGAAAATGTGGGCGTATAAAAACGTTCGATTATATCACCGTTACACCCTAAGGAAGTTTGAGTTCGAATTTCGGGAAAATCGGACCAAAATTGCCATACAAAATGGCCGCCGTTTGTACGCGAATACTGTTAAAAAATGGTATATCAAGGTTGTGGACTCTGTAGAAGTCACATTTTTAATTTGATTTTGCTGAAATTTGAAATTCATGGTTATAACCCAAAGATCTTGGTGCCTTTCGATATTTGCACATATCGGAACGTAACTTCCTGAATTATGGCCCCTGATTATACGCAAAATCGTCTTATTTTAGCTTGTGGTCCCTCTGGTGGTCACAATTCTTATCCGATTTAATAAAATGTTTGATTATATTACCGTTACACCGTAAGGAAGGTTGAGTTCGAGTTTCGGGAAAATCGGACCAAAATTGCCATACAAAATGTCCGCCGTTTGTACGCGAATACTGTTAAAGATAGGCTGGCACTGCCAGGCAGGATACGCCCACATTTTCGAGAGATGGATAGAGAACAAGCAATACCGAAAGTGATTTTTCCTACATCAGTGACCGTACACAACATAGAAATGTGACTTTTCATCAAAATCGGATAAGAATTGTGACCTGTAGAGAGTCCACAACCATGATATACCATATTTTTACACTATTCGCGTACAAACGGCGACCATTTCGTCCGGCAATTTTGGTACCATTTTCACGAAATTAGAACTCAACCTTCCTCATCAAAATCGAATTAAAATTGTGACCTATACAGGGTCCATTCGCGTACAAACGGCGGCCATTTTGTCTGTCAATTTTGGTCCGATTTTCCCGAAATTCAAACTCAACCTTCCTTACGGTGTAACGGTGATATAATCCATCGTTTTTTTTAAATCGGATAATAATTGTGACCTCCAGAGGGACCACAAGCTAAAGAAAGGGGGATTTTGCAGATAACCAGTGGCCATAATTCAAGAAGTTACGATCCGATATGCGCAAATATCGAAAAGAACCAAGATCTTTGGGTTATAACCATGAATTTCAAGTTTCATCAAAATCGAATTAAAATTGTGACCTCTACAGGGTCCACAACCTTGATATATCATTTTTTAACAGTATTCACGTACAAACGGCGGCCATTTTGTATGGCAATTTTGGTCCGATTTTCCCGAAACTCGAACTCAACCTTCCTTACGGTGTAACGGTAATATAATCAAACTTTTTTTTTTAAATCGGATAATAATTGTGACCTCCAGAGGGACCACAAGCTAAAAGATAGGTTGCCAGGCAACGAAACATACGCCCACAGCAGCTAAATCGTCCGGGCAGTCAACAAGGGTTGTCGCATATTTTTACTAATTTCGGTAATGAAACATTTGTAATACACTAAAAACTGATTAAGAGTAACAACTCATTATGTAATTATCAGAAAATCATTAGAATTTGATTGCTTTTTATAAAGTTTTACCCCACGCTAACAATTAGTATATACATGAAACATTTAATATCATGGATTTAGCTGTTCAGTTATCTAAATTCATTGAAAATCAAAATATTGGTTCGTTTCAACACCTTAAACTCTATGTATCAATCTGAAGTCAATCGGATAGTAACTTTGGCCTCTATAGCGTCACAAGTATTTTTGAAGTTATCAAGGGAGATAACTCTGGTAGACTTAATTATTTGAAATCGTTGAAAATCAATAGGCTTCTTCGTCTCATGACCTTAAACACTGTGTATAAATCTAAAGTCAATCGGATATTAACTTTGGCCTCCAGAGCGTCCACAAGATTTTTTGAGGTGATCAAGGGCCATAACTCTGGCACTATCGGAAATCGCTGAAAATTAATAGGTGTCTTTGTCTTATGACCTTAAACACTGTGTATAAATTTAAAGTCAATCGGATATTAACTTTGGCCTCTAGAGCGTCCAAAAGATTTTTTGAAGTGATCAAGGGCCATAACTCTGGCACTAATTATCGGAAATCGCTGAAAATCAATAGGCTTCTTCGTCTTATAACCTTAAACACTGTGTATCAATTTGAAGTCAATCGGATATTAACTTTGGCCTCTAGAGCGTCCACAAGATTTTTTGAAGTGATCAAGGGCCATAACTCTGGCACTAATTATCGGAAATCGCTGAAAATCAATAGGCTTCTTCGTCTCATGACCTTAAACACTGTGTATAAATCTAAAGTCAATCGGATATTAACTTTGGCCTCCAGAGCGTACACAAGATTTTTTGAGGTGATCAAGGGCCATAACTCTGGCACTATCGGAAATCGCTGAAAATTAATAGGTGTCTTTGTCTTATGACCTTAAACACTGTGTATAAATTTAAAGTCAATCAGATATTAACTTTGGCCTCTAGAGCGTCCACAAGATTTTTTGAAGTGATCAAGGGCCATAACTCTGGCACTAATTATCGGAAATCGCTGAAAATCAATAGGCTTCTTCGTCTTATAACCTTAAACACTGTGTATCAATTTGAAGTCAATCGAATATTAACTTTGGCCTCTAAAGCGTCCACAAGATTTTTTGAAGTGATCAAGGGCCATAACTCTGGCACTAATTATCGGAAATCGCTGAAAATCAATAGGCTTCTTCGTCTTATGACCTTAAACACTGTGTATAAATTTAAAGTCAATCGGATATTAACTTTGACCTTTAGAGCGTCCACAAGATTTTTTGAGGTTATCAAGGGCCATAACTCTGGCACTAATTATCGGAAATCGCTGAAAATCAATAGGCGTCTTCGTCTTATGACCTTAAACACTGTGTATAAATTTAAAGTCAATCGGATATTAACTTTGGCCTCCAGAGCGTCCACAAGATTTTTTGAGGTGATCAAGGGCCATAACTCTGGCACTAACTATCGGAAATCGCTGAAAATTAATAGGCATCTTTGTCTTATGACCTTAAACACTGTGTATAAATTTAAAGTCAATCGGATATTAACTTTGGCCTCTAGAGCGTCCACAAGATTTTTTGAAGTGATCAAGGGCCATAACTCTGGCACTAATTATCGGAAATCGCTGAAAATCAATAGGCTTCTTCGTCTTATGACCTTAAACACTGTGTATCAATTTGAAGTCAATCGGATATTAACTTTGGCCTCTAGAGCGTCCACAAGATTTTTTGAAGTGATCAAGGGCCATAACTCTGGTACTAATTATCGGAAATCGCTGAAAATCATTAGGCTTCTTCGTCTTATGACCTTAAACACTGTGTATAAATTTAAAGTCAATCGGATATTAACTTTGGCCTCTAGAGCGTCCACAAGATTTTTTGAAGTGATCAAGGGCCATAACTCTGGCACTAATTATCGGAAATCGCTGAAAAACAATAGGCTTCTTCGTCTCATGACCTTAAACACTGTGTATAAATTTAAAGTCAATCGGATATTAACTATAGCCTGTAGAGCGTCCACAAGCAATTGTGGACGCCGGACCGACGGACGGACCGACGGACGGACGGACGGACGGACGGGGGCGACGACAATATACGACCACATTTCAATGTGGGCGTATAAAAAAGGCGATTTTGCGTATAATCAGGGGCCATAATTCAGGAAGTTACGATCCGATATGCGCAAATATCGAAAGGAACCAAGATCTTTGGGTTATAACCATGAATTTCAAGTTTCATCAAAATCGAATTAAAATTGTGACCTCTACAGGGTCCACAACCTTGATATATCATTTTTTAACAGTATTCGCGTACAAACGGCGGCCATTTTGTATGTCAATTTTGGTCCGATTTTCCCGAAATTCGAACTCAACCTTCCTTAGGGTGTCACGGTGATATAATCAAACGGTTTTTTAAATCGGATAATAATTGTGACCTCCAGAGGGACCACAAGCTAAAAAGGATGATTTTTCGGACAATCAGGGGCCATAATTCAGGAAATTACATTCCGATAGCCGCAAATATCGAAAGGAACCAAGATCTTTGGGTTACAAACATGCATGTCAAGTTTCATCAAAATCGGTTCAAAATTGTGACCTCTATAGGGTCCACAAGCTAAAAACGTGATTTTTCGTACAATCAGGGGCCATAATCCATGAAGTTTTGATCCGATACATGCCAATATCGAAAGCAGCCGAGATCTTTTGGGGATAAACCTATATTTCAAGTTTCGTCAAAATCGGATAAGAATTGTGACCTGTAGAGAGTCCACAAACAAATTGTGGACGGGGACGTCCGTCCGGACGGACAGGGGCGACGACATAATACGTCCACATGAAAATGTGGGCGTATAAAAATTGTATATCATGGTTCTAGACCATGTAGAGGTCACAATTTTAATTTGATTTTGATGAAACTTGAAATGCATGGTTATAACCCAAAGATCTTGGTTCCTTTCATTATTGGCGCATATCGGATCGTAACTTCCTGAATTATGGCCCCTGATTGTCTGAAAAATCGCCTATGGTCCCTCTGGAGGTCACAATTATTATCCGATTTAAAAAAACGTTTGACTCTATCACCGTTACACCCTATGGAAGGTTGAGTTAGTATTTCAAGAAAATCGGACCATAATTGCCAGAAAAAATGGCCGCCGTTTGTATGCGAACAGTGTAAAAAATATGGTATATCAAAGTTGTGGACCCTGTAGAGGTGACAATTAATTTTAATTCGATTTTGATAAATCCTGAAATGCTTGTTTATAACCTAAAGATCTTTATTCTTTTCGATATTTGCGCATATCAAATTGTAACTTAATGAATTATGGCCTTTGATTGTAGGAAAAATCACTTTCGGTATTGCTTGTTCTCTGTCTATCTCTCGAACAATTATTATCTGATTTAAAAAAAAACTCTGATAATATTACTGTTGCACCGTAAGGAAGGTTGAGTTCGAATTTCGTGAAAATCGTACCAAAATTGCCGGACGAAATGGTCACCGTTTGTACGCGAATAGTGTAAAAATATGGTATATCATGGTTGTGGACTCTCTACAGGTCACAATTCTTAACCGATTTTGCCGAAAAGTAAGATTTCTAGGTTGTGTACTGTCACACCATAATCATTGTCGGCTTCGAATTTCAAGAATATCAGACTGGAACTGACCAACAAAATAGCTGCTCCCAATACAGTATGAAATACAGGACTTAACAATGTAGGAAAAATCACTTTCGGTATTGCTTGTTCTCTATCCATCTCTCAAAAATGTGGGCGTATCCTGCCTGGCAGTGCCAGCCTATCTTTTTTTGTTACCGGCAAAGTTTCCCGTCGGCACTGTAAGTGACGTACATATAGCAAAAACTACAATTTTAACAGTTCGGTACCACTTTTTGAAAGCAAAAATTATTTTTTTTCAAATCTAATATGACTGAAAAGATGTGCTATATAAAGGCGCACAAAACTTCGGCCTCAGTTTTTTTAATTTCGATTTCATATTCGGGCAATTTGGATTAAAGGGTGAAAAAAGAGAATGTATGTGAAAATTAATTTGTAATATGCGCAGTTGCCGAGAAAAAGTCAATTTTGCATGAGTCACTTTTGACTGTAAATGAATCAATTATTATGTGATTTTCAATTTTATTTCACCATTGGATGCCTAATGTCAAACTATTCTACCTCATACGCTGCCACCGGAAATGACGTCATTTGCTAAAGATAGGTTGCCAGGCAACGAAACATACGGCCACAACAGCTCAGTCGTCCGGGCAGTCAACGAGGGTTGTCGCATATTGTTTCTTTTATCAGTAAGGAGAACATTTACAACACATGATAATCTTATTACGAGTAATGCCCCATTAAATAATTATCAGAAATGATTAGAATAGTTTTGATGGTTTGTCTCAAGGCCTTTGTCCACAAGATATTTCAAAGTGATCAAGTGCCAGATATCACTGAAAATCAAATAGGATTCTTCGTCTCATGACCCTAAACACTGTGTACAAATTTAAAGTCAATCGGATATTAACTTTAGCCTTTAGAGCATTCACAGGGTTTTTCAAAGTGATCAAGGGTCATAACTCTGCCAGTAATTATCGGATATCGCTGAAAATAAATAGGCTATTTTGTATCATGACCGTAAACAGTATGTATAAATTTAAAGTCAATCGGATATAAACTTTAGATTTTTCAAAGTGATCAAGGGTCATAACTCTGGCAGTAATTATCGGATATTGCTGAAAATCCATAGGCTTCTTTGTATCATGACATTAAACACCATGTATAAATTTAAATTCAATCGGATATTAACTTTAGCCTCTAGAGCGTTCACAAGATTTTTCAAAGTGATCAAGGGTCATAACTTGGGCAGTAATTATCGGATATCACTGAAAATCATCTGGCTTCTTCGTCTCATGCCCTTAAACACCGTGTATAAATTTAAAGTCAATCGGATATTAACTTTAGCCTCTAAAGCGTTCACAAGATTTTTTAGAGTGATCAAGGGTCATAACTCTGGCAGTAATTATCAGATATCACCGAAATTCAATAGGCTTCTT
The DNA here is from genome assembly GCA_036850965.1 of Patella caerulea. Taxonomy (NCBI): domain Eukaryota; kingdom Metazoa; phylum Mollusca; class Gastropoda; family Patellidae; genus Patella; species Patella caerulea. The sequence continues at coordinate 42,279,858 of JAZGQO010000007.1, forward strand.
CGTCTCATGAGCTTAAACACTGTGTATAAATTTAAAGTCAATCGGATATTAACTATAGCCTCTAGAGCGTTCACAAGATTTTTCAAAGTGATCAAGGGTCATAACTCTGGTAGTAATTATCGGATATCGCTGAAAATCAATAGGCTTCTTCGTCTCACGACCTTAAACACTGTGTATAAATTTAAAGTCAATCAGATATTAACTTTAGCCTCTAAAGAGTTCACAAGATTTTTCAAAGTGATCAAGAGCCATAACTCTGGCAGTAATTATCAGATATCACCGAAAATCAATAGGCTTCTTCGTCTCATGACCTTAAACACTGTGTATAAGTTTAAAGTCAATCGGATATTAACTATAGCCTCTAGAGCGTTCACAAGATTTTTCAAAGTGATCAAGGGTCATAACTCTGGTAGTAATTATCAGATATCGCTGAAAATCAATAGGCTTCTTCGTCTCACGACCTTAAACACCATGTATAAATTTCAAGTCAATCAGATATTAACTTTAGCCTCTAAAGCGTTCACAAGATTTTTCAAAGTGATCAAGGGTCATAACTCTGGCAGTAATTATCAGATATCACCGAAAATCAATAGGCTTCTTCGTCTCATGACCTTAAACACTGTGTATAAGTTTAAAGTCACTCGGATATTAACTATAGCCTCTAGAGCGTTCACAAGATTTTTCAAAGTGATCAAGGGTCATAACTCTGGTAGTAATTATCGGATATCGCTGAAAATCAATAGGCTTCTTCGCCTTACGACCTTAAACACCATGTATAAATTTCAAGTCAATCGGATATTAACTTTAGCCTCTAGAGCGTTCACAAGAAATTGTGGACGATGGACGGACGGACGGACGGACGGACGAACCGACGGACGGACGGACCGACAGACGGACGGACGGGGGCGACGGCGATATACGACCACATTTCCATGTGGGCGTATAAAAACCCAAACTGGAAACAGATTGTGAAATGGCTAAAGTTTTATTAGACAAGTAAGTTTACGTTTTATACTTGCTGTCAGCAGTTATAATTTCCGTATAACATTTTTATTTTTCACAATTCCATGACCTAGTAAACAGCTATTATGATAAATTCAGTGATGTTGGTATTGTTGGGCCCCAAAATATAGTGTGTTTACTTTTTGATCAGTCCAATTCTTAGTCTTTATTTTTTTCCCCCAGGTATTGTGGAATTGGTTCGCCAAAGCAAACCACCGGTACTCCAAGCAAAGGAGGAACCCCAATTTTACCGAATTATCCTTGATTCCAAGCAGGTATGGTATATTTATTACTATTACTTATTACTGTACTGCTAACATGTTTATATTTTTAGACTATTTTAATTGATACAATTTTGGGGGCTTGCATTTCAAATTTAGACCCATGTCAATAATAACATGTGTGTTTTTATTAATTTTGCAGTTCTGATGCAGAGCGTAATAAATCTTTACCTGAAAAAAAAGTTCAACAGACGTCTTATGTCTATGAAGATGATATATTAATAACAAATGACAAATGAGTTATTTTTATATATTTTATTATTGGAGCACTGGGATCTCAGTGAGTACGGCACTAACACACTAATCAGGAGTTCAGGTCCAGACAAGGGACATCCTCTAGTCGTTCGGCTAGAACAGAAAACTGAGATCCCATGTAACGAAAGAGAAACCTTGTTTGAATACAATGGGCTGCATGGTGTATGCTCATCTTCATTACCGGGTAGTCCTGTTACAGCAGAAAAGATTTTAAATGGCATTTTATTCATTCTTCTCATTTATTAATAAATTTGATCCAATATAAAATATATACAATGCAAGTCTGTTTTTCTCAAACTTTGTATAGCATAGAAATAGATGTACAAATGAACTCCGAATATGAAGGCATGCATACAGACTCTGCTGATGATGGAGATGGAGGAATGACATATATTGATGATAAAGATGATAGTGATTATGAGCCACAGTTTCTAAAACCATCATATTGGTAAGGATAAGTGATAGTAAACTTTACACTAAACAGCAGTTATTCACTTAGAAATGGAGACAAAATAACATAGGATTAAACCAATACATGAACAAATATATTGATAATGCTTTTATGTAGTATAACATAACTGTAAATTGATGAAATTTCATGTAGAGCAATGCCGTATGACTTATCCAATAGTCTTAATATATTTTGTATATCTTGTTACTTTTAGTAATATACTCTTCAAAAAAAGAAACGCACAATCCATTTGTCATCAATTTTTTGTTTGAACGAGGTCATTGTTTCGGTAAATCTTACTTGTTTTCAATGCCATTATGTAAGGATAAAAGAAATTCATTATTGATTTTAAAGGTAGGGTCACTAATTGTGACTGGTCATCCTTTTTGTCGAAATTTGTTATCGCTTGATTGCAACAAGAAACATGAATTTAACAACTTCGCGAGTTTTTCGCATGGAACCTAGATCTTGGGGTTCTCGGTTTCCAAATCAGTTGCACATGTAAACACTCAACGAACCAAATGATGCCACATCTGAACGAAGACCAACACAACAACGCTATTCGACGATTACAACCAGGTGGATCCAAGACAGGTGGATCCAAGACAGATGTAGCCAGACTGCTGAATGTTTTTTTGGGTTCCATTTCTCGCCTTTGGGATGGGTACCGACAACAAAGTTCAACACATTACCGCCCTAGCTCAGGCCAAACAAGACTGACCCCACCTGTCCTGGATCGTCACTTCCGGCTACGTCAATGGTTTTCAACAGCGACCTCTACTTCAGCAGCAATTCCTGGACGGCGTAGAATCTTGTACCAGACAGTAGGTAAACACCTATGTGAAACCGAATAACGAGCCAGACGTCCCCATTTAGAGCTTCTGTTTTGAAATACGCCAACGCCTACGTGAAACCAAATAACCCAGACGTCCCCGTTTTGAGCTTCTGTTTTGAAATACGCCAACGCCTACGTGAAAACCGAATGACGAGCCAGACGTCTCCGTTTAGAGTTTCTGTTTTGAAATACGCCAACACCTTGAAATCCAACTTTAAGGGATCAGGCACTGACGGTATGGACAGAGCAACACTGGAGAGCTGTTTGGTTCAGCGATGTGTCGCAGTTCTTGTTGCAACACGGCGATGGTAGAGCGAGGATATACCGACGACGAAATGTAACTTTGCGTTTCTTTTTGGGGAGAATATAGATCCACCTATACTGAAGGTTTGCCTGTTGCTGGAGCAGAAGATGTTGATGAACATGGAGATGTTGATGATGAAGATGATCATGATGAGGCAGATAACGACGCTTTAAATGATAGCATTGTGGTTGACGAGATTGCTTATATGTTGAATGATAAAATAGGGATTGTTTTTTGTTCAAAATTGCTTGAATTAGCCCATATGATATCACCTGAAATTTGCAACAGAGGAATATGTAATGCTCCAACAAATACTCAGCTATTTACAAAAGCAACTGGTTTAAGAGTACACTGGGTATGTTTTTGTTTGTTTTCACGTAAACCATATGATTTTGAATTCGGCTATTTGATTTAAATTTCATATATATAATTTTGGTGGACACTCTACAATTTTTATCCGATTTTGATGACACTTGAAATATAGGTTAGGTTTATCACCCTGAGATCTTGGTTCATTTCGATATTGGAATGTATCAGGTGACAACAGTTTTTAGACTGTGACGCTCCAAGAGGTCACAATTTTATTCCATTTGGATGAAAAACCAAGGTCCTGTGTACTTGTATGTGTGCACATAAAAGAATCTTTAACAGCTGGAATTTGAAATAAAAGTAGATCCTAGAACCACTGTCCTGTCAAACATTTCCTCAAAGCACACTGCTTGTCGTATGCCAATCTTCATCAGCCCAGTTGGTGCAAAATAATAAGACATTAAACCTCATTTTATTTCCTTTTTTATAAATTTTGTCTTTCAGGAGATGGTCAAAATGATAGTCCGGGACACAGTGCCTAGTACCTTAATTATAACATAATTGATAATGAAAGTGGTAATCTTATTATTTGTGATGATGTGGACCAGGGTTCTTAATCCATTTTGAAATGAACCGGCCACGGGCACCCCCAACGGATAGTCGTCTTTTGAACAACAGACATGTTGGTTTATGCATACTTTATTCACGTCAATAATTGCATAACGTTACGGTATTCCGTGTAATATTATAATAATAACTTCTTATAAACTAAGCCTGTGTTATTATTCCATACTAGTATTCATATATCCATACATTATCGAAATTTATAGTCAAATTTTGGCAACTTGCATAATGCATAATCTACTTTTGCTTTCATCCAAACAAACGGAAGTTAGAATTATTTAGTAAAAAGAAAAACTACAAGCAAATACAAATACGTTCGTTTTTTAATTATTTTATACGTAAACACTTGTCAATATATAAAAGTATATTTGTAATAATAAAACAATGTAGCACAAATTATTTTCCGTGAATAGTCGGGGCTAGGAAATATGCCGTACGGGCGAAAGGTCACGTGGCCAATTGTGATTCAGAATAGTTTATTTTTAGTGTTACCAGTTCTCGCAAAAAGTAGATTTTAATAACATATATGAGACAAAACATTTTCTGTGAATTTTTATCAAACGAAAGACGTCTGAAAGGAGCTAACTATTCGGATCTAAAATATCTTCTAGTCTTCAACTTTGGCAAACTGATCCCGCAGTGAATATTCGCTTGGCCGCTACAATCACTGATAGTATAAATGGGTATTAAAATGAGTAAAATGCATCATTTTGCCCGAAGCAGTTCGGTGTTAAGTAAACATTGCACGAGCCATTGAGCCAATTACTACGAGGCGTGCAGTCAACGCACATGTTTTGGACAGGCATCCGTTACAGAGATAATTCGTAAGTAATTCTCTGTGAAACAGATTGCAACTTTGGGTGACCTATATTGGACGTGGGAGGATCTCAAGCTTTTGGAACTTCCAAATACAATGCCTCCGTGCATGCTTGAAGTTCAAGGTCAACGCCGCCGGCTATTCTTTTACCGTACTTGGCATGAATTAACTCAACGAAGTTGTTTATTTATGAAATGAGCCGAGAAGGATTGACACTGAAGGTATTCATTGCATTGACTGACTCTTAAGATGGGTTAATTAATCCACGAGTAATAATTACCTCTTTGTAATCGGCCGAAAATAGATTGATATATGACACCGTAGGCGTAGTGGCTTGTTGTTCATTATTTTATCAATCAGCATGATAATTAACTCTTTGTAAATCAGCTGAAAGTTGATTGATATATGATACCATAGTGGCCGATTCATTGTTTTACGATTCGGCTAGATTAAAGATCAATCGGCTAAAGCCGACAAAAAACAGCCGATTAAGATCCTTGATGTGGACTCAGCTGAATTCCAACAGAATGGAGATTTTTTCATTTAGTAGATCGTTGGATTTTTTGATTGAAGACCAACAGAGTATCAAGGAAGTGGTGACCGATGGCCACATTGGTATCAAAAGTTACATGGGTAAGATTTTCTATTTACTGTTGTTATCGAAATATATGTTATAACTTATCTTGACATCAGATTTGAACAGCTTTATTCATTTTATTTCAGACACACTGGTAATATCGAAGCTTTTCATTCTTTCAAATTGATGTATACAAGCAAAAGATTTGCCTACAGGTAATTACATGAGATATAATCTTCTTAATTTGGTTTATTTACTAATAAATGTGTATTTGTGTTTGGTTAGCTATTAATTATGATAAACTGAACATGGGTTAGGTTTCACTTTACTGCCAACAATGATATGAGTCTAGGTTGAAATTCATTTTGATATGTAGCTGCCAGCAGAGCAAATATTTTAAAAAATTACAACAATTTAAAAAAGAAATTGTTTTTTTTTTTCAGTCCACCTGTATATAAAGCTAGATGTCTGCTTGCTGCAATTGATTTTAACACCAACAAAGATAGAGAGGTGTTGGAAGACAAAGATGGAAATCCTCAGTAAGATGTGGGTTATTAAAGATGCTTTCCCATGCATGAACCGGGAGATTTGATGGTGTATTTGTACTAAAGGCATATTCAAACTAATGTATCAATCAAATCCTGCTCAAATAATTTTAATAAAAAAAACCATGACAGGCCGTAGCAAATCCATTTTAGACATTCTTTGATTTGTCATCTTCTTTGCAGACTATTTTGTGCATATAAATCTCTCTAAATAACCTCTTATCATTCGATCAAGAATTATAAACCACTTCCTATGTCCATCTAGTAGACTCGCAATCGAATGGTAATTAGCTAGGAATACCATTACATTTTTTTCAGTATTTTTCTAGTAAGAAACCCAACCGAATAAATACTTTTGTGGGAATGCATTATGTTAAATAGTAAGGGACAAAATGATTAACATGTCAAAATTCCATGCCCATTCTTTAATTTCAGATATAAACGTGTTTATTCCAAGAGAGCTGACAATTGGTCCGTTACACCTATCAAAGCCCCCCCCAAAATACCAATATACCAAAGACCTTCTCCGCATAATGGTAGAAAAAGAATGAACGACCAGTTTTGCTTAAGAAAGCGTAATCCAAGAGAAGAAGGGGTTCCAAGGAATATTGCCCCAACCACTGCCAAAAAGCTGCCAGAGTCAGTTTCAGACATATTAAAAAGACAAAAATCAAGATTTTGAATGTAAGTGTTCACAAATTTTATTAAAGATATATTATGGGAGATTTTTATAACAGTTCAAAAATAGATGATGAAAGAAGAATATATTGAAAATTTCAGTCAAATTACTGTTTTCTGAACAAAGTTATCACCATTGTAATTTTTTACCAGAAATGGACGGTCATTTGTTTGACAGACGTTAACTGCACCTCGATTATTAAGTAACGTTTTCAATGACTGTGGTACCGTTAGCTAATTCGTTTGAGACAGGGTCGCAATTCAATTTTGTATTACATTTATTTTTTAATACAAATTAGAAATAAGACTTTTAATATATAGATAAGAGAAAGTTCAAAAAGAATGGACCAAATCAATGAGGCAACATTGTGCATAATAATAGCCGACTTCTTGTTAGCCTGCGTGTACTCTTGTACTTTAACTGCTAGGCCTACGTGACTAACCAAAGAGACAAATAGGAAACATTGATCCAATGGGGCTGCAATTCAACTGGGGTGATGTTAGCTGCGATGTTTATCAATTTCCATAATTTTACTGTAAACACAAGTGACAAAAGAATGTATAATACAAACTTCGACACACCCATTTTAACCACAATTAAAGATAATATCAAGGTCGGGTGTTGAACTTTCACTCAAATTGACTGATGTGTTGCCTTGCTCAACAGCGGTCTCACTTCTCTGAAATTTATAAAAAAAACTATCGCCCCGTTTCACATTTGTCATTTGTGTCTAAAATTCTTGAAAAGGCAGTTAACAGAAGATTAAAAGAGCATCTATTCCACAACGCACTACTGGACGATTTTCAATCTGCCTATAAAGAAAATCATTCCACTGAGACTGCTCTTCTGCATGTTGTCAATGTGATCAGATCAGCAGCATTTGACACTGTCCATCCAACTATACTTCTCCGTAAATTGAACATAGAATTCGGTATTGAACATACAGCTCTCTCGTGGATTGTCACATATCTCACTGGTCGTTCACAAATTGCCCAGGTCTTAAATACCAATTCTGATCCCATAACACTGACGAACGGTGTTCCCCAAGGTTCGGTCCTGGGACCAATTCTGATCCCATAACACTGACGAACGGTGTTCCCCAAGGTTCGGTCCTGGGACCAGTGCTATTTACCTTCTACTCTGTGAGTGTAGCAAATATTTTAAATCGTCGCAATCCCCAATACCTTTGTTATGCGGATGATACACAGTTAATCGACAAGTTTAAAGCTCGTGATCATATAGAATCATTTCAAAGAACAACAAACTGTTGTATTGATATTAAATCTTGGATGACTGACAATATGTTAAAGCTTAACACCGATAAAACAGAAGTCATGCTGTGTGGAACTAGACATCAGCTCAAAGTCATTAATCAAACATCATTAATGATTGCGGATTCTTCAATCGAAATTGTTGATTGTGTCAAGGATCTTGGGGTGTATTTGGATTCGGAATTAAGTATTTATGAACAAATCTATTATTAAGAATTATTTTGGAAGGATATTTAAAGCCCTAACCCGTTGTGCATTTTCTGTGAGTCCATTTGCTACTAGTGTCTCATATTGATCGTCACCTATAACCTTCTTGCAAACAACACAATTATCATCAGCCATTTTCAATAATTGCAAAGTCAATGAAATACCAAATGTTGGTCAGAAATATATATATTTTGGAAAATGAAGCCATGTAATGATTCAGTCCTCGAAATTAAGAATTTTCTACCACGGCACAAAAAAATGAAAAATGCTGTGGCAGAACGGTACTGCTACGGCATCAGTATCAATGCTTTTCTTAACTATTCAAGATGGATAAAATTTATTTATTCACGTCACAAAATTTGACGCGAATCGGTTACGTGTGGTCGTGCAAGCTCAAAAACATGCGAACGATCTGAAATATCAGTTACGTTAACAAATTTATTCGCATTTGATCAATATTTATACAAGATGACTTTGTGACACTGGTCTAAATAATTAGTATTATACCATAAACTCAATTCATTCATTCTTGCCATTTCATTTCTCCATCAGCAGTCTTACTGGTGCTTTCACTTTGACAGATGAGGTAGTTTTGACATCAGGTATTGACCAGTTTTGTAAGCAGGTTGATTTAAAAATGCCCCAAGCCTTAATTCTTTAAATGATAGTAGTGCCATAAATATTTAAACATGTCATCTATATTTCCAAATAATTTACTACACGTGTTCCTTTCACTTATATAGCCATGCTGTACGGTGCCGGTGGTACAATGGCCCGTATGTAGGTCGTCTACTTTGACCCCCGCATGGCATCGCTTGCCTGCCAATGTAAACGATTTTACTGTCCTGTCTATTTTAATATTATTTCATCACATCAAATTATTCTGTTTCCTTTTGAAACTTGGTTTGTAGAGTGTCGAGGTTAATAAATACTATTTATTTTGTCAATCAGTCGATACATTGAGGCTATTTCGCTCCGTTACATAGGGCGTAGTAATTATAAACAAAGGATGTAAATCGGTACGGGTCCATCGAATGTGACAAATGATACAGTTGTCTGTTAAAAATACAAATGACGAGAACATTGTTCAAGCATTAGTCAGACTATTGGCAACAGTCGGTGTACATCTATGTCTATTTTAGTTTATTATAATCGTTGAAAAAAAACCCACTGTAAACGGTACAGCATGAATATGCCTTCAGCACCTGGGTTAAAAGTGTACTGGTATTTGCAATATATTTGTCAGACTTTCGTATACAAAATAATAAATTTACATGACGTTATTACACGGTCAATCGACATCCTCCTGGTACTATTCTATAACCGGTACATTTTGTCACTATAATTTTAAGGATCGTAAGATCTACCACGGCAAAAAAAAAAAGAATTATGCCGTGGCAGATGGGAGTTGCGTTTGCCGTGGTTAATTTCGAGCGCTGATGATTGCATCCAAACAATAACTTAGAAAAAGGCATTCCACACCAAACTGATTAATTTGATGATTGCATATTATGATTACAGTAATGAGTGATTTCCTTTCAGCTGAAGCTACAAATAGTACCATACTTGACAACTCACTTATCACTGAACTGTTGCTTTTGACCATCCGCTAGGTGCTAATTGATTTGTTTTTCCAAGCTTCAAAAGTTCCGATTTCAGATGAATCATGAAACACTAGTGGACTGTGAGTAGCAATAAAAACTATGGTCTATCACAATATTTGAACCTGACGTACCGGTATTTTTTGTTTGTTAATCGCACGATCTTCTAATAATTTGTATAATAAATAAAGTAATCCGATAAGTACTTCAAACTTACCTTTTACAACACCTTTGTGGTGCAAACCAGCATCTCAATAAGTAACATTGAAGAATCCATTGTTTACGGTAATACACGCATGCGCAATGATCGGATTTCCATACTTCCTTTTGTAGACGTTGTTTTCCAGTTGAACGAAATGTTATTATTTCCAAGCACCTCAGGGGGAGGAGAAAATATTTCAAATTTTTATGGGAACGATTTTTAAGTGTTAGAATGTTTTAAATGCTTTTTTCTCGGCTAATAGTGGATCAATTTGACTGAAATTTTCAGCAAATTATCTTTACACTATTTAGTTTTTAACTATTATAGTGAGAACTGCCATCTCTTTATTTTATTTCCCATAATGTAACTTTAATAATTTATGATTATATTTTTATTTTATTTTGGCTGTGATACTGTAATGTGATAATTTATAATGTTTTGTAAAGCACTTGAGCACCCAGTGAATTGTGCGCTATAAAAATGTTTATCATAATAATAATATAATAATAATAATGACACATGAGAAACAGGTGACCATAACAAATTCAACTGATTTAACATTTGAGAGCCTGAGATCAGCAGGAAAGAGAATATTTTGTAGATCTATAGGCGAAGAAACATCTTCAGTAACTGGAATTCAAGTCAAACAGGAAGTATTTGATGGCAGATAATTCAATAATTATAGACTGTCATACAATGCTTGTGCAAGTAACAATCTCCAATATGGTTCTGGTAATGGTGATACACATAATATTAATAACCATTCGTAATATGCTTCTGACAATAGGAGTTCTCAAGTTTTTAGTCATCAGAATGAGACATTTAATCATGGTACTAATCCTACTAATAAATATGGGAAGAGGAGTCGACACACATTCTGTCAAAGTCTGTTACACTGGGCTAAAGATTGTCCTGACAAGTAGATGTTTGTGACCAGCATCTGCAAGGCAGGATACGCCCACAGTTTTGAGAGATGGATAGAGAACAAGCTAAAAAGAAAGGGCCAGAATTCATGAAATTACAATTCGATATGTGCAAATATCAAAAGGAACCAAGATCTTTGGGTTATAAACATGCCTTTCAAATTTCATCAAAATCAGATTAAAATTGTGACCTCATCATGGTCGCCAACCTTGATAAACCATACTTTTACACTATTCACGTACAAGCGACGTCCATTTTAGTCAACAGTTTTAGTTTGATTTTCAGGAAATTCGAACTAAACCTTCATTACGGTGTAACGGTTATATAATAAAACGTTTTCTTAAATCGGGTAATAATTGTGACCTCCAGAGGAACCACAAGCTAAAACAGCGATTTTCCGTACAATCAGGGACCATAATATAAAAAGAAAGTTACAATTCGATATGTGAAATTTGAACTCAACCTTCATTATGGTGAAATAGTGATACATGTATAATCGAATGGTTTTTTTTTTTAAATCGGGTAATAATTGTGACCTCCAGAGGAACCACAAGCTAAAATAGGCGATTTTGTATACAATCAGAGGGTATTATTCAGGAAGTTAAAAACCAAGTAAGACGACATATTGAAATTCCATATACGAATAGCCAATGGTTAGTATATCCATTTAACGGTAAGTTCACAACAATCTGATTAAAATTAAGTCGGCTGTTAACGTTTTAGTATCCTGCATGCGAAAACGCTATTCTATTTTTCAATTACGACCTTAATCCAGTTGATTGGCTGGTGACGTCACAGGCACTACACATAATATCTATACAATATATCACCGCCGGTGCAATAAAGCACTATCATTACACAACACAAATTGACAAGCGTCTACATGTATTGATGGTCCAATTACCACACGACTGGCCTAATTATAATCACTGAATTATTGTCTTAAATTGTTACAGATTAGACATTTGTGATTGGAATATTTTAAAGTGAATTTGAAATACTGTATCTTGCCGTAGATCCACTTCTTTTTAATATACAAGAACTTTTTATTTTGTGTGTTAACCTATATTAAAGTACACATAAAATGGTCCTGGGAATTTTTTTATATGTATACTCCATGGTTATTTTATCTACTTTACGGCAAACTCACATCAATCCGATAAAAATTAATTCAGTCATCTTCACGCAAAGTCGTAAAAATAGACCTCCAGTAAAAACGACCTTGCCAATTATCGAAAACACTCTTAATCCCCTTAGACGCCAGTGACGACACAGTGACCGAATGCATGTTCGGAATGTTTATTCCTTAAAGCTCCAATAGCATTTTTTTAAGTTATATTTTTAAAATGTATTAAAAATAAAGCCCAAAAATAGATTGAACCTATAAACAGTCCTACCTTGTTAAAGAATAATCCTATTAATCCTATTATTCACTATTGCCAGTTGAGAAATTGGCAAAAATATCATTTTCAACTTCAAATTCAAACGTTTGAAGATGGCAGTCCATGGAGAGGAATGGGAAAACAAGGGAGGTAATTGAGTAACTATTTCCTCAATCAATCTGTGTCAGCCTTTCTAATGCCCAAAAAATTTTGCCCATGATCGTATAATAGTGAGTTGACAACCTTTTGAGCAAAAGACATAGAAATAATTATGTTTTGACTTTCTTAGAAAATATGAAATTGGAACTTTAATTACCTATATACACTCGGCGTGTGTATTCATTAACGCCTGACTGATTCCTTAATCCCCCCAATTAAATAAAACAACTGACTATGGAATAATTTGTGATGTAATTTAGAATTTGCTTTATAAAGGCAATTGTTGTAGCCATAGTCTACATGGGGTTTAACGTCCACTCAACACAAACTAGGTCATTTCGGGACTAACATATGGTTTAATTTTATTTCAATGATTCGCTTGCGCGTATGGGTCTTTAGCAGTGGGAGGAAACCGGAGTGCCCGGAGGAAACCCACAAGGTTGAGAAGGCGCCCAGCTAGAGGTCGAAGCGCGGCACTCTAGTCCACTAAGCCATCCCAACCCCCCTCACAAATATATAATCTATTAGAACTCAAGACGAGAAATGTCGGCTTTTGAAAATGCTTTGACTTACATAGTGATATGTAGCTTACATGAAAATAATTAAATGCTAATGATTACGCCAGTCAAATGTTAATTGGACTGACAAATACTTCACGTGTAAACTGGCTGTGTGTATATACAGTGATATATTGCACGGGCAGTGATATATTGCATAGATGAGATGATGTGTATACTATGTGTAGTATACTATGTGTAGTGCCTGTGACATTTGAAAAACGTTTTTGGCAGTCGGATACTAAAACGTAAATATCTGAATTAATTTTATTCAGATTAGTTTGAACTTGCCGTAAAATGGATTTTGTAACCATTGAGTACCAATACGGAAAAATTTTCTGAACCATTTGATGTGGTCTTTAAGGAAACACCAGATAAAAATATTCATCTGTCACCCTTCCGTGTGACAGATGAAATTTCTTCCCATTTCAATACTGTTGCAAGTGCGATTCTGAATTGCAATCGTTCTTAGTATGCAAAATTGACAATATTTTTCATCAAAACAACGATTGGTTATTATCATTTATAATATTTCTGCCACACTCAATTGCAATTAAGCATATAATCTTACCTGAAACGGGTATAAATCATCGTATTTAAAATCCAGGCGTTAAGCCGTTACTAAGACTGACATCTTTTTTAGACCAGAGAAGTCTATAATGAAGGCCGAGGCTAAATATAAGGCTTTAGAACAGTCAATCAAAAACGCAATTGCATGTCGAAAAACTAAATGACATCCACGTGGATTTCAATGGAGATGAATGTCAAACAAAAATATGGTTTCAGTAATTTATATAATTAAATGCTAATATTAATATTTGGAGTTAGGCGATAGTTGTGCCACCACATTGGCCTCTGTAAGTTTAATTAGTGATAATAGTATTAACTTATCTTATCTTAAAGATGTTATATGCATTAATAAAGAAATTGAATTTGCATCTTGGAACTAAAGGCCTCAAATCGTAGCTAAAAACAAGCACATCAGTATATCTCAACGTTTTTAGCTACATTCTCGTAACTGAGGAAACACTAAACATACACGGACATCTGAATTGTATGTTTTACTGACTTTCAACCCATAAAGTGTAAATAATTTAATTAAACCAACCTGTCCATAATATCATGTATAATTTATTGGACGATAAATCTTTAATAAACAACAACAAACAACGTAGATCTATTTAAGAGTCCTATGTTTGAATACGACTCATGCACAGCTAATATGGAATTTTCAGCAGACTATATATAGATCACCTCCCCTTTCTCAGCCAATCAACGCTTGGAATCTTATTACACTGACACCACAATCCCAAAGGTAGCCAGCCATATTTTCGAAAAGTCCAGAATTTTATACATTTTTGAAAAACATTTATCAAAAATCTAGGTTAAAATGTATGAATCTGAAGTAATGTCAACTGTAATTATTAAAACGAAAACGCGACCGCTATTTGTTAGGGACACCGGTTACCACTGTTTGTCGTGTATTTTGTACATGGTGAACAGTTCATATACTTTTTTGCCTATACCATTTTTTAGGACTTCGAATTTTGTGTAATAGTTTGGATTTTTTGTACTTGGTTTTATTTTATTTATTGTAGAAATATTGTATTACAAGAATTTAATTAATTACACCTGTTGAGCGTTCTAGAATTGAAAAAGTTAGTTGTGAGAGGACTCGCTTGCAAATGTATTGAATGCACTGAAATCTGCAAACAATGACGAAGCTATCAACAATGGCGCAGACATGATATCACAGAGAAACCCAACAGTAAACAAGTTGTGTTGGTTGGATAGCAACAAGCGCAGATTGTTTATGTACATCCCCCATCTGTCGTCCACAATTTCTTGTGATCATTATACAGACTACATTTATCATTAATTGAATGTTTTGAAATTGTTATATATTGTTCATTATAAGATGTTGCACATTCCGACTCATTTTGCCAGCCCTGGTCACATATACATGAATTTACTAAAGATCTGTTGTCTGAAGAGAGTTTACAAGACAATGTGGACAACCGATTGTAATATACATGAATTTAATAAAGATCTTTGTTTGTAGAGAGTCCACAAGACAATGTGGACAACTGATTGTAATATAGAACCACATGTCCATGTAGGCGTATAACAATGAAACTTACTGTTGACTGATCTGTACTTCAGGTGGTTCACCCGTATGATTCTGTACAACAAGAAAGGCTTTAGTTACAAACTCAATAACCTTATCACTACAAAATATAAAATCTCCTTTCTTTGAAAAAATATCACCATTACTATCATGCTGAAATAAAATTTAGAATTAGACAGACTTAAAAAAATAGTTGCAATTTAGTTTTAAAAACCAGAAGATTACTTTGAATGGCAAGTTGCAATTATCATATACATTGGAATCTGAACACTGCGCCATTCTGTGAAATTTTTCATTATTTTATTTCCTTATTACTTCAGGGTCATTCCATGTCAAGTGGACCAAATTTCGGAAAGTTGGGAATGTGACTCCCTCCAAACCATTTTTTTTTTTAAAAACATAACGTTAACGCTACAATATACATCCACATTCCTGCTTTGATTGATATGGTACTTTGTCAAGAAGGCTAAGCGTTTGGTTTGTTTAGGGTTGAGGGTCGTGCACCAACATCAATAGTTCCGGCCTTAGAGTATAAGGAATAAGTATACCAAGATAATCCATTCAGAATTGTGCCTTCCTAACGCTAAAGGCAAAAAGTAGGCGTGGCTCTGCCCCTGGGGGTCGGGACATTCATCAAAATCAATAGTGGACCCCCTCAGGCTATAAGGAATACATAAGCCAAGTACCAAGCTGATTCATTCAGAATTGCGGCCTGTAAACGACAAACACAAAAATTGGGTGTGTCTTGTCTGTGTGAGTTGGGACATGCAGTTGATGTCCTTAGGCTATAAGGAATACATATCCCAAGTTTAAAGACGATCCATTAAGAATCGTGGCCTTTAGACAACACACAAAGTAAAAATGGGCATGGCTCTGCCCCTGGGAGTTAGGATTGGGAAATCACCAAAAACAATAGGGGTCATCTTTTTGGGCGTATAAAAATTATATGTTATAGTACAGACCAAAATTGAAGGTGAAAATGGGTATATTTTGTACTTTTTCAGCGTGCATTGAATTTCAAGACTGAATATTTGAAAAAGTATATATCCCATCGACTTATAATCTTTTGTTCATTGATAAAAGACAAACTAACATTAACTATGTCAATTTTGGAGTTTGTGTATACAATAGTGACTTTGCCAGAGGCTGTGGAAATCCTGAAAATAAAAGGGAATAATTCATAAGTTCCACATTTTGTTAACTGGTGGTGCGAACAGTATGCATTGAACAGCGAGTGTAGTGCTAAATTCATAATCTACACCGAAAGTTGTCTTAGATTACAAAGGTAAAGATCATGGCCTCCACGTCGGCCGTATATGCCGGTCGGGAATGAGTGCTATGGAAAATGACCATAATTAGATGTTACCCAGTCGGGAAAAAATAGCCTTTTTTTTTTTTACAAAACCCAATTTTCAAAAAAGGCTACAATATACATCCACTATGTACCTTTAACATTGTATGGCCAGTGCAGAATAATACATATGTAAAGATAAAAGAAGCCACAGAATCTCATGATTGGTGTTATAGATTTGTATACATAGTCATCAATAGATTATACTGGGTATTGTGTTGATAATTAATGATGATTGTCGTGTAGTAGAACAATAAAAGTTAATTGATATTCAAGAATCTTACCAAAGGCGTGAAACAGTCCATTCTTAGTCAATCAGATATTGTCCACGTGTCATAGCAAAGCTGATTACCGCTATTACAGTAGCCGTTTACCGCTATTACATGTAAACAAGATTATTATGATCTATGAAAAAAGGGCAATTAATATGAAGTACTGCTCTTCGAATCCAACCAATGGTCATATTAAATATAACAGCATAGAAATTATGTAAATTCTCAACAGGAGAAATTGCATTATAATTTCTTATAGTGATATTATGACTTTGTGGGAATTGCAGAAATAAAACCTAGAGATTAGTTAACTTGCTTACCGAAAAATTCAGAACATTACATATTCCAGTGCTATTGTATTCATGTAGCAATATTGATAATTACACGTGCTACAAAAATGTCGTGTATATATAAGGTTTCATCTTATACACGACGATAATCTAAGGGGCGCTAGTGTCGCCAACAGTGAAGTTTGCTGCCCATTAGGCATTAGATACTTAGTTCTTCATTATTAGGATTTATGTCTCAATTCTTCTTCCCGTAATGCTGTAAAAACCAATAAATGTAAGAAATATGCTGTGGATTGTATTACAACTCATAATTATTCAGGTCAGTGTGTTTTCTATAGAGCACATGGAATGGGTTTGTTTACGGCCAATTCAGCTATGTTGATTATTTAACTAGCCGAGAAGGAATGTTTAATTGATAAATGCCTTACTGAGATTTCATTTTTAAATCCAATATATAATTGATAATTTTTTGTGTACCTCGTGAATAAAAGCATGAAATATGAATTTACTTTGCAAAGATTTCGTGCATTATCAAAGATAGGCTGGCACTGCCAGGCAGGATACGCCCACATTTTCGAGAGATGGATAGAGAACAAGCAAAACCGAAAGTGATTTTTCCTACATCATTAAGTTAGAATTTGATATGTGCAAATATCGAAATGAATTAAGATCTTTGGGTTATAAAGGTTCATTTCAGTAGGCTTCAAATTCGACTGGGGATCATGTTGCTAAGTGGGTAAGATGCTTGGTTGCCTTGAGGTTTGGTGTTTGATCCCTGCATTGGTGACAAAGTTCATTTAGATTTTCTAGCATGGTTTCCCCTTGTTCGTGATGAAGGATGGATGGCCTGACAAGAACAGCTGTCAATTTCAGTCCAATTTTCACGAAATTCGACCTCAACCTTCATTACGATGTAATCAAACGTTTTTTAAATGAGATAATAATTCTGACCACAGAGGGACCACAAGCTAAAAAAAAAGGTCATTTTTCGAACAATCAGGGGCCATAATTCAGGAAGTTACGATCCAATGGGCGCAAATATCAAAAAGAACCAAGATCTTTGGGTTATAAACATGCATGTCATGTTTCATCAAAATCGGTTCAAAATTGTGACCTCTATAGGGTCCACAACCTTGACATAACATACTTTCACACTAATCGCGTACAAACGGCGGCCATTTTGTCTGTCAATTTTGGTCCGATTTTCACGAAATTTGACCCCAATCTTCATTACCATGTAACAGTGATATAATCAAACGGTTTTTTAAATCGGATAATAATTTTGACCTCCAGTGGGACCACAAGCTAAAAAGGGTGATTTTTCGTACAATCAGGGGCCATAATTCAGGAAGTTACGAATCAATGAGCCCAAATGTCGAAAGGAACCAAGATCTTCATGTTATAAACATGCATGTCAAGTTTCATCAAAATCGGTTCAAAATTGTGACCTCTATAGGGTCCACAACCTTGATATAACATATTTTCACACTATTCGCGTACAAACGGCGGCCATTTTCTCCGTCAATTTTGGTTCGATTTTCGCGAAATTTGAACTCAGCCTTCATTACCATGTAACGGTGATATAATCAATCAATTTTTCGGACAATCAGGGGCCATAATTCAGGAAGTTACGATCCGATCGGTGCAAATATCGAAAGGAACCAAGATCTTTGGGTTATAAACATACATGTCAAGTTTCATCAAAATCGGTTCAAAATTGTGACCTCTATAGGGTCCACAACCTTGACATAACATACTTTCACACTAATCGCGTACAAACGGAGGCCATTTTGTCTGTCAATTTTGGTCCGATTTTCACGAAATTTGAACTCAGCCTTCATTACCATGTAACGGTGATATAATCAAACGTTTTTTTAAATCGGATAATAATTTTGACCTCCAGAGGGACCGCGAGCTAAAAAGGGCAATTTTTCGGACAATCACCGTTGGGTTATAAACATACATGTCAAGTTTCATCAAAATCGGTTCAAAATTGTGACCTCTATAGGGTCCACAACCTTGACATAACATACTTTCACACTAATCGCGTACAAACGGAGGCCATTTTGTCTGTCAATTTTGGTCCGATTTTCACGAAATTTGAACTCAGCCTTCATTACCATGTAACGGTGATATAATCAAACGGTTTTTTAAATCGGATAATAATTTTGAACTCCAGAGGGACCACAAGCTAAAAAGGGCGATTTTTCGGACAATCAGGGGCCATAATTCAGGAATTTAAGATCCGATGGGCGCAAATATCGAAAGGAACCAAGATTTTGGGGTTATAAACATGCATGTCAAGTTTCATCACAATCGGTTCAAAATTGTGACCTCTATAGGGTCCACAAGCTAAAAACATGATATTTCGTACAATCAGGGGCCATAATCCATGAAGTTCTTATACGATACATGCCAATATCGAAAGGAACCGAGATCTTATGGGGATAAACCTATATTTCAAGTTTCGTCAAAATCGGATAAGAATTGTGACCTGTAGAGAGTCCACAAACAAATTGTGGACGGACGGACAGGGGCGACGACATAATACGTCCACATGAAAATGTGGGCGTATAAAAATTACGGGTTGTGAAAATTTTGACTTGTCCTGAGATTTTACATTAGAACCTGCGACGTTACGCGTCTTGGGTGCTAATAATCTCAGGACATATCTATTGTACAATAACATCCCTCTAAATGTGAAACAGGAGGTGTTTATCTCCTAAATAAATGAAGCCAGGTTTGTTCTTGCTACAGTTTATAATTGCATATATATTCTATGGGTTGTCGAAAGTCAGTAATCATAAAATCCCATGCCATGATGGGTCGTACGCAAAAAATTGAACAGCCTTCGTCAACCTTCGATAGGAGAATGTCAAATTGTTATACTATGTCACCAAAATGCTCCAAGTCTACAGATGAACTAACATGATCAGTTCTCGTCCATCTAATTATAATGAATGGAAATTTTCAGATTACAGATATTCATTAAAAGCAAATACACTATGTAATTTAATGTCACTAAGTATGTCATCTGTATTCTCAATATTACGTATTACAACATCAATCTGCAGTCCTGTTACACAATTTGAATTAAATAATCATTGTACAGTCCGACCTTCAAATTATCTGCATTCATTTACAAACGACAGACAAGCAATCACCAATCAATCATCATGAACTCGCATGTTGATTACCTTGATATCAACATGACATATGAGTGGTTTCAGCATTAAATTTTGACCACCAAATACATACAATCCAAGAAGATTATACTCCCAGTATTCGAAGATACAATAATACTTCCAGTGTTGAGTATTCTGTCATGCTGTCTTATCCAGCCTACTTGAATGGTCATGCACCACTTCGGATGTGACAATAGTCCACTGTAGTTAAATACTCTGATCATGATTTGAGTGATTTTTGATCCATACGAACTACAATATTTTAAAAACTGAAGCAATATCAGACGAAAAATAGATAAATTCTGTTGTGTATTTACAAAGACATGATGAATAGTTGTTTATAGAGAAGCTAAACATAGAGTGGGAAATGCGACCACATAGCAGCAATGTCTCAACAGCAGTTCATCTGAAAGAAAAACTTGGATGTTGACCAGGTTTGATAAGGAATGCCTTGAAGAAATATGATCTGTCGTGTTTACAAGCTTAAAGTAGTCTGTGACCTTTGGAACAAAAAGTCACATAATGATGAATATTGATAATGTTTGTCCTCTCATGACTACAATGCTTCACACCAAATTTGAAACAAATCAATTGAAGACTTTAGCCTGTATTATGTTCACATGGTTTTTGGCAAGGGTGGGGTCAGATACGATAGGTTGAGAAATCTTGATTATTGATAGGGTTTGTCTTTTCAGACCACAATGCTTTACGCCAAACTTAACAATTGACAGGAGAGATGACATAAAACCAGCCGCTTCTAAACAAAGAGATATTTTTCGCAGAATCAAGGACCATAATTCTTGAATTGACAATCCCATATGCACGAATATAAAAGGAAAACAAGATCTTTGGGTTGTACACACATGTATTGCAACTTTCATCCAAATCGGATCAAAATTGTGACCTTGATATACCATATTATTTCACTATTTGAGTACGTGGGGTAGCCAATTTGCACAGCAGTTACGTACGATTTTTACGAACTTCGAACTCAACCATCGTTAAGGAAAACAGTGATATATTCAAACATTTGTTTCAAATCAGATAAAAACTGTTACCTCTAAATGAACCAAATTCTAAAAACGAGATTTGTTAATACAATCGAGGGCCATAATTCAGGAAACAAGCCAACAGTGAGGCTGATGTCCCCTGCCGAAATCCCAAAATAAATAGATGACACATATTAATTAATCACACATTTATTTTTTTTTCAAACATATCGAGCAATGAAAATGTACCCTAGTTAGGGGGACCCTAAAGGCACACAAAAGGGCCCCCACGCTTAACAAAAGGGTCCCTCTGGCCAAGGGAAAGGGCCCTTGTGTCCGAGTCAATCGTTTCTATACACTGTTACTGTTGAATCCATTACTGAATGAGAATGCAGTCATTGTATTGGCATAAAAACCATCAATCAAGGTGAACCTAAATTATCTTGTCCCAAAGTATCAACCAATCAAATTGCTTATCTCTGCTTACCCTAAGCAGAAAATGTCCATCTTCGAACTCCATCCAGGCATTGACCTAATAAGCATACACACCAATTTTGAACATTTTAACTCAATTAGAAGGAGAGTTATTGTGTTCCAAAGTCTCGGCAAATCAAATTGCTTATCGCTCTGCTTACCCTGAGCAGAAAATGCTCATTATCAAACTTAGTCAAGGTATTACTGTAATAAACTGTACACCAAGTTTCATCAATCTCACTTAATTAGAACTAAAGTTACTGTGTTCCAAAGCATCAACCAATCAAATTGCTTATCTCTGCTTCTCCTAAGCGGAAAATGCTCATCTTCGAACTCCATCAAGGCATTGACATAATAAACACATACACATACAAGTTTGAACATTCTAGCTCAATTACGAAGAGAGTTATTGTGTCCCAAAAAGTGTGACGGACAGACAGACAGACAGACGGACGAACCCACTTTAATAGACCCCCAACTTTCTTCGAAAGGCGGGGGACAATAAAATGCATGACAAAGTCTCAATACACTTTACAGAAATATTTATAACAAAAATAAATTAAGATTTAAAAATTCAACTATGATACGGTATTCATATAATGTCTAGTAAGTTATAGTTATTAGCACACTTTCCGAGGTGTATCGGTGAATATCAGGACAGTTTTGGTCGGGGGCTCAGCCGAGGCAACGAGTAGAAGTGGGATGTAAATAAAAAGACAGTAAAAGAGATTTTATTTAGAAAGATAATTCGTCACATAATACAGGGAATTGATCAGCAAAACTAAGTTATTTTAACGATCCGTTAAATTAACGAATCTTTATATTTATCTTTCACTGCCGTTTGTTAACAGTTCGTTAAATTTCTGTTGCTGGAAAGTCAATTTCATTATCCGTTAAAATTAATGGGGCTTCCAGCAACAACCTTTCTCTCCGTTAAAGTTAACGATCTTTTTACTCCATGTTAACGGATCGTTAAAAGTTAACATAGCTTTGAGCAAACGGCCCCTGAGCTTTAAAATGGGTGTACCCATATCTTACCTTTTGTAAATGAAAGATAATAAGTTTATCCGAATAAGGACTAAGAGATAGTTTTTCCACTTCTGCCAATGGTATTCTATATTTCAAGGTCATGGCTTTAGGTTCAAAGATCAACAAGGCTTGGGTACTCATTGCCACTAGCAATTGAACCATCTAAAATAAAAAAAATCTCAATTTAAGGCAAACTGATGAAATAATCAACAATGTTACTACTTGTAATGTTAATCCAACTTCAAAACTTTAAAAGAGTCGCAGCTCAATTTCTGTAATTTGCCAATACAAAACTAAGTAAACAATCAAAAATTAAACAAGCTAACAGTAAGGCTCAATCCCAAAATAAACTGCAATTTGTCAACTTCCTTGAAAGAGGCAACATATGGGATAAATCTTTTGTAGATAATTAGGAGCATTTACAAGACAATTTCATACACATCAGATTATAATATTTGTTTGTTTTTTTTTTCTTTTCAAAAGTATCAAGCAATCAAACTATGCACTAAGTTTCATCATTCTCTATTAGATAGAATCAAGATTATCTTGTCTCAAAGCATCGACCAAAGAAATTGCTTAGCTCTGCTTAGCTTTAGCACAAAATGTTAATCATTGAGCTCAGTTTAGAAATTCACATAATGAACATCAAGTTTAGGGTGGTCAGAAGGCCGCTTGGTTAGCATGTGCTCGCTGTATCATAAAGCCTGTTATTGAGTCAACTGGCATGGTTTTGAATACCCAGTTGTACATGACAAGGAATAGGGTCGCCTGTCTAACCTCATGGGTTTTCTCCAGGTCCTCCTGTTTCCTCCCACTGCTAAAGATTCCTACGCGCAAGCAAATTATTGAAATAAAGTTAAACCATAATATGTTAGTCCCATAATGACCTGTTTTGTGTCGAGTGGACGTTAAACCCCATTTCTCTTTTTCTCACTTTAAAGAGCACATATAATGAGAAAACTAAATTCATTGAGCTTATAAACATTATTTACTATATGCATTTTACGGCAGTTTAACGTCAATCTGATGAAAATTAATTCAGATATCGTCACTCAAAGTCGCAAATATAGACCTCCCGTAAAAACGACTTGGCCAATTATTGAAAACACTCTTAATCCCCTCAGACGCCAGTGACGTCACAGTGACCGAATGCATATTCAGGATGTTTATTCCTTAATTACCTATATACACCCGGCGTGTGTATTCGTTAACGCCTGACTGATTCCTTAATCCCCCAATTAAATAACAATTGACTACGGAATAATTTGTTTTGTAATTTAGAATTTGTTTTATAAAGATAGTTGTTGTAGCCATATTCCTCATGTGTTTTTTTTTTATTAGAATAAGCCGACCGTAAGCCAACAATAATTGGCTTCTGATTGAAACAAGATTGGTGTGAAATTGTTATAGCCGGCGCTACGGACATCTTTTAAGCCGATAGAAATAATCAATTGTCAGCTTTTAAGAAACGAAATGGTTTCAAATAATAATCATTAGGGGTTTGACTGTCGATAGTGTGTATCGATAGTAAAAAGAAACTATCGATAAAAATTGCGATAGTCAAGCAAACTATTGATAGCTTCGATAGTTTGTAATAGCGAAAGTAACATGGCTCAAATTCACTCGTATTTGTCGAATAATTACTCTGTATTTATAACAAAAAGCTCCGTTATCACTAAAATAGCGTTACACCATCTCAGTGTCACATGGAAATCTTCGTCTACCATATTAGGCATGGCTTACTAAGAAATGTGTCAAATGGTTGATTTTGGCGCGAAAAAGCTGAAAATGGTCACGTACGCCAATAACAGACATGCTGAAAGCATGTCGCATATGACAGGAAAGTTGGCTATGACTTTTTTACAAATTACTAAACTACCAATGTAATATTAATAATATACAATTTTATATAATATAAAGAAAAAAAAAAACAATTTACTTTATTATTTAATTCACAATCAGAATGCGACGTTAACGTGTACCCGAGATACCAGCTTAGGAGGCTTTTCTATTCGCCCCCCTCCCCTTTTGCCGCATCTTTAGAAGACACATGTTGTTTTTATCTGCACCGTCTTGTGTCGCTTCATTTTGTCGGTTTATTTGTCGATATGACTACCGATAACCGTGTTAAAATATTACGTACTGACTTACGGGCTGGAGATGTTGATCAACTAGTGAATTGTAATCTATTCTAGTCACAAATATATAATCTATTACAACTTAAGACGAGAAAAGTCGGCTTTTGAAAATGCTTTGACTTATAGTAGCTTACGTGTAAAATTACGAGTTAACGATTACGCCAGTCAAATGTTAATTGGACCGACAAATACACACGTGTTAACTGGCGGTGTGTATACAGTGAGATATCGTACAGATAGTGATATATTGTATAGATAATGTGTATAGATTATGTGTAGTGCCTGTGACGTCACCAGCCAATCAACCGGATAAAGGTTGTAATTGAAAATTTGAAAACCGTTTTTGGCTGTCTGAAGTTTAAACGTTAATATCTCAATTAATTTTAATCAGATTGGAGTCTTAGCCAATCAAACTGCTTATTCCTACTTAGCCTGAGCAGAAAATTCTCATACTCCTGCGCAGTGTTTCGTTTGATTAGAACTATAATCCACTTCACACTGCTATCTTGAGTGAACATTGTTGTGCTAATTATTATTGGTCAGTAGTGCCATTACCAACCAATGACCTACATTGTAACAAACAATATCGGGGTTAACCAGACCTCAAAATATGTTACCGCAATGTATCTAGTGACAATCGCGACTTATTTACGTCATAACCCGCGAAATTTATTATGCTCAATTATCCAGTGCCAACATGTTTTCTTCGTCGGCCATTTTGAAAATTATGCGGAATGCGAGAAGAGAGGGGGGATTTGATTGGATGATAAAAAGAGACACACCCCGCCCAATTTCAAGAATATGACTTCTATCCAGCAATGGTAAGAGAGGGATTTCTCGCGCCATTGCTTCGGGAATATGAAAATTCTCATCATTGAAGAAGCTTGTTTTAATATCTCTTCCCTTAAATACTGGAAGAAAGGTACTTTTCCAAAACTTACTTTTCCGTTTGCCCGATTAACTTTAGTAACAGTATCAGCAAATACAACATGTTGATCTGATGTAGTTTTATATACTCTCTGCCATACACTATTTTGTTGTAAACCAAAATAATCACCTTCAAATGGTTTTCCTACACTGTAAATCAAACATAACAAAAGTTAATCCCTAAATATAATGACAAGTAATCACCACCCGCACCATTGCACTTGTTTGGAAGGTATAAGGAACAAGCGGTTGCTATGCAAGATACAGTGGACTCTGTCACTTCAGACATTGTACCGGATCGATACAATATGCCAGATTATACAGCATGTCGGAATACTAAATTGCCTCAATATGGGAAGTATTATTGCACCTCAAATACTGTAAGTATACTCTCCCAAAAAAGAAACGCAAAGTTACATTTCGTCGTCGGTATATCCTCGCTCTACCATCGCCTTGTTGCAACAAGAACCGCGGCACGTCTTGAACCAAACTGCTCTCCAGTGTTGCTGTGTCCATACCGTCAGTGCCTGATCCATTAAAGTTGGATGTTTCAAAACAGAAGCTCTAACGGGGACGTCTGGCTCGTTATTCGGTTTCACGGAGGCGTTTACCTACTGTCTGGTACTAGATTCTACGCCGTCCGGGTATTGCTGCTGCAGTAGAGGTCGCTGTTGAAAACCATTTACGCCAATGACGTAACCGGAAGTGACGATCCAGGACAGGTGGGGTCACTCTTGTTTGGCCTGAGGTAGGGCGGTAACGTGTTGAAATTTGTTGTCGGTACCCATCCCATAGGCGAGAAATGGAACCAAGAGAAACATTCAGCAGCCTGGCTACATCTGTCTTGGATTCACCTGCTTGTAATCGTCCAATAGCGTTGTTGTGTTGGTCTTCGTTCAGGTGTGGCATCATTTGGTTCGTTGAGTGTTTACATGTGCAACTGATTTGGAAACCGAGAACCCCGGGATTTTAAAGACCTTAGATCTAGGTTCCATGCGAAAAACTCGCGAAGTTGTTAAATTCATGTTTCTTGATGCAATCAAGCGATAACAAATTTCGACAAAAAGGATGACCAGTCAAAATTAGTGACCCTACCTTTAAAATCAATAATGAATTTCTTTTATCCATACATAATGACATTAAAAAAAAAGTAAGACTTACCGAAACAAAGACCTCGTTCAAATAAAAAATTGATGAAAAATGGGTTTTGCGTTTCTTTTTTTGAAGAGTATATTATTTCAATACACCTTTGAATACCCAGAACTTAAAGTATGATAAACCTTTCAGTACATTCAAAATTTTATTATAAAACAGGGACCATACACAAATTTATTTTAATGAAAGCTTCTAGTATAATTTTATGATTTCTATGATGTTTTTATCAAATTTTATGATAATTTTATAATGTTTTTATCACATCTCATGACTTTTTATGTTTTTATCGTTTTCTTTATATAATTGCTCTGACAGTAAATAAGTTGTCACCATTCCATGAAGAAGTGTTCACTCAGTGTTATGAGAATAAGAACGTCCCACTGTGGTATTAATGGTCGCAGTCATCTCCTAAGTTCATACCGGGCCCTCACGGGACAAAAGTTTCAGTGCCCCCCACCCGCATAATGTAACTGCTTTGTTCAGTGCTTGCGCTCAGTTGAAGTTAAAAGAAATTTTAAAATACAATATTGTTGTGGACTCTTTAGAGGCTATCGGTTAATATTCGATTGACTTTAAATCTATACTCAATGTTAAAGATTATAAGATAAAAACCGTGAAAAATACAGTCTTCGGAAAAATATTGAAAAAACGAACATTTTCTAGATAATATTTAACATAAATATTAAACAAAATATTTTCTTTTTTATATTATTTACGATATTTTATTGCTTAATGATGAAAAATACTGCTATAAACTCCTCAGTATTCATTCCATAAAAATTGCAAATGCCGACAAGGAGCTTTGTTTACGTCGATCACGTGACTTCTCGCTCATTTTTCCACCTGGTAGAATTACATGTATCCCCGTTTTTGTTCAATTTTTATACATCTTGAAGAATTGTGAAGACCGATACTTTGATTTTATGATTGGATTAAATTTTAATATAGCAGAAATATAAATAATGCCAATTACATTGAGAGTTCCGGTAGAATGATAGTGATTATCATTCAGCATCGGACGTGTCATGGCAGTCGTGATCCCGGAATACTATTTGACTAATCTAAATCAATGGACACTTTTTGACATAGTACATTATAGTTTAATTTAGTATCCTTGTATTGTATAATGCATTTTCAACAAGGTATACTCGTGAATGAGAAAAAACGAGTTTACAAGTTTAAATGAACCGCATTCACTCTTAGCGTAGCTATACAATAGCCTATGCACGGCCGAAAGAACACAAACTCTTTTATTTTATGTTTTTGGGGCCTCCTTCATTCAAAATATTTTTGATTTAAATAAAATATTTTAATCAATATACTGAATATTAAAATTGTAATAAACAAAATTCGAAATATTTTTGATTTAAATAAAATGTTATAATTAATATTTCGAATATCAAAATTGTAATAAACAACAACTTTAGCAAGTTTTCATGGCGATAGATCTTAGTTTCAACCAGCTCGGATTAATGTTTTGTAAATTTGGTACTGTATGCTAAAAATAATATTGACTAGATATTGAGGGTTATTTGCAACTTTTACGCATTTTTATTTATATTCAAAAAGTGATAAACTGAAAGTATTGACCTTTTATAAAATATCGCGATATAGTAAATATCGCGATATCGATTTCTAGGGATATCGCCCACCTCTATCAATAGGGCTGTGTATTGTGGCCAAAAAACGTATTGCAATATACTTCGATACTTGAAAAAAAGTATTGCAATACTTTCGATTAAAGGCTTAGTTTATAATACACATTTTATTTTAAATAGTTTTATTGTCCATGTAAATATATAAGATAGGTTGCCAGGCAATGAAACATACGCCCATAGCAGCTAAATCGTCCCTGCAGCCAACAAGAGTTGTCGTATATTCTTACTTTTTTTGGTAATGAAACATTTGTAATACACTAAAATTTGATTAAGATTAAAAAATCATAAAATAATTATCAGAAAATCATTAGAATTTGTTTGGTTTTTATAAAGTTCTACCCCATGCTAATACAGACCTCGTCACCAGGCGCGAGTCATTACTCACGCACACGCTATACTCGCCTGAAATGTTATTCGCGAGAGTAAGGCATTAATAAAAATTCAAAACCATCTATGGCTATAGTCATTTGATTTTTAATTCAATTCAATATCCACGATAAAATACAAGACAGCAGACCAACAGGCGATAAGAATACGATTTCACAATGTTACTAAGAATAGAATAAAGTAAACATAGAAGGCGTCTATTGATTGGACAATAAGGAAGTTGTATTCCGGGCTTTTAACGTAGAATTTTTATGATTGGTTAATTTAACTGAAATCCAAAGTAGAATTCTCGCGAGAAATATTACGAGATATGAAGATTTGTAGAATGTTGTAACGTATTATGTCATTTTCTAGTCTTTATGATTAAATTTTGAATGGTGGTTTCTTATTAAAATAAATATTAAACAAGCTAGAATATAGTTAGAAATGCCGAGAAGTATTTGGATTGCCGCATTTACAAGTGCTAGTGCTTTTAAATTACTGTTATTACATAGCAGACAATGTCACGGTCAACATCGTGTGGCGACAGTTAGTTGCATTCTACGATTTTTGAATATCAAATGCATGTTACAAATGCCGATGGGTAGGGACGTATTTTTGAAAACCTTCAGATCTTACTAAACAGGATAACGGAAAACATATATCATAAAGATGAATATGACCTCAAACGACAAGGTTTTTACATAAGACTTTACACACGGTGACACAATGACTACTTTTATTTTCACCTGTTCTCTTTTTTTTTCTAGTTTGATATTGGGTTATCATTTTCACATTAATCTAAAATAAATTGGAAAAAATATTCCTTTATTATTCTTTATCAAATTAATCTCGCCCTACGCGAGTATGAATAATTCAAGTATTGAATTAATATTAGTAATATTTAATATTACAAATGACAAGAAGGCTCACTTCTACTCTAGTGAAGAACATTAGAAAGCAGTCTTACATCTCTGGAATGGCAGTTAATTAATGCACTGTTATTTGCCAGAGTTCTTGGTCTCTATTATAATTTTACTCTCCTAGGAAAATTTTGCGTGAGTAAGTCAGTTACTTGCCTAACTCACGCAGAATCTTTTTTGCGTGAGTAATTGAGTACTCACGCAGAGATTCTTCGTGGCAAGCACTGTAATACTTAGTATAAGAAACATTTAAAATCATGGATTTATCTGTTTAGTTAACAAAATTCATTGAAAATCAATATACTTGTTTGTCTGTAGACCTTAAAGCTGAACTCTGGTTACAAATATACCGAAATAATGTAATAAAAAAAAGTTAACGCCTTCAAGCCGCCATACTTGTTTCCGATTTGTGAAATAAGTATGGCGGACATGGAGGCTTATGACCCGGAAAGGTTAACTGATCTTACTTCCAGTTTGTATCTTGTCAGCAAGCTATACACATCCGGCTTTATTCTCTTCACACGATTCACTGATTGCTGTATTTTCCCCAACAGTATACCAAATTATTGAAGATTTCAAAATGTCTGATCAGGTAAGACTGTAAATAATAATATGAACTGCGTCTTCTACAATATCAATTTCTTCCACCTTGGTAAAATGGAGAAAAAACATAACATCAATAAACTTAGCACTGTCAAACACCCCCCAATGAGAGCCGGCCCAAAACATGTAGTTATGTCCCTTGATCGTTTTCATGAACACTACTCAACATGGAAGATATGAAGAAGACAATAGTTTGTATAGGTGATTTGTTTAGGTTGAAAAACAGGTTGGGGTAAGCCATCTTTTGTTTTGGAGTAAAGCTTAGGCTATATGTAGTAGACGCAGTTCATATTATTATTTACAGTCTTACCTGATCAGACATTTTGCAATCTTCAATAATTTGGTATACTGTTGGGGAAAATACAGCAATCAGTGAATCGTGTGAAGAGAATAAAGCCGGATGTGTATAGCTTGCTGACAAGATACAAACTGGAAGTAAGATCAGTTAACCTTTCCGGGTCATAAGCCTCCATGTCCGCCATACTTATTTCACAAATCGGAAACAAGTATGGCGGCTTGAAGGCGTTAACTTTTTTTTATTACATTATTTCGGTATTTTTGTAACCGGAGTTCAGCTTTAAACTCTGTGTATCAATGTGAAGTCAATTGGATGATAAGTTTGGCCATTACAAAAGATTTTTCAAAGTGATCAAGGGATATAACCCTGGCAGTACAGTGCTTGCCACGAAGAATCTCTGTGTGAGTACTCAATTACTCACGCAAAAAAGATTCTGCGTGAGTTAGGCGAGTAACTGATTTACTCGTGCAAAATTTTCCTAGGAGAGTAAAATTATAACAGAGACCAAGAACTCTGGCAAATAACAGCGCATTAATTAACTTCCATTCCAGAGATGTAAGACTATTTTCTAATGTTCTTCACTGGAAGTGAGCCTTCTTGTCAGTTGTAATATTAAATATTACTAATATTAATTCAATACTTGAATTATTCATACTCCCGTAGGGCAAGATTAATTTGATAAAGAATAATAAAAGAATATTTTGTCCAATTTATTTTAGCCGAATGTGAAAATAATAGTAGTTTACTTAAAAAAAAACACAATATCAAAAAAAAAGAAAGAGAACCGGTGAAAATAAAAGTAGTCGTGTCACCGTGTGTAAAGTCTTATGTAAAAACCTTGTCATTTGGGGTCATATTCATCTTTATGATATATGTTTTCCGTTATCCTTGTAACCAGGTCACAAAGCGATGTGATATTACTTTCGTTTTCTTGTTCAAATCCTATTCCATATTGCTTGTTCAATCCATATTGCTTGTTCAGTCCATCTTGTCTATTAATAGAATTTACTTGGAAGGCCCCTGTGCCTTTTGTCTAGCACAAGATCTGCCTCGCTTTCATTCTAAGCATGGACAGCCATGGCGTATTTGTCAAGGTTGGGACTACGGTCGAATTTCATTTCTAAATGAGGTAATATTCATTTACTGTTACATTTATTAATGGCAATTAATTAATTATAGTATTGTTCCCCTAAATCAATCATAAATTGCCATTGTCACTTGTCAAAATGGTAGAATTTGTTTGTAAATTGTGTTGTGTCCTAGAGTAGCCTGCCACTGAAATTTTCTTCTCGGAAGTTCTTATGGTCATGTGATGTCAACAAATCCATTTTTGTCAAAGTTTATCAAAAGATGTTTGTTTTTCCTAATTACGAACATATTTGTTATAATATTTAGAATTTTGTGGTAAATTAATTGTAATTATTCTGTATTCTTCCATCCTATTATTATATATGCATTATGTAAAATGATAGTTAAATTGTTTCATCTACTTTGGCTGCATTTGTGCAAAGTTAGGAAAAGTAGTATTGCATTTAGGATTAAGAAGACAGTCATACAGAGTTATGCTGGGCGTTGGGATGACCTAGTGGTCTAGACTGCCGCGCTTCGACATCTAGCTGGCCGGTCACCTCTGGCTTGCGGCTGTGGTTTCGAGCCCTGGTGTGAGCGTATGTGGCATGGAGATAGGGGCGCCTTCTCAACCTCGTGGGTTTCCTCCGGGCACTCCGGTTTCCTCCCACTGCTAAAGACCCCTACGCGCAAGCGAATTACTGAAATAAAATTAAAAAAACCATATGTTAGTCCCGAAATGACCTAGTTTGTGTTGAGTGGACGTTAAACCCCATTTCTCTCTCTCTCTCTCACAGAGTTATGCTAGAGTATATTCTGTGATACAGCGAGCACATGCTAACCATAAAGGCAGTAATTATCGGAAATCGCTGAAAATGAATAGCCTTTTTCGTCTCATGACCTTAAACACTGCGTATAAATGTAAAGACAATCGGTTATTAACTTTAGCCTGTGGAGCGTCCACAAGCAATAATTGTGGATGTCGGACGAATGGTTTGTTGTAGTGATGGGTCGATAATGGGTTTTAATATCGGTAATTGGCCAATAAGTGGTGAGAGAGAGCAAGAGAAATGGGATTTAAGGTCCACTCAACACAAACTAGATCATTTCGGGACTAACATATGGTTTAATTTTATTTCAATAATTCGCTTGCGCGTAGGGGTCTTTAGCAGTGGGAGGAAACCTGAGTGCCCGGAGGAAACCCACGAGGTTGAGTAGAGGTCGAAGCGTGGCACTCTAGACCACTAGGCTATCCCCTTCGCCCCCGGACAAGTGGCCTATTGGGAGACATCTGCAATATGTGGCAATTTTGCTGATAAATGGAGTTGGCGATATCTGTTCAAAACTACTCAGTAAATACCTTCAAAATATTATCCGAGTTGTGAACAAATCATTATTATGCTTGACCCACGGTACATCTAAATAGCTACGCGCATTGCTATTAGACGAATTGCTATTAGACGACGGGTAACACAAGACTCTTTATAAGGGTCATAAAAGGGAAAGAATAAACAGTACAAAATCATTAATTGTCTCCGTTTATAGCTACGCACACGGCAACCGAAATAATAAAAGTTTTATTTCAGTTGCCACATGCTTTTGCTATTAAGACTTAGGGGTAATACAGCTCTCATAGGAATCGTACTAAATGGAAAGAATACATAGTAGAAAATCCTTACCGGTAGTGATGTGCGGTTTTTCGGTTTAACCGTACGGTATCGGTTTTTACAAATAAACTGAAAACCGAACCGTTAAAAAAAAAATAACCGTGCGTTTCGTTTTTTTTCCAAATTCCTAATTTTTATGTAGCCGTACTTCGTTTACTTAATAATTCCAAAATTTTAATGTAGCCACCAATTCCGTTTTTATTTTCGATCAACCAGAGCCCGTATGTATAGAATAATAGAGTGTTTAGTCAGTCTGGTTGGCCTAGACTATTTATTTTCTCAATTCGGTTCGGTTTACAATCCAAAATTTTATTCAACCCGAAGCCGCTTGTCAATATCGAACGATGGCTTCCTCTAAAAAGTAAAATGCCTCCATGGCTTGCTCAATAACTATGAAAGATTAGATGACACAAAATGTAGATTTAATCTTTGTAAAAAATCTATTTCTGCTGCATAAATTATAAGAATATAATTTAACAATTTTGAGTCAGGTTTAGAACAACATTTGAACAACACCCGAAAATGGCAATTGCGTTAGTTTTGTTTTTAAGTTTATAATTTATAAACGAGAAATAAAAGACCACATGTTTCGATTTGTTGGATTGGTATTATGCAAATTTATTTGGGTATTTTTTTTTTACAGTAGAATCTAACTTTATTGTTACTGATATTATGTCGTTACATTAATTTATTATTATGCCTATGGCGTTGTGTGTGTCAGATCTTTTTTTTTTACAGTAACTTTGTTATTACTATCAGTCATAATTAAAGTCATATAACAGTAAATAAAAAAAAACTTGTTGTTTACTATTTACATCAATATTTTTTCTGGCTTTCAAGTATTCCTATAAAATAACCATAAATCAGTACATACATGACACAGTGTTTAAATGAATAAAAAAACCGAAAACCGAAACCGAAACCGAGGTTTTTTGCCTCAGAAAAAACGAAAACCGAAACCGAAAGAAAATTTAAAAACCGCACATCACTACTTACCGGTCTCCGTTTTCTGTTGTTTTTTTAAATCTTTATTCACATACTGTTTATGAGTTAGGGTCTCTCAGTGCAATTTTCTTAGAATAACATTTCGGCGCATGTGCCGACAGACATTCAACGTGCAACAATTCCACCCTATAAACCTTTTGATTGGAATATGGAATAAGCCAATTGCATGATGATCAAAATCATAGAATTGGACAACACAGTCAGTATGAGTATGTTGCAGAGGTCTCCCTTCACCGATCTATTTTCAATACGCACTTACATTAGAGGATCACAAACTAGAACAATGAATTTTTTATTTAGATTTATACCGTAAAATCAACAAGTGTCTTCTGCGATCTTTCTTTTCGACGCTTCTGCCTCTTTTTATGCTGCTTTAAATTCCACATATTCTATCCTGTTGTTTGAGCGTAGATGGCTCATTAAATTTGGTGTCGTGTAATTCACTATATACGTTGGTACCACCTAGGGAAATTGAAGCGTCGCAAGTGTTGCATTTATCCTTACTTGGATCACTATGGCTAATTGTAAAATTTTCCAAAGTTAGCTACTTAGCGGCATTTTCTTTTTGTTCGTCTTATCTCATTCAGTACTTGACTGGTGGTTTTGTCTGTACACTATCATAATGAGTAGGAGTTTTGAGAAAGGCGGGAAAATATCACACTTTTACCCATGATTTGACGAAAAATGAAAGGGAGGATATCCCTTTCATGTCACAGGATTTTCTGTCATTCATTCCGACTTGTAGATGTCGTTGAGAAGCACATGTAAATGCCTTGTTTATTTCAACGAAGTTTGACAAAGTTTCAATGTATTTTTATTGACGATGTCGATGGTACATGTCTATAACCGAACAGCAGAGAGCACACAAAAAAGTTAGACACAAGGTGGTTACATGCAAAATTCGAAATGAACCAATAAAGATAGGCTGGCACTGCCAGGCAGGATACGCCCACATTTTTGAGAGATGGATAGAGAACAAGCAATACCGAAAGTGATTTTACCTAAATCATTAAGTCCTGTATTTCTTACTGTATTGGGAGCAGCCATTTTGTTGGTCAGTTCCAGTCTGATATTCATGAAATTCGAAGCCGACAATGATTATGGTGTGACGGTACACAACCTAGAATTGTGACTTTTGGTCAAAATCGGATAAGAATTGTGACCTGTAGAGAGTCCACAACCATGATATACCATATTTTTACACTATTCGCGTACAAACGGCGACCATTTCGTCCGGCAATTTTGGTACGATTTTCACGAAATTCGAACTCAACCTTCCTTACGGTGCAACAGAAATATAATCATGAATTTCAATCATGAGTTTTTTTTTTTAAATCAGATAATAATTGTTCGAGAGATAGACAGAGAACAAGCAATACCGAAAGTGATTTTTCCTACAATCAAAGGCCATAATTCATTAAGTTACAATTTGATATGCGCAAATATCGAAAAGAATAAAGATCTTTAGGTAATAAACAAGCATTTCAGGTTTATCAAAATCGAATTAAAATTGTGACCTCAACAGGGTCCACAACTTTGATCGACCATATTTTTACACTGTTCGCGTACAAACGGCAGCCATTTTTTCTGGCAATTATGGTCCGATTTTCTCGAAATTCAAACTCAACCTTCCGTAGGGTGTAACGGTGATAGAGTCAAACGTTTTTTTAAATCGGATAATAATTGTGACCCCCAAAGGGACCATAGACAATTTGTCGGACAATCAGGGGCCATAATATCGATAGGCGCAAATATCGAAAGGAACCAAGATCTTTGGGTTATAAACATGCATGTCAAGTTTCATCAAAATCGGTTCAAAATTGTGACCTCTATAGGGTCCACAAGCTAAAATCGTGATTTTTCGTACAATCAGGGGCCATAATCCATGAAGTTTTCATCCGATACATGCCAATATCGAAAGCAGCCGAGATCTTTTGGGGATAAACCTATATTTCAAGTTTCGTCAAAATCGGATAAGAATTGTGACCTGTAGAGAGTCCACAAACAAATTGTGGACGGACGGACGGACGTCAGGACGGACAGGGGCGACGACAATATACGTCCACATAATAATGTGGGCGTATAAAAATGAAACGAAATACAAAAATAAACGAAACATAAATACAAGTTAACGATAAACATAAATACAAGTTACAAATTACATTATGACAAGTAAAATTCAGTTCTTAACACATCCCTCTCCTTGATGTGCCCTAAAAAGAAACATCAATATCACATACTAACAATGTTGACGTTACAATGCGAAAGAGAACTATACTCATGCGATGTTCAAAACAATTATGATGTCAATATAAAAACCAAACGATTTTGATGTCGATGCAAAGACGATGTAGATGCGTACATTATAACATTATCAAGTATCATGATCTCAAACATATGACTAAGAATTTAATTGAACATAAAATTTAAACAACACAGTTTGTGAATGTCCAGTGACATGTGCATGTAGTCTCTAAATTATGCCTCAAGGGGACACAATCGATGAATGGACCGTTTATAAATAGTGTCACCAACTTTGACCTCTACGACACGAACCGGTCCGTCACTACCAGGAAAGGTCCTAACAATTCGCCCTAGCGGCCACTTTCCACGAGGCGAATGGAGATCAATGACTAATACGACATCATTGATTTCTAAGTTTTGCGAAGAATTTTTCCATTTATTACGATTGTTCAGGGTAGGCAGGAATTCGCATAAACACCTTTGCCAAAAGTGTTTTAACAAGTCTTGTACACGACGCCATCTCCTTCGTGGATTAAAACGGTGTTCGTCAACTGATTCATGTGCAAGCGAACCACCTAGTTGTCCAAAAAGGAAGTGATTTGGGGTTAGAACGGGTTCATCACGACAACTATCTCCTATATAGCACAATGGACGACTATTCATAAGTCCTTCAGCGGTTAATAATTCTTCATCGGTTATGTCTGCATTACCTGGTATCACATTCATTGCTCGTTTCGCAGATTTGATGAGGGATTCAAAAACCCCGCCAAAATGTGGAGATAAGGGAGGGTTAAATTTCCAAACAATTCCTTGGTTCGATAAATGGTTACCTATTTTCTCTTAATCTAGAGCGGAGAGCAAATCTTTAAGTTCCCGAAGTTCGATCCATTGTCCAATAGAATCTGAATAGGCTTTGATCAACGATTTACGAATCTGTCAAGGGCAGATAAAAAACTATCAGTATCCATACTCCATACCATCTCCAAATGGAATGCACGAGTGGCAAGACATGTAAAACATAAATATCTTTTAGTGTGAATGCGACCATGGCCTTGCTTTGTTAAATATGGTCCACCAAAGTCAACAACAACACTGGCAAAAGCACGAAGGGGTACTCCTAACCTCATCTTAGGCAATGGTGCCATCATTTGCTTAGCTGGGCGTTTTCGTCGTCGAATAGACTCATAACCTTTGGCCAGGGCTCTATAAAAGTTTAGTGTGCCTGAGCAACACACTCGAAAATGTGCCTGCAGGTTCATACTCAAAAAGAGAGTATTCAATTGCCAGGTATATAGTATGATTTGGAGGGGGGGGGGCTTCCGAAAGCTTCTTGGGTTGGACTCGGCAGAAGAAATTATAAATGATTTTTAGTACCTTTTTTATTATGGTTTCTAAATTGTATTAATGTATTATAGATTACTTTAAAGATAGGCTGGCACTGCCAGGCAGGATACGCCCACATTTTCGAGAGATGGATAGAGAACAAACAATACGCAAAGTGATTTTTCCTACATCATTAAGTCCTGTATTTCATACTGTATTGGGAGCAGCCATTTTGTTGGTCAGTTCCAGTCTGATATTCATGAAATTCGAAGTAGACAATGATTATGGTGTGACGGTACACAACCTAGAAATGTGACTTTTCGTCAAAATCGGATAAGAATTGTGACCTGTACAGAGTCAACAACCATGATATACCATATCTTTACACTATTCGCGTACAAACGGCGACCATTTCGTCCGGCAATTTTGGTACCATTTTCACGAAATTCGAATAATTCAGGAAGTTACGATCCGATATGCGCAAATACCGAAAGGAACCAAGATCTTTGGGTTATAACCATGCATTTCAAGTTTCATCAAAATCGAATTAAAATTGTGACCTTTACAGGGTCCACAACCTTGATATACCATTTTTTAACAGTATTCACGTACAAACGGTGGCCATTTTGTATGGCAATTTTGGTCTGATTTTCCCGAAATTCGAACTCAACCTTCCTTACGGTGTAACGGTAATATAATCAAACGTTTTTTTAAATCGGATAATAATTGTGACCTCCAAGCTAAAAAAAAAGGCGATTTTGCGTATAATCAGGGGCCATAATTCAGGAAGTTACGATCCGATATGCGCAAATATCGAAAAGAAGCAAGATCTTTGGGTTATAACCTTGAATTTCAAGTTTCATCACAATCGAATCAAAATTGTGACCTCCACAGGTTCCACAACCTTGATATACCATTTTTTAACAGTATTCGCGTACAAACGGCGGCCATTTTGTATGGCAATTTTCGTCCGATTTTCCCGAAATTCGAACTCAACCTTCCTTAGGGTGTAACGGTGATATAATCAAACGTTTTTTTAAATCGAATAATAATTGTGACCTCCAAGCTAAAAAAAAGGCGATTTTGCGTA
Organism: Patella caerulea; assembly: GCA_036850965.1. Classification (NCBI taxonomy): domain Eukaryota; kingdom Metazoa; phylum Mollusca; class Gastropoda; family Patellidae; genus Patella; species Patella caerulea. Next base: position 42,319,023 of record JAZGQO010000007.1, read on the forward strand.
TAATCAGGGGCCATAATTCAGGAAGTTACGATCCGATATGCGCAAATATCGAAAGGAAGCAAGATCTTTGGGTTATAACCATGAATTTCAAGTTTCATCAAAATCGAATCAAAATTGTGACCTCCACAGGGTCCACAACCTTGATATACCATTTTTTAACAGTATTCGTGTACTAACGGCGGCCATTTTGTATGGCAATTTTCGTCCGATTTTCCCGAAATTCGAACTCAACCTTCCTTAGGGTGTAACGGTGATATAATCAAACGGTTTTTTAAATCGAATAATAATTGTGACCTCCAGAGGGACCACAAGCTAAAAAGGGTGATTTTTCGGACAATCAGGGGCCATAATTCAGGAAATTACATTCCGATAGCCGCAAATATCGAAAGGAACCAAGATCTTTGGGTTAAAAACATGCATGTCAAGTTTCATCAAAATCGGTTCAAAATTGTGACCTCTATAGGGTCCACAAGCTAAAAACGTGATTTTTCGTACAATCAGGGGCCATAATCCATGAAGTTTTCATCCGATACATGCCAATATCGAAAGGAACCGAGATCTTTTGGGGATAAACCTATATTTCAAGTTTCGTCAAAATCGGATAAGAATTGTGACCTGTAGAGAGTCCACAAACAAATTGTGGACGGACGGACGTCCGGACGGACAGGGGCGACGACATAATACGTCCACATGAAAATGTGGGCGTATAAAAATAAAGAGTATGTTTGATGTGCATATTGTTGTTGTTTGGGGATGATATAAACACAGAATAGATGCCTACCGGCTTCAAACAAGTTCATAATGATTATATCCCTTTGTACAGCCAGGTTGTCATTCGTTAAAATTAACTTCAGGTATAATTCGGATACTAACAAGACTTGTCTGTTTTTGACCGTAGGTCATTGCAGTCCTTGGCGGGGTGCCAAGTTACCCTTGAACATATGTCGCTTCTGGTACCAACGAAACCACTTAACAGGTTTCCAAATTAACATTGCACACACATAAAATGGACGCAGAATCAACCAAATCCAGCAATATCAATTCATTTTATACATTTGTTACTTGTAAATGATCTTGACAAAATTAAATTACTCCTGGTGTTAATGAAAATGTTCAATTAGTCTTATGAAATCAGAAATGGCATATGATATCATATAGTGAAAATTTTATGTAAATCGAATAATAATTGCCACTTTTAAAGACCAAAAAACTTGAAAAGTGACTTGTAGAAAATCGGCTATTTCTCGGCAACTGTACAAGTTAGAAACCATTTTGTGGTATCTGTGTGATCGTATGGCTTCATTCTATTTGTTGATTGACATCAAATACCATAATTTGAAAAAGATTTCAAAACAGACTCATTTGAATAAAATATCTGTTTTGAAAGCTAAAAATACAGTTTTTGCCAAAATGACGTTACTTCCGGTGATAATGAAAATCTTACATTACTTGTATGAAATCCCAAATGGCATTAGGTATAACATGGTGTAACGTTTATGAAAATCGAATAATAATTGACACTTTTATGGCCCCAAATCCTTCAAAAGTGACCTGTAGAAAACTGTCTATTTCTCGGCATTTCTTGTGTTTATATGTGAATTTAAACCAAAAGTTAAAATTATTAATACATATTAAGTAATTCTTGGTTGAATAAATCATTGATTTAAAAAGTTTAAAATGCAGTTTTTGACAAAATGACGTCACTTCATACATTAAGGGTAACGTGGCACCAGTGAAACCTGTCATTCCTGCATGCAGATCTAGTTTTATTTAAAAATTATAAAGTGCATATACAGAGACATCACCCCGCCAAAGACTGCAATGACCTACGGTCAAAAACAGACAAGTCTTGTCAGTATCCGAATTATACCGGAAGTTAATTTTAACGAATGACAACCTGGCTGCACAAAGGGATATAATCATTATGAACTTGTTTGAAGCCTGTAGGCATCTATTCTGTGTTTATATCATCCCCAAACAACAACAATATGCACATCAAACATACTCTTTGTTTTTAAAGTAATCTATAATACATTAATACAATTTAGAAACCATAATAAAAAAGGTACTAAAAATCATTTAAAATTTCTACTGACGAGTCCAACCCAAGCAGCTTTCGGAAGCCCCCCCCCTCCAAATCATACTATATACCTGGCAATTGAATACTCTCTTTTTGAGTATGAACCTGCATGCACATTTTCGAGTGTGTGCGCAGGCACACTAAACTTTTATAGAGCCCTGGCCAAAGGTTATGAGTCTATTCGACGACGAAAACGCCCAGCTAAGCAAATGATGGCACCATTGCCTAAGATGAGGTTAGGAGTACCCCTTTGTGCTTTCGCCAGGGTTGTTTTTGACTTCGGTGGACCATATTTAACAAAGCAAGGCCATGGTCGCATTCACACTAAAAGATATTTATGTTTTACATGTCTTGCCACTCGTGCATTCCATTTGGAGATGGTATGGAGTATGGATACTGATAGTTTTTTATCTGCCCTTGACAGATTCGTAAATCGTTGATCAAAGCCTATTCAGATTCTATCGAACAATGGATCGAACTTCGGGAACTTAAAGATTTGCTCTCCGCTCTAGATGAAGAGAAAATAGGTAACCATTTATCGAACCAAGGAATTGTTTGGAATTTTAACCCTCCCTTATCTCCACATTTTGGCGGGGTTTTTGAATCCCTCATCAAATCTGCGAAACGAGCAATGAATGTGATACTAGGTAATGCAGACATAACCGATGAAGAATTATTAACCGCTGAAGGACTTATGAATAGTCGTCCATTGTGCTATATAGGAGATAGTTGTCATGATTAACCCGTTCTAACCCCAAATCACTTCTTTTTTGGACAACTAGGTGGTTCGCTTGCACCTGAATCAGTTGACGAACACCGTTTTAATCCACGAAGGAGATGACGTCGCGTACAAGACTTGTTAAAACACTTTTGGCAAAGGTGGTTATACGAATTCCTGCCTACCCAGAACAATCGTACTAAATGGAAAAATTCTTCGCAAAACTTAGAAATCGATGATGTCGTATTAGTCATCGATCCCCATTCGCCTCGTGGAAAGTGGCCGCTAGGGCGAATTGTTAGGACCTTTCCTGGTAGTGACGGACTGGTTCGTGTCGTAGAGGTCAAAGTTGGTGACACTATTTATAAACGGTCCATTCATCGATTGTGTCCCCTTGAGGCATAATTTAGAGACTACATGCACATGTCACTGGACATTCACAAACTGTGTTGTTTAAATTTTATGTTCAATTAAATTCTTAGTCATATGTTTGAGATCATGATACTTGATAATGTTATAATGTACGCATCTACATCGTCTTCGCATCGACATCAAAATCGTTTGGTTTTTATATTGACATCGTAATTGTTTTGAACATCGCATGAGTATAGTTCTTTTTCGCATTGTAACGTCAACATTGTTAGTATGTGATATTGATGTTTCTTTTTAGGGCACATCAAGGAGAGGGATGTGTTAAGAACTGAATTTTACTTGTCATAATGTAATTTGTTCAGCGCTATAGAAAACGATTATTATTACCGGTATTATTACTTCCGGTGTCAATTTTAAATTGTAATCAACTTGATATGACGCTACATGCTTTTTGAATCAAATGATGTCACTTTTATAAAAATCCAATAATAATTGACTTTAAAACAGTGACTTATGCAGAATTGCCCATTTCTTGGCAACTGCTTATATTACAAACTAATTTTCACATACATTCTCTTCGTATTGATTATAGCTACAAGTCTATAAGAGTTATGTAAAAATATTTTAAAATCTGAAAAGCCTGAATGGGTTGTAAATAGGTCAATTTTACGCCTTTTTTCACCTCTTAATCCAATTTGCTAGAAAATGAAATAGAAATTAAAAAAACTGTTTCCACTTTTTTTTGCGCCTTGAAAGGACACACTCTTTGAGTCATATAATTTTTCAAAAAAATAATATTTGTTTTCGAAGAAGGAAAATAACTGTCAAAATTTTAGTTTTTGGTAAAATTATGCCACTTCCGGTGCCGACAGATAACATTATCGGTAACAAAAATGACATTTGAGACAACGAAGCATATGAACTTTGTTTTATACAAATCGAACAATAAAAAAATAATCTAGAACTGAAAAACTGAATTAGCCAATGGCAGCCAAGAAAAATTACTAAGACAAATTTTTTTAGCATTTTTGCGAAATATTCATAAATAAAAAAGTTTTTTGTAAAATTTTAAATTTTCAAAATTTGGCACCTAATATCTTCGAAGATTTGCCGAAAATCAAAAATCGAAAGTAGCGTAGCTATGTGCCCTGTCTCTGGCTGATTATTGTTAAAATTACTGCATAATTTTTAAAGATAGGCTGGCACAGCCAGGCAGGATACGCCCACATTTTCGAGAGATGGACAGAGAACAAGCAATACCGAAAGTGATTTTTCCTACATCTTTAAGTCCTGTATTTCATACTGTATTGGGAGCAGCCATTTAGTTGGTCAGTTCCAGTCTGATATTAATGAAATTCGAAACCGACAATGATTATAGTGTGACGGTACACAACCTAGAAATGTGACTTTTCATCAAAATCGGATAAGAATTGTGACCTGTAGAGAGTCCACAACCATGATATACCATATTTTTACACTATTCGAGTACAAACGGCGACCATTTCGTCCGGCAATTTTGGTACGATTTTCACGAAATTAGAACTCAACCATCCTCATCAAAATCGAATTAAAATTGTGACCTATACAGGATCCACAATCATGATATATCATTTTTTTAACAGTATTCGCGTACAAACGGCGGCCATTTTGTCTGTCAATTTTGGTCCGATTTTCCCGAAATTCAAACTCAACCTTCCTTACAGTGTAACGGTGATACAATCAAACGTTTTTTTAAATCGGATAATAATTGTGACCTCCAGAGGGACCATAGGCAATTTTTCGGACAATCAGGGGCCATAATTCAGGAAGTTACGATCCGATATGCGCAAATAACGAAAAGAACCAAGATCTTTGGGTTATAACCATGCATTTCAAGTTTTATCAAAATCGAACTAAAATTGTGACCTCTACAGGGTCCACAACCATGATATACAATTTTTTAACAGTATTCGCGTACAAACGGCGGCCATTTTGTATGGCAATTTTTGTGCGATTTTCCCGAAATTCGAACTCAACCTTCCTTACGATGTAACGGTAATATAATCAAACGTTTTTTTAAATCGGATAATAATTGTGACCTCCAAGCTAAAAAAAAAAGGCAATTTTGCGTATAATCAGGGGCCATAATTCAGGAAGTTACGATCCGATATGCGCAAATATCGAAAGGAAGCAAGATCTTTGGGTTATAACCATGAATTTCAAGTTTCATCAAAATCGAATCAAAATTGTGACCTCCACAGGGTCCACAACCTTGATATACCATTTTTTAACAGTATTCGCGTACAAACGGCGGCCATTTTGTATGGCAATTTTCGTCCGATTTTCCTGAAATTCGAACTCAACCTTCCTTAGGGTGTAACGGTGATATAATCAAACGTTTTTTTAAATGAAATAATAATTGTGACCTCCAAGCTAAAAAAAAAGGCGATTTTGCGTATAATCAGGGGCCATAATTCAGGAAGTTACGATCCGATATGCGCAAATATCGAAAGGAAGCAAGATCTTTGAGTTATTACCATGAATTTGAAGTTTCATCAAAATCGAATCAAAATTGTGACCTCCACAGGGTCCACAACCTTGATATACCATTTTTTAACAGTATTCGGACAATCAGGGGCCATAATTCAGGAAATTACATTTCGATAGGTGCAAATATCGAAAGGAACCAAGATCTTTGGGTTATAAACATGCATGTCAAGTTTCATCAAAATCGGTTCAAAATTGTGACCTCTATAGGGTCCACAAGCTAAAAACGTGATTTTTCGTACAACCAGGGGCCATAGTCCATGAAGTTTTGATCCGATACATGCCAATATCGAAAGGAACCGAGATCTTATGGGGATAAACCTATATTTCAAGTTTCGTCAAAATCGGATAAGAATTGTGACCTGTAGAGAGTCCACAAACAAATTGTGGACAGACGGACAGGGGCGACGACATAATACGTCCACATGAAAATGTGGGCGTATAAAAACGATAACTTCAGGGATTTCGGACATTTCGTGTAGTCGCAGAACGTTCAAAATAGCTTTATCCTCTAAGTCACACCCACTTTTCCAGTAAAACCGAAGAAATCGTAACAATCCGACAAGCAGTTGCTGAGATCTATTCAAATTGGAATCTGAATAATAATAATTATAAGAAGAACTAGACCTGCATGCAGGAATGACGGGTTTCACTGGTGCCACGTTACCCTTAAACATGTCACTTCCGATGCCAAGTCACCCTTGAACATATGTCGCTTCTGGTACCAATGAAACCACTAAACAGGTTTCCAAATTAACATTGAACACAAAAGATAGGCTGGCACTGCCAGGCAGGATACGCCCACATTTTTGGGAGATGGATAGAGAACAAGCAATACCGAAAGTGATTTTTCCTACATCATTAAGTCCTGTATTTCATACTGTATTGGGAGCAGCCATTTTGTTGGTCAGTTCCAGTCTGATATTCATGAAATTCGAAGCCGATACAACGTAGAAATGTTACTTTTCGTCAAAATCGGATAAGAATTGTGACCTGTAGAGAGTCCACAACCATGATATACCATATTTTTACACTATACGCGTACAAACGGTGACCATTTCGTCCGGCAATTTTGGTACGATTTTCACGAAATTCGAACTCAACCTTCCTTACGGAGCAACAGTAATATAATTAGAGTTTTTTTTTAAATCAGATAATAATTGTTTGAGAGATAGACAGAGAACAAGCAATACCGAAAGTGATTTTTCCAACAATCAAAGGCCATAATTCATTAAGTTACAATTTGATATGCGCAATGGGTTATAACCATGAATTTCAAGTTTCATCAAAATCGATTTAAAAATGTGACTTTTACAAGGTCCACAACCCATGATATACAATTTTTTAACAGTATTCGCGAACAAACGGCGGCCATTTTGTATGGCAATTTTCGTCCGATTTTCCCGAAATTCGAACTCAACCTTCCTTAGGGTGTAACGGTGATATAATCAAACGGTTTTTTAAATCGGATAATAATTGTGACCTCCAGAGGAACCACAAGCTAAAAAGGGTGATTTTTCGGACAATCAGGGGCCATAATTCAGGAAATTACATTTCGATAGGTGCAAATATCGAAAGGAACCAAGATCTTTGGGTTATAAACATGCATGTCAAGTTTCATCAAAATCGGTTCAAAATTGTGACCTCTATAGGGTCCACAAGCTAAAAACGTGATTTTTCGTACAATCAGGGGCCATAATCCATGAAGTTTTCATCCGATACATGCCAATATCGAAAGGAACCGAGATCTTTTGGGGATAAACCTATATTTCAAGTTTCGGCAAAATCGGATAAGAATTGTGACCTGTAGAGAGTCCACAAACAAATTGTGGACGGACGGACGGACGTCCGGACGGACAGGGGCGACGACAATATACGTCCACATAAAAATGTGGGCGTATAATAAAATGGACGCAGAATCAACCAAATCCAGCAATATCAATTCATTTTATACATTTGTTACTTGTAAATGATCTTGACAAAATTAAATTACTCCCGGTGTTAATGAAAATGTTCAATTAGTCTTATGAAATCAGAAATGGCATACGATATCATATAGTGAAAGTTTTATGTAAATCGAATAATAATTGCCACTTTTAAAGACCAAAAAACTTGAAAAGCATATGAACTTTGTTTTATACAAATCGAACAATAAAAAAATAATCTAGAACTGAAAAACTGAATTAGCCAATGGCAGCCAAGAAAAATTACTAAGACAAATTTTTTTAGCATTTTTGCGCAAGACAGATGGCTCTTTAATTCTGTGTACAATACGACTAAAAAATATTCATAAATAAAAAAGTTTTTTGTAAAATTTTAAATTTTCAAAATTTGGCACCTAATATCTTCGAAGATTTGCCGAAAATCAAAAATCGAAAGTAGCGTAGCTATGTGCCCTGTCTCTGGCTGATTATTGTTAAAATTACTGCATTATTTTTAAAAACGATAACTTCAGGGTTTTCGGACATTTCGCATAGTCGCAGAACGTTCAAAATAGCTTTTTCCTCTAAGTCACACCCACTTTCCCAGTAAAACCGAAGAAATCGTAACAATCCGACAAGCAGTTGCTGAGATCTATTCAAATTGGAATCTGAATAATAATAATAATAAGAAGAACTAGACCTGCATGCAAGAATGACGGGTTTCACTGGTGCCACGTTACCCTTAACATGTCACTTCCGATGCCAAGTTACCCTTGAACATATGTCGCTACTGGTACCAATGAAACGACTAAACAGGTTTCCAAATTAACATTGAACACAAATAAAATGGACGCAGAATCAACCGAATCCAGCAATATCAATTCATTTTATACATTTGTTACTTGTAAATGATCTTGACAAAATTAAATTACTCCCGGTGTTAATGAAAATGTTCAATTAGACTTATGAAATCAGAAATGGCATACGATATCATATAGTGAAAGTTTTATGTAAATCGAATAATAATTGCCACTTTTAAAGACCAAAAAACTTGAAAAGTGACTTGTAGAAAATCGGCTATTTCTCTGCAACCGTACAAGTTAGAAACCATTTTGTGGTATCTGTATGATCGTATGGCTTCATTCTATTTGTTGATTGACATCAAATACCATAATTTGAAAAAGATTTCAAAACAGACTCATTTGAATAAAATATCTGTTTTGAAGGCTAAAAATACAGTTTTGCCAAAATGACGTTACTTCCGGTGATAATGAAAATCTTACATTACTTGTATGAAATCCCAAATGGCATTAGGTATAACATGGTGTAACGTGTATGATAATCGAATAATAATCGACACTTTTATGGCCCCAAATCCTTCAAAAGTGACCTGTAGAAAACCGTCTATTTCTCGGCAACTGAACAAGTTAGAAACAATTTTATGATATCTATATGATCATATGAGTTGTGTTTATATGTGAATTTAAACCAAAAGTTAAAATTATTAATACATATTAAGTAATTCTTGGTTGAATAAATCATTGATTTAAAAAGTTTAAAATGCAGTTTTTGACAAAATGACGTCACTTCCGGTGTCAATTTTAAATTGTAATCAACTTGATATGACGCTACATGCTTTTTGAATCAAATGATGTCACTTTTATAAAAATCCAATCATAATTGACTATTTTACAGGCAAAATAACGAAAACAGTGACTTGTACAGAACTGCCAATTTCTTGGTAACTGCTTATAGTACAAACGAATTTTAACATACATTTTCAAGTTTTAAGACAACACTAAAGACGCATCTGTTTACCAAATATTTGTGCAAAAACAATTAGTTGATATCACTGTGAAGCGCTTAGAAATGACCAGCGGACATAATTTAGCGCTATATAAGACAATTTAATATTATTATTAATATTATTAAAAATCAGAAATCAAAAGTAGCGTTGCTATGTCCCCTGTCTCCGGCTATGCCAAAATATATCGAAATTTTATATTACTGCAATATTTGTAAAAACGATAGCTTTGGTGATTTCGGGAATTTCGAATTGTCGCAGATCATTCAAAATAGCTTTATCCTCTAAGTCACACCCACTTTCCCAGTAAAACCGAAGAAATCGTAACGATGCGACAAGCAGTTGCTGAGATCTATTCAAATTGGAATCTGAATAATAATAATAATAATAACTAGACCTGCAAGCAGCACTGAACCGGCTTTCAGGAATCATACAGGAAGTTTATTATACCATATTTTAACCCTGTGTAAAATATCATCAAAAAATATTCATAAATAAAAAAGGTTTTCGTAAAAAAAAATTTTTTTTCAAAATATCGGACATTTTTTCGACTACTTCCGGCTTTACGATCGTTGTTGTGATAGCTTTACGAAGTTCTTTGGATACTTAACTTTCTGTACCAGAAGTGTCAGAAACATCCATTGAGTAGCTTTGGAAAAAAAGATAAATTTAAGAGCGTTTCCAAAAATTTAACGATTTTTAAATTTTTTTCAAAGTTTGAGGCCATTTTGGGACCCTTTATATTATTTCAACGCTTTTCATTTTGGATTCACTATATAGACAATCGATAGGACTTTGAGTCAGAAAAGTTTAAGAAAAATCTGCGGCGTACTAGATTTTTGGCATACAATAATTTATTTCCTTACCATTGAAATCACATTATTTAGATACCATATTGTGATGGTCCATTAATAGGGCTATCCAACGACACTTTACTTAAGGGAGAAATCAAGATTTTCGCAAGTGCGACAATGTTTTTACTCTTTTTTTTCATTTTTTGAATACTTTCGGTATGGTTATTATTGTCGGAATAGTTTTAATAGCCGGTTTGGTCACTAAAATGGCCACAGGGCTCTGTAATGATATATTACATTTTCTGATCAGATAAAATGCCCCTGAGAAATCCTATGTTCAAAAGTGCCAAAAATGCAAAAAATTTAAAATATCGAAAATTAAATTTCAATAACTACATACATATTATACATCGTTAGAATCGTAATTAGGTCAGCTATCTGAATATACAACCTTTCTTTGAAAATCTCTTAAAATAACAATATAGTAGAGCATTTTCCAAAATTTCACGATTTTTCGACTTTTTTTGATTTTCAGTCCCTTTTTTATCGTATTCCAGACATTTCAAAGTCTTATTGGATGGCATAATTCAGAAGACTATCGAATGGACTCTCGATAGAGAAAGTTAAAAAAAAAGTTGCGGTTAAGTTTTCGAGATACAGGCGTCCAAAAACGCTCCAAATCAGAAAATACTTGATTTTCAGCGTGCTATATTTTGCTTCTTGCTCATAGTATCTGTGTGATTTGGGTATCACACGATAGTCCATTCCTCTTGCCATCCAACGGTACCTTAATTTGTTTTATCTGTTGATTTCGGACGGAGAAATCGCGTTTTCCACCAAACCATTCATTTTTTGCATTTTTTTCAAAATATTGCACACTATTTCGACCACTTCCGGTTTAAGGATCCTTGTCGAAATTGCTTTATCAGTTGGTATTGGACTATAACTTCATGTTCCATAACTTTCAGAAACATCAATTCGACCGTAAAACGAAACCACAGCTCACAAAATGGGGAGAAAATTCGAAAAAAATCGAAAAATAAAGGGCGATAACTCTGAATGAATCTTATATTTCTAGAATCGGATGGACTTCAGGTATCCAAAAATGTAGATCAAATTTGAAAATTTTGAAAAATAACAAAAATTGTCTCGTAAACAACATGTTTTCAATTTTCGAACGATAAAAGTCATAGACGAATGTTCGAAATTGAAAAATGTGAGATAGCCATTGTCTCAGAAAAGATTCAGGGATTCCAAAAATGAGATTTGTTTGAAAATGGATAAAGAATGATTTGCATAGCCAATTTTCAATTTTTTGACAACATACAAAGTTCGGTCACTTCCGGCCTGCGCAGAAGTTTGAAAATTGCTTTATTGAGTAGCCACCACCTGGTTTCACTATAGTAAGATGAACTGCAAATCGGTATCTCTTTTCGATCATAGAGAAATAGGCTCCCGCGGTAAATAATAATAATAATAAAAAAAAATTAATAATAATTTTAGTAATCACAACGAAAGTCTGAAAGCCTAACTAGATCCGCTACTGTCCCATGCAGATATGAAAGCTTTTATATTCATCGTCACGTGTCATTGATTGTATCAAGTATCCTAAATAAAAGGATAAGAAGAAAAAATTATCAAAACTCGCGAAGTTACAGGGCTAAATATAGAATGAAACATTGCACCCACTTCCGGCCTGCGCAGAAGTTTGAAAATTGCTTTATTGAGTAGCCACCACCTGGTTTCACTATAGTAAGATGAACTGCAAATCGGTATCTCTTTTCGATCATAGAGAAATAGGCTCCCGCGGTAAATAATAATAATAATAAAAAAAAATTAATAATAATTTTAGTAATCACAATAGGCTTTCAGACGAAAGTCTGAAAGCCTAACTAGATCCGCTACTGTCCCATGCAGATATGAAAGCTTTTATATTCATCGTCACGTGTCATTGATTGTATCAAGTATCCTAAATAAAAGGATAAGAAGAAAAAATTATCAAAACTCGCGAAGTTACAGGGCTAAATATAGAATGAAACATTGCACCCAGGCATAACAATAATCTGAAAGCTAAAGGGAAATAACTGAAACTTATATTACTGTAATGAGACGGATGACAAAATGAAATGAAAACTTGCGGTAAAAAAATTAAAAATGGTAGGTTGGACAGGCGACCTTACTCCTTGTCACGTACAACCGGGCATTCGAAAACACGCTAGTTAACTCAATGACAGGCGCGCGTGCTAACCATTCAGCCACCCAACCCCCCTTTGAAATCAGACACGTGTAATATGTCATATAGGAAGAATAACAAGTCGCTCACAACCAAATGGTAAATTAATGAGTTTAGGTCAAAAGGTTGAGCTACTGTTTTAGAGTATTTAATTGTTTTAAAGAGACACGTTAAGGGTTGTTCATAGTTAAATGAAAGTTTAATTTTAAATAAGACCAATAAAATTAGGATTTAATAATGCCAGACTAATATTAAAATAAAGTTTTAAATTAAGAATAATTAATTATTGGTCTAATGCAATGAAATGCTTTGATTTGACGGATGAAATGTATGATGGGTGTCCACACTATGTAGCTAAGGCGTTGGCCTGCTAGCCAGGAGGTCGGGTGTTCGATCCCTGCATTGGCCGAGAAAGTTCATCTCGATTTTCTGACGTGCCCCCCACCCGCCGTGTACACATTAGAGTGCACGTAAAAGATCCCTTAGCAGTTAGAATTCGATACTGTTGAATAAGCTCTATACGATGACTAAATGTGCAGATTGTAGCCACCCACAATGCATGTTTTGCTTAACAATGAAAGGGTGCCGTTTTCAATTTTCGATCCTTTTATTCTTCTACTCCTGATATTTTGGACTGTTGATCAGTGGTTTCATATAAAAGACTACTGATAAGACTCTTTGTAGAAGAAGTTCCCCAAAAATATTATGTTGACTTTAAGAGAAAAGGACTTTTAATAATACTCCAAAACGTAAAAATACGACTTTTTGGATTTTCGATCTCTTTTTTCTGCTACCCGATATTTAAAAAAAATGATACAATGATTTCATACAACGGGCTAGCTATTAGACTCTCGATTGACAGGAGTTTCACCACCCTCTCTTCATTATAACCGAAGTTATCGTGCCCTAAAGAATCAACAAATCAGCATATTTATCTCTGCTTACCCTAAGCAGAAAATGCTCATCTTTATACTCAATCATGACATTGACCTAGTGAACGTCTACACCAAGTTTGAATATTCTAGCTTAATTAGAAGGAGAGTTATTGAGTTCCAAATTCCCGGCCCTTCAAATTGCTTCTATTTTTCATTTTCAATTCAAAATGGCGACTATCAATTGACCTAAATCAACATTCTACTTCCTACATTTTTTAGGCCATCCTTCAAGGATTCAGAACTTCCGAGTCTTTAAGTAAAATAGTAAAAAAGCCTTATTGATTTTTCACGTTTAAAGATGGTGGCACATCGGTAAGATCTACTTATATACTAAATTTCATGAAAATCGTACAACTATTAAAGAAGTTGTCAAATTGGTCTTTAACTTCCGGTTCGAAATCACAGGGATGAATTTTCGAAATTTGAAAATGTGAAACTGCAGATGAAAATGATTTTTTTCAAGGTATTAAAAGAAAAAAAAATTAGTAAAATCGGTCAAAAAATAACAAAGTTACGACTATGAATTGTCAGTTTTTTCGTTCGTAAAATTCGGTGATTTCGGATTCGTAAAACGTTTTGTAAATATATTTAAACAACGTTCGCATCCCTTTTTTGGGGGGGTAGGTCAAAGTTTCAGAAAGATCCCATGGTTAGATTCTGAGAAATCCGATTTGCAGAAAATACACAAAAAAAAAAAAATAACTAGATCTGCTACTGTCCCATGCAGATATGAAAGCTTTCATATTCATCGTCACGTGTCATTGATTGTATCAAGTATCCTAAATAAAAGGATAAGAAGAAAAAATTATCAAAATTGGTCAAAAACTCTCGAAGTTACAAGTCTAAATATAGTATGAAACATTGCACCCAGGCATAACAATAATCTGAAAACTAAAGGGAAATAACTGAAACTTGTATTACTGTAATGAGACGGATGAGAAAATGAAATGAAAATGGCGGGAAAAACAAATTAAAAATGGCAGGTTGGACAGGCGACCTTACTCCTTGTCACGTACAACCGGGCATTTGAAAACACGCTAGTTAACCCAATGACAGGTGCGCGTGCTAACCATTCAGCCACCCAACCCCCCTTTGAAATCAGACACGTGCAATATGTCATATAGGAAGAATAAGAAGTCGCTCACAACAAAATGGTAAATTAATGAGTTTAGGTCAAAAGGTTGAGCTACTGCTTTAGAGTATTTAATAGTTTTAGAGAGACACGTTAAGGGTTGTTCATAGTTAAATGAAAGTTTAATTTTAAATAAGACCAATAAAATTAGGATTTAATAATGCCAGACTAATATTTCCAATATGTTTGGTTATAAGTAGGAAATCGTGACGACTTCTTAAGCATGTTTTAAACAAAGGATCATAGACTGAATTATACAAGAATGGCACTCTGCAATAAAAAAACTGGCCAAAGCAAGATTTTTATGCAGAAATTAAATAATTGCTAGAACCAGAAAAATATTTATCCACTATAATAAATAAGCAACATAGAGAAAATGAAATGAAATTGAATGGGGTTTAAAGTCCTACTGTTCTGCTCCTAAAATGGGCTAATGAAGACGGTCATATCCCATAAAGTGTGCAATGAGGGAAATTTTACCTGGGCAGCGGCGTTACGGCCTACGAAGTTGGACAGGCGAACATACTCCTTGTCACGTACAACCAAGAAATCGAAACAACGCCAGTTGACTCAAAGACAGACGTTATTCAGCCACGCAACCTCCCTAAAATCGGCAAATTGCTGACCTGCAGCGAGAAACAGTTCAACCGGGCCAAATTTTCTATTTTAACAGTTTAATTTGCACGGTACCTTTAGTTATCAACCGAATATTACAAAACTTTTAAAAATAAGCTCCCCTTGACCAGCTTAATCGTTCGCAATAAACGTTTGCCCCTTAAAATCGGCAAATTGCTGACTTTAAAGTGAGAAACATTACAACCGGGCGAAATTTTCTATTTTATCACTTTTACAGTACCTTTGATTACCAACCGTTTATTACAAAACTTTAAAAATAAAAGAGAAAGAGAGAAATGCGGCCTAATGTCCATTAGACACAAACTAGGTCATTTCGTGACTAACATATGTTTTTTAATTTTATTTAAAAACTCCCCTTGCGCTTACTGGTCTTTAGCCGTTGGGAGGAAACCGAAGGACACGGAGAAAACCCACGAGGTTGGACATCATACTCCATGTCACGTGCAACCTGGAGATCGAAACGACGCCCGTTGACTCAATGACAGACGTTACGATACAGCGCGCACATGCTAACCATTCAGCCATTCAGCCTCCCTGAATTCGGAAAATTGCTGACTTATAGCAAGAAACATTTCAACCGGGCGAAATTTTCTGTTTTAACAGTTTAATGTGCACGGTACTTTAATTACCAACCGATTATTACTAAACTTTTGAAAATATGCTCCAGCTGACCAGCTTAATCGTATGCAATAAACGTTTGGCCTGAATTGAAAGTTCTGCACGGGAAAAGTTCATCTTGATTTCCCGGCGTGGTTCCCCGTTGTCATTGAGACAGAACGGAGGGCCTGACAAGCACAGCTGTCTAGTCGTTCGGATGGGACGAAAAAGAAAATATCCTTAAGCAGTTGGAATTCGATAATGTTGAATAAGCTGTATACGATGACTAAATGTGTAGATTGTAGTCACCCACACTGCATGTTTCGCTTAACAATGAAAGGATGCCGTTTTCAATGTTCGATCTTTTTGTTCTTCTACTCCTGATATGTTGGATTGTTGATCGATGGTTTTATATAAAAGACTACCAATAAGACTCTTTGTAGAAGAAGTTCCCAAAAAATATTAAGTTGACTTTACGAGAAAGACCTCTAAACATGCTCCAAATTGTAAAAATACGACTTTTTGGATTTTCAATCTCTTTTTTTCGCCTATCCCTGATATTTAAGGGCGTTGAGTAGTCTAAAATGCAAATTTTAAAGCTAGCACTGTAATTTTTGTTGATAAGATATGACATTTTTTGTTATTTGGGGTGATAAACTATATATTAATCACCAAATAAATACCAATTTTATTTACCAACTATGTTCCAAACTTGGCCCAAAAGCATGATAAAAAGGGGTACTGATGACAACAAAAGTAGAATTTTCTCAGTTATGCCTGCAGATATTTTCATCAAATTTCGCATGAACAATGCTAATAGCAAGTCCCAAAAATACACTGGTCAATTTTTGGCTATAGGTTGTGGTTTGTCTTGTATCCATGGAAACGCAAAAAAACGATGCGTTTTCTTGGAAATTCTATTAGTACAAGCTCAAAAGATTTATTGATAATCCCACCAGTAGATCGAAAGTGGAGGTTATAAGCTACATTTCGACACCAAAAACGTTAAAAAATACCAACTCAAAGTATTTTAAAATTGTTGTTCATTATTTACCTTCAAACGAGATTTTGCGATTTTGGGTTAATTCTTTGAATACGTCGACAACAAGTATTAAAATACAACAATTCGGATGTAAAAGTAAATAATTACTTCACTGCACTACTCCACCGCACTCTAAATCATGTTATGCATTCAAAAAATAGTAATCTTTGACCATAAAAAAAAAATCCGTCATGTTCCTTTCGTGATAGATAAATAGACCTGGATAATAGCGTCATACAGGGAATTCCTTCTGGTCACGTGACATCTTCCACTCCCGTTGAAGCCACGTCTGTGTTGATCACGTGACCGGCGTGCACGACGTCATAATTTATTCAACACCTTATCTAGGTCGGGGAATCAGTCTCGTTTGCTATAAATAGTTTTATTCCTCCGCCTCGTATCTCCATTGTTACACATAAAACGACGCGACTTTCGAGAGTTTTCTGAGTTATTTTATAAGTGGAACAAGTTTGCAAAGACTTAATAAGATTGGCGTTGAAAAGTTAGTGCGAATCTTAGACTGCTCAACGCCCTTAAAATAAATGATACAATGATTTCACACAAAAGGCTAGCTATTGGACTCTCTATTGACAAAAGTTTCACAGCCCTCCCTTCATTATAACCGAAGTTATCGTGCCCTAAAGAATCAACAAATCAGCATGCCTATCTCTGCTTACCCTAGACAGAAAATGCTCATCTTTGAACTCAATCATGACATTGACCTAGTGAACGTCTACACCAAGTTTGAACATTCTAGCTCAATTAGAAGGAGAGTTATTGTGTTTCAAAGTCTCGGCCCTTCAAATTGCTACTACTTTTCATTTTCAATTCAAAATGGTGACCATCACGTGATCGAAATCAAAATTCTGCTCCCTACGATTTTTGGGCCATCCTTCAAGGATTCAGAAAATATAACTCCCGTGTCTGTAAGTAAAATAGCAAAAAAGCCTTAGGGATTTTTCATGTTTCAAGATGGTGGCACTTCCGGTTCGATCGACAAACTCCATATTTTGTGTAGGAATCAGTAATTACTTGTCGAGTATCGAAAATTTTTTTTAGGTCATTCTGACCTATATTTCGACGATTTTTTTGAAAACTTTGATCCTTAATTTCACCAAGGGGAGATAATTTAGAAAATTTCTAATTATATTTTTGAAGTCACATCGGTAAGATCTACTTGTATACTAAATTTCATGAAAATCGTACAACTATTAAAGAAGTTGTCAAATTGGTCTAAACTTCCGGTTCGAAATCACAGCGACGAATTTTCGAAATTCGAAAATGTGAAACTGCAGATGAAAACGATTTTTTTCAAGGTATTCAAAGAAAAAAGAATTAGTAAAATCGGTCAAAAAATAACAAAGTTACGACTATGCATTGTCAGTTTTTACGTTCGTAAAATTCGGTGATTTCGGATTCGTAAAACGTTTTGAAAATATATTTAAACAACGTTCGCACCCCATTTTTGGGGGGGTAGGTCAAAGTTTCAGAAAGATCCCATGGTTAGATTCTGAGAAATCCGATTTGCAGAAAATACACAAAAAAAAAAATAATAATAATCTTAACAGAAACAATAAGCTTTCATATGTAATATGAAAGCTTAATAATAATCTTAACAGAAACAATAAGCTTTCATATGTAAGAATATTTATTAGAATAATAATTTTAACAAAAACAATAGTGTTTCACACAAGCTACGCAGTGTGAAACCCTAATAATAATTTTAACAAAAACAATAGTGTTTCACACTGTAATAACATCACCACAAACTCAGCAAGAGACTTTGTTCTTTTTTCCACTTGATACTCGATAGGAAGCCATCATTATAGAATTATCAGGTGTTAGTGTGGTTACTCCACGGTACTGGTGTTTAGGGGTCGCCAAGGTCACAGGTGATAGTTCATACGTCGCGTGCTATTCTTTTAATCATCGACGCTGGCATTCTACTAGAATTGTTACTAAATTAAGCAGAGGTCACAGGTGATAGGTGATCATAAGTCACAGGTGGAATCGCTAACGTCGCGTGCTGATGTTTTTATCATCGACCAGCTTATTCTAGTAAATTATTATACAGTAATCAAAGTAAACAAAAAACAACAACAATAAAAATAAATAGTATTCTTTATTTTACATGGTTTACGTGACAGTAATAATTTATAAAAATGTGCCTGCAAAAAAGTTTTTTAAAGCAAATGTGCCTGCGCACGCCGTGCGCGGAAATATCGATGCCTGCCTTTGGCTATGACACTTTTCACAGATTCTCTAGCACGTAATATCCAAAATCGAGATCTCAGATCTGAAAGAGTATGTGACACACCCAAATTATGATTTGAAAGCTCGTGAGCATGTGCTATGACTAGTTTAGTAACTTTATGTTTCGATGGCAAGATAACAGGGAACCGTGCACCTTAGCTTAAGTTGTCAGCTTTCTCTAATCTTCCCTGAATGCGTAATACATCCTCGTTATCTAGGTATGGATTAAGACTGGACAATTTCGAATTACTACTTATAGATCGATTTTTATGTAAATCGCGAATCTCATCACGAAACACTTCTCCTTGGGCGAATCAAAACCACACAC
The DNA here is from genome assembly GCA_036850965.1 of Patella caerulea. Lineage (NCBI taxonomy): Eukaryota > Metazoa > Mollusca > Gastropoda > Patellidae > Patella > Patella caerulea. The sequence continues at coordinate 42,338,395 of JAZGQO010000007.1, forward strand.
TTTCCGAACGTGAAATTTCCTCTGATGCAAGAACATGGCTAGTAACTTTATCCTTATTTTGACAATTCCGAACGAAACGATTAACCCAAGCAGTAACTCTAATAAAACGTAACCATTTTGAATATCTATCCGGACTGAGTCTCCCAAGATCGATGTCCTGTACAACTGTAATGAAGGCATCAGTACTGACATTCCTACGAATTTCTTCACAGGCCCCAGTTGGATTAAAATTATGATTAACAGGCCAGTCTAATGGATCCTTATGTAAGAAATCTGGTCCGTGCCACCATAGACTGCTGTGACAGAGTTCTGAGGCAGACAACCCTCTCGTTGCGCAATCACTGCTATTCAATTTACTAGGTACATAACGCCAGTTTTCAGGATCTGACAATTCATGTATTTCTCCTACTCGATGTGACACGTAAGGTTTGTACGTTCTTGATTCGTCCCGGATCCAAAACAAAACGTTCTGACTGTGTCTGACCAGTAAGTTATTTGACTAGGCAAAATGTTCAAAACACTGTGAATAGTTTGTGTCAATCGAATACCAAGAACTGCACCACAGAGTTCTAACTTTGGAATAGATATAGTTTTCAGAGGCGCAACTCTAGTTTTGGCTGCTATCAAATTAACCAACACAGTTCCATCTTTATAAGTACAACGAAGGTAGCAAGCAGTCGCATAAGCCTTTTCCGAGGCATCCACGAATGTATGCAATGTTTTACAATCAATAGGAGATTTATCAACTAAACATCTGCGAACACTTACTCAACACAACTCATCAAGTTCCGATTAGCCCATTTTCTTGCTAAATTATCTGGGAGTACGTCGTCCCAATGTGTTCCAAGGATCCAAGATGACTGAATGCCAATTTTGGCGCGTATTGTGAATGGAGCGAGAAGATTCAAGGGATCAAACAAGGTTGCTGTCTTGCTAACCACAAAGCGCTTAGTGAGTATAGAATCATTGAGAGGTTCGACATTAAAGGCAAAGGTGTCCTCAATCGCATTCCATAGAATGCCTAAAGTTTTTGTTGAAGGCAGTCCTTCATCTTGAAGCGTAAGACTAGAAAGTTTATCCTTAATTGGAATATTATCCAATAGGCGCGGTTCATTTGTCAACCACTTGCGAATTTCAAATCCACCACTCAATAACAAGTCCGAAATTTCATGCCGTAGTTTTTATCCGGCCGAAAGCGTGTCCACACTGTCTAATAGGTCGTCAACATACATCGAGTTTAATACAGCATCAGAGCCAAGCGGAAAAATGTTCTTCGTTTGTTTTTGCATGTTCACGTAAAACAGTCTGCGACAGGTAGGGGGATGCCGTGTTCCCAAACACCAGACGTTGGTATTCATACTCTCGTATGGCATATCACGCCACAAGAATCGATGGTACCTGCGATCTTGCTGAGTCATTTCCACCTGTAAAAACATTTCTGTGATGTCAGCCACAAGAGCTATGGGTGAGCTGCGAAACCGCATCAAAACGTCTATTAGCTCCCTTTGCAATTTAGGTCCCTGAAATATGCAATCATTCAATGACTTTTCTCGATATTGTGCAGCTGCATCCATTACTAGGCGTACTTTAGTTGTGTTCTTATCTGGACGAACTACTGGGAAGTGTGGGAGATACCAGATGTTTTCAGAGTGTCTCTCTGGAGGTAGTACTTCTTTTATATACGATTTATCGATACAATCCTTAATAATTGCACAATAAGAAGACACAACTGATGGTCGCTTGACTAGTGACTTTTCGAGGTTCAATAATCTAGATTTTGCGAGATAAAGTCTCGTTGGCAATAAAAATGACATGAAGTGTTAGAACTAGTGAGTATTGTGACATGACAGCAGACGATATATCATAAAAAAGTCATAACAAAGATGGCATCTAACATCCCTTTATTATATACTAATACTATACTATTATAGTCAAGCAGTAGTAAGAAGTTTTATTTTAATCCCTTCAAGTCCCCTTGAACCATATTTAATTTCTTCATTACACCAAAGGCAACGTGCTTTTCCCCGCAGTTCAATTTTACGCAGAAAGTCATTCAAGCAACCTTTCCCCCCCCCCACTATCCTTCATCAAATCGACTTCTCTTTTAAGTCAGTACCATCTCCATTTATTTTTAGATTCGCTATCTATCTCTCGCATATGTGTTTCGTCAGTTCTGTTGATTATTGACAACGTACTTCATTTACATAATAATGAATAGAGAAAAGCGATGACCTCGTAGCGAGAATAACCGACACGTTTTAACCAATCAGAATGCCGTTTAGCTGATTACGGAAACTGATGACTTTAACCGAATCAAGCCAGAAACTCTATTTATAGCCTTCGAAACAAATAATTTATTCAAATTAGTCGCATTTGTAATTTGTTTGAAATTTTGATATTTGATTCCAAATAACTAATAGAATGAACCCATACAATCATATAGATATCACAAAATGGTTTCTAACTTGTTCAGTTGCGGAGAAATGGGCGATTTTGAATAGGTCACTTCTCAAGGTTTTTGGTCCATAAAAGTGTCAATTATTATTCGATTTTCATAAAATTTTCACTGTGTGATAGATACCTAATGCCATTTACAATTTCATAAAAGTAATTCAAGATTTGCATTATCACCGTAAGTAACGTCATTTTGGCAAAAACTGTATTTTTAGCCTTCAAAACAGATATTTTAATCAAAATGGTCTGATTTGTAATGTTTTTGAAATTATGATATTTGATTCAAATCAACAAATAGATGGAATCCATGTGATCATATAAATACCCCAAAATAGTTTCTAACTCATACGGTTGCCGAGAAACAGATGATTTTGTACAAGTCACTTTTCAAGGTTTTTGGTCTATAAATGTGGCAATTATTATTTGATTTACATATCATTTTTCAAGGTTTTTGGTCTATAAAAGTAGCAATTATTATTCGATTTACATAAACTTTTCACCATGTGATGCCTTATGCCATTTCTGATTTCATAAAACTAATTGAACATTTTCATTATCACCGGAAGTACTGTAATTTTGTCAGGATCAATTACATGTAACAGATGTATAAAATGAATTGATATTGCTGGATTTGGTTGATTCTGTTTACCTTTTATTTGATGTGTGCAATGTTTATGTGGAAATCTGTTTATCGGTGCCATCGGTTCAAGGGTAATGTGGCACCGAAAGTGACATAAATTCAAAGGTAATGTAGCAATGGTGAAACCTGTCATTCCTGCTTCGCAGGTCTAGTTAGAAGTTATTATTATAATATTATACGGAATTATTGACGTAAATAAAGTATGCATAAACCAACATGTCTGTTGTTCAAAAGACGACTCTCCGTTACGGGTGCCCGTGGCCAGTTCATTTTAAAACTGATTATGAACCCTGACGTCCACATTTAAATGTGGGCCTATGAAAATCCTGTGGACGTTTTAAATTCAAACACAGTGTTTCAGGTCATGATACAAAAGAGCCTATTGGTTTTCAAAGATTTCTGATAATTACTGGTAGACTGCTAGAGTTACGGTCCTTGGTCCCTCTGTGAAAAATCTGGTGGGTGTTCTGGAGGCTAAGGAGCATGGGTTCCATTTCGGCCGTATTTGCCGGTCGGGACCTACGGCTTTGGAAAATGACCGAATCTGGATCAGACCCGTAGGTCATTTTGCACGCTGGAAAAATAGCATTTTTGTGCTAAATCATAAAATCCGGGAGACGACGAAACTCCGTGCGTGGCGTGATGTAAACTATCGGGTATAATAAAATTAACAGTGTTCAGTAGCCCACGAATGGAAACCACTGCCAATCAATTATCCTTGTGTATATTGCTCTAATCACAATTAACGGAGGAGCAACATCAAACAGATTAAAGGCTTAAGAGCTAGTTCACGAGAAAACCATGCAGAAGGTTCGAAGGTGGGGGTCGGCCGATAGAGTTCATATTTACAGGGTTTGGTAGACCCATCGAGCCTACTCCTCAGCCAAAATCACTGATTTCAGAAATCAACCGTTTTCGAGATACAGGCCTTTTACGTTTTTCGGCAGTTTTTTTGACATTTTCAAGCCAAATTTTAGGTATTTTCGTCGCACTATTACCACCGTTACGTGACCCTGGAGAACTAGGTTTGGGTTGTTCATGATAGCAGGGGTCTTGCGCTACCACATTATCATGGTCATCCGGTTCAAGTTCATTTTCCAAAGGTGTCCGGATACTTCACACGATACGTGTCTAGAGATACCTGAATTATACCCTTTCTTCAAATTTCGATAACTCCACTGGAGCAAGGTTTGCGATAAAAATGTAAATCGTTTTATTTGCAGCTTGACCTGTTCTAACAAAGTAAAAAATAAAATCGTTGTCAACTCACCTACAACAGTATGAAAATTTGTGTCGAAAGTTACGAAATTCGTCATTATTCGCGTCGTATTTTGGTTTCTTTAGTGTTTGGATTTCAGCCATACTTTCCGGACATGTCCTGCGATATTTTCCAAATGTCAGGCCAGGAATATGACCGACTGGGCATCAATATAGACCAATTGGACATCAAGATATGGTGAATAATATTCAGAATTTCAAAATTAGTATGTGTATTGAGTATATAACTACCACTCGACCTGTATTTATCTTGTTATACCGTCGATACGTACACCTACCTTGTTTACCTGCTTAATCTATTGTAGAAATGATTTATCTATGAATAAAATAAAACCAAGTGTGAACAATCCAAACCATTAGTAAAAATTCGAATTCCAATAAAAACGGTTGAGGCAAAATAGTGTAATCAGCAAATGGACTGTTCACCGTGTACAAAATACACGACAAACAGTGGTTAAAATACCATTTCGGAAGCTTTTTTTTCATTTGCTACCATATAAACGAATAAATTTTTGAGAAATATCACTGGCCTGAATTTGATTGAAGCAGACACGGATAGTTTTGAAGATTCATCAAAATCTGATAAAATTTATGTTCTTTAAGCTGTCCCCACACGCTCAATGTAATTGTCAATATTACTGATGTCAATGTTATTGAAGCAAATATTTTCTCAATATTCATTCTGAGGAAAGCAGCCATCATTGACGGAAGAATTTGTTTAGCATTAGCTATGGCGGTTCCAAGTCCCAAGAAAAAGAAAATACATCGAAAATGGTCACAACAAGGGTGTACTCAGGGGGAAAAGTTTGGGCACAAACACCTACTTCGAGAGCTTCGTGAAAACGAAATATTGCGTCAATATTATTGATGACGCCCACACACGATCAATTGTTGCACAAAAATTGACGGTTCGTCAATAAAAAATCTACGGACATTTGATTTCTTCAATCATACTGACATCATTATTTCGAGCTTCAATATCACATACACACACTCAATATGATTGTCAATATCAAGTATTGACAATATAACTGACAATTATGTTGAGCGTATGTGGGCCGCTTAAGAGTGTCAACATTCTTGGAATTACATACTTTTACACTATTTGCGTACGAAAAGCGGCCATTTTGTCTGGCAGTTTTGGTTCGATTTTCATGAAATTCGAACTCCGCAATCATTAGCGTGTAACTGGGATATATCAAAACGTTTTTAAAAATCGCATGAAAATTGTGACCTCTAGACGGGCTACAAGCTAAACAGCATTTTTTTTTTGTAGAATCATGGGCCATAAACCATGTTTACATTACAAATTTTAAGGGTGGCAGGAACGGTTCCTGGTACGGCACCGTTAATGTTTTTTGTAGTGTAAACGGGTCAAACACAAGCGTATCGTACTGAGTACCGTGCCAATCTGGCCCACTGGTCTCGGAACCGTGCCAAGAACGGCTCGTTTTAAATTTTCGTACTGTAAGCGCTAACCGGTCTGAGCACGGATTACTGCGCATGCGCCAAATTAACCTTGACTTTTTTCCGCGAACTTTGACAGCTCTGTCATCAGTTCTGTCAAAATGACTATACGTACCAAAATCAACCGCCATAATTGTTTTCATCCGGGTAACTTGCTTAGGGACTGAAATTAACTTTTCTGTGAAGAGTCCAGCTTTTGGCGTGCTTGGCACGGTTCCAAGACCGGTAATGTAAACGGGTCAATTTCTTGAAATTTATCGAGGCCTAGTACCGTGCCCAGTACGACACACTTATCGCGGCCAAGTGTAAACGGGGCTATAAATCCAGGAAGTTAATATCCGATATCCGGGAATATCGGAAGGCGCCGAGCTATTAGATTAGGGTTATAAACGATCCCTTTAAAGCTACAATTTCATATTTTTAAGTTATACCTATAAATTATAATTTAAAAAAAAACGATTAAAATAGTTGGTATCTATAAACAGTCCTGCCTAATAATCCTATTAATCCCATAATTCACTATTGTCAGTTGAGAAATTGGCAAAAATATCATCATCAACTTCAAATTCAAAAGTATGAAGATAGCTATTGCATGAGGAGAATGGGAAAACAAGGGAGATAATTATGTTATTATTTCCGATTTAGTCCAGAAACTAAAAAAATGATTTTTCGTAAAATCAGGTGCCATGAAGTTACGATAAGATACATGCCAATATTGAAAGGACCCGAGATGTTTGGGAAATAAACCTATAATTATTTCAAGTATTGCAGAAAGTGCAAAAATGTGACACATAGAGTGTCCGTAAACAAAATGTGGACCGACGGACAGGGGCACGACAATACACGTCCACGCCAAAATGTGGACAGATAGACGGACAGGGGCGTCCACATGAGAATGTAGGTGTACAAAAATAGCGAGATTTTCCTATTTTTATTACGGGCGTATTTTGAATATTTTGTAGACATTTTATAACGAAAACGATGATTTGACATCGCAAAACTATTCTTATTTGGGCAATTCTGCATTCATTTGCTGTCGAATAAACGAAGACACGTTATTCTGTACCATACGGGGATTAAATATGAAAAACATTTTTATCTGCTCTAACTCGACCGTTTTTCAAAATTTTGACGCTTTAGATCGAGAATTTGCGAAAGTCCATATTCTCTGGGAGACGCCATCTTGGATTTGCAGACTGGATACCCAAACCAAACCGGGACTGAATATTTTGGCAAAGTCGACTGAAGGGGAGGCAGAGTTGATATACTGACCCTCTGAATAACAATATAGGCGATAGGGTACCTTAATAATCCGCCCATGTATCCCAATGAAAACTGAAGTTTTTGCTAACTTTCGACATGAATTTTCATACTGTTGCAAGTTAGCTGACAACGAATTTATTTCTTATGTTGTTAGAACTGGTCAAGCTGCAAATAAATTGATTTTAATTTTTATCGCAAACCCTGCTCCAGTGGAGTTATAACGATCTAAAGATGGGGTACATTTCAGGCATCTCTAGACACGTACCTTGTGAAGTATCCGGACACCTTTGGAAAATGAACTTGATCCGGATGACCATGATAATGTGGTAGTGCAAGACCCCGGCTATCATGAACAACCCAAACCTAGTTCTCCGGGGTCATGTAACAGCGTTAGTAGTGCGACGAAAATACCTAAAATTTGGCCTAAAAATGGCAAAAAAACACCGAAAAACGTATAAGGCCTGTATCTCGAAAACGGTTGATTTCTGAAATCGGTGATTTTGGCCAGGGAGTAGGCTCGACGGATCGACCAAACCCTGTGAATATGAACTAAAACGGCCGACCCCCACCTTCGAACATCTGCATGATATTGCATGGTTTTCTCGTGGAATGACTCTTAACATGTAATCAATTTACTTAGGTGTGTTTTGTTTTACAATTAGTGATACCGTGATCATTCTTTAAGTTGAGTTGTTGTTACAGCATATTTGCTGATTTTCATCGCTCGTGCGGCAATTCACTGTTTGAACATCAAACAAATTAAAACATTTTCTTTGATGTCTTCACTTGATTACAAGAGTTAATCGTATCAACGTTGCGAATGATATAGATATATCAGAAATGCTAGCATTCTCTATATCATTTCAAAATGTTGAAATTCCTCACCTCCTAGAATAACAAAAGAAAAGAAAGCGAGATGACGATATCGCCGGCAATGAATCCGACCTCCTTTCTTCAACATCGGCCCACGAGGATGACAGTTCCGCTCCGAAAAACAAAATCGGCCGTAAATTCTCTACTACATAGTCACAAATATTCCCGTTGTTAAGATATGATATTCCCACACAAAAAGATGCATTCCCAGGTGTGTTTTTAATCCATTTTTTCCTTTTATATAACAATTGATAGACGTCATTTGGTTAAAACAATGAGCTTTTACGATCGCCGCCATTTTGAAATATGTGCAAATGTCTTTACATATTATAGAGTTAAAATACTAGCACGATATTATTTGAGTTCTCAAAATATCAATAATGATTTCCAATGATTATGGCAACTGATATTAAATGGTTTGTATGCTAAATGTTAGAACAGGGTACAACTAGAAGTCAAATAGGGTTGTTACTTGTAAGCAGATTGAACACTATCAAATAGAAAATGAAAGAGAACTGCAAGCTGACGGTCATAAAATGTTTGGACGATTTTCTTATTGACATACAGATTTATTAGTATAGAAATTTATTATTGGGGGTAGTGGTTTATGGTTAATTTTATATCTTGAAAAAGATTAAGTTTCATTTGATGAGAAATAATGAAATTTGATATCTTTAATGATAATTTTATGAAAATATTAATCTTTTATATTGTATGTTCCCTTTATAAATTTATAACGTTTTTACTTCGCTTACAAACATTATGCTGACCTTTCTTGTGCCAACCAAGTTGTTTACACAGGACAATTTATTTCCTTAATTTTCAAAGATAGGCTGGCACTGCCAGGCAGAATACGCCCACATTTTTGAGAGATGGATAGAGAACAAGCAATACCGAAAGTGATTTTTCCTACATCATTAAGTCCTGTATTTCATACTGTATTAGGAGCAGCCATTTTGTTGGTCAGTTCCAGTCTGATATTCATGAAATTCGAAGCCGACAATGATTATGGTGTGATGGTACACAACCTAGAAATGTGAATTTTCGTCAAAATCGGATAAGAATTATGACCTGTAGAGAGTCCACAACCATGATATACCATATTTTTACACTATTCGCGTACAAACGGCGACCACTTCGTCCGGCAATTTTGGTACGATTTTCACAAAATTCAAACTCAACCTTCCTTACGGTGCAACAGTAATATAATCAGAGTTTTTTTTTAAATCAGATAATAATTATTCGAGAGATAGACAGAGAACAAGCAATACTGAAAGTGATTTTTCCTAAAATCAAAGGCCATAATTCATTAAGTTACAATTTGATGTGCGCAAATATCGAAAAGAATAAAGATCTTTAGGTTATAAACAAGTAATTCAGGTTTCATCAAAATCAAATTAAAATTGTCACCTCTACAGGGTCCACAACTTTGATATACCATATTTTCACACTGTTCGCGTACAAACGGCGGCCATTTTTTCTGGTAATTATGGTCCGATTTTCGCGATATTCGAACTCAACCTTCGGTAGGGTGTAACAGTGATAGAGTAAAACGTTTTTTTTAAATCGGATAATAATTGTGACCTCCAGAGGGACCATTGGTGATTTTTCCGAAAATCAGGGGCCATAATTCAGGAAGTTACGATCCGATATGCACAAATAACAAAAGGAACCAAGATCTTTGGGTTATAACCATGCATTTCAAGTTTCATCAAAATCGAATTAAAATTGTGACCTCTACAGGGTCCACAACCATGATATACAATTTTTTAACAGTATTTTCGTACAAACGGCGGCCATTTTGTATGGCAATTTTGGTCCGATTTTCCCGAAACTCGAACTCAACCTTCCTTACGGTGTAACGGTAATATTATCAACCGTTTTATTAAATCGGATAATAATTGTGACCACCAAAGGGACCACAAGCTAAAATAAGTCGATTTTGCATATAATCAGGGGCCATAATTCAGGAAGTTACGTTCCGATATGCACAAATATCGAAAGGACCCAAGATCTTTGGGTTATAACCATGAATTTCAAGTTTCATAAAAATTGAATTACAAATGTGACTTCTACAGGGTCTACCACCTTGATATACCATTTTTTAACAGTATTCGCATACAAACGGCAGCCATTTTGCATGGCAATTTTCGTCCGATTTTCCCGAAATTTGAACTCAACCTTCCTTAGGATGTAACGGTGATATATATTTTTTTTAAATTGGATAATAATTGTGACCTCCAGAGGGACAACATGCTAAAAAGGGTTATTTTTCGGACAATTAGGGGCCATAATTCAGGAAATTACATTCCGATAGGTGCAAATATCGAAAGGAACCAAGAACTTTGGGTTATAAACATGCATGTCAAGTTTCATCAAAATCGGTTCAAAATTGTGACCTCTATATAGGGTCCACAAGTTAAAAACGTGATTTTTCATACAATCAGGGGCCATAATCCATGAAGTTTTCATCCGATACATGCCAAGATCGAAAGCAGCCGAGATCTTTTGGGGATAAACCTATATTTCAAGTTTCGTCAAAATCGGATAAGAATTTAGACCTGTAGAGAGTCCACAAACAAATTGTGGACGGACAGACGTCCGGACGGACAGGGGCGACGACAATATGCGTCCACATAAAAATGTGGGCGTATAAAAAGGCGATTTTGCGTATAATCAGGGGCCATAATTCAGGAAGTTACGATCCGATATGCGCAAATATCGAAAGGAACCAAGATCTTTGGGTTATAACCATAAATTTCAAGTTTCATCAAAATCGAATTAAAATTGTGTCCTCTACAGGGTCCACAACCTTGATATACCATTTTTTAACAGTATTTGCGTGCAAACAGCGGCCATTTTGTATGGCAATTTTGGTCCGATTGTCCCGAAATTCGAAAACTCAAACTTCTTTAGGGTGTAATGGTGATATAATCAAACGTTTTTTTAAATCGGATAATAATTGTGACCTCCAGAGGGACCACAAGCTAAAAGATAGGCTGGCACTGCCAGGCAGGATACGCCCACATTTTCGAGAGATGGATAGACAAAAAGCAACACCGAAAGTGATTTTCCCCACATCATTAAGTTAGAATTTGATATGTGCAAATATCGAAATGAATTAAGATCTTTGGGTTATAAAGGTTCATTTCAGTAGGCTTTAAATTCGACTGGGGATCATGTTGCTAAGTGGGTAAGATGCTGGCTCGGTAGCCTTGAGGTTGGGTGTTTGATCCCTGCATTGGGTGACAAAGTTCATCCAGATTTTCTGGAGTGGTTTCCCCTTGTTAGTGATGAGGGAAGGGTGGCCTGACAAGAACAGCTGTCAATTTTGGTCCGATTTTCACGAAATTCGACCTCAACCTTCATTACGATGTAACGGTGATATAATCAAACGGTTTTATAAATGGGATAACAATTCTGACCTCCAGGGGGACCACAAGCCAAAAGATAGGCTGGCACTGCCAGGCAGGATACGCCCACATTTTTGAGAGATGGATAGAGAACAAGCAATACCGAAAGTGATTTTTCCTACATCATTAAGTCCTGTATTTCATACTGTATTGGGAGCAACCATTTCGTTGGTCAGTTCCAGTCTGATATTCATGAAATTCGAAGCCGACAATGATTATGGTGGGATGGTACACAACCTAGAAATGTTACTTTTTGTCAAAATCAGATAAGAATTGTGACCTGTAGAGAGTCCACAACCATGATATACCATATTTTTACACTATTCGCGTACAAACGGTGACCATTTCGTCCGGCAATTTTTGTACGATTTTCACGAAATTCGAACTCAACCTTCCTTACGGTGCAACAGTAATATAATCAGAGTTTTTTTTTTAAATCAGATAATAATTGTTCGAGAGATAGAGAACAAGCAATACCGAAAGTGATTTTTCCTACAATAAAATTTTTCATTAAGTTACAATTTGATATGCGCAAATATCGAAAAGAATAAAGATCTTTAGGTTATAAACAAGCATTTCAGGTTTTATCAAAATCGAATTAAAATTGTCACCTCTACAGGGTCCACAACTTTGATATACCATATTTTTACACCGTTCACGTACAAACGGCGGCCATTTTTTCTGGCAATTATGGTCCAATTTTCTCGAAATTTGAACTCAACCTTCCTTAGGGTGATAGAGTCAAACGTTTTTTTAAATCGGATAATAATTGTGACCTCCAGAGGGACCATAGGCGATTTTTCGGACAATCAGGGGCCATAATTCAGGAAGTTACGATCCGATATGTGCAAATAACGAAAGGAACCAAGATCTTTGGGTTATAACCATGCATTTTCAAGTTTTATCAAAATCGAATTAAAATTGTGACCGCTACAGGGTCCACAACCATGATATACAATTTTTTAACAGTATTCGCGTACAAACGGCGGCCATTTTGTATGGCAATTTTGGTCTGATTTTCCCGAAATTCAAACTCAACCTTCCTTCATTGTAACGGTAATATAATCAACCGTTTTATTAAATCAGATAATAATTGTGACCACAAGAGGGACCACAAGCTAAGATAAGGTGATTTTGCGTATAATCAGGAGCCATAATTCAGGAAGTTACGTTCCGATATGCACAAATATCGAAAGGAACCAAGATCTTTGGGTTATAACCATGAATTTCAAGTTTCATCAAAATCGAATTAAAAATGTGACTTCTACAGGGTTCACAACCTTGATATACCATTTTTTAACAGTATTCGCAAACAAACTGCAGCCATTTTGTATGGTAATTTTCGTCCGATTTTCCCGAAATTCGAACTCAACCTACCTTAGGGTGTAACAGTGATATATTCAAACGGGTTTTTAAATCGGATAATAATTTTGACCTCCAGAGGGACCACAAGCTAAAAAGGGTGTTTTTTCGGACAATCAGGGGCCATAATTCAGGAAGTTACGATCGGATGGGCGCAAATATCGAAAGGAACCAAGATTTTGGGGTTATAAACCTGCATGTCAAGTTTCATCACAATCGTTTCAAAATTGTGACCTCTATAAGGTCCACAAGCTAAAAACATGATATTTCGTACAATCAGTGGCCATAATCCATGAAGTTCTGATCCGATACATGCCAATATCGAAAGGAACCGAGATCTTATGGGGATAAACCTATATTTCAAGTTTTGTCAAAATCGGATTAGAATTGTGACCTGTAGAGAGTCCACAAACAAATTGTGGACGGATGGACGTCTGGACGGACAGGGGCGACAACATAATACGTCCACATGAAAATGTGGGCGTATAAAAAGGTGATTTTTCGGACAATCAGGGGCCATAATTCAGGAAATTACGTTCCGATAGGCGCAAATATCGAAAGGAACCAAGATCTTTGGGTTATAAACAAGCATGTCAAGTTTCATCAAAATCGGTTCAAAATTGTGACCTCTATTGGGTTCACGAGCTATAAACGTGATTTCTCGTACAATCAGGGACCATTTTCATTTCATTTTCTTGTTTTTAAATGGCTTGATCCATATTTCTGAAGTTTCTGGATCTGGTAGTCAATCTGATTACAGCAATACAAGTCCCAGTTATTTCCAGATGTTTTTTTTTGTCCAGGTGTGATGTTTTTCACTATATTTAGGCTTATAACTTCGCAAGTTTTTGACTAATTCTAATAACTATTGTTTCTTGTTTTTTTTTATGTCTCTTGATAAAACCCATGGCATGTGACAATGAATATGAAAGCTTTCATATCTGCATGGACCAGCAGCATATCTAGTTATTATTAATTTACATGCCATTTAGTACTGTAGCTACATATTAATTTACCTTTCTAAATATGTTTCTTTTTTTCCCTTAAAAATATCACTTGCTGTTACTTTCTCTTTCATTTGATATCTTTTAACTTGATCAAATCTTTCTCTATATTTAGCACACTGAAATAAAAAAATTAAAACCTGTAGAATGGGATAAGAACAATCAGTAGTCGAAACAAAATTAATATGGAAATATTTTTTGAAAATTAGATTGCCAGGCAATGAAATATACACCCACAGCAGCCTAATTGTCCACACAGTTGACAAGGGTTGTCAGCTATTTATTCTTTTGTAGATATTGGGGGCATTTACAAGACACTGAAATCAATATCATACAGATCGGATAAAAATAACTTTAGCATTCACAAGGTACAACAAGGGCCATAATTCTAGAAGTAATTAACTGAAATTGTTGAAACTCAATTGGCTCTTTCTTTTCACTAATTCAAATGCTGCAGATAATTTTAATACAGATCTCAGTTGGACTATGGAAATGGACCCCTGGCTGGCATTCCAGATTTCTCTTCAAGTTGTACAAAATAATGTGCTCTACTTGTTGCTAAGTCATCTTCTAGAGATTATGTGACAGGATTTCTTAAAGTCTCCATTTGTTGCCTGTGAAAGCCCATATTGACTTTAAAGTGCTATCAAATGTGTATAAAGCTTTATTTTCGAATACTGTTACCTTCTACTTAAGGCCTCAAAATTCATGACAGCCGTTGAAGCCATTGCTGTCATAAACATGGGATTGGCGTCGTTGGCTTCATCATGAACTGCCAAAAATTGTTGTGGTAAATTTCAGAAAAAAGTCAATAAAAATATGCTGGCCATTTTCCCCAGAACTACCATATATTGCCATCGATAGCTATCATATCGGAAGCCAAAATAAATGCAAAAGTTCTTATTGTGTTAAATGCGTTTTTCTAGGGAAACTTAAGGCCTCAAAATTCATGACAGCCGTTGAAGCCATTGCTGTCATAAACATGGGATTGGCGTCGTTGGCTTCATCATGAACTGCCAAAAATTGTTGTGGTAAATTTCAGAAAAAAGTCAATAAAAATATGCTGGCCATTTTCCCCAGAACTACCATATATTGCCATCGATAGCTATCATATCGGAAGCCAAAATAAATGAAAAAGTTCTTATTGTGTTAAATGCGTTTTTCTAGGGAAACTTGGTTAGCTCAATGCCTACCACGATATTTGTCTTCTGAAGCATGACTGTTCGTGTTCTGTTTCTACTAGAACATACTTGACTAAATATACTAATAATAGGACAAATTATCATAGCAGAAATTGTATGATTGGTCACCAAAAGTTAAGATCTCTCGAGAAGCGATAAATTACGAGATCAAGATTTTTATAAGCAGAAATGTCAGAGAAAAGATTCTATTTTGATGGCATTTTCTACGGTTTATGATTATATTTAGATGTTTTCAAATGTAGAAATAAAGAAGCTAAGAAATATCTAGGAATGTTGGCAAATATTTCAATTGGTATATAGTGTAAGTAGACTAGTTATAGACCTATATTTAGCAGACATTTTGGAGAGATGATTTCTAACAAAATAAAGTTTCAAAATATTAATTTTTGTTTTACCTTTATCCACATGTCAAGCGGAGAAGGCATATAAGATTGAAACTGCATTGACTTTAAAGGATATCATCACACATGGAAGAGAATGGAGTTGTCTAGTAGACCACATGTGCGCACAATTCCTGGTAACACAATTCACAAAATATCTATGGCTTAATTGCATTATTTAAGTTTTCAACAGAATTTTAAAAGATAGGCTGGCACTGCCAGGCAGGATACGCCCACATTTTCGAGAGATGGATAGAGAACAAGCAATACGGAAAGTGATTTTTCCTACATCATTAAGTCCTGTATTTCATACTGTATTGGGAGCAGCCATTTTGTTGGTCAGTTCCAGTCTGATATTCATGAAATTCGAAGTCGACAATGATTATGGTGTGACGGTACACAACCTAGAAATGTGACTTTTCGTCAAAATCGGATAAGAATTGTGACCTGTACAGAGTCAACAACCATGATATACCATATCTTTACACTATTCGCGTACAAACGGCGACAATTTCGTCCGGCAATTTTGGTACCATTTTCACGAAATTCAAATAATTCAAGAAGTTACGATCCGATATGCGCAAATACCGAAAGGAACCAAGATCTTTGGGTTATAACCATGCATTTCAAGTTTCATCAAAATCGAATTAAAATTGTGACCTTTACAGGGTCCACAACCTTGATATACCATTTTTTAACAGTATTCACGTACAAACGGTGGCCATTTTGTATGGCAATTTTGGTCTGATTTTCCCGAAATTCGAACTCAACCTTCCTTACGGTGTAACGGTGATATAATCAAATGTTTTTTTAAATCGGATAATAATTGTGACCTCCAGAGGGACCACAAGCTAAAGAAAGGGGGATTTTGCGTATAACCAGGGGCCATAATTCAGGAAGTTACGATTCGATATGCGCAAATATCGAAAAGAACCAAGATCTTTGGGTTATAACTATGAATTTCAGGTTTCATCAAAATCAAATTAAAATTGTGACCTTTACAGGGTCCACAACCTTGATATACCATTTTTTAACAGTATTCGCGTACAAACGGCGGCCATTTTGTATGGCAATTTTGGTCTGATTTTCCCGAAATTCGAAATCAACCTTCCTTACGGTGTAACAGTAATATAATCAAACGTTTTTTTAAATCGGATAATAATTGTGACTTCCAGAGGGACCACAAGCTAAAAAAAAAATTAATTTTACGTATAATCAGGGGCCATAATTCAGGAAGTTACGATCCGATATGCGCAAATATCGAAAGGAACCAAGATCTTTGGGTTATAACCATGAATTTCAAGTTTCATCAAAATCGAATTAAAATTGTGACCTCCACAGGGTCCAAAACCTTGATATACCATTTTTTAACAGTATTCACATACAAACGGCGGCCATTTTGTATGGCAATTTTGGTCTGATTTTCCCGAAATTCGAACTCAACCTTCCTTAGGGTGTATCGGTGATATAATCAAACGGTTTTTTAAATCGGATAATAATTGTAACCTCCAGAGGGACCACAAGCTAAAAAGGGTGATTTTTCGGACAATCAGGGGCCATAATTCAGGAAATTACATTCTGACAGCCGCAAATATCGAAAGGAACCAAGATCTTGGGGTTAAAAACGTGCATGTGAAATTTCATCAAAATCGGTTCAAAATTGTGACCTCAATGGGGTCCACAAGCTAAAAACGTGATTTTTCGTACAATCAGGGGCCATAATCCATGAAGGATTGATCCAATACATGCCAATATCGAAAGCAGCCGAGATCTTTTGGTGATAAACCTATATTTCAAGTTTCGTCAAAATCGGATAAGAATTGTGACCTGTAGAGAGTCCACAAACAAATTGTGGACGGACGGACGTCCGGACGCACGTCCGGACGGACAGGGGCGACGACATAATACGTCCACATGAAAATGTGGGCGTATAAAAAGGCAATTTTTCGGTCAATCACGGGACATAATTCAGGAAGTTACGATCAGATGGGCGCAAATATAGAAAGGACCCAAGATCTTTGGGTTATAAACATAAAACATACATGTCAAGTTTCATCAAAATCGGTTCAAAATTGTGAGCTCTATAGCTTGATATAACATTTTTTCACACTATTCGCGTACAAACGGTGGCCATTTTGTCTGTCAATTTTGGTCCGATTTTCACAAAATTCCAACTCAACCTCCATTACCATGTAACGGTGGTATAATCAAACGTTTTTATACGCCCACATTTTCATGTGGACGTATATTGTCGTCGCCCCTGTCCGTCCGTCCGTTCACAATTGTTTGTGAACAGTCTACAGGTCACAATTTTTATCCGATTTCAATGAAACTTAAAACATAGGTTTATCACCCTAAGATCTCGGTTCCTTTCGATATTGGCATATATCGGACTGCAACTTCATGGGTTATGGCCCCTGATTGTACAAAAAATCACGTTTTTTAGCTTGTGAAAAGTTTAGAGGTCACAATTTTGAACCGATTTGGACGAAACTTGAAATGCATGTTTATAACCCAAAGACCTTGGTTCCTTTCGATATTTGCGCCAATCGGATCGTAACTTCCTGAATTATGGCCCCTGATTGTCCGAAAAATCGCCCTTTTTAGCTTGTGGTCCCTCTGGAGGTCAAAATTGTTATCCGATTTAAAAAAACGTTTGATTATATCACCGTTCCATGGTTATGAAGGTTGAGTTCGAATTTCGTGAAAATCGGACCAAAATTGACGGACAAAATGGCCGCCATTTGTACGCGAATAGTGTTAAAATATGTTAAATCAAGGTTGTGAACAGTGTAGAGGACACAATTTTGAACCGATTTGGATGAAACTTGAAATGCATGTTTATAACCTAAAGATCTTGGTTCCTTTCGATATTTGCGCCAATCGGATTGTAACTTCCTGAATTATGGCCCCTGATTGTCAGAAAAATTGCCCTTTTTAGCTTGTGGTCCCTCTGGAGGTCAAAATTGTTATCCGATTTAAAAAATCGTTTGAATATATCATTGTTCCATGGTTATGAAGGTCGAGTTCAAATTTCGTGAAAATCGGACCAAAATTGACGGACAAAATGGCCGCCATTTGTACGCAAATAGTGTGCAAATATGTTATATCAAGGTTGTGAACAGTGTAGAGGACACAATTTTGAACCGATTTGGATGAAACTTGAAATGCATGTTTATAACCCAAAGATCTTGATTCCTTTCGATATTTGCGCCAATTGGATCGTAACTTCCTGAATTATGGCCCCTGATTGTCCAAAAAAATGCCCTTTTTAGCTTGTGGTCCCTCTGGAGGTCAAAATTGTTATCCGATTTAAAAAAACGTTTGATTATATCACCGTTCCATGGTTATGAAGGTTGAGTATGAATTGTGTGAAAATCGGACCAAAATTGACGGACAAAATGGCCGCCGTTTGTACACAAATAGTGTGAAAATATGTTATATCAAGGTTGTGGACCCTATAGAGGTCACAATTTTGAATTGATTTTGATGAAACTTGACAGGTATGTTTTAAACCCAAAGATCTTGGTTCCTTTCGATATTTGCGCCCATCGGGTCATTACTTCCTGAATTATGTCCCCTGATTGTACGAAAAAAATCACCCTTTTTAGGTTGTGGTGCCTCTGGAGGTCACAATTATTATAGGATTTAAAAAAAACCGTTTGATTATAAAAACCAAACAAATTCTAATGATTTTCTGATAATTCCTTAATATGCGACAATTCTTGTTGACTGCCCGGACGATTTGGCTGCTGTGTGGGCGTATGTTTCGTGGCCTGGCAACCTATTTTTTTAAATCGGATAACAATTTTGACCTCCAGAGGGACCACAAGCTAAAAAGGGTGATTTTTTGGACAATGACGTGCCATAATTCAGGAAGTTACGATCCGATGGGCACAAATATTGAAAGGAACCAAGACCTTTGGGTTATAAACATACATGTCAAGTTTCATGAAAATCGGTTCAAAATTGTGACCTCTATAGGGTCCACAACCTTGATATAACATATTTTCACATGATTCGCGTACAAACGGCGGCCATTTTGTCGGTCAATTTTGGTCTGATTTTCACGAAATTCGAACTCAACCCCCATAACTATGTAACGGTGATATAATCAAACGTTTTTTTTGAATCGGATAACAATTTTGACCTCCAGAGGGACCACAAGCTAAAAAGGGTGATTTTTTGGACAATCAGGGGCCATAATTCAGGAAGTTACGATCCGATGGGGGCATATATTGAAAGGAACCAAGACCTTTGGGTTATAAACATACATGTCAAGTTTCATGAAAATCGGTTCAAAATTGTGACCTCTATAGGGTCCACAACCTTGATATAACATATTTTCACATTATTCGCGTACAAACGGTGGCCATTTTGTCGGTCAATTTTTGTCCGATTTTCACGAAATTCGAACTCAACCCCCATAACTATGTAACGGTGATATAATCAAACGTTTTTTTGAATCGGATAACAATTTTGACCTCCACAGGGAACACAAGCTAAAAAGGGTGATTTTTCGGACAATCAGGGGCCATAATTCAGGAAGTTACGATCCGATATGCGCAAATATCAAAAGGAACCAAGATCTTTCGGTTATAAACATGCATTTCAAGTTTCATCGAAATCGAATCAAAATTGTGACCTCTACACTGTTCACAAGCTAAAAACGTGATTTTTAACCCATGAAGTTACAGTCCGATAGATGCCAATATCGAAAGGAACCGAGATCTTAGGGTGATAAACCTATATTTTAAGTTTCATTGAAATCTGATAAAAATTGTGACCTGTAGACTGTTCACAAACAATTGTGGACGAACGGACGGACAGGGGCGACGACAATATACGTCCACATAAAAATGTGGATAAAAACAAAGTCAAAGGTATCACAAAACCATCTTTTAAAGTATCTAACGTTTCGTAAGTAAAAACCTACTTCTTCAGAGAATATAAGTTACAAAAATGAGGCAGTTGAAATTCAAGGTTAGTCGTGGTAACAAGTGATGTCATAATGTAAATATGACGTCATAACATTGATGACATAATAATTATAAAGGGTGTAAAGTTAAAAAAAATTTAAAATTAATTTACAGGCATTTCATTTGAACCATAAGGCCATACAGTATTTAATCTGTGGATCCAAAGTGATTCAGCAATATTAAGTTTAGTTCTATCATTCTGAGGAATTTTATCGAGTACAGTGCAAACATAAGATTCGTGACCGAGTGTATTAAAATGTGGGGCAATGTGGGGGGATTTTCCAAATTTTTTAGTTTAATGTTACTTCTATGGCTGTTAAGCCTCGTGCTAAAAGGAGTGATAGTTTGGCCTACATATTGTTTTTTACAAAATTGACAAGTTATACAGTATATTACATAAGAACTGTGGCAATTTAAACAATTAGCTTTAATATAAAAATTATTTTGGTCTATACTAGTAATATGATTGGTGGTTTCCATAGTTGCACATGCTTTGCATTTCGGTCTGTTGCAAGGTTTGCATCCTTTATAAAAATAATTATTAATTACAGGCACTTCTGTTTTTTTCAATCTGTTTACTTCTATCAACTGACCAATGGTCCTGCATTTTTTCTGTGAAATTACAATTTTAGAATTATCCAGTAGTTTAGACATACGGGCACTAGTCTCTAAAATTGAAGTGTCTTGAGCTAAGGTACGTAAATTAGGTTGACGGGGGTCATAGGTAGTTACCCAAGGTATAACTTTCTTAACATTAAAATCTTTAATAGTGTATTGTAGTAATTCATTTCTGCTTTTTTGATGGACTTTGTTAAATTTTTTTGATGACTTTATTTTTATATCCGCATTGTTTAAGGTAGGTTTCAAATTTAGTTAAATGGTAGCTGGTCCATTCAGGTTTGCTGCAAATACGCTTAATGTGGATGGCTCCACTGTAAATTATTGAATTGAAGATATGATGAGGATGGCAGCTGGATGGTTTAAGGTATTGATGACTGGCTGTTTCTTTGCAGAATAAATTAGTTTCCAGTTTGTTGTTATGATTGATGACTTTAACGTCTAAAAATGAGACTTCAGTATTACTGATATTCATAGTGAATTTGATTTTAGGGTGCTGTTGGTTGAGGGTTGTTAAAAAATCATGACATTCTTCGAGGGTAGACGAAGAAATAGCCCATATATCATCAATAAATCGAAAGTGTTCATCTGGTCTATTAGGTAAATGATTCCAATATTTTTTTAACCAATAAGTCATATAAATATTACTATACGTAACTGCAAACGGGGTCCCCATAGCAGTTCCACTAATTTGATGGTAAAATTTTCCATTAAATTCAAATTCATTGTTTGTTAGTACAAAATTAGCTAGTTGAAGGATAGCGTCGATTTCTGTAGGGTGTAAATTGCCGTCTTCTTCACAAGCTACTTTAAGGGCCTCTATTCCTTCTGGTATAGGAATATTAGGATATAGACTAATAATATCAAATGTGAGTAGGTAGGTATTATTAATTATATTTATATTTTGCAATTTTTGTAGAAAATTTGTGGTGTCTTTCACGACTTCGGTGCAGTAGGCTTCTGCAATTGGTTTCAATTTCCAGTCAAGCCAATATGATGCTTTAGCTGTAGGGGAGTTAGTATGACTGCAAATGGGTCTTCCTGGAGGGATTTCACCTTTAATCTTAGTCTTATGTATTTTGCCTAAGATGTAAAATTGTGAGGTTCGCTGTTTAGGCCAGTGAAGAATAGCTTTTTTTTCATTATCTGGTATTGCCAAATTAAGAATTATTTTCTCAAGGTTCTGATAAATCATATGGGAGTTATCACTGGGTACTTCTTGATACACGCTCAAGTCATTCAGGTGTTTAAAACATTCGTTAATATAATCATGTTTGTTCCATATAATTATGCCACCGCTTTTGTCACTATTGCCAATTACAATATCTGTATCTGCTTTAAGGGAGTAGATAGCTTGTCTTTCTTCTTCAGTGAGGTTGTTTCTTATTTTATGTTCTCTGTAATTTTTTAATAGTCTATACTGATTTTTACAATGTAACTCAAGTGCTTCATCTCTGTTGGAAGGGGGTAACCAATTGCTCTTTATATAAAGGGAAGGTGGTAAAATTTCTTTTGCTGGTTTGTCAAGAAAAAATTCTGAAAGTCTTAATCTGCGTCGAAAAGATATAAGGTTTTGAATTTCTTGGATATGATCAAATTTAGGGGGTAGTGGACAAAATGAAAGACCTTTTTGAAGTAGACTGTATGCAGAAATGAATTACTACGATACACTATTAAAGATTTTAATGTTAAGAAAGTTATACCTTGGGTAACTACCTATGACCCCCGTCAACCTAATTTACGTACCTTAGCTCAGACACTACAATTTTAGAGACTAGTGCCCGTATGTCTAAACTACTGGATAATTCTAAAATTGTAATTTCACAGAAAAAATGCAGGACCATTGGTCAGTTGATAGAAGTAAAGAGATTAAAAAAAAACAGAAGTGCCTGTAATTAATAATAAATTTTATAGAGGATGCAAACCTTGCAACAGACCGAAATGCAAAGCATGTGCAACTATGGAAACCACCAATCATATTACTAGTATAGACCAAAAATTTTTTTATATTAAAGCTAATTGTTTAAATTGCCACAGTTCTTATGTAATATACTGTATAACTTTTCAATTTTGTAAAAAACAATATGTAGGCCAAACTATCACTCCTTTTAGCATGAGACTTAACAGCCATAGAAGTAACATTAAACTAAAAAAAATTGGAAAATCCCCCCACATTGCCCCACATTTTAATACACTCGGTCACGAATCTTATGTTTGCACTGTACTCGATAAAATTCCTCAGAATGATAGAACTAAACTTAATATTGCTGAATCACTTCGGATCCACAGATTAAATACTGTATGGCCTTATGGTTTAAATGAAATGCCTGTAAATTAATTTTAAATTTTTTTTAACTTTACACCCTTTATAATTATTATGTCATCAATGTTATGACGTCATATTTACATTATGACATCACTTGTTACCATGACTAACCTTGAATTTCAACTGCCTCATTTTTGTAATTTATATTCTCTGAAGAAGTATGTTTTTACCTACGAAACGTTAGATACTTTAAAAGATGGTTTTGTGATACCTTTGACTTTGTTTTTATCCACTCCTACTACTGGTGTCACTGTATCAAGTTTATTATGACTTTGATCCTGTCTATGTTTATGTTATTTAAATGGTTTTGGATTCCTCTCACTTTATCATTCGTATTCACATAAAAATGTGGGCGTATAAAAACACACTTATTGAAATATTATTACAAACTGTGATGTGACATTTGTTAAGTGCTTAGAAATATCACCTAATATAATGTGTTATGGAAAATGAGAAACAATAATAACTAGATCTACAAAGCAGATATTAAAGTAGACCGTCGTCTGTCAGTAGCTATCGTTTCAAAAAATTTATATAAAATGGGTTTAGTTGTAAAGTCACACATTAGTAAAATGTGAATTTTTATGGATAAAAAGCCGCCTTCCCGCTTCTAGAATGTCCCAGTTTTTATAAACGAGTCGTCGCAAGTTTCTGTTCGCGCCATGAAGTTTATCAACCATTATTTACACCTGATGCATATCATTAAAACAAACAACCAATCAAAAACACTCTAGAGCCAATTTGACCTCAAGTTCACAGGTCAAAAGGTGAGTCTGAGTTAACGTGTTTACTTTAAGACGACGAAGTGCCTCATCCACCTCGTAGACAAAGATTGTGGAAAGCTGATTGAATTTACCGATACCAGTTGGAATAAGGTTGTTTTAAGTTTTAAAGAATGGACAAATCTTGATGGCAATGAGCTAAAAGTGTGCCAACAATATAAAGATGTATTAATGGTAAGTTTATCAACTAAATCAAACTAAAATTGAAATTAGAGTCGCCATTTTATTTTTCAGCGAAACACAAAATGATAGGCGGATTAAATTTTATAGACACCTGTACTTATCACAAATGATCGGGACTGTACAACGCAACGAGAGCTTACGTCCGTATATAATATTTCTTGTTTGTTGTCATTGCTGTGTGCAAGTTGAAGTTACGATAAATAATAATCATGTTTGTTGACATTCACATTGTATAGTCTCGTTATATAGTTCATCGATAGGTTTGTTTTAAAATCGATAGCATTCACGCTAACCTTTGGTTTTATTTTATTAACCCCAGATTGTCTAAGTGTCTTTTCACAAATCAAGTGCAAACAGGTGGCAGTTTCTTATTGTTTTTCATAAAAGAAAAGTAATTTTTATTATGGATATTTGTTGCCACCTAAATTCTTCTCTCAGGTTCTAATTTGCTTATTTTGTTTATGTGTGCAATAAAATTAGGAGTCAGTATGTTTGTATTTATATAAGGAATAAAGATGATGCACTATGTGACTATGGGTTTATGGCTATCATTCCAAGTGTTATTCGAGATTCACAGACAGAACAAAGATTGAACGAGCTACTAAAAGAGTTGCATTAGGCTACAGTCTGGTGAGAAGCAAACAAGTGATGAGAGTCAATCCACCTCTAGAGAAGGTTTGCGATCAGCCTCCACTAAATCATCAACCACCCAAGCTGTCCACCTGCGAGGACATGTCTTTCCTCC
Organism: Patella caerulea; assembly: GCA_036850965.1. Classification (NCBI taxonomy): domain Eukaryota; kingdom Metazoa; phylum Mollusca; class Gastropoda; family Patellidae; genus Patella; species Patella caerulea. The sequence continues at coordinate 42,363,364 of JAZGQO010000007.1, forward strand.
TCTGGGCATTATCTGCAAAAAAATACCTTTGTTCTACAGGTGTCAGAATAAGAATGTCTCTGATAAGCTGGTTTTAGCAGAAATTAAAGATGGGGGTAAGTTTTTATTATTTGTTCAACCGTTGTGATTTAATATTGTCCCCCCCACCCTCCTTTCCCTTTCCTGGCTATGCCCAGTGTTACCTAGTGGAATAGGCCCATCGACCCTCCTCAGCGTGTCGTAAAAGGCGTTTATTGGGGAGAGTGGTCGGGTGGCCGATAGGTGTTATCTATCAGTTTGTCATCAATAGTCGAGGGTATGAGTCTCATTCTCTGCGATCTCAGTGAAAACGTGTGGGAGTAGCCTATCCGAACACGCAGGGTTATGTACATGTATTTACCAGGTCTGCCAAAAGTTGTCTAGTTCATTGTTAAAAGTAGGCTGCTACATACAAAGCCTATTATACACATAAAACTGTTGCATAAAGAATTTTATGGGGTTTTTTATTTATGCATATGTAACCAGAAAACGAATATGCATTCTACTGCTAGTTGGTTTATGATATCCATGATTTTTACAATTTTCCATATTTTTTTAGGGCGACTTAGAGAAGTAGCAATTAAGAAAGAAGATGAAACCATTCTCAGGCACATCAGAGATAAAGACTGTGTTGCTGTTGAAGTTAGGTACCATCTACGATGCTACAAGAATTATGTTCGATTCCTAACAAGAAAACCCATAGTTCAGTCTTCTGGGTAAATTTATTTCATACTTGTAGTAGTTGTTGTGTCCTTGTGGCTTGTTGTTATATCTATTTTATATCATAGGCCTACATAGGCAACTAGTGGGTGGGAAGGGATTTATATAGCCAAGTGGTTACAAAAAGGTCTGTCATCAATGGACTTGAGTTTGAATCCCATTAGCAGCGATCTCAATGACAAGGTGTGGGAGTAGCCGATTTATTCTATACTCTATAGTATAAGTAGTGCTGGTATATTTGATGGCAAGGGAATTGGCACAAAATGACTAGATTGTGGTGTCCAAATGCACTAAAACATCCGTTCTAAGAATGTGTCAACATTTTTTACTAGCACTTTTACTAGTTTTGAAATGTTTTAAATTACAATACACAGACATGATTTATATCTATTTTAACCTTTAAAAAAATAGGTTGCCAGGCAACGAAACATACGCCCACACAGCAGCCAAATCGTCAGGGCAGTCAACAAGAATTGTCGCATATTAAGGAATTATCAGAAAATCATTAGAATTTGTTTGGTTTTTATAATCAAACGTTTTTTTTTTAAATCATATAATAATTGTGACCTCCAGAGGCACCACAAGCTAAAAAGGGTGATTTTTCGTACAATCAGGGGACATAATTCAGGAAGTAATGACCCGATGGGCGCAAATATCGAAAGGAACCAAGATCTTTGGGTTTAAAACATACCTGTCAAGTTTCATCAAAATCGATTCAAAATTGTGACCTCTATAGGGTCCACAACCTTGATATAACATATTTTCACACTATTCGTGTACAAACGGCGGCCATTTTGTCCGTCAATTCTAGTCCGGTTTTCACGTAATTCAAACTCTCTCTTCATTACCATGTAACGGTGATATAGTCAAACGTTTTTTTAAATCGGATAATAATTTTGACCTCCAGAGGAACCAAAAGCGAACAAAAGCGATTTTTCTGACAATCCGGGGACATAATTCAGGAAGTTATGATCCAATGGGCGCAAATATCTAAAGGTACCACGATCTTTGGGTTATAAACATACATGTCAAGTTTCATCAAAATCGGTTCAAAATTGTGATCTCTATAAGGTCCACAACCTTTATATAACATATTTTCACAATATTCGCGTACAAACGGCGGCCATTTTGTCTGTCAATTTTGGTCCGATTTTCACACAATTCAAACTCAACCTTCATAACCATGGAACGGTGATATAATCAAACGTTTTTTTAAATCGGATAACAATTTTGACCTCCAGAGGGACCACAAGCTAAAAAGGGCATTTTTTTCGGACAATCAAGGGCCATAATTCAGGAAGTTACGATCCAATTGGCGCAAATATCGAAAGGAATCAAGATCTTTGGGTTATAAACATGCATTTCAAGTTTCATCCAAATCGGTTCAAAATTGTGTCCTCTACACTGTTCACAACCTTGATTTAACATATTTTCACACTATTCGCGTACAAATGGCGGCCATTTTGTCCGTCAATTTTGGTCCGATTTTCACGAAATTCGAACTCAACCTTCATAACCATGGAACGGTGATATAATCAAACGTTTTTTTAAATCGGATAACAATTTTGACCTCCAGAGGGACCACAAGCTAAAAAGGGCAATTTTTCTGACAATCAGGGGCCATAATTCAGGAAGTTACAATCCGATTGGCGCAAATATCGAAAGGAACCAAGATCTTTGGGTTATAAACATGCATTTCAAGTTTCGTCCAAATCGGTTCAAAATTGTGACCTCTAAACTGTTCACAAGCTAAAAAACGTGATTTTTCGTACAATCAGGGGCCATAACCCATGAAGTTACAGTCCGATACATGCCAATATCGAAAGGAACCGAGATCTTAGGGTGATAAACCTATGTTTTAAGTTTCATTGAAATCGGATAAAAATTGTGACCTGTAGACTGTTCACAAACAATTGTGAACGGACGGACGGACGAACAGGGGCGACGACAATATACGTCCACATGAAAATGTGGGCGTATAAAAATATATCACTAGATAAAGATGAATAAATATGTACATACTTTTCCATCTTTTGATTTTAGTATTTTGTTTAACTGTTTGTTTTACCTGTATTTTACATACTAACTACATGTATAATATTCAACTACTTTATGTCCAGATTTAATAAATATATCACTAGATAAAGATGAATAAATATGTACATACTTTTCCATCTTTTGATTTTAGTATTTTGTTTAACTGTTTGTTTTACCTGTATTTTACATACTAACTACATGTATAATATTCAACTACTTTATGTCCAGATTTAATTGAATTATTATTTTAACAAAACAAAGGGTTTTCTTTATTTTAAATTAGTTTTGAAATGTTGTTTTTAATTATAATACACAGGCATGATTCATATCTTTAAAAGATAACCAAACAATATATCGAAAGATAAATAAATGTGTAAATACTTTTCCATTTGTTGATTTTAGTACTTTGTTTAACTGTTTTTATATTTTTTTATATTTTATATATTAACTATTTAAGCATTAATTATTGCACAACTGTTACAGCAACATTTATAAAAATTATTGATATAACAGTTATTAAAGATAGGCTGGCACTGCCAGGCAGGATACGCCCACATTTTCGAGAGATGGATAGAGAACAAGCAATACGGAAAGTGATTTTTCCTACATCATTAAGTCCTGTATTTCATACTGTATTGGGAGCAGCCATTTTGTTGGTCAGTTCCAGTCTGATATTCATGAAATTCGAAGTCGACAATGATTATGGTGTGACGGTACACAACCTAGAAATGTGACTTTTCGTCAAAATCGGATAAGAATTGTGACCTGTACAGAGTCAACAACCATGATATACCATATCTTTACACTATTCGCGTACAAACGGCGACCATTTCGTCCGGCAATTTTGGTACCATTTTCACGAAATTCGAATAATTCAGGAAGTTACGATCCGATATGCGCAAATACCGAAAGGAACCAAGATCTTTGGGTTATAACCATGCATTTCAAGTTTCATCAAAATCGAATTAAAATTGTGACCTTTACAGGGTCCACAACCTTGATATACCATTTTTTAACAGTATTCACGTACAAACGGTGGCCATTTTGTATGGCAATTTTGGTCTGATTTTCCCGAAATTGGAACTCAACCTTCCTTACGGTGTAACGGTAATATAATCAAACGTTTTTTTAAATCGGATAATAATTGTGACCTCCAAGCTAAAAAAAAAGGCCATTTTGCGTATAATCAGGGGCCATAATTCAGGAAGTTACGATCCGATATGCGCAAATATCGAAAGGAAGCAAGATCTTTGGGTTATAACCTTGAATTTCAAGTTTCATCACAATCGAATCAAAATTGTGACCTCCACAGGGTCCACAACCTTGATATACCATTTTTTAACAGTATTCGCGTACAAACGGCGGCCATTTTGTATGGCAATTTTCGTCCGATTTTCCCAAAATTCGAACTCAACCTTCCTTAGGGTGTAACGGTGATATAATCAAACGTTTTTTTAAATCGAATAATAATTGTTACCTCCAGAGGGACCACAAGCTAAAAAGGGTGATTTTTTGGACCAAAATTGACGGACAAAATGGCCGCCGTTTGTACGCGAATAGTGTGAAAATATGTTATATCAAGGTTGTGGACCCTATAGAGGTCACAATTTTGAACCGATTTTGATGAAACTTGACATGTATGTTTATAACCCAAAGATCTTGGTTCCTTTCGATATTTGCACCCATCGGATCGTAACTTCCTGAATTATGGCCCCTGATTGTCAGAAAAATTCCCCTTTTTAGCTTGTGGTCCCTCTGGAGGTCAAAATTATTATCCGATTTACAAAACCGTTTGATTATATCACCGTTACATGGTAATGAAGGCTGACTTCGAATTTTGTGAAAATCAAACCAAAATTGACGGACAAAATGGCCACCGTTTGTACGCGAATAGTGTGAAAATATGTTATATCAAGGTTGTGGACCCTATATAGGTCACAATTTTGAACCGATTTTGATGAAACTTGACATGCATGTTTATAACCCGAAGATCTTGGTTCCTTTCGTTATTTGCGCTCATTGATTCATAACTTCCTGAATTATGGCCCCTGATTGTACGAAAAATCACCCTTTTTAGCTTGTGGTCCCTCTGGAAGTCACAATTATTTTCCGATTTAAAAAAACGTTTGATTATATCACCGTTTCACCTTAAGGAAGGTTTGAGATCCAATTTCGGGAAAATCGGACCAAAATTGACAGACAAAATGGCCGCCGTTTGTACGCGAATACTGTTAAAAAATGGTATATCATGGTTGTGGACCCTGTATAGGTCACAATTTTAATTTGATTTTGATGAAACTTGAAATGCATGGTTATAACCCAAAGATCTTGGTTCCTTTCGGTATTTGCGCATATCGGATCGTAACTTCCTGAATTATTCGAATTTCGTGAAAATCGTACCAAAATTGCCGGACAAAATGGTCGCCGTTTGTAATCGAATAGAGTAAAGTTATGGTATATCATGGTTGTGGACTCTCTACAGGTCACAATTCTTATCCGATTTTGCCGAAAAGTCACATTTCTAGGTTGTGTATCGTCACACCATAATCATTGTCGGCTTCGAACTGACCAACAAAATGGCTGCTCCCAATACAGTATGAAATACAGGACTTAATGATGTAGGAAAAATCACTTTAGGTATTGCTTGTTCTCTATCCATCTCTCGAAAATGTGGGCGTATCCTGCCTGGCAGTGCCAGCCTATCTTTACACTATTCGCGTACAAATGGAGACCATTTCGTCCGGCAATTTTGGTACGATTTTCACGAAATTAGAACTCAACCTTCCTCATCAAAATCAATTAAATTGTGACCTATACAGGGTCCACAACCATGATATATCATTTTTTTAACAGTATTCGCGTACAAACGGCGGCCATTTTGTCCGTCAATTTTGGTCCGATTTTCCCGAAATTCAAACTCAACCTTCCTTACAGTGTAACGGTGATATAATCAAACGTTTTTTTAAATTGGATAATAATTGTGACCTCCAGAGGGACCACAAGCTAAAGAAAGGGGGATTTTGCCTATAACCAGGGGCCATAATTCAGGAAGTTACGATCCGATATGCGCAAATATCAAAAAGAACCAAGATCTTTGGGTTATAACCATGAATTTCAAGTTTCATCAAAATCGAATTAAAATTGTGACCGTTACAGGGTCCACAACCTTGATATACCATTTTTAACAGCATTCGCGTACAAACGGCGGCCATTTTGTATGGCAATTTTGGTCTGATTTTCCCGAAATTCAAACTCAACCTTCCTTACGGTGTAACGGTAAAATAATCAAACGTTTTTTTAAATCGGATAATAATTGTGACCTCCAAGCTAAAAAAAGGCGATTTTGCGTATAATCAGGGGCCATAATTCAGGAAGTTACGATCCGATATGCGCAAATATCGAAAGGAAGCAAGATCTTTGGGTTATAACCATGAATTTCAAGTTTCATCAAAATCGAATCAAAATTGTGACCTCCACAGGGTCCACAACCTTGATATACCATTTTTTAACAGTATTCGCGTACAAACGGCGGCCATTTTGTATGGCAATTTTCGTCCGATTTTCCCGAAATTCGAACTCAACCTACCTTAGGGTGTAACGGTGATATATTCAAACGTTTTTTTAAATCGAATAATAATTGTGACCTCCAAGCTAAAAAAAAGGCGATTTTGCGTATAATCAGGGGCCATAATTCAGGAAGTTACGATCCGATATGCGCAAATATCGAAAGGAAGCAAGATCTTTGGGTTATAACCATGAATTTCAAGTTTCATCAAAATTGAATCAAAATTGTGACCTCCACAGGGTCCACAACCTTGATATACCATCTTTTAACAGTATTCGCGTACAAACGGCGGCCATTTTGTAAGGCAATTTTCGTCCGATTTTCCCGAAATTCGAACTCAACCTTCCTTAGGGTGTAACGGTGATATAATCAAACGGTTTTTTAAATCGAATAATAATTGTGACCTCCAGAGGGACCACAAGCTAAAAAGGGTGATTTTTCGGACAATCAGGGGCCATAATTCAGGAAATTACATTCCGATAGCCGCAAATATCGAAAGGAACCAAGATCTTTGGGTTACAAACATGCATGTCAATTTTCATCAAAATCGGTTCAAAATTGTGACCTCTATAGGGTCCACAAGGCAAAAACGTGATTTTTCGTACAATCAGGGGCCATAATCCATGAAGTTTTGATCCGATACATGCCAATATCGAAAGGAACCGAGATCTTTTGAGGATAAACCTATATTTCAAGTTTCGTCAAAATCGGATAAGAATTGTGACCTGTAGAGAGTCCATAAACAAATTGTGGACGGACGGACGTCCGGACGGACAGGGGCGACGACATAATACGTCCACATGAAAATGTGGGCGTATAAAAACGTGATTTTTCGTACAATCAGGGGCCATAATCCATGAAGTTTTGATCCGATACATGCCAATATCGAAAGGAACCGAGATCTTTTGGGGATAAACCTATATTTCAAGTTTCGTCAAAATCGGATAAGAATTGTGACCTGTAGAGAGTCCACAAACAAATTGTGGACGGACGGACAGGGGCGACGACATAATACGTCCACATGAAAATGTGGGTGTATAAAAATGAAAAAAATGTATTCTGTATTTTAAAAAAATATTGATATTGAAATGTTGTTGTAAATTGCAATACAAAGGCCTAATTTATATTTATTTAAACCTTTAATACTAGTCATTACATAAAAGATTAATGTTTTAAATTTGTTTTCATTCTTTGTTTGATGATAGGGTGGGTTGCCAAGGAGAAATTTAGTCTTTGATCAATATTTATAGGTCATTTATGATACGAGTTATCTCCTCTTATACCTTTTTACCTGGGACCCGTCTTTGAAATATCACGTTTATGTATTGTTTTTTGGTTGAAATCAAATATGTCTATGCAATTATCAAATTTATGTATGATTTCTGATAATAAATTAAATTCAATATCAATACAATGACGCTGTATTTTCATAAATAGACAAAAACATGCTACGATGTGCAACATTACTGCTTTGTGGGCGCTTATAATTGGTCCTGTGCATATACAAATTGAGATATTTCCATCATTTTTTTTTCAAATGTTGCTGTGCACTTTGGCAGTACACACGAAAAAAATTATTCACCTGCAGTAATTTTATCATCCAAAATCACCACGTCAAAGTCATGTTAGACAAGCATGATAAAGTGACCGAGACCCTGGGTAAATGGGTAATATTTTAAAAACTGGCAATATCTGAAGGTGGGAATATGGATTTTCCATCACTAGAAAACTTGTATTATAAGAAAATGGCAACATTTTTTAGACCCAGGGGGGGTGCAACAAAAATCGATTTTTAAGCACATTTTCCCTATACAGACGACAGTCTAAAGCTTTCATATTCACAGTCACTTCCTGTCACATGTCATATAAATAATCTTGACAAGAAAACAAAAATCATTAAAATCGGTCAAAAACTAGCCAAGTTAATGTGATTTTCCACTCATAAACAATTTTGTAGGCACGAAAAATTCAAAATTGTGACATTTTAAAATACCCAAAATTCGAAATTGATCCTTGCTATCTAGAAATGTATTCATTTTGGAAATATGATAGGTATTCTCCAAACTATTGCCTATTGTTTTCATTTCCATGTCCGTTATCATGGATTTTTCCCCATTTCTCATATTCAATTCAAAATGGTGACCATCATTTGGCCAAAATCAAATTCTGATCCAAAGATAGGCTGGCACTGCCAGGCAGGATACGCCCACATTTTCGAGAGATGGATAGAGAACAAGCAATACCGAAAGTGATTTTTCCTACATCATTAAGTCCTGTATTTCATACTGTATTGGGAGCAGCCATTTTGTTGGTCAGTTCCAGTCTGATATTCATGAAATTCGAAGCTGACAATGATTATGGTGGGATGGTACACAACCTAGAAATGTTACTTTTTGTCAAAATCAGATAAGAATTGTGACCTGTAGAGAGTCCACAACCATGATATACCATATTTTTACACTATTCGCGTACAAACGGTGACCATTTCGTCCGTCATTTTGGTACGATTTTCACGAAATTCGAACTCAACCTTCCTTACGGTGCAACAGTAATATAATCAGAGTTTTTTTTTAAATCAGATAATAATTGTTCGAGAGATAGAGAACAAGCAATACCGAAAGTGATTTTTCCTACAATAAAAGGCCATAATTCATTAAGTTACAATTTGATATGCGCAAATATCGAAAAGAATAAAGATCTTTAGGTTATAAACAAGCATTTCAGGTTTTATCAATATCAATTAAAATTGTCACCTCTACAGGGTCCACAACTTTGATATACCATATTTTTACACTGTTCGCGTACAAACGGCGGCCATTTTTTCTGGCAATTATGGTCCGATTTTCTCGAAATTTGAACTCAACCTACCTTAGGGTGATAGAGTCAAACGTTTTTATAAATCGGATAATAATTGTGACCTCCAGAGGGACCAAAAGCTAACAAAAGCGATTTTTCGGACAATCCGGGGACATAATTCAGGAAGTTATGATCCAATGGGCGCAAATATCGAAAGGAATCAAGATCTTTGGGTTATAAACATACATGTCAAGTTTCATCAAATCGGTTCAAAATTGTGACCTCGATAAGGTCCACAACCTTTATATAACATATTTTCACACTATTCACAAAATTCAAACTCAACCTTCAAAACCATGGAATGGTGATATAATTAAACGGTTTTTTAAATCGGATAACAATTTTGACCTCCAGAGGGACCACAAGCTAAAAAGGGCGATTTTTTGGACAATCAGGGGCCATAATTTAGGAAGTTACGATCCGATGGGCGCAAATATTGAAAGGAACCAAAATCTTTGGGTTATAAACATACATGTCAAGTTTCATCAAAATTGGTTCAAAATTGTGACCTCTATAAGGTCCACAACCTTGATATAACAAATTATCACAATATTCGCGTACAATTTTGTCCGTCAATTTTGGTCCGATTTTCACGAAATTCGAACTCAACCTTCATAACCATGGACCGGTGATATAATCAAACGTTTTTTTAAATCCGATAACAATTTTGACCTCCAGAGGGACCACAAGCTAAAAAGGGCCATTTTTCGGGCAATCAGGGGCCATAATTCAGGAAGTTACGATCAGATGGGCGCAAATATCGAAAGGAACCAAGATCTTTTGGTTATAAACATACATGTACATGTCAAGTTTCATCAAAATCGGTTCAAAATTGTGACCTCTAGAAGGTCCACAACCTTGATATAACATATTTTCACACTATTCGCGTACAAAAGGCGGACATTTTGTCCGTCAATTTTGGTCCGATTTTCACGAAATTCGAACTCAACCTTCATAATGATGGAACGGTGATATAATCAAACGTTTTTTTAAATCGGATAACAATTTTGACCTCCAGAGGGACAACAAGCTAAAAAGGGCGATTTTTCGCACAATCAGGGACCATAATTCAGGAAGTTACGATCCGATTGGCGCAAATATCGAAAGGAACCAAGATCTTTGGGTTATAAACATGCATTCCAAGTTTCATCCAAATCAGTTCAAAATTGTGACCTCTACACTGTTCACAAGCTAAAAGATAGACTGGCACTGCCAGGCAGGATACGCCCACATTTTTGAGAGATGGATGGAGAACAAGCAATACCGAAAGTGATTTTTCCTCATTAAGTCCTGTATTTCATACTGTATTGGGAGCAGCCATTTTGTTGGTCAGTTCCAGTCTGATATTAATGAAATTCGAAGCCGAAAATGATTATGGTGTGACGGTACACAACCTAGAAATGTTACTTTTCGTCCAAATCGGATAAGAATTGTGACCTGTAGAGAGTCCACAACCATGATATACCATATTTTTACACTATTCGTGTACAAACGGCGACCATTTCGTCCGGCAATTTTGGTACGATTTTCACGAAAAATCGAACTCAACCTTCCTTACGGTGCAACAGTAATATAATCAGAGTTTGTTTTTTTTTAAATCAGATAATAATTGTTCGAGAGATAGACAGAGAACAAGCAATACCGAAAGTGATTTTTCCTACAATCAAAGGCCATAATTCATTAAGTTACAATTTGATATGCGCAAATATCGAAAAGAATAAAGATCTTTAGGTTATAAACAAGCATTTAAGGTTTCATCAAAATCAAATTATAATTGTGACCTCTACATGATCCACAACTTTGATATACCATACTTTTACACTGTTCGCGTACAAACGGCGGCCATTTTTTCTGGCAATTATGGTCCTTTTTTCTCGAAATTCGAACTCAACCATCCGTAGGGTGTAACGGTGATAGAGTCAAACGTTTTTTTAAATCGGATAATAATTGTGACCTCCAGAGGGACCATAGGCGATTTTTCGGACAATCAGGGGCCATAATTCAGGAAGTTACGATCAGATATGTGCAAATAACGAAAGGAACCAAGATCTTTGGATTATAACCATGCATTTCAAGTTTCATCAAAATCGAATTAAAATTGTAACCTCTACAGGGTCCACAACCATGATATTCAATTTTTTAACAGTATTCGCGTACAAACGGCGGCCATTTTGTATGGCAATTTTGGTCCGATTTTCCTGAAATTCGAACTCAACCTTCCTTACGGTGTAATACTATCAACCGTTTTATTAAATCGGATAATAATTGTGACCACCAGAGGGACCACAAGCTAAAATAAGGCAATTTTGCGTATAATCAGGAGTCATAATTCAGGAAGTTACGTTCCGATATGCGCAAATATCGAAAGGAACCAAGATCTTTGGGTTATTACCATGAATTTCAAGTTTCATCAAAATCGAATTAAAAATGTGACTTCTACAGGGTCCACAACCTTGATATACCTTTTTTTAACAGTATTCGCGTACAAACAGCAGCCATTTTGCATGGCAATTTTCGTCCGATTTTCCCGAAATTCGAACTCAACTTTCCTTAGGGTGTAACGGTGATATAATCAAACGGTTTTTTAAATCGGATAATAATTGTGACCACCAGAGGGACCACAAGCTAAAAAGGGTGATTTTTCGGACAATCAGGGGCCATAATTCAGGAAATTACATTCCGATAGACGCAAATATCGAAAGGAACCAAGATCTTTATAACATGCATGTTATAAACATGCATGTCAAGTTTCATCAAAATCAGTTCAAAATTGTAACCTCTATAGGGTCCACAAGCTAAAAACGTGATTTTTCGTACAATCAGGGGCCATAATCCATGAAGTTTTCATCCGATACATGCCAATATCGAAAGCAGCTGAGAACTTTTGGGGATAAACCTATATTTCAAGTTTCGTCAAAATCGGATAAGAATTGTGACCTGTAGAGAGTCCACAAACAAATTGTGGACGGACAGACGTCCGGACGGACAGGGGCAACGACAATATACGTCCACATAAAAATGTGGGCGTATAAAAACGTGATTTTTCGTACAATCAGGGGCCATAACCCATGAAGTTACAGTCCGATACATGCCAATATCGAAAGGAACCGAGATCTTAGGGTGATAAACCTATATTTTAAGTTTCATTGAAATCGGATAAAAATTGTGACCTGCAGACTGTTCACAAACAATTGTGGACGGACGGACGAACAGGGGCGACGACAATATACGTCCACATGAAAATGTGGGCGTATAAAAAGAAGTGTTTCATTTACCCTCCACATGTGAAAGATTTTTTTCAGTTCTTGTGAGACATCTTTAAAGAGGGGTGAACATTTTGGCCAGTCTTGTGATATTGGTGATGTTGATGGTAGATTTTCTTTGAGTTTTAATAAAAACTGTTTTTTCTGTTAAAAAAAAAGCAACATTTATTGTCATATAACACAATGGGACGAATGGACACACTTTTTTAAAGGCCAAATATATTCCTTTTCTTTATTCAGGTTTCACAACATTGTTTTTTTTTTTTTTTCGGATTAATATTACAGTGGACTCTTTATACTACAGTCATCATTTTTATTCCTTATTGGTTCAACCAAAAGCGATTTTTCGTACAATCAGGAGCCATAATCCAGATAGATATGATCTGAAGTGAGCAAATATGAGAAGGGACTGAAACCTTTGGGACATAATCATATACTTTAAATTTCATCAAAATGGCTGCCAGGCAGGATATGCCCACATTTTCGAGAGATGGAGAACAAACTTAACAACCAAGATAATTCAGGAAATTACAATCCGATATGCGCAAATATTGAAAGGAACCATGACATTAGGATTATACAATATCTCAAGGAACCACGACCTTTGGATTATAAACATGCATTTCAAGTTTTTTCATTAAAATTTATAAAAATTGTGACGTCTACAGGGTCCACAACCTTGATATATCATATTTTAACACTATTTGCATACAAGCGGCGGACATTTTGTCCGACAAGTATGGTCTGATTTTTATGAAATTTGACCTCAATCTTCCGTACGGCGTAACGGTTATACATTCAAACAGTATTTTAAATTGGATAATAACTGTGACCTCTTTGAGAAACCACAAGCGAAAAAAGTCGATTTTTTGTACCATCAGGGGCCATAATTAAGGAAGTTAATTAGGATCCGATATGCGCAAATATCGAAAGGAACCATGACCTTTAAATTATAAACATGCATTTCAAGTTTCATCAAAATCAAATTAAAACTAGGATCTCTACAGGGCAGGGTTCAATTTAGTCTAAAACCAGTGTGTAGCAAATTTTTGTGACTGATTCACATTTTGGCTAATCAATTCCAAATTTGAATAGCATTTGCTCATATTTGAGGAGCAGCAAAACGTAGCCTACATCACAAATATTTGCAATTCATATTTCTCAGGGTATAAGTGGATACTTTTTTCCGCCAATGTCTGGCCTTCATTCTACACTCCACTTCGACTTATGTATGGATGAAGCTAAAAAAAAAATTGACATCTCCAAAAAAAAAAATTCAGTTACCGTCTATCCCCGATCGTCTAAATAAAAACTACATGTACTGTACAGTACTTTAGATTACACCATTCCAATCGAAATATTTGTAGGCGTGACTTTGCTTGTTTATTTCTCCTCCCCTCCGCCTTTTAAGGGACAACAACATTCTTGCTGGCTTGGTAGCTCCAGAAAATAAATAATACCCTTATTCTAAGTACTAGATGATTAAGTGTCCTACCTGTTGTGTAAATTATCCATTACAACCTATTTTACTTGTCCAGAGGGTTCGAAATATTTTAAAATCCAAGTCACATTTGAAAAGGTTTACGTTAGACTTTTCAAATCAATTGGTTGAATTTTTCCAATTTTTCAAAATAGGTGCGTTAAGATGAAATTTACATCATCATTTAATTGGAATATTCTAAATAAAATAAAACCAAGTACAAACAATCCAAACCATTAGACAGAATTCTAAGTCCTAAAGACGTTATTAGGCAAAATAGTGTAATCAGCAAATGGACTGCTCCCCGTGTAGAAAATACACTAATATGATTTGTTGACCAGAATGAAGATTGGGACATATTATTCAGTAACAACAAGAGTGTTATTGGGGCTTTAAAATATCAACCTGAGAATATGCCATCAGCATAACATTTTTGTCAGCCTTTCGTCATAAATGGCAAGTTTCACGCGTCCGTGAGATGTCTACTTTTAGTATTCAGTTAAGTTAACCAATTATTACTGCGTCGTTTTATTCTATTTTGGGTAACATATTTTATAAACACGTGTGATTAAAAACGGAGTCTGCATTGTCTTCTAGTTATCGAATATATTGAAATAAAAACTGTTTCAAATTAATCACGACCAGAACTTGGAATATTAAACAAGTGAAGTTAGTCCTGCATTTATAATTATACTCCACATTCATCCAAAATATAATGAATCACACGTCACAAGTTTGAAAATAATTTTGGGCTAATGAATAAAATAATTCTATCTCTTTTACCACAATATGAGTCGATTTTTGCGATGCGATACCGCTTAAATTGAACCCTGCCATTTTGTCCATCAATTTTGGTCCAATTTTCATGAAACTGGAACTCAACCTTCATTACAGTTTGACGGTGATATAATCAGACTGTTTAATAAATCAAATAATAGTTGTGACCTCCAGAAGGACCACAAGCTAAAAGATAAGCTGGCACTGCCAGGCAGGATACACCCACATTTTCGAGAGGTGGATAGAGAACAAGCAATACCGAAAGTGATTTTTCCTACATCATTAAGTCCTGTATTTCATACTGTATTGGGAGCAGCTATTTTGTTGGTCAGTTCCAGTCTGATATTCATGAAATTCGAACCCGACAATGATTATGGTGTGACGGTACACAACCTCGAAATGTGACTTTTCGTCAAAATCGGATAAGAATTGTGACCTGTAGAGAGTCCACAACCATGATATACCATATTTTTTCACTATTCGCGTACAAACGGCGACCATTTCGTCCGGCAATTTTGGCAAGATTTTCACGAAATTAGAACTCAACCTTCCTTACGGTGCAACAGTAATATAATCTAGATTTTTTTTTTAAATCGGATAATAATTGTTTGAGAGATAGATGCAGAACAAGCAATACCGAAAGTGATTTATCTTACAATCAAAGGCCATAATTCTTTACGTTACAATTTGAACCAAGATCTTTGGGTTATAACGATGCATTTCAAGTTTCATCAAAATTGAATTAAAATTGTGACCTATACAGGGTCCACAACCATGATATACCATTTTTTAACAGTATTCGCTTACAAACGGTGGCCATTTTGTCTGTCAATTTTGGTCCAATTTTCCCGAAATTCGAAACTCAAACCTTAAGGTGTAACGGTGATATAATAAAACGTTTTTTTTAAATCGGAAAATAACTGTGACCTCCAGTAGGATCAGAAACTAAAAAGATAGGCTGGCACTGCCAGGCAGGATACGCCCACATTTTCGAGAGATGGATAGAGAGCAAGCAATACCGAAAGTGATTTTTCCTACATCATTAAGTCCTGTATTTCATACTGTATTGGGAGCAGCCATTTAGTTGGTCAGTTCCAGTCTGATATTCATGAAATTCGAAGCTGACAATGATTATGGTGTGACGGTACACAACCTAAAAATGTGACTTTTCATCAAAATCGGATAAGAATTGTGACCTGCAGAGAGTCCACAACCATGATATACCATATTTTTACACTATTCGCGTACAAACGGCGACCATTTCGTCCGGCAATTTTGGTATGATTTTCACGAAATTAGAACTCAACTTTCCTCATCAACATCGAATTAAAATTGTGACCTATACAGGGTCCACAACCATGATATACCATTTTTTTAACAGTATTCGCGTACAAACGGCGGCCATTTTGTCTGTCAATTTTGGACAGGTTTTCCCGAAATTCAAACTCAACCTTCCTTACGGTGTAACGGTGATATAATCAAACTTTTTTTTAAATCGGATAATAATTGTGACCTCCAGAGGGACCACAAGCTAAAGAAAGGGGGATTTTGCGTATAACCAGGGGCCATAATTCAGGAAGTTACGATCCGATATGCGCATATATCAAAAAGAACCTAGATCTTTGGGTTATAACCATGAATTTCAAGTTTCTTCAAAATCGAATTAAAATTGTGACCTCCACAGGGTCCATAACCTTGTTATACCATTTTTTAACAGTATTCGCGTACAAACGGCGGCCATTTTGTATTGCAATTTTGGTCTGATTTTTCCGAAATTGGAACTCAACCTTCCTTACGGTGTAACAGTAATATAATCAAACGTTTTTTTAAATCGGATAGTAATTGTGATCTCCACCCTTACCCTCAGAAAGCCACTAGCTTTGTTAAAAGCTACTAACTTTATTGTAAAGCTACTAGCTTTTTGATAACTTTCAGACTCCATAAGTAGCTTTTTTAATTTAGACTGTGTAAGGATGTAGCTTTACGGTAGCTTTAATAACTTAGACTGTATAGGATGTAGCTTTTTAATACCTTTAATAACTTAAGACTGTATAGGGTGTAGCTTTTTAATACCTTTAATAACTTATACTGTGTAGGGTGTAGCTTTTTAATGCCTTTAATAACTTTGACTATGTAGGGTGTAGCTTTTTAATGCCTTTAATAACTTAGACTGTGTAGGGTGTAGCTTTTTAATGCCTTTAATAACTTTGACTATGTAGGGTGTAGCTTTTTAATGCCTTTAATAACTTAAATCATAATTAAATCAGTGAATCATTTGCTGCAAATGAGTGGACATACCAGGCGAATCTTGCGACATTTAAAAATACAAATTCAGAAACAACTAGATACAGTAACTCAATTTTTATTATGGACATTGGGTATGGAAACCAATAGTTTCACATACTATTTATACCAAAAAATAGACAAGTATTGTTTCAAACATAGCTTGTCAGGCAAGGTACATACACCCACATTCAAAAATACTAGATTTGAGAATGTTCACAAGAAATTTTGGACCAGACAAGCAATGACAATATACAACCAAAACTAAATTTTGGAAGAATACAAACGAGCGAATAACAATAATGCTAAAATCAATCCTTCTCAATCATATTTGGGAACAATGCACAGAAAAAATATGGCATACCTTGAAATTTTACATTTACACATGGCCTTAAGATCTGTTCAACTGGCACTACTTCCCTCTTGCCAGAATTCCTAAAAGATTTTATGTGTACAGGCAGTTTAAAATCAAAATCCATAAGCATCGAGTCAAAACTATTTATAACTGCATAAAATTCTACTTTGCTTTCATGAACACCTTTTAAATAATATGCCACAGATCCAAATTTCTTGCCATTTCCATAGACCACACATGTGGTGTCCCTTCTGCTGACAGCAGTGTATGCCTGAGAGTGTATCATGACCTTATCTTTTAATAAACGATAAAACTGATAAAAGCGGTTAAAAGCAACAGAATCTGGAATCATGTTTAACAGTTCTTCCCCTAACAAAACCATATTAAAATTTCCTATGGCAAATGTATTATGTTTAATTGTAGTCTTATTTTCATGTTCCATACTATGAGTCATTTTTTTATACAGTCTTTCAGCTTCGGATCCAGGTTCAAATTGTTTAACAACAGAAGTTAAACTTTGCTGCATTCGAACAGCTGTTATGATTTGAGCATCGATATTTTGAGTTCCATGAAAGAGTTTTCTCAAGTCACCATTTAAATCTTCATAAAAAAAACAAGACTGAGCCCAAAGAGGCCCCAATTCCATGACCTTTTGACAAATATGAAGGAGTCCATGTACATTGGACAGCATGTTTCTTTGTAAGTAAAGAGTGTCAATGGAAGCACAAAATTTACAAAGATTCAATCTGGCTTTCTCAAGTTCCTTTGGGGAAATAGAAGTTTGTAATAAAATATATGTTGCTTCTACGTATAATACCCAATGAACGAAAAATTCATTTGGAAGGATTCCCCACAAGCAAGGAATAGAAAAAAATAGAAGAAAGTTCCGATATTCAGATGCTTTCCAGTGAGCAAGATCATTTAGACATCTGGGCACACGTGTAATTTGTTTTGGTGGTTTTATCTGTGAAATTCTATTATTTAATAAGTCCATTTTGTTACCAAGGTAATATTGTTCTCCATTTGATGAAGTGTCTGTCCAAAGATGTATAAACATTTTAGTGACACCAAGCAACATCAAATGCATATAATCAATAGCTGTTGATTTAATGATGTCAAAGTTCGGTAAATTGCATAGCAAGGAAAAGCCTTTCACTCCATTTACTGTTTTTCCAGATTTCACAGCTTCTTTAGCATTTAGTAATGTCTGTTTATGTGTTCGTAAATCTGGATGTCCAATTGTGGGATTATTGCAATCATATGGATAGGTCATGGTGTTGCCCCCTTTGGCTGTTTTTACAGATTCTCCTTTTATGACACAAAATGGACAGCCATTGTAGCCATTGAATTGGACAAAATTTTGAAGAGAACATCGTGCAGGTGCATCACAAACTGTACACAAGAGTAGGCATCTGAGAGTGGTGGTCCAATTAGGTCGAACAACTTTCATACCTGAAAATATGATTTTACTGAAATTAGCAACAAGCAAAAATGTCACGGAATAACTGACAAGAGTTTACGTCAACACAATATATGCCCAAACATAAGCATTACTCTTCAAGTTAAGTTCGAAACGCTAAACTAATGAATGGTATACTGTATAATTATAATATACTGCCCTTTGATGGTACAGATGGTACAAATGATATTGATACAAAATATTTGGAATTGGTTTTAGGAACCATAAATCTACTGGGTAGACAATAACTGACCTTTACTGTATAGTATCATTAGTTCTTCCTTCAAAGGAGTAAAGAAAACATTCATTTTTGGTTTTTGTTTCCCAAACCATAACCCCACAAATAATCTATTAGAAGAAGAAAACCTGCAACAAATAATATTGTTGATTAACCTTACAAGTTTATACTCTTTTAAGGATGGTTCCAAATATTAAAGAGCTTGATTTGCAAGATATCCTAAGCTCACAAACACTTTTACTCCACCTTCTAGAGTGTTTACTATAATCTTGACGGAAATATTTGTAATTCTATTGTTTTACAGTAATTAGAGGTTTTCAGTTTGTGTCAGCCTAAATTTCACGGAGCTATAAATCAACATCAGTGTTAAATCTGGACTAAAATTCAGTATTTTATAGATAAACGACGCGTTAAAAGTTGGAATTAAACATGAAAGCGTCAAGTTTTTATAAATCATGTAAACTGCTTCTCAAAAGATATATACCAAGGGCAATAACTCTGCAAGTTCAAAACACGGCCATGTTAGAAATCATTACCCGACGCATGTAAACTTACATACCAAGTATGAACAAAATCGGTTGAAAACTCTATAGGCATGGGAGTGGTCAAAAATTTTATAAAATTGTGAGAGAGGTGACCGACGCGACAACAATATTAATTTTGGTTGTATAAAAATTGTACCTTAAATTAGGTTGCAGCTCATTTATGGTCAAATATATGGGCCATACACTGTAGGTCGATGATTTGAATAAAGATACACCATCAGTGTTTAACTGAAAGCTGATATGAGTTTCATGTTCTTTTTGTCGAGTTGTTGAGTTCCTGAAATATCCATCCTTAAAATGCGTTTTGTACCAAGACCCATCATAAACATCTTCTATGTTTTCCATTGACTGCTTTTTACGGTTTTGTGGATAGTTGATCAAATCTAGAATGTCTTGTCCTAATATATAAACATTTACATAGTAAAACTGAGAATGGCAGTGTTACTTAGATAAGGTTATATTGATAGTATCACCAATTTATAAGGCATCCTTGTTGATCTATTGATTGTACAGTATGTGATCTGGGACTATCATGGATAAATTGTTGTTATGGACCAGGAGGCCATATCACAAAGAACTCGTAAGATACAAGTACTTGTAAGCAGTTACGAGAAAGTGGGTTATGTAAGGATATAGGATTTCAATCGAATAGAATATATTTTGAGTTGCAAATTGATTGTTCAGAATTATTATATTTTATACTTACTTTCAAATAATACTGTCAGCTGACTGATGATAGGCAGGTATATGAAATATTCAATACTGTTATTCTTACATTGTTGACAAACTTCAGACTTCTTCTGGCCATGGTATGTTTCACAAAAACAACAAAAATAATGGAACTCCACAGGTCCTTTCAGATTTGCAAAAAAATGGTTGTACAATTTATACGATTGACGACAAATATTTGGCACAGCACAATGCAATTCAACCAAAATCAACAAGTCTTTCAGGGCTGCACCAGTTAAATCATGACGGGTAACAAAAGTTAAAATTAGCATCATGCTCATAGCTAATGTCAACCTACATCCTGGGTACAAAAGACGAATTGCTTCATCAGATTCAGCCTGGTTGTGATTGTAACAGTTTTCTGAAAGAAAAAAAAACAATCTAATAATTTGAGCCAGCTGATATTGAACCAGATTGGTTGGGGTTTTTTATACGCCCACATGAAAATGTGGACGTAAATTGCTGTCGCACCTGTCTGTTCACATTTTTACAAACTTACTCGCAGACATTAACACTATAGAAACCACCACTTTCGAGCATTTTTTTAATAATTGATTTTTAAACAGAATTACGGTGGACATTAGGCTAAAAGAAGAAAAAGAGTGACGCGAGCACAATATACATACTTGCATACCAAGTTTGAACCAAATCAGTTGAAAACTAGGTGTGAGTTTGTTCTCAAAAATTCATGAAATTTTGGGGCAAGGACAATAACACTACAAATTACGATCGAAATGAGACCATTAATATTTGGGCATGTAAAAAGAAGAAAAAACAAAAACACTGTACCTTCATCTTCACAATCACTGACATCACTTTCATCATCAGCAAAATCTGAATTTAATTTGACAATAAAATCAAAATCTCAAAAAATCTGAAGTACCGGTAACTAAAAATTATTGATGACCAAAGTGGTCACTTCAAATACAGCCCAACAGGTCACTGAAATACGAGGACAAACAATGCAATAGCACGCGTTTTTCAGGCCGCTGCCACTACGTCACAAACAGTGATGCCATGTCTACGAATCCAACAAATTTAAATTCTTTATTGATGCATATTTTTATTATGCTATAACATCAAACTAGATAATTATTCATAATCGGAAGAACTCTCGCTTACTTTATCTATGATCTAGGCTAGTCTTCGAAGTTCGAGTCGACATCTGTCTCATATCTGTGTTTACTTACAGGCAGTAAAAATAACCACCGTCTTTAAATAAACTTTATATAACTCATGCTAACAAACCGTCATCTCTTGTTGGAAAACCTTCCTCAGCCTCGGCCTCTGTTTCACTCATAGACATTCCACATTCTGTTGTCCAGTCTAGTGGTTCTAGCCCATCTGCAACGAATGTGTGAATTAGTTTATTAAACGTCCACTGTCAAATTAATTAATGACATCACAGGTAAACGCAGCAAATCAATTTTATGGGGAGGAAGACACATTAGTGCTGTGCGGTTAACCGTATGTTCAGTCCGGTTTCGGTTATAGAAAAAAAACCGCGAGTGTAACCGTACGAGTAAAATAAAGCCGTACTTCCGGTTATAACCTTTTTCATTTTGGAACATCGCAAAAGCCACAAAACAGCGAGAATCGAATGTGTTTGAAATATGTACGCACGACTAATATATTGTAAATTGCGTACCTTCGAATTATCATTTCTTTATCGCGTTGCTTCTTCCGTAAACTCAGTAAAAAAAAGGGTTGCCATTTCGATCAAGGCGTGCCGTGTGTCGAAGAGACCGCGTGTGCAGACGAAATGTATTTTTCGCGCGTTAGCTGGAATCTCCGCTTCGCTGACTAACGGCCCACTGTGGTCTCGAGGTCGTAATTTCTACCGTACTGAGATATACGGAAGTAGCCGAGCGATAACCAAATGTAAAAACGGGTGCCACACGGCCTGCCATGGTCGTATTTTCTGACTAGTTTAGTTTAACTAAAATAAACTAATATGAGTCTACAGAGATTTACGAAAATAGAACGGGATGAAAAAGAATTAGAAGTGGAATTTATAAATCTCGCTAGATTTTTATTTCGTTTATTCGTTTCCACGTCATTGTTTTTACTACACCTAATTTGATGATTGGGTGTCAAACATGTTGTGTGAGACTGGAATTTATGCAGGCCAGTATGGAAAACCGAAACCGAGAGTCTAGGCCTACTCTTTCGTTTTAAACAAACCGAAAACCGAAACCGAGGCAGAATATCATAACCGCACAGCACTAAGAAGACACATACCAAGTTCCAACCCAAAACCCTGATCTCTACTAGTGCACACGAACAAATTGCCGATATACGACACAAGTGGGCGTAAAAAAATGAGTATTGTATAGTAATGTATACAAAAATATTGTTCTTTAAGATACGGTTACACGGTAACATGAATCAAATCGCTGCACTAGTCTACATTAGACTTTATACTCATCACCGACTTAATAATAAATTCTTTATTGTAATCAAACTTACCGCTAACGTGAAAAACATTGTCTATGACTATGTTATTGTCACTGTCACTAGTAGATCTAGTAGTAGTACTACTACTGCCGAGTTTACTCTCAGTCCCACTACTGCCACTACTAGGCCTATCAGTATCACCTTCCACGGAAATTTCATGGTCATCGTTGTTCAGCGTTGTTGATGTCAAGATGTTATATCTACGCCTTGTTGTTTTGGGCACTTCCATGCCTATTAAGTACCGCTTGTAAGGCCCTCTTCTTTTCTTCGGTTGACCCTGACTGTCCTCCATTGTTCAGGATCCAGCTAGTGGCTAGCCTCGATCATCCAAGCGATGTACTTTATCAGTCGAGGGATCATATTGGACGAGTCGTAGCGTCTGGATGATCGAGGCTAACTAGTGACCTTCACAACGATGAATCATCGTTACGTCATATAATATCTATAGATTCTTATTGGCGCGACGTCATCAAAATTACAAAAACGCGCCGTTAGATTAGCCTAGCAGACGCCGGAGACTACAGTCCAGACAGTACCTGCCTGCTTAGGCCTAGTTAATGTGTTCTCGCTCTACTGAAATATGGCACCAAGCTGCATTATTTTCTGGAATGAGGAATCTAACTGGTCGAGGATTACCATTTCTTCCATTAAAGATCCGGTCAAAAAATATGGGGAGATTTATGCAGTTGGCGATCTTGTGAAGGCAACCTTCGGTGGTAAACTGTACCCAGGAGTCATTTTAGGAATTGCAGGTAAGTTCAAATATTAAATAGTTGCTGTAGACTAAATTAAATAGCCGACTGGCGGATGCAAGCTTGAAGCTTAAATTCAATATGAAATATGCATTATAATAGTAGCCTATCTTACATTCAAACTGACTGCAAATTATCCATTTTGCTCATGGCTTATTTTAGGTGTCACAGCTCCATTGCTCACGTTGGAAGAAAGTCGTTTTTTCACGATTTGTAACCCCTTTTAAACTTAACGTCATACACTGGCTATTTACTCTTTTGTAATAATTTTAAAATATTTTGGAAGCAGATATCCTGTGCTTTTGTTTGATATAATTTTTATGTATGTGTTCATTTTATCAATTTCATAAACGTAAGTTTAAAAACGTCAATTTCCCGTGTTTTGACGTTACGCTGAATTTTTTTGTCACGTTTTTAAATGGGGGTACCCCACTTCAAGTGCTTTTATGCAGAGCTTATAATTAATATTATTATTTCATTCTAATATCATTAGAAAGACAAATGAACGACATTTCGATCGGTCTTGGATGCGATGTTAGCATTTCGAAATATCAGGCATTTTTGTTAAAGTTGAAAAAGCATGGTTACGTTGAGAAAAATCTCTAAGTCTAGACCGAGTTGTTACGTTGTGAACAAGGGGACGTGGTGTGTTTTATATAAATAAAGGACTTGCCTGCAAAAAAATTCAGGGTTTATCATGACTATTATTAGTATTATTATATAAATTAGAGCAATCAAAGTAAGAATTCATACTCGCCTCGAGTACTGCTATCAGAGCCACTGTTGTTCCACGTGACTGCTCCCATATATGGTATTTCTATTATTATTCAGCGACAGGTCAAAGTGCAATAGCTAAATTCCCGCGAAAAAATAAACCTTAACCAATGATTATTATGTTTACAAGGATTGTCCAATAAGAGGACCCGTACCGAAAACATTGGGTCGAAGTTCAACGTTAAAAATAGCTCTAGTCGGAACTCACATGTTATGTTCAGCTAGAGTAGATCGCACGTTCGTTTGGAGGTTTAAAACCAAATATTTTTCGACAATTAATAAATTGCGTAACATGGACACGTACTTCAATGTTCTAAATTACTAAATTCTTTGTTATGATGCCTAATTTAAAGTATTTAATGTGCACACGAATGAAAATGAAATCGGAAAATATTATCAACACGGTACGCCACGATACGATGAGAACCATTTCCCGTACGGTTGAATTGAACACACTTTTACTTAGCGTAGGTAGGGATAATAATATTATAATAATATGATTTCTGACCATTGTAATACCCAAATAATATTGGAATTTCAAAAAAATTAACGCTAACAAAAAATAATTTAAATAATCGCTCAAATTCTGGATTTCCGTTGATGATTTACAACATTTCCTTTTGAGATTAGTGCCGTGGTTAGTCAATAAAAATAGCCGTCCGTCAGTCAGATAACTGATTGTCAGTGTCACAAAGAAGAAAGTTCCACTCACAGTTTATTCAATATTTTATCATTATATATCGGTTCTTAAACTAATTATTTATTATGTTTAATTCATTGTGATTTTGGGGAAATATTTAATACCTATCTTTATGGCCAAATTCGTTGAAAATGATATAAATATTGCATTTTTGGAGGGGTTTTTTTTTCAGTTTGGTTACTATAACATAATAACAACATTATATGAAATTATATACAAGGGTAAAGATATGTTAATTTTAAAATATCTAAAACTGTTGGAGCTGTACACAAAATTTCACTTGAGTTGAAAATCTCAATTCCTTCATATATTTTTTTAGGCCTAAAATTAGGCAATTTCCTATTGCGGAATGTTTTTTTCAAAGTGAACCCCTTTCCAGTATATAAAGAGATGGCATATAAATATGTTGTTATTATTTATTTGTTCAATGTTCCCCAGTAGCTACTGACTTAAAATAATATAAAAATTAATATTAATGAGAAAATTATCGGAAAATGATGCATTTTTTAAAAATATAAAGTGGTTGCTATGGTAATGAATGTTTTTTTGTATAGTATGTATACCACTAAACGTATTAATGATGTATCTTTTAAAATATGTAAACATTTCGAAAATACATAGTCATAGATAGTGATTTGAAGTGACAAAGTCACGGTCATTTTAGCAATGTCGGATTCCGACGCTCGCTATGCAGCAAACTACGATAGACCGTTAAAAGTTACAGCGAATTCAGAATGAGAAGCGTCATCTAATTCCTCGCTGCGAGACCCATTCACGCCAAATCTTAAGCGTGTCATACTCTTAATGCTATTTTTAGAAACGATTCGGCACAAACCAACTTGTGATTGGTTCATATTACAGGGAAATGGAAGTTCTCTTTGACTCTAAAAATAGCCAATAATAATACTATACCCTAGAGAACTCGGATTACATTAGGCCTATCTATGTAGCCTCAGCCGAACCCGAGTTCTCTGTACTCTAAAATAGCTGATGTTTTATTATGTTTATTGGCAATTTATTCAGGTAAATATAAAGATGTTTGTATAATTATGATAATTTAAAACACTTTTTTAGAAAATAAAACGAGCCTTCTGGAGATTGAAGAAAATATAATGAGGCTGCAGTTGGAATATGATCTAACTTGTCTAACGGCAGAAGAGCTAATTATAAAATTAAAACTTAAAGATGAAGGTGTGTAAATTTAATCAACTAAATCAATATAATATGTCTTCTTGTGATCGTATCATGGCATCGACTGCCTACCAACACCACCACCACCTCCTCCTCTACGCCAAAAAAACCAAAGCGCTCATGTTGGCGTCCAGCTCTTGTTATACTCCCACTTGTGGTCGTATCATGGCGTTGGCTCGGCGTCTGTTGATTCGTAACGTCAGTCCACAATTTGTTTGCGTGCTCTCCAGAGACCAGAGTTTTTGTCGGAACTTAATCTGTGATTGCATGATAACCGTAGTTAGAGGAAGACATATAGCCTATTTAATTTTACAACCTTTTGATTAAGATTATTTCATTCTAATTTAAAATTTTTATACTTTTGATAATATTTCTACACATTGTTTTTACTATTTCATCAGATAGACAAATGCAACTGCCTACCAACACCACCACCACCTCCTCCTCTACGCCAAAAAAAACAAAGCAACTGCCTATCAACACCACCACCGCTACGACAAAAAAGAAGCAAGTTATTAATGATGGTATGTAAAATTTCCACCTCACAATTTAGCTCACGTTGGCCAGAGTTTTTGTCGGAACTTAATCTGTGATTGCATGATAACCGTAGTTAGAGGAAGACATATAGCCTATTTAATTTTACAACCTTTTGATTAAGCTTATTTCATTCTAATTTAAAAATTTTATACTTTTGATAATAATCCTACACATTGTTTTTACTATTTCATCAGATAGACAAATGCAACTGCCTACCAACACCACCTCCTCTACGCCAAAAAAACCAAAGCAACTGCCTATCAACACCACCACCGCTACGACAAAAAAGAAGCAAGTTATTAATGATGGTATGTAAAATTTCCACCTCACAATTTAGCTCACGTTGGCGTCCAGCTCTTGTTATACTCCCACTTGTGGTCGTAAGTTTGTATCGCCTCTGCGTCCGTCCGTACGTCTCCATCAAATAAAGGTCTAGTGCAATATTTGGCATGATTAGATCAAAATCGGCAGAGTTACTGCCCTTTGTTCGTTTGAAAATCATACTTTGGACTTTGCGTGATCTCTAGAGACCGGAGTTTTTGCCCAATCTGAATGAAACTTAGTATGTGTCTTCGTCTCTATAAAATGAAGGTCAAGTCCAATATTGGGCACGATTCAGTAAAACATCACCACAGTTAGTGCCCTTTGTTCGTCCGAAAATCGTCCTTAAGACTTTGTATGCTCTCTAGCGGCCAGAGTTTTCGTTTGATCTTAACCCGTTAACTGTGTAGTTTTTAAAACGTTAACTGTCCCTTATTGTGTAATTAATTTGACGAAAAACATCATTGTTGGGCCATTTTATTCCTGAATACAAAAGATAGTAGTCTGAATCCATATTAAAACGAACGTTAAATAGAGTGGTCTCTCTTTAAAAAAAGATTTGCTCTTCAAGGCGTAATTTTATGTCCTGCACATGCTACGATCGTATGGTTGGAGAAAATACCCCCAAGACGTTATATTACGTCTTACGCACACTGCGTCACAGTTGTCCATGACGTAATATATACGTCATACGCAGTTAACGGGTTAATGAAACTTGGTATGTGTATGTCTCCATAAAATGAAGATCAAGTAAGCATTTGGGCATGACTCCATAAAACTCATTAGAGTTACTGCCCTTTGTTCTTCCGAAAATCGTACTTTGGACTTTGTTTCTTCTCCAGAGGCCAGAGTTTTTGTCCGATCTTTGTCAAAGCTACTGTGCGTGTATATCGCATGGCGACCGCTTGTTTCAAGTACCAGTTATTATCTCCACCCTTGTCTACAGTGAATGTTCATTGTACACGTAGTGGAGATAATAAAATCTGGAAAGCTCGAGACTATAGGGTTATTGCCCTTGTTTCCTGATAAGGTCTAATTGTGAGAAAATGCTGCTATTTCGTTGAGTGTATATTGTGTTTGCGTTCAACTCTTGTTATAATTTCAGAAACCATCACAGAACAGGTAGCACAAGATAAAATTGCCATGAAATCACAACGTTTAAAAGAAAATAAAATGAGGAGAGTTCAAGCATCAGCCACGAAAGAGATTATAATTCAAGATATAGATAATTGTTTGATAGCTATGGAGACTGACAGTGATACCAGTTCTGAAATAAGCTTATCTGGAGAACCAGCTGTAAATTCAAAGGGGCACCCTATGGTTGCTAAGAAGCATCCCAGGAAAACCTTCAGTAGTACCTGTTCGTCTTGTGTTGAAAAAACAAAGATAATTGAACAACTGAAAGAAAAACTTCAGGAAAGAGAAGGTATGAGAAAATATGTTTTTAAGCAGGGTAAAAAATTTGGTTACTGAAGAATTGAATCTTGACTTGTGAAGATTTATACATGTATGAACTTCAGTATGTCACTTTCATATTTACCATAAACAGTGTGTCTTCAAATTAACAGTGATGATAAATTTGACATGGAACCAACTGATGTTGATACCTGAATAACCCACAGCAAGTCCAAATTCAATTCTTATATTTAAGGGCGCTTAATAACAGGCTGTTGTTCGAGAAAGTTCATGTGTTCAATATTTATCATATTTTTTTTATAATTTTCTTCCAATTATTTTAAAAATTTCATTAAAAAGTGCAGTCCGCCGTCGTACACAATTGCTTGTAAGCACAATAGAGACCATTCTTCACAGATTTTAACGAAAACTTGCTATAGATGTTTCTACCAGCATAAGGAAGAAATTCAACGTTTTCCGAAATTATTATCCAGAGTTATTCATACATCTCTACACCAGGAAGATGCTAATCTTATTGGCTTTTGTATCAATGATAACCGGACCGGTTATACCGGTAAAGTGTCCAGTCTGTGTACTGACCCACCATAACTTTCAAATTGAGTTAAATGGCAAATACACAGGGACTATCCGATCAGAAATTCTACTACAGTTTTATGTTTCATACATTTGATATTTCTACATTTTTCAGTTCCAACGAAGTTCTGCAGGCCAAGACCGGGACATGTCAATCCGGATGAAGCAATTAAATATGGTGTAAGTACTTTAACTTCTATTCCAGATGTCTATTTAGATTTAGTAAAGATCACGCTGTCTTATTACTGTATAAGATGTCTATACCCATTAAGGCAAGTGCCAAATGACATGAAATGGAGTTTTAACATCCCATTTTTTCTGCACTTATTAGGCTAACTAGAGACGAGGGTGAATTTTGCCAAGGCAGTAGCGGGTCGCTATGGATGGTTGATGTCGTTAATGGAATATAACATCACCCTTTTGCTATGTGCTCCTAAGAGCTTTTACTGAAGCAGATTCAGTTTTGTAAATATTTGCCCTTGTTTCTTGATATGGTTTAAATATGAGATAGTGCTGATGTTTTGGGCGTATATTGTGTTGGCAATTGTTATTTATATGGTACGTTTTCTGAGTTGAAGTATCAAATCAAACATTGATATTATTCAATTAACTGTATTTTTTCAGATGGTTGAATTGGTTGATAAGCAACAGATTTATTTACATAAGGAACAACTAGTTCGAGCCATGACAAAAGTACAAAAATCAGGAACTACGGCAGCACGATATTTGTTGATGGTATTTTTTACGAAACAAGAACTTTCCAATGGAACCACGAACGAACAAAACAAGAATTCTTTTTTATTGGACAAACAAATCGTGAAGTGTATTGTGGACTTTTGTATTTTACATTCGGAAAACCGACAAGGCATGATAATAAAAGCTATTGTCAGCAAACTCACCTATAACAGGTGCAAGGCAAACAAAAAAAATAAGGCTGCACATGTCATTCAATGATGTAGATAATTTAATAAAGCTGATTTAGATTAAGTAAAGCTGATTTAGTTGTCATCACCTTCGTTGGTCGGTCTGTCCGTCCACAATTCTTGTGATTTACAATCCAATAAATTCAAGTCGTTTTATTATACGCCCACATTTTCATGTGGACGTATTATGTCGTCGCCCCTGTCCGTCCGTCCACAATTGTTTGTGGACCCTCTACAGGTCACAATTCTTGTCCGATTTTGACGAAACTTGAAATATAGGTTTATCCCCAAAAGATCTCGGCTGCTTTCGATATTGGCACGTATCTAATCAAAACTTCATGGATTATGGCCCCTGATTGTACGAAAAATCACGTTTTTAGCTTGTGGACCCTATAGAGGTCACAATTTTGAACCGATTTTGATGAAACTTGACATGCATGTTTATAACCCAAAGATCTTGGTTCCTTTCGATATTTGCGCCTACCGGAACATAATTTCCTGAATTATGGCCCCTGTAACGGTGATGAAACTTGAAATGCACGTTTATAACCTAAAGATCTTGATTCTTTTCGATATTTGCGCATATCAAATTGTAATTTAATGAATTATAGCCTTTGATTGTAGGAAAAATAACTGGTTTAGCCTGACAGAAAAACTATTTCAGTTTTGAAAAAACGCGTACTGAAATTATTAACTGTAGCTTTATTATAGCTTTACAAAAAAAGCTACTTGAAAGCCATATCTTTAAATTAATTAGCTTCTGCAAACAAAGTTAACTAAAAGTTACATTCATCATACTGCAGAGAAAAAGTCATCTAAAAGTTACAGTAATAGACTGTAAGGGAAAAGCTACATAAAAGTTTTATTTATAGCCTATAGCTGACAGAAAAACTATTTATTGCAGTTTTGAAAAAACGCGTACTAGAAATAATTAACTGTAGCTTTATTATAGCTTTACAAAAAAAGCTACTTGAAAGCCATATCTTTCTTCTGCAAACAAAGTTAACTGAAAGTTACATTCATCATACTGCAGAGAAAAAGTCATCTAAAAGTTACAGTAATAGACTGGAAGGGAAAAGCTACATAAAAGTTAACACACAACCATAAAAAGCTACTTAAAAGCCTAATTTACATATTTGGACCATAGCTTACTTTTAACTTTTTAATACCTTTTTGTAGCTTTTTTTAACTTAGTTTGTAGCTTTTTTGATACTTCTTTTGTAGCTTTAATGAGTTGAAAAGGGTAACTTTATCCTAGCTTATTTGTAACTTTAAAGTAACTTCCTGAGGGTAAGGGCAGAGGGACCACAAGCTAAAAAAAAAAGTTGATTTTGCGTATAATCAGGGGCCATAATTCAGGTAGTTACGATCTGATATGCGCAAATATCGAAAGGAACCAAGATCTTTGGGTTATAACCATGAATTTCAAGTTTCATCAAAATCGAATTAAAATTGTGACCTCCACAGGGTCCACAACCTTGATATACCATTTTTTAACAGTATTCGCGTACAAACGGCGGCCATTTTGTATGTCAATTTTGGTCCGATTTTCCTTAACTCAACCTTCCTTAGGGTGTAACGGTGATATAATCAAACGTTTTTTTAAATCGGATAATAATTGTGACCTCCAGAGGGACCACAAGCTAAAAAGGGTGATTTTTCGGACAATCAGGGGCCATAATTCAGGAAATTACATTCCGATAGCCGCAAATATCGAAAGGAACCAAGATCTTTGGGTTACAAACATACATGTCAAATTTCATCAAAATTGGTTCAAAATTGTGACCTCTATAGGGTCCACAAGCTAAAACATGATATTTCGTACAATCAGGGGCCATAATCCATGAAGTTACAATCCAATACATGCCAATATCGAAAGGAACCGAGATCTTATGGGGATAAACATATATTTCAGGTTTCGTCAAAATCGGATAAGAATTGTCATCTGTAGAGAGTCCACAAACAAATTGTGGACGGACGTCCGGACGGACAGGGGCGACGACATAATACTTCCACATGAAAATGTGGGGGTATAAAAAGGTGATTTTTCGGACAATCAGGGGCCATGATTTAGGAAATTACGTTCTGATAGGCACAAATATCGAAAGGAACCAAGATCTTTGGGTTATAAACATGCATGTCAAGTTTCAAACTCGGTTCAAAATTGTGACGAATATAGGGTCCACAAGCTAAAAACGTGATTTTTCGTGCAATCAGGGGCCATAATCCATGAAGTTTTGATCCGATACATGCCAATATCGAGAGCAGTCGAGATCTTTGGGGATAAACCTATGTT
The DNA here is from genome assembly GCA_036850965.1 of Patella caerulea. Classification (NCBI taxonomy): domain Eukaryota; kingdom Metazoa; phylum Mollusca; class Gastropoda; family Patellidae; genus Patella; species Patella caerulea. The sequence continues at coordinate 42,395,629 of JAZGQO010000007.1, forward strand.
TCAAGTTTCGTCAAAATCAGATAAGAATTGTGACCTGTAGAGAGTCCACAAACAAATTGTTGACGTTCGGACGGACAGGGGCGACAACAATATACGTCCACATAAAAATGTGGGCGTATAAAAAGGCAATTTTGCGTACAATCAGGGGCCATAATTCAGGAAGTTACGATCCGATATGCGCAAATATTGAAAGGAACCAAGATCTTTGAGTTATAACAATGAATTTCAAGTTTCATCAAAATCAAATTAAAATTGTGACCTCTACAGGGTCCACAACCTTGATATACCATTTTTTAACAGTATTCGCGTACAAAAGGCAGCCATTTTGTATGGCAATTTTGCTCCGATTTTCCCGAAATTCAAAATCAACCTTCCTTAGGGTGTAACGGTGATATAATCTAACGTTTTTTTAAATCGGATAATAATTGTGACCTCCAGAGGAACCACTGGCACTGCCAGGCAGGATACGCCCACATATTCGAGAGATGGATAGAGAACAAGCAATACCAAAAGTGATTTTTCATACATCATTAATTTAGAATTTGATATGTGCAAATATCGAAATGAATTAAGATCTTTGGGTTATAAAGGTGCATTTCAGTAGGCTTCAAATTCGACTGGGAATCATGTTGCTAAGTGGGTAAGAAATTCGAACTCAACCTTCCGTAGAGTGATAGAGTCAAACATTTTTTAAATCGGATAATAATTGTGACCTCCAGTGATAGAGTCAAACATTTTCTTTCAATTGGATAATAATTGTGACCTCCAGAGGGACCATAGGCGATTTTTCGGACAATCAGGGGCCATAATTTAGGAAGTTACGATCCGATATGCGCAAATAACGAAAGGAACCAAGATCTTTGGGTTATAACCTTGCATTTCAAGTTTCATCAAAATCAAATTAAAATTGTGACCTATACAGCGTCCACAACCATTTTTTAACAGTATTCGCGAAAAAACGGCGGCCATTTTGTCTGTCGATTTGGGTCCGATTTTCCGGAAATTCGAAATCAAACCTTAAGGTTTAACGGTGATATAATCAAATGCTTTTTTTAAATCGGAAAATAATTGTGACCTCCAGAGGGACCACAAGCTAAAAGATAGGTTGCCAGGCAACAAAAATACACCCACAGCAGCTAAATCGTCCGGGCAGTCAACAAGGATTGTCGCATATTTTTACTTTTTTTGGTAATGAAACATTTGTAATACACTAAAATCTGATAAAGAGTAACAACTCATTATGTAATTATCTGAAAATCATTAGAATTTGTTTGCTTTTTATAAAGTTTTGACCCACGCTAACAATTAGTATAGGAAACATTTAACATCATGGATTTAGCTGTTCAGTTATTAAAATTCATTGAAAATCAAAATACTTGTTCGTTTCAACACCTTTAACTCTGTGTATCAATCTGAAGTCCATCGGATGATAAGTTTGGCATCTATAGCGTCACAAGGTTTTTTGAAGTGATCAAGGGAAATCGCTGAAAAACAATAGGCTTCTTCATCTCATGACCTTTAACACTGTGTATAAATTTAAAGTCAATAGGATATTAAAGGAGCTAAATCGCTAACATTTGGGACCTAGAAATTGACTCAAGTGGATCGCAATGCATATAATACTGTGATATAAATGTATATAAACTGATTTGCTTTCAATTCTTTCCGTTTTTACTCCAATTTCAAATCAGTTATGTTCGGCGAAATAAACCAGAAGTGTCAACCGAAGGCATTTTTTTAGCGTCTAGTTATTCCAGTCTACATGCGCCGTTTGATTTGGTACAATGTTTTTAGCCTCGTTCCTCGAGTCTCTTGCTAGAACTGGGACTGAAACGCATTATGGTACACGATTCGTGTACCAATGGTAAAATATTTATTTTGTCTTAAATATTGGATATCAGAAGCCCATCTTTTTCCGGTAAGATCACAACATCAATTTTGATTTAAATTGACAAATAATTCGTGTTTTCAATGGTGAAGATTTTGGAAGATATTGAGTTAAAGACTTAGCTCCTTTAACTTTAGCCTCTAGACCGTCCACAAGCAATTGGACGGACGGACGGGGGCGACGACAATATACAACCACATGTCAATGTGGGCGTATAAAAAAGGCAATTTTGCGTATAATCAGGGGCCATAATTCAGGAAGTTAGGATCTGATATGTGCAAATATCGAAAGGAACCAAGACCTTTGGGTTATAACTATGCATTTAAAGTTTCATCAAAATCGAATTAAAATTGTGACCTCTACAGGGTCCACAACCATGATATACCATTTTTTAACAGTATTCACGTACAAACAGCGGCCATTTTGTATGCAATTTTGGTCCGATTTTCCCGAAATTCGAACTCAACCTTCCTTGCGGTGGAATGGTAATATAATCAAGCGTTTTTTGTAAATCGGATAATAATTGTGACCTCCAGAGGGACCACAAGCTAAAAAGATAGGCTGGCACTGCCAGGCAGGATACCCCCACATTTTTGAGAGATGGATAGAGAACAAGCAATAACGAAAGTGATTTTTCCTCATTAACTCCTGTATTTCATACTGTATTGGGAGCAGCCATTTTGTTCGTCAGTTCCAGTCAGATATTCATGAAATTCGAAGTGACGGTACACAACCTAGAAATGTGACTTTGGTCAAAATCAGATAAGAATTGTGACCTGTAGAGAGTCCACAACCATGATATACCATATTTTTACACTATTCGCGTACAAACAGTGACCATTTCATCCGGCAATTTTGGTACGATTTTCACGAAATCCGAACTCAACCTTCCTTACGGTGCAACAGTAATAAAATCAGAGTTTTTTTTTTAAATCAGATAATAATTGTTCGAGAGATAGACAGAGAACAAGCAATACCGAAAGTGATTTTTCCTACAATCAAAGGCCATAATTCATTAAGTTACAATTTGATATGCGCAAATATCAAACATAACGCTAACGCTACAATATACGTCCACATTCCTGCTTTGATTGATATGGAACTTTGCCAAGAAGGCTAGGCGTTTGGTTTGTTTAGCGTTGAGGGTCGTGCACCAACATTAATAGTTACCGTCCTTAGTGTATAAGGAATAACTATACCAAGATAATCCATTCAGAATTGTGCCTTCCTAACACTAAAGGCAAAAAGTGGGCGTGGCTCTGCCCCTGGGGGTCGGGACATTCATCAAAATCAATAGTGGACGCCCTCAGGCTATAAGCCAAGTACCAAGCTGATTCATTCAGAATTGCGGCCTGTAAACGACAAACACAAAAATTGGTCGTGTCTTGCCTGTGTGAGTCGGGACATGCAGTTGACGTCCTTAGGCTATATGGAATACATATCCCAAGTTTAAAGACGATCCATTAAGAATCGTGGCCTGTAGACAACACACATAGACACGAAGTAAAAATGGGCATGGCTCTGCCCCTGGGGGTTAGGAAATCACCAAAAACAAAAGGGGTCATCTTTAGGGTATAAGGAATAGGTTTGTAAAGTTTTAAAAGGATCTGTTAAGAATTGCATCCTGTAGGCAAACACAAGACACAAAAGCATTGGGCGTGGCTCTGTCCCAGGGCGTCCGTCATGCACCAAAAATAATAGTGGTCAGCCTTAGGGTATAAGGAATAAGTATAAAAAAAAGTTTTCAAGACGATCGATTAAGAATTGTGGGCTGTAGGTGACACACAGACAGACAAAAAAAAAATGGGCGTGGCACTGTCCCTTGGGGTTGGGCATGCACCAAAAACAATAGGGATCTTCCTAAGGTAAAAAAAATAAGTATTCAAAGTTTCAAGATGATACATTAAGAAATGCAGCCTGTAGACGACAGACAAACAAATACACGAAATGGGTGTTGCTGTCCCATGGGGGTCGGGCATGCACCCAAAACAAAAGGGGTCATCCTGAGGGTATAAGGAATAAGTATTTTAAGTTTCAAGATGACCGATTAAAAATTATGGCCTGTAGGCGACACACAAAAAGAAAATGGGCGTGACTCTGCCCCTGGGGGTTGGGCATGCACCCCAAATGATAGAAATGTTCCTTAGGGTACAAAGAATAATCGTTCAAAGTTTCAAGATGATACGTTAAGAAATGTGACTTGTAGACGACAAACAAATAAATGCAAGGAATGGGCGTGGCTCTGCCATTGGGGGTCGGGCATGCACCAAAAAACAATACGGATCATCCTTAGGGTAAGTATACAAAGTTTTAAGAAAATACAGTTAGAATTGTGGCTTTTAGGCGACACAGAGACACACAAAAAGAAAATGGGCGTGGCTCTGCCCCTGGGGGGTTGGGCATGCACACCAAACGATAGGGATCATCCTTAGAGTATAAAGAGTAAGTATACAAAGTTTTAAAGAAAATCCAATAAGAATTGTGGCCTGTAGGCGACACAAAGACACACGATAAGAAAATGGGTGTGGCTCTGCCCCAGGGGGTTGGGCATGCACCCCAAACGATAGGGATGTTCCTTAGGGTACAAAGAATGTGTATGCAAAGTTTCAAGATTATAAGTTAAGAAATGTGGCCTGTAGACGACAAACAAATACATACTAGAAATGGGCGTGGCTCGGCCCCTGGGGGTCGGGCATGCCCCAAAAACAATAGGGATCTTCCTTGGAGTATAAGGAATAAGTATACCAAGTTTGAAGAAAATCCATGAAGAATTGCGCCCTGTAGGCGAACCACAGACACACACACACAAACACAAACACACACACACACACACACACACACACACACAGACAGACAGGGGCGACGGCATAATACATTCACATTATGAATGTGGACGTATAAAAAGAATATAGATCTTTAGGTTATAAACAAGCATTTCAGGTTTCATCAAAATCGAATTAAAATTGTCACCTATACAGGGTCCACAACTTTGATATACCTTATTTTTACACTGTTCGCATACAAACGGCGTCCATTTTTTCTGGCAATTATGGTCTGATTTTCTCGAAATTCGAACTCAACCTTCCGTAGGGTGTAACGGTGATAGAGTCAAACATTTCTTTAAATAGGATAATAGCTGTGACCTCCAGAGGGACCATAGGCAGTTTTTCGGACAATCAGGGGCCATAATTCAGGAAGCTACGATTCGATATGCGCAAATAACGAAAGGAACCAAGATCTTTGTATTATAACCATGCATTCATCAAAATCTATTCAAATCGGATATTAACTTTGGCCTCTAGAGCGTCCACAAGATTTTTTGAAGTGATCAAGGGCCATAACTCTGGTAGTTATTATCGGAAATCGCTGAAAAACAATAGGCTTCGTCTTCTCATGACCTTAAACACTGTGTACAAATTTAAAGTCAATCGGATATTAACTTTAGCCTCTAGAGCGTCCACACGCAATTGTGGACACCGGACGAACGGACGGGGGCGACAACAATATACAACAACATTTCAATGTGGGCGTATAAAAAGGTGATTTTTCAGACAATCAGGGGCCATAATTCAGGAAATTACGTTCCGATAGGCACAAATAATGAAAGGAGCCAAGATCTTTGGGTTATAAACATGCATGTCAAGTTTCATCAAAATATATTCAAAATTGCCACCTCTATAGGGTCCACAAGCTAAAAACGTGATTTTTCGTACAATCAAGGGCCATAATCCATGAAGTTTTGATCCGATACATACCAATATCGAAAGCAGCCGAGATCTTATGGGGATAAACCTATATTTCAAGTTTCGTCAAAAACAGATAAGAATTGTGACCTGTAGAGCGTCCACAAACAAATTGTGGACGGACGTACGGACGGACAGGTGCAACAATATACGTCCACATGAAAATGTGGGCGCATAAAAAGGCGATTTTGCTCTCACTACAACTTGTTAGATCTACATTAGTGTAGGCCATCAAAAGTATAAAAGATAGGCTGGCACTGCCAGGCAGGATACGCCCACATTTTTGAGAGATGGATAGAGAACAAGCAATACTGAAAGTGATTTTTCCTACATCATTAAGTCCTGTATTTCATACTGTATTGGGAGTAGCCATTTTGTTGGTCATTTCCAATCTAATATTCATGAAATTCGAAGCCGACAATGATTATGGTGTGACAGTACACAACCTAGAAATTCATTAAGTTACAATTTGATATGCGAAATATCGAAAAGAATAAAGATCTTTAGGTTATAAACATGCATTTCGGGTTTCATCAAAATCGAATTAAAATTGTGAACTCTACAGGGTCCATAACTTTGATATACCTTATTCTTACACTATTCGCATACAAACGGTGGCCATTTTGTCTGGCAATTATGGTTCGATTTTCTCGAAATTCGAACTCAACCTTCCGTAGGGTGTAACGGTGATTGAGTCAAACTGGACCATAGGCGATTTTTCAGACAATCAGGGGCCATAATTCAAGAAGTTACGATCCGATATGCGCAATTATCGAAAAGGAACCAAGATCTTTGGGTTATAAACATGCATGTCAAGTTTCATCAAAATCGGTTCAAAATTATGACCTCTACAATATAAAAACATGCTTTTTCATACAATCAAGTTTCATCAAAATCAGATAAGAATTGTGACCTGTAGAGAGTCCACAAACAAATTGTGGACGGACGGGCGGACGGACAGGGGCGACGACAATATACGTCCACATAAAAATGTGGGCATATAAAAGACGAAACGAATTATAGATCTATATTTTAATTAGATTGATTTTATACAGATCTGCAGATAACTGCAGATGTTCAAGCATTCACAAGGTGCAACAAAGTGAAACACATGCCATAACTCTAGAGAGAGAGGAATGGGGTTCAACGTCCACTCGACACAAACTAGGTCATTTTGGGACTAACATATTGTTTAATTTTATTTCAATAATTTGCTTGCGCGTAGGGGTCTTTAGCAGTGGGAGGAAACCAGAGTGCCCGGAGGAAACCAACAAGGTGCAACGAAGTGAAACACATGCTATAACTCAAGAGAGAGAGAAATGGGGTTTAACGTCCACTCGACACAAACTAGGTCATTTTGGGACTAACATATTGTTTAATTTTATTTCAATAATTTGCTTGCGCGTAGGGGTCTTTAGCAGTGGGAGGAAACCAGAGTGCCCGGAGGAAACCAACAAGGTGCAACGAAGTGAAACACATGCTATAACTCAAGAGAGAGAGAAATGGGGTTTAACGTCCACTCGACACAAACTAGGTCATTTTGGGACTAACATATTGTTTAATTTTATTTCAATAATTTGATTGCGCGTAGGGGCCTTTAGCAGTGGGAGGAAACCAGAGTGCCCGGAGGAAACCCACAAGGTTGAGAAGGCGTCCCTATCTCCATGCCACATACGCTCACACCAGGGCCTTGAAACCACAGCCGCAAGCCAGAGGTGACCGGCCAACTAGAGGTTGAAGCACGGCACTCTAGACCACTAGGCCATCCCAAACCCCCACCATAACTCTAGAAGTAATTAATGGAAAATATTGAAATTAAATAGTCTTCTGCGTCTCACTAATGTAAACAACAGACTGACAGATGGGGGCGACGGCAATATACAGTCATATTTGCATGTGGGCATCGAAAAATGTTTCTAACATCTTCCCATGCCAAGAAATAACCAATTCTGTCCCAATCATTTTTTAAGATTTTTTTTGCATTTTATTAAGGCTTTATAATGGATTCACATTGTTCAAATTTTAATCAATTTTTTGTCTTGCAAAAGACAAGCCAAGAAGTAAAAATGTGCAATCCAATATAAAAATTTTGTTGATACTGGAATTGATGTCATCGTGTTGAGTCTTTGTTGTATAAATAGAACTGATATTGCTGAATTCATTGGCTAATACTGCGTCCATTTTATATCGGGCATGATGCTCATGTGAAAATCTGTTTAATGTTTTCATTGGTGCTGAAATTGGTGTCAGTCCAAGGGTAATGCAACATTGGTTAAAGTGCATCTCATTTCTAGAATTAATATTACTTACCACAGCTATTTTCATAAATTTGGCAATCTTGGGTCCAGCCTTTGCTCTGAATTTACTCCTGTATTGTTTACGCACTCTCCAACCCTTGAAGTACTTCTGGATAATGCTAGCTGCTTCAGATATCTTTTTCTCAAGACGTAATTGTCTACATAACTTGCGTGCCTATCGAATAGATTTAAGATTTAACATCAAAAAAAGAAAGGAAATCATGAATAGAGAACTAACATATCCAGAGCAAACTCAGGTATCCAACAAAACATTAAAAGAAAATATAGGTCGATAGGCAATGAAACACACCCATAACAGCTAAATCACTAGAGCAATCCACAAAAGTTATCATCATATTAATTTTTTGCAGGTAATCCACAGTAGGCTTCTTTATCTCATCAAAATAAACATTGCATATACATTTTCAGTCAATTTGTTGACAAGTTTAACCTCTAGATTGCCTACAAGTTTTTCCAAATTGATCATGCACCATAACTGACAAAAAAATTCTTGTAAATCCATTATACTTTCTATGTCTCATGAACATAAACACTGTGTTTAACCCTTCTCCTGCGGTACCAGGATTATTCCGGGATTGGCACGAGCCCTCCATATACGGCACCCGGAATATTCCGGGATTACTGATTGTATTTATTTTCGGGTGTTTTAATAGAGTTAAATCCTATGTCCGATAGGTGGCGTTTCACTAAACAAAAGAAGCACAGTCTTCTGTCATTTTTGTTGCATTGTTATATTTTTATCGCTAATTTTTCGAAGATTTGTGGGACATGTGTGATGATACATGTCCAAAAAAAAAAACAGTGATGTTATGCCACGGCTAACTGCCTAGGAAGTGTTGGGGGTGTTATTTAACGAAGAAGACAGTGAACTCTGTGAAAATTTGATCACAGTTGTTGACTCAGATTTTTACAGTGTCAGTGCCACAAATCTGATTGCAGATTCTGGTAGCTATACCAGTTTTAGTAGAGGCAAGCACCCAACGTCATGCATGTATACCGAAAACAATTCAGTTGACGACGTCTATATGACGTCAACAATTCAGCAGGTTAAGAATTAAATTGGATGATAACTATATTAGCCTGTGGACCAATTGTGGACAGAAGACTGACATGGGTGAATAAATTTCAATGTGTAGAGTCAACCAGCGGGCATCAGACAGGATACGCCCACATTTTGCAAAAGATGATTAGAGAATAAGGTAACATAAAAATAGGTTGCCAGGCAACGAAACATACGCCCACACAGCAGCTAAATCGTCCGGGCAGTCAACAAGAGTTATCGCATATTAAGTAATTATCAGAAAATCATTAGAATTTGTTTGGTTTTTATAAAGTTCTGCTCCATGCTAATGTAAAGTATACGAATCATTTAATATTATGGAATAAGCTGTCACCTCCACTGGATACGAAACATTTAATATGTCCAAATATCGAAAGGAACCAAGATCTTTATGCTATAAACATGTATTTCAAGTTTCATCAAAATCAGTTCAAAATTGTGACCTCTATAGGGTCCACAACCTTGATATAACATATTTTCACACTATTCGTGAACAAACAGCGGCCATTTTGTCCGTCAATTTTGGTCCAATTTTCACGAAATTCCACATCATCTTTTATAACAATGTAACGGTGATATAATCAAACGTTTTTTAAATCTGATAATAATTTTGACCTACAGAGGGGCCACAAGCTAAAAAAGGCAATTTTTCGGTCAATCACGGGATATATTTCAGGAAGTTACGATCAGATGGGCGCAAATATAGAAAGGACCCAAGATCTTTGGGTTATAAACATACATGTAAAGTTTCATCAAAATCGGTTCAAAATTGTGACCTCTATAGCCTGATATAACATTTTTTCACACTATTTGAGTACAAACGGCGGCCATTTTGTCCGTCAATTTTGGTCCGATTTTCACGAAATTCGATCCCAACCTCCATTACCATGTAACGGTGGTATAATCAAACGTTTTTTAAATCGGATAACAATTTTGACCTCCAGAGGGACCACAAGCTAAAAAGGGTGATATTTTGGACAATCAGGGGCCATAATTCAGGAAGTTACGATCCGATGGGCGCAGATATTGAAAGAAACCAAGACCTTTGGGTTATAAACATACATGTCAAGTTTCATGAAAATCGGTTTAAAATTGTGACCTCTATAGGGTCCACAACCATGATATAACATTTTTTCACACTATTCGCGTACAAACGGCGGCCATTTTGTTTGTCAATTTTGGTCCGATTTTCACGAAATTCGAACTCAACCCCCAAAACTATGTAACGGTGATATAATCAAACGTTTTTTTGAATCGGATAACAATTTTGACCTCCACAGGGAACACAAGCTAAAAAGTGTGATTTTTCGGACAATCAGGGGCCATAATTCAGGAAGTTACGATCCGATATGCGCAAATATCCAAAGGAACCAAGATCTTTCGGTTATAAACATATATTTCAAGTTTCATCAAAATCAGTTCAAAATTGTGACCTCTATAGGGTCCACAACCTTGATATAACATTTTTTCACACTATTCGCGTACAAACGGCGGCCATTTTGTCTGTCAATTTTGGTCCGATTTTCACGAAATTCGAACTCAACCCCCATAACTATGTAACGGTGATATAATCAAACGTTTATTTGAATCGGATAGCAATTTTGACCTCCACAGGGAACACAAGCTAAAAAGTGTGATTTTTCGGACAATCAGGGGCCATAATTCAGGAAGTTACGATCCGATATGCGCAAATATCGAAAGGAACCAAGATCTTTCGGTTATAAACATGCATTTCAAGTTTCATGAAAATCGGTTCAAAATTGTGACCTCTATAGGGTCCACAACCTTGATATAACATATTTTCACACTATTCGCGTACAAACGGCGGCCATTTTGTCTGTCAATTTTGGTCCGATTTTCACGAAATTCGAACTCAACCCCCATAACTATGTAACGGTGATATAATCAAACGGTTTTTTGAATCGGATTACAATTTTGACCTCCACAGGGAACACAAGCTAAAAAGGGTGATTTTTCGGACAATCAGGGGCCATAATTCAGGAAGTTACGATCCGATATGCGCAAATATCGAAAGGAACCAAGATCTTTTGGTTATAAACATGCATTTCAAGTTTCATCGAAATCGGATCAAAATTGTGACCTCTACACTGTTCACAAGCTAAAAACGTGATTTTTCGTACAATCAGGGGCCATAACCCATGAAGTTACAGTCCGATACATGCCAATATCGAAAGGAACCGAGATCTTAGGGTGATAAACCTATATTTTAAGTTTCATTGAAATCGGATAAAAATTGTGACCTGTAGACTGTTCACAAACAATTGTGGACGGACGGACGGACGGACAGACAGGGGCGACGACAATATACGTCCACATAAAAATGTGGGCGTATAAAAAGCAATTTTCTGTACAATCAGGGGCCATAATCCAGGAAGTCACGGTCCGTTTTGTGCAAATATTGACAGGAACGAAGATCTAAGGATAATAATCATACATTTCGAGTTTCTTCAAAATCGGATAAAAATTGTGACTTCTAAATTGTCCACAACCTTGGTATTATATAGTTTTACACTATTTGCGTACAAGTAGCAGTGATTTTGTCCGGGAGTTTGGGTCAGATTTTTACAAAATTTTTTTGCCGCTCGGCACAAATTGGCGAATGGCAAACCCATGGTTAAAGCCCACGACATACCATGTCTGTCACAGCATAATTTATTTTTGTATGCTGAAGTAGACCCCATCATCCCAAATTAGAACAAAGTATTGGTATTTTGTTTATTTATATTTAGATGTTGTGTAGGAATATTCATTTTACAATTCTACAGTCTTTAAATTTGTATATTTGCCGTAAATAGGTCACCCAGACCATAACTCTAGAAGTAATAAATTTAAAGTGTTGAAATTTAACGCCTCTTCATTGCACTAATTTGAATAATGCTAATAAATTTGATACAGATCAGATGATCCCTTTGTTCATTAGAGCATTCGGAAGGTTCTCAATTCAATACTGCAAATAAATTTAGTAAATGATCACTTTTTTCATTCACAATGTTCTTAATGTGTGAAACAATGGCCTGTATGAATGTAAGTATGTAGAGGGTGATACTATAGACTGTTTTAATTACATGCTAAAACTGGATATGATTGTTTTCATAAATAAAATATTATTACACAGCAAATTGTTTATACCTGTTTGTTGGAAATGGAATATGATCATCATCGAACTAAGTCATGGCATTCACCTTGTTAACACTTACATCAAATTTGAGCACTCAACGTTTAGGAGAGTTATTGTATTCCAAAGTCTCAACCAAGCAAATTATATTCTCTACTTAGCCTGAACAGAAAATTCTCATCATTGAGCCTTGATTTAATATTACAATTCACCAATTAGCATCGTAATCCGACGTTTTGACCAATCAAATTGCTTATCGCTACTTAAGCTAAGCAGAAAATGTTCATTATTAAATTCAGCCAAAGTAATGCAGCAATGAAACTATACACCACATTTCATCACTCTCACTTAATAAGAATCAAAGTTCTTGCATTCCAACCCATCTACTAATTCTGTTTAGCGCCGGCAGAAAATGCTCATCATAGAACTCAGACAAGGCTTTCAACTAATAATATACACCTACATCAAGTCAGAGTTATTGTGTCCCTAAGTGTGATGGATGGATGGACAAACAAGCAGATGGTTGGACAGACAACCCAGTTTAACAGTCTTCTGAATGACTCAATGGGCAATAATTACAGAGCAAGCAATACATAAGGGTAGTGAAATTATTTACTAGTAATAGAATATAAATATACATGTTGTCTGACCTGCCATCCACGTTGATATTTGTAGATAACACTCACTGCCCATTTCACTCTTTTCTCATGTTTTAATCTGGCTAAAAGTCGTCTGGCCTACATGGACAAACATTAAATATAATATACATATATAACATCCTAACCATGCAATTAATAGTCTGAATATTGAGGTAAAAAAAATATTAGTTCTTTTGTTTTAGAATTCACTTGTTAATCGAAGCAAATGTTATAATTATGACCTGTTGAATATATTACTAGGATGGATTAAGTCATCAAGATTTACAGTTATAAGGAAAAGATGTGTGTGAGATAAGACTAATCAAATATTAAAATGCCTAGCATATAGTATATGCAAATTGGGTTTTAATTACGAACAGGTAAAACGGAGAGTCATGGCAGGCTGAAAATCGATAAGGTTCATTCCCTCATGACATCAATGTTTCCACACAAATTTGAAAAACTGTAGCATAGTTTTCCACAAAGGGTGATAACTTTGGAACAGAATGTCACAGAATGCAGAAAATCAATAAGGATCGTCCTTTAATGACCAATTCTTTACACTAAATTTGAAAAGAATCTGTAGATTACTGTAGCTTCTATTACATTCACAAGCCAATTACGGATGAACGGACAGGGTGAAGAGAGAGAGAGAAATGGGGTTTAACGTCCACTCGACACAAACTAGGTCCTTTAGCTGTTCAGACAGACATACAGACTCAATTTAATAGTCCCCTACTTTTTCGAAAGGTGCTGAACAAAAAATAACACTTTACACAACCTTTGAATCCTTACCGTCTATTTTTCATTGTGATTCTCCTTTGTTCGCCAAAAGAAATAATTTCTCAACACATATGACACAAATTTATAACAAGCCAACAGTGAGGCTGATGTCCCCTGCCGAAATTCAAATAAATGACACATATTAATTAATCGCACAGTTATTTTTCTCAAAAGTTTGGAGCAAGCAAGCTATACATTTAGTTTCATCACTCTCTATCTGACAGAATCAAGGTTATCTTGTCCCAAAGTATCGACCAATGAAATTGATTAGCTCTGCTTGGCCGCAGCTCAAAATGTTAATTATTAAACTCAATTAAGACATTCACCTAATGAACATCTACATCCAGTTTAAACATTCTACCTCAATTAAAAGCAGAATTGCTATGTACCCCAAGTCTTGACCAATCAAATTGCTTATCGCTCCTTAGCCTAAGCAGAAAATTCTCACTATCAAACTTAGTCATGGTAATCATATAAATATTTTCATCGCTCTAACTTTATTATAACCAAAGCTCCTGGCCCCACAGCATCAACCAATCAGATTGCATATCTCTGCTTACTGTTAGCAGAAAATGTTCATCATTAAACTCAACCAAGGCATTCACCTAATGAACGCCTACACCAAGTTTGAACATTCTAGCTCTGTTAGAGGGCGAGTTATTGAGGTCCAAAGTTTCGGCCAATCAAATTGCCTAAGCAGAAAATTCTTACTATCAAACTTAGTCAAGTTAATCATAAAATGAATCTATATTCTAAGTTTCATCACTCTCACTTTGTTATAACCCAAAGTTACTTTGCCCCAAAGCATCAACTAATCAGATTGCTTGTCTCTCCTTACTGTAAGCATGAAATGTTCAATGTTCATCATCAAACTCCATCAAGGCATTCACCTAATGAACGCCTACACCAAGTTAGAACATTCTAGCTCAGTTAGGAGGAGAGTTATTGTGTCCCAAAGTTTCGGCCAATCAAATTGCTTATCGCTAGGCTTACCCTGAGCAAAAAATGTTCATTATCGACCTTAGTCAAGGTATTGATGTAATGAAACTGTATACCAAGTTTTATCACTCTCACTTAATTAGAACTAAAGTTATCGTGTCCCAACCAATCTAATTGATTATCTCGGTTTACTCGAAGCAGAAAATGCTCTCTGCTTATCCTAAGCAGAAAATGCTCATCTTCAAACTCCATCAAGGCATTGACCTAATAAACACATACACCAAGTTTAAACATTTTAACTCAATTTTAGGGAGAGTTATAGTGTTACAAAGTTTCGGATAATCAAATTGCTTATCACTCTGCTTACCCTGAGCAGAAAATGCTCATTATTGATCTTAGTCAAGGTATTACTGTAATGAAACTATACACCAAGTTTCATCACTCTCACTTAATTAGAACTAAAGTTATCGTGTCCCAAAGCATCAACCAATCAAATTGCTTATCTCTGCTTTACCCTAAGCGGAAAATGCTCATCTTCGAACTCCATCAAGGCATTGACCTAATAAGCATATACACCAAGTTTGAAAATTTTAACTCAATTAGAAGGAGAGTTATTGTGTTCTAAAGACTCCACCAATCAAATTGCGTATCACTCTGCTTACCCTGAGCAGAAAATGCTCATTATCGAAATTAGTAAAGGTATTACTGTAATGAAACTATACACCAAGTTTCATCAATCTCACTTAATTAGAACTAAAGTATCATGTCAACCAATCAAATTGCTTATCAATGCTTACCCTAAGCGGAAAATGCTCATCTTCGAACTCCATCAAGGCATTGACCTCAAGGTATTGACCTAATAAACACATACACCAAGTTTGAACATTCTAGCTCAATAAGGAAGAGAGTTATTGCGTCCCAAAAAGTGTGACGGACAGACGGGGGACAAATATCAGAAATCAGTGAAAATCAATAGGCCTTTGCATCTAATGACCTTTATGAAATTGTATCAATTCAAAGTCTATTGGATAACAACTTTAGCCTCTAGAGTATCATACAAAATTTTTCAAAATGCTCAAGGGCCATAACTCTGGCAGTAATTATCGGAAATCATTGAAAGAAAATTCTCCATTTGATTTTTCGTCTCATGACCGGTAACACTGTGTATAAATTTAAAGTCTATCAGACAGTAACTTGAAACTCGGGAGCATCGACAAGTGATCAAAGGCCATAACTCTTGGCAGTAATAATCACAATCTCATTGGATATTAACTTTGGCCCTTAGACCATCAGACGGGGGGTCGACGGCAATAAACGACCACATTTCAATGTGGGCATATAAGAGCATAGAATTCGCAGTTGTCTGTGCAATATAAAAACTGAGCAACAATTAAAATCTTGAAGTTTCAAGCCTATTGATGCTTTAATATTAAACAACAAACCATTTTTGGTGCATAGTTTTTAGACATATTACACCAGGCGCGGATCCAGAGGGGGAGTTTGGGGGGTCCACCCCCCCCCCCCTGCTCAGCTACATAAAAAAAAATAATGCCTTGCATGAATGAAATTACATCACAAAGTGATCCTACATCAGTATAAAAATGATTTCTCTGTTTAAAAAGCTCAAGTTCGGTAAATCAGGGTACTTTTTGTCTAAAATTTTATATAGAGAAAATTAAAATAGACTGAAAGGTCACAGGGGTCAATGGCACAAAATTCAAGAATTGGCAATGGATCAGAAGCACATAATAATGCATAATACCTGGACAAAATATCCGATCTTGCTGAAAATTGGCACAAAGCATGCCCGAGAAACACTCTAAAGTATGACGAAAAAAAACCATAGGTCGACCACGATGTCGGGCATTTTGAATAAATTAAAAACAAAAAATGCGTAATATTGTTGAAATCGTAACTATTTATATTCAAATTAAAGTTACATTTACAGAATAATAATCAATTAATACAAAATGTAACCAAGTAAGAATCATGGTGATGCAAATATACAAATTAGATGATGTCAGCCATATTTGAATCCAAGATGGTCACCATAATATAATGTAGTATGGATTTTATACATGTTTATATGTGTAACAAAAATAAGTGGTTTATTCATTAAAAATTCTTAAATAAATCCTTACTAAAAAGTATTTGTTCGATATTGGCCATTTTGAAATCCAAGATGGCTGCCATAATTCCAAGATGGAGGCCACCAGCGACCACAAACTGTTTTATTGCAAACCAAAAAATCACAAATTGAACAAATGTCATCATCCAACATATCAAACTGAAGCAAATCTAAACAGCAATTCAAAAATAACACTTTTGTACTTCTAAAACCATTACAGTAACAATAGATCAGACAAATATAACTTAGAATTAAACAAAAAATTCAAAAAGTATCATGTTTAAAAGTATTTTCTGTGATGGAAAGGTCATGCAATGTTACATTAGCTATTTAGCAAAGGGAGGTAATAGGGCAATGGTACAGAGTTCACTCCCCTTAGACCACAAATGTGATTAATTTGAAAAAATAATTTTAGAAATTTTTTTTTAAGGTTCTGAATATTTTGTACAAAATTAATCATCTTTGGTTGCTCAGTGAACTTACTAAAAAACCTTATATCCGTTTCAAATTCCATTTTTGTCTGTCAACTCAAAAAATTTATAATAACCGTTATTCTATTTACTGCATTTTAGTAATGATACCGACTCTTGTAAAATTAAGGATGAAGTTAATTTTGAGCCATGATTTTTTCTCTTCCCAAGAAAGAAAATCAACAGATTTTACAAAACCACAAGCAAACTAATATTATATGTAATATAAATTGTGCTGTATGAATAGTATTGAATCAAAGCATCACACTAATGGTTATTTTAAATTTTACTTATTTGTTCACTTAAGTATTTGCAAATAATATCCTTTTAGTGGTTTTTTTCGGCCACAAAATGTTGTTTTATGTAGTACATATAGAATTCTGTAGCCCTACTCTCAACCCTCCTCCTTTCACAGCTCGGACTTGGAACTGGCCTCTTCAGATTTAAACAGGAAAACAGTTTCAAAGATAACACACAGAATTACAGTAACACACGACATAAGGAACAATAATGAAGATAAACACACACGACGAATGCTACATAGTAGTATTTTTTCATTCCTTAAAATGGATTTTGTCTGTTAAAAGATCACCAGAAAGCTGAATACATGCATTTCTGAAAAAAATTTTAAAAAAGACTTGAAACGATCATATAAAAGACAGTTAGTTGCTTTTTTCTGAGATTCACAAACACTTTAAGTAAGACTTGGAGATTTTGGAGATAATTTCCCACTCAATAATACTCCCAACATACATATCTGAAGCTATAATGTCTGCAGATACATAATACTACTATATTATATATAAAAGATGTATTACATTATTGGATATAGGCTAATATTATTAGTCATTTAATTTTTCTTCATAACTTTCGAAGTCAACAGCTTTAATGGGAAATTATTTCAATGTAGTGTATACATGTTCAGCTTTTCAGAAAATTTTTCATACCAATGAAATGAAATATTTTACATGACTGCAATCAAATCAAAATCATGCGAATCCATGGGATAAATCTGGTTCTTCTAACGCCTTACATGTAATAATCTGGTTCTTCTAACGCCTTACATGTAATAATTATAAATAATATAGCCTACTACTAGTACTACGTAGTTAGATGATTTACTCTTCTGTCGTAGCCTACTGATTTTATTTTTTTAATATTTTAATTAAAATTAGATTATGAATTTGAACAAACAATTGATTAAAAATTTCGATCGAATTTAAATTGACAATTCAACGTTCAATGATGCTATTTTAAGTACTAGTAGCTTGCCTACCTGAAATTAAACTTACCAACATCAAACAATTAACCAACAAAACTGACAGTGACAAGATCAAGACTTCTAGCTAAAAAATTTTTTTAGATCTATACATGTTGATGTATAATATATTTATAACATATTTTAATTGCATTGAACAAAATCAAATGTCAACTGTTGATTGAAGCAGAAGACTGTATGATCCAGACGTTTTATTTGTTTTACAGTTAAAAGACATAAACGTCATAAACCGGACGAATAGGACTACATCAACTTGTAACGGTTCCGGCATTTCGAATGAGACATGCCGGTTTACCGAATGAGACATATAGGCCTACAATACGGTTTACTGTATGCGTATGTCACCAATTAGAAATGGTTCCACTACTGATGTCTTTCTACAGAGTTCCTTTGCGCAATTACTACAAAAAGTTTACTGGCCCATAGTTCCCTTAATTTACAGTAGGGCCCTACACATAAACTAACCCAAAACTATAGGCCTAGGGCCTACTCTACATAGCTTCCCACTGATCACTATTGTCAAAATACTGGTACTGAAATATTTCATTAATATTAATAAAGCCAATTTTTAGTTGATTAAAATCAACAGCTTCAATTTGTAATTTGCTCAAAATTTGGTCTGTAGCCTAGTTTAGTTAAAACTTTTCAGAAAATTTTTCAATGAAATTGTTCACACTGCAGGTGAATAACTATTTTTTTTTTGCAAATCTGCTAAATCCTTTTTTACAACAAAAATAGGTTGCCAGGCAACGAAACATACGCCCACACAGCAGCCAAATCGTCAGGGCAGTCAACAAGAGTTGTCGCATATTAAGGAATTATCAGAAAATCATTAGAATTTGTTTGGTTTTTATAATCAAACGGTTTTTTTTTTTTAAATCAGATAATAATTGTGACCTCCAGAGGCACCACAACCTAAAAAGGGTGATTTTTCGTACAATCAGGGGACATAATTCAGGAAGTAATGACCCGATGGGCGCAAATATCGAAAGGAACCAAGATCTTTGGGTTATAAACATACATGTCAAGTTTCATCAAAATCGATTCAAAATTGTGACCTCTATAGGGTCCACAACCTTGATATAACATATTTTCACACTATTCGTGTACAAATGGCGGCCATTTTGTCCGTCAATTCTATTCCAATTTTCACGTAATTCAAACTCTCTCTTCATTAACATATAACGGTAATATAGTTAAACGTTTTTTTAAATCGGATAATAATTTTGACCTCAAGAGGGACCAAAAGCGAACAAAAGCGATTTTTCGGACAATCTGGGGACATAATTCAGGAAGTTATGATCCAATGGGCGCAAATATCGAAAGGAACCAAGATCTTTGGGTATAAAACATACATGTCAAGTTTCATCAAAATCGGTTCAAAATTTGTTACCTCTATTAGTAAGTGCAGGGGGACTGCACCACACACAATTCTACACAAAAACAAATATACAGATAAGACATAACGCTAAGAGACCACAAACAACAACAAATCAAAAAGAGTGAATGGATCCGGGGGCTAGCCGTAAGCGTCCACTGCGCTGTACAGTCCCGGGCCTGTGGTGACACAGACTTCACTCATATTTGAAAACAAGTTGGGAGTAAAAAAACCCAAGGAAATAATTATATAATGTCAGCATGAGTCATGATCTGCTATATGTTGCAAGAAATACGAATGCAAGCATATTGTTGTATAAATTCCAAATTATACAAGTAACCACATCGTTTAATGTATCAAAGAAGTAGGCCTAGTTCTAAAAAACTAGATGCATTAAATCAATAGAGAAGAGGATTGAAGTATATTGAATGCATTTGGAAACACGTTACAACCGTCACAGAAACAAGAACAAAACTGAATACATAGAAGCAAAGGAGTGTAAGACCGTCTAGGGAGACTGTCGTCTGCTAACTGAATGGCGTGACGTGAATCTAGCTTAAAGTTGTTATGACGTCGTCGCTAGAAGGTGCCATTTCTCGATAAAAAAGGTCCACAACCTTATAACATATTTTCACACTATTCGCTTACAAACGGTGGCCATTTTGTCCGTCAATTTTGGTCTGATTTTCACAAAATTTAAACTCAACCTTCATAACCATGAAATGGTGATATAATCAAACGTTTTTTTAAATCGGATAACAATTTTGACCTCCAGAGGCACCACAAGCTAAAAAGAGCGATTTTTTTGGACAATCAGGGGCCATAATTCAGGAAGTTACGATCCGATGGGCGCAAATATCGAAAGGAACCAAGATCTTTGGGTTATAAACATACATGTCAAGTTTCATCAAAATTGGTTCAAAATTGTGACCTCTATAAGGTCCACAACCTTGATATAACATATTTTCACACTATTCACAAACAAACGGCGGCCATTTTGTCCGTCAATTTTGGTCCGATTTTCACGAAATTCGAATTCAACCTTCATAAGCATGTAACGGTGATATAAACAAACGTTTTTTTAAATCGGATAACAATTTTGACCTCCAGAGGGACCACAAGCTAAAAAGGGCAATTTTTCGGACGATCAGGGGCCATAATTCAGGAAGTTACGATCCGATGAGCGCAAATATCGAAAGGAACCAAGATCTTTCGGTTATAAACATACATGTCACGTTTCATCCAAATCGGTTCAAAATTGTGACCTCTATAAGGTCCACAACCTTGATATAACATATTTTCACACTATTCGCGTACAAATGGCGGCCATTTTGTCCGTCAATTTTGGTCCGATTTTCACGAAATTCGAACTCAACCTTCATAACCATGGAACGGTGATATAATCAAACGTTTTTTTAAATCGGATAACAATTTTGACCTCCAGCGGGACCACAAGCTAAAAAGGGCAATTTTTCGGACGATCAGGGGCCATAATTCAGGAAGTTACGATCCGATGAGCGCAAATATCGAAAGGAACCAAGATCTTTCGGTTATAAACATACATGTCACGTTTCATCCAAATCGGTTCAAAATTGTGACCTCTATAAGGTCCACAACCTTGATATAACATATTTTCACACTATTCGCGTATCCGATGAGCGCAAATATCGAAAGGAACCAAGATCTTTCTGTTATAAACATACATGTCACGTTTCATCCAAATCAGTTCAAAATTGTGACCTCTATAAGGTCCACAACCTTGATATAACATATTTTCACACTATTCGCGTACAAATGGCAGCCATTTTGTCCGTCAATTTTGGTCCGATTTTCACGAAATTCAAACTCAACCTTCATAACCATGGAACGGTGATATAATCAAACGTTTTTTTAAATCGGATAACAATTTTGACCTCCAGAGGGACCACAAGCTAAAGAGGGCGATTTTTCGGACAATCAGGGGCCATAATTCAGGAAGTTACGGTCCAATTGACGCAAATATCGAAAGGAACCAAGATCTTTGGTTTACAATCATGCATTTCAAGTTTCATCCAAATCGGTTCAAAATTGTGACCTCTACACTGTTCACAAGCTAAAAAATGTGATTTTTCGTACAATCAGGGGCCATAACCCATGAAGTTACCGTCCGATACATGCCAATATCGAAAGGAACCGAGATCTTAGGGTGATAAACCTATATTTTAAGTTTCATTGAAATCGGATAAAAATTGTGACCTGTAGACTGTTCACAAACAATTGTGGACGGACGGACGGACAGGGGCGACGACAATATACGTCCACATGAAAATGTGGGCGTATAAAAATAAATATAAGTACTACGCCACTACGGTACATGATGTACAAAGTGTTGTACTGAATTTTAAAAATTATAATTCAAATTAAAATTTAAATCAAAAAATATAAAGATAGGTTGCCAGGCAACGAAACATACGCCCACAGCAACTAAATCGTCCGGGCAGTCAACAAGGGTTGTCACATATTTTTACTTTTTTCGGTAATGAAACATTTGTAATACACTAAAAACTGATTAAGAGTAACAACTCATTATGTAATTATCAGAAAATCATTAGAATTTGATTGCTTTTTATAAAGTTTTACCCCACGCTAACAATTAGTATATACATGAAACATTTAATATCATGGATTAAGCTGTTCAGTTATCTAAATTCATTGAAAATCAAAATACTTGTTCGTTTCAACACCTTAAACTCTATGTATCAATCTGAAGTCAATCGGATGGTAACTTTGGCCTCTATAGCGTCACAAGAATTTTTGAAATTATCAAGGGAGATAACTCTGGCAGTAATTATTTGAAATCCCTGAAAATCAATAGGCTTCTTCGTCTCATGACCTTAAACACTGTGTATAAATCTAAAGTCAATCGGATATTAACTTTGGCCTCCAGAGCATCCACAAGATTTTTTGAGGTGATCAAGGGCCATAACTCTGGCACTAATTATCGGAAATCGCTGAAAATCAATAGGCGTCTTTGACTTATGACCTTAAACACTGTGTATAAATTTGAAGTCAATCGGATATTAACTTTGACCTTTAGAGCGTCCACATGATTTTTTAAAGAGATCAAGGGCCATAACTCTGGCACTAATTATCGGAAATCGCCGAAAACCAATAGGCTTCTTCGCCTCATGACCTTAAACACTGTGTATAAATCTAAAATCAATCGGATATTAACTTTGGCCTCTAGAGCGTCCACAAGATTTTTTGAGGTGATCAAGGGCCATAACTCTAGCACTAATTATCGGAAATCGCTGAAAATCAATAGGTGTCTTCGTCTTATGACCTTAAACACTGTGTATAAATTTAAAGTCAATCGGATATTAACGTTGGCCTCTAGAGCGTCCACAAGATTTTTTGAAGTGATCAAGGGCCATAATTCTGGCACTAATTTTGACCTTAAACGCTGTGTATAAATTTAAAGTCAATCGGATATTAACTTTGGTCTCTAGAGCGTCCACAAGATTTTTTGAAGTGATCAAGGGCCATAACTCTGGTAGTTATTATCGGAAATCGCTGAAAAATAATAGGCTTCTTCGTCTCATGACCTTAAACACTGTGTATAAATTTATAAAGTCAATCGGATATTAACTTTAGCCTGTAGAGCGTCCACAAGCAATTGTGGACGCCGGACAGACGGACGGGGGCGACGACAATATACGACCACATTTCAATGTGGGCATATAAAAATAATTCACTCGGTCTCGACGGCCTACACAACTTACCAACTTCAATACTTAACCTGGCACAACAAGTAGGCTACAAAAGGATCTAGACATCGTAGCTGCAAAAAAAATTTAAAAAAAAAATGTAACATGTATTTTAATTGCATTTATCAAAATCAAACTACAAACTTCATAGGATTAGGATAGGCCTAACTAAAAGAAATAAGCAAAGACCGTACCATCCAGACATTTTGGATTTTTTCCACTGAAGACAGACATAGGACTACATGTACTGGATGAATAGGGCTACGTCATCCTGTAACGGTTCCAGCAGTTTGAATATCAATATTTGTCACACACGCACCGCTCATTCTATACAAGCCAACGCAATAGAACCGTTCTTTAAAGTGGAGAAATGAATTTACGACATCGTTTTAGCAATAAGTTGGATTAAAACTAGTTGTGCATATTTAAAAACTTACTTTCGTGTTGCACATCTTCTTCTGTGAACGTTCTCGAAAGAAGACCCCCCGCGAAGAGAACGTACGTTGTCGGGTCACGCCTCCTGGATTTTGTGTTGAGAATTGCCGGGTGACCCCTTACTCACATATCACGGTCGTAGCTATTCATTTATAAATATTTTATTATAATTTTTTTGGCAGCTGGAAGAACACATATTCTTCTTTACAAATCCGAGTGCGCGTGTAAAAATTTTATTTTCTAAATATTATTAAAAAGCAAATTTTTCCTTCATTTTGGCATATCTTGGCTTCTAATTGAGTTAGACATCGGGCGCACGCGGAATAATAAATTTCAGAACTTCCTCTCTCTGATTACACAGGTAATTTGTTTCTGCCGTGCATCCCCATTAGCTACGAAACGGCTAAAAAATGCATACAAAATCAGAAAATCCTAAAAATCTGTGTGCCACGAAATTTTACGACGTGAAAATCCCTTGATAAGCCATATACGATTTTCAACGGACGATTTCTCTGTGGGTAATTAGCGTACCAAAATATATATAACACCATTGAAAGGGTAATTCATTTCTGATTCATACCATATAAATCATTATAATTCTAAGTACAGACATCTGCTTACAAATTTGTGGTTTGTTATGCGTGTCCTGATTTTTGACGCCATCGATAAACATAACGCTAACGCTACAATATACGTCCACATTCCTACTTTGATTGATATGGTACTTTGTCAAGAAGGCTAGGCGTTTGGTTTGTTTAGCGTTGAGGGTCGTGCACCAACATTAATAGTTGTCGTCCTTAGAGTATAAGGAATAACTATACCAAGATAATCCATTCAGAATTGTGCCATCCTAACACTAAAGGCAAAAAGTGGGCGTGGCTCTGCCCCTGGGGGTTGGGCATGCACCAAAAACAATAGTGGACGCCCTCAGGCTATAAGGAATACATAAACCAAATGGGTGTTGCTGTCCCATGGGGGTCGGGTATGCACCCAAAACAAAAGGGGTCATCCTTAGGGTATAAGGAACAAGTATTTTAAGTTTCAAGATGACCGATTAAGAATTGTGGCCTGTAGGCGACACACAAAAAGAAAATGGGCGTGACTCTGCCCCTGGGGGTTGGGCATGCACCCCAAATGATAGAAATGTTCCTTAGGGTACAAAGCATAATCATTCAAAGTTTCAAGATGATACGTTAAGAAATGTGGCTTGTAGACGACAAACAAATAAATACAAGGAATGGGCGTGGCTCTGCCATTGGGGGTCGGGCATGCACCAAAAAACAATACGGATCATCCTTAGGGTAAGTAGACAAAGTTTTAAGAAAATACAGTTAGAATTGCGGCTTCTAGGCGACACAGAGACACACAAAAAGAAAATGGGCGTGGCTCTGCCCCTGGGGGGTTGGGCATGCACCCCAAATGATAGGGATCATCCTTAGGGTATAAAGAGTAAGTATACAAAGTTTTAAAGAAAATCCAATAAGAATTGCGGCCTGTAGGCGACACAAATACACACGATAAGAAAATGGGTGTGGCTCTGCCCCAGGGGGTTGGGCATGCACCCCAAATGATAGGGATGTTCCTTAGGGTACAAAGAATGTGTATGCTAAGTTTCAAAATTGTAAGTTAAGAAATGTGGCCTGTAGACGACAAACAAATACATACTAGAAATGGGCGTGGCTCTGTCCCTGGGGGTCGGGCATGCACCAAAAACAATAGAGATCTTCCTTAAGTTATAAGGAATACGTATACCAAGTTTGAAGAAAATCCAGTAAGAATTGCGCCCTGTAGGCGACACAAAGACACACGAAAAGAAAATGGGCGTGGCTCTGCCCCTGGGGGTGGGGCATACACCCCAAACGATAGGGATGTTCCTTAGGGTACAAAGAATGTGTATGCTAAGTTTCAAAATTATAAGTTAAGAAATGTGGCCTGTAGACGACAAACAAACAAATACTAGAAATGGGCGTGGCTCGGCCCCTGGGGGTCGGGCATGCCCCAAAAACAATAGGGATCTTCCTTGGGGTATAAGGAATAAGTATACCAAGTTTGAAGAAAATCCATGAAGAATTGCGGCCTGTAGGCGAACCACAGACACACACACACACACACACACACACACACACAGGGGCGACGGCATAATACGTTCACATTATGAATGTGGACGTATAAAAATTAGTCACGATGACGTCACAGCATTCATATGACATGAT
Source organism: Patella caerulea (assembly GCA_036850965.1). Lineage (NCBI taxonomy): Eukaryota > Metazoa > Mollusca > Gastropoda > Patellidae > Patella > Patella caerulea. The sequence continues at coordinate 42,421,783 of JAZGQO010000007.1, forward strand.
GTGAAAATAATGTGCAGTCAAGAAAACGTATTGCTGAGAGCAAACTCTTGTGAAGGAGAGGATCAGAAATGTGACAATTCCGCCTGTTTTGTGAGAGTTACCTGGGCTGTTCAGTTTGAATATGATAATGATGAGACAGACCAGTGGAATGATGCTATAATGGAATTGAGCGCTAAGTAATTAAGCTTTTGGCACTGGGCCTAAATTTCCTGGCATTTGAGTTCATTGATGGGAGCAAATTCATGTGACAGTTAACAGAACATTTGCAAAGTCTGTCACCCCAGACTAATAAATGGGTAATTCCACTATAACCATGAATTTGGTAGTGATGAGGGAGTGTAAGACCACAGATCAAGTGGAAGAATGATGATATAATGGAATCGTGTGCCATAAATGCAGAAATATTTCAGATTATTTGTTAACTGGGACTGAATCTGAGGAGAATTTGTCTGACAGGGCCGCTCACTTGCTCACTCTTGCTGACAGTAAGCAACATTGACTGACGACTGTCAAATAGAAAATGACAAGAGAGCACCAACCTAAGGGGTCATAATTTTCTCATTCACATCCAGATTTTTTAGTATAGAAATTTATTACTAGGAGTGGCAATTGATGGTTGATTGATTGTTTTGAATTTTTTTTATTATCCCATTCCATTTCATGATGATTTTATAAGAAATAGTGAATATTTTCATTTTTATGACATTTTTACATTTTATGAGAAATGACGATTTTAATGAGAATATAATTCCTTTTATATTGTACGGCTTAGAAATAATGTTTCAACAGTCTCGTCTATGCTAATTAGTTTAACTGTAACAATATACCATTTTTAATTTTAGTAGCTTTCCCTGTTTTCATTAATGACAAATTGGTACCTGTATGTAATTCTGATCGAAAATATAGATGTATTATATCACACATATATAAATACTACTTACCCTCCAACCTCTAATATAGCACTGTATCAGTAGAGAACATTTTTTCTTATGCAAGAAACATTTCTTTGCCTTAAAAAAAAAAGCCAAAATAAAATAATTGCAGAAATGCTGATAACTAGACCTGCATGCAGGAATGACGGGTTTCACTGGTGCCAAGTTACTCTTAAACATGTCACTTCCGGTGCCAAGTTACCCTTGAACACATGTCACTTCCGGTACCAATGAAACCACTAAACAGGTTTCCAAATTAACATTGCACACAAATAAAATGGACGCAGAATCAACCAATCAATCCAGCAATATCAAGTCATTTTATACATTTGTTACTTGTAAATGATCTTGAAAAAATTAAATTACTTCCTGTGTTAATGAAAATGTTCAATTAGTCTTATGAAATCAGAAATGGCATACGATATCATATAGTGAAAATTTTATGTAAATCGAATAATAATTGCCACTTTTAAAGACCAAAAAACTTGAAAAGTGACTTGTAGAAAATCTGCTATTTCTCTGCAACCGTACAAGTTACAAACCATTTTGTGGTATCTGTATGATCGTATGGGTTCATTCTATTTGTTGATTAGCATCAAATACCATAATTTGAAAAAGATTTCAAAACAGACTCATTTGAATAAAATATCTGTTTTGAAGGCTAAAAATACAGTTTTTGCCAAAATAACGTTACTTCCGGTGATAATGAAAATCTTAAATTACTTGTATGAAATCCCAAATGGCATTAGGTATAACATTGTGTAACGTTTATGAAAATCGAATAATAATTGACACTTTTATGGCCCCGAAACCTTCAAAAGTGACCTGTAGAAAACCGTCTATTTCTCGGCAACCGAACAAGTTAGAAACAATTTTATGATATTTATATGACCATATGAGTTTGTTTATATGTGAATTTAAACCAAAAGTTAAAATTATTAATACATATTAAGTTATTCTTGGTTGAATAAAACATTGATTTAAAAAAATTAAATTGCAGTTTTTGACCAAATGATGTCACTTCCGGTGTCAATTTTAAATTGTAATCAACTTGATATGACGCTACATGCTTTTTGAATCAAATGATGTCACTTTTATTAAAATCCAATAATAATTGACTTTTTTACAGGCAAAATAACGAAAACAGTGACTTGTACAGAACTGCCCATTTCTTGGTAACTGCTTATATTACAAACGAATTTTAACATACATTTTCTTCGTATGGATGATAGCTACAAGTTTATAAAAGTTACAAAGAAATATTTTAAAATCTGAAAAGCCTGAATAGGTTGTAAATAGGTCAATTTTACACCATTTTTAGCCTCTTAATCGAATTTGCTCGAAAATGAAATCGAAATTAAAAAAACTGCTTCCTACATTTTTTGCGCCTTGAAAGGGCACACTCTTTGAGTCAAATAGTTTTTCCAAAAAATAATATTTGTTTTCGAAGAAGGAAAATAACTGTCAAAATTGTAGTTTTTGGTAAAATTAGGCCACTTCCGGTGCCGACAGATAACACTTTTGGTAATAAAAAAAATGACAATTGATACAACGAAGCATATGAACTTTGTTTTATACAAATCGAAAAATAAAAAATTAATCTAGGACTGAAAAACTGAATTAGCCAATGGCGCCCAACGAAAATTACTGAGACAAATTTTTTTAACATTTTTGCACTAGTCAGATGACTCTTTAATTCTGTGCACAACACGACTAAAAAATATTCATAAATAAAAAAGTTTTTTGTAAAATATTAAATTTTCGAAATTTGGCGCCTAATATCTTCGAAGATTTGCCGAAAATCAAAAATCGAAAGTAGCGTAGCTATGTGCCCTGTCTCAGGCTATGCCAAAATGTATCGAAAGTTAAAATCCAATGATTATTGTTAAAATTACTGCAATATTTTCAAAAACGATAACTTCGGTGATTTCGGACATTTCGCATTGTCGCAGAACGTTCAAAATAGCTTTATCCTCTAAGTCACACCCACTTTCCCAGTAAAATCGAAGAAATCGTAACAATGCCACACGTAGTTGCTGAGATCTATTCAAATTGGAATCTGAATAATAATAATAAGAACTAGACCTGCATGCAGGAATGACGGGTTTCACTGGTGCCATGTTACCCTTAAACATGTCACTTCCGGTGTCAAGTTACCCTTGAACATATGTCACTTCCGGTACCAGCGAAACCACTAAACAGGTTTCCAAATTAACATTGCACACAAATAAAATGGACGCAGAATCAACAAAATCCAGCAATATCAATTCATTTTATACATTTGTTACTTGTAAATGATCTTGACAAAATTAAATTACTCCCGGTGTTAATGCAAATGTTCAATTAGTCTTATGAAATCAGAAATGGCAAACGATATCATATAGTGAAAATTTTATGTAAATCGAATAATAATTGCCACTTTTAAAGACCAAAAAACTTGAAAAGTGACTTGTAGAAAATCAGCTATTTCTCTGCAACCGTACAAGTTAGAAACCATTTTGTGGTATCTGTATGATCGTATGGGTTCATTCTATTTGTTGATTGGCATCAAATACCATAATTTGAAAAAGATTTCAAAACAGACTTATTTGAATAAAATATCTGTTTTGGAGGCTAAAAATACAGTTTTTGCCAAAATGACGTTACTTCCGGTGATAATGAAAATCTTAAATTACTTGTATGAAATCCCAAATGGCATTAGGTATAACATGGTGTGACGTTTATGAAAATCGAATAATAATTGACCCTTTTATGGCCCCGAAACCTTCAAAAGTGACCTGTAGAAAACCGTCTATTTCTCGGCAACCGAATAGGTTAGAAACCATTTTATGATATCTATATGACCATATGAGTTTTGTTTATATGTGAATTTAAACCAAAAGTTAAAATTATTAATACATATTAAGTTATTCTTGGTTGAATAAAACATTGATTTAAAAATTTTAAAATGCATTTTTTGACCAAATGATGTCACTTCCGGTGTCAATTTTAAATTGTAATCAACTTGATATGACTCTACATGCTTTTTGAATCAAATGATGTCACTTTTATAAAAATCCAATCATAATTGACTATTTTACAAGCAAAATAACGAAAACAGTGACTTGTACAGAACTGCCAATTTCTTGGTAACTGCTTATATTACAAACGAATTTTAACATACATTTTCTTCGTATGGATTATAGCTACAAGTTTATAAAAGTTACGAAGAAATATTTTAAAATCTGAAAAGCCTGAATAGGTTGTAAATAGGCCAATTTTACACCATTTTTAGCCTCTTAATCGAAATTGCTCGAAAATGAAATCGAAATTAAAAAAACTGCTTCCTACATTTTTTGCGCCTTGAAAAGACACACTCTTTGAGTCATATAATTTTTCAAAAAAATAATATTTGTTTTCGAAATAAGAAAATAACTGTCAAAATTGTAGTTTTTGGTAAAATTATGCCACTTCCGGTGCCGACAGATAACATTATTGGCAACAAAAAAAATGACAATTGAGACAACGAAGCATATGAACTTTGTTTTATACAAATCGAACTATAAAAAATTAATCTAGGACTGAAAAACTGAATTAGCCAATGGCGGCCAAGGAAAATTACTGAGACAAAAAATTTTAACATTTTTGCACTAGTCAGACGACTCTTTAATTCAGTGCACAATACGACTAAAAAATATTCATAAATAAAAAAAATTTTAGTAAAATTTTAAATTTTCGAAATTTGGCGCCTAATATCTTCGAAGATTTGCCGAAAATCAAAAATCGAAAGTAGCGTAGCTATGTGCCCTGTCTCCGGCTATGCCAAAATGTATCGAAAGTTAAAATCCAATGATTATTGTTAAAATTACTGCAATATTTTCAAAAACGATAACTTCGGTGATTTCGGACATTTCGCATTGGCGCAGAACGTTCAAAATAGCTTTATCCTCTAAGTCACACCCACTTTCCCAGTAAAACCGAAGAAATCGTAAAGATGCGACACGTAGTTGCTGAGATCTATTCAAATTGGAATCTGAATAATAATAATAATAATAATAATAATAAGAATAATAATTTTAACAAAAACAATAGTGTTTCACACAAGCTACGCAGTGTGAAACCCTAACTAGACCTGCATGCAGGAATGACGGGTTTCACTGGTGCCACGTTAACTTTAAACTTATGTCACTTTCGCTCCCATGTTGCCCTTGAACCAATGGCACCGATAAACAGATTTCCACATAAACATTGCACACATCAAATAAAAGGGAAACAGAATCAACAAAAATCCAGCAATATCAATTCATTTTATACATTTGTAACATGTAATTGATCCTGATTAAATTACAGTACTTCCGGTGATAATGAAAATGTTCAATTAGTTTCATGAAATCAGAAATGGCATAAGATATTATATAGTGAAAATTTTATGTAAATCGAAAAATAATTGCCACTTTTATTGACCAAAAAACTTGAAAAGTGACTTGTAGAAAATCGGCTATTTCTCTGCAACCGTACAAGTTAGAAACCATTTTGTGGTATCTGTATGATTGTATGGGTTCATTCTATTTGTTGATTGGCATAAAATATCATAATTTGAAAAAGATTTCAAAACAGACTCATTTGAATAAAATATCTCTTTTGAAGGCTAAAAATACAGTTTTTGCCAAAATGACAATACTTCCGGTGTTACTAAAATGTTAAATTAAGTTTATAATATCGTCTATGACATTAGGCATCAAATGATGAAACTTTTATGAAAATCGAATAATAATTGACACATTTACGGGCCAAAAACCTTTAAAAGTGATTTGTAGAAAACCGCCTATATCTCGGCAACCGAACAAGTTAGAAACAATTTTATGATATCTGTATGATCATATGAGTTTTGTTAATATGTGAATTTAAACCAAAAGTTAATTTAATTATTACATATGACATAATTCTTGGTTGAAAAAAATATCGATTTTAAAAGTTAAAAATGGAGTTTTTGACTAAATGTCGTCAATTCCGGTGTCAATTTTAAATATTTATCAACATGATATGATGCACGCTTACTTTTTGAATCAAATGATGTCACTTTTGTGAATATCCATTAATAAATGACTATTTTACTACAGGCAAAATTACGAAAACAGTGACTTATGCAAAACTGCACATTTCTCGGCAACTGCTTATATTGTAAACTAATTTTAACATACATTTTCTGCGTATGGATCAAAGCTACACGTTTTTAAAAGTTGCGTAGAAATATTTTAAAATCTGAAAAGCCTGAATGGTTTGTAAAAGGTCAATTTTACACCTTTTTTCAACTCTTAATCGAATTTGCTCGAAAATGAAATCGAAATTAAAAAAACTGAGCTCACACTCTTTTGCGCCTTTAAAGGGCACACTCTTTTTGTTATATCAAGTTTTTAAAAAAATAATATTTTCTCTTGAAAAATGGTACCTAACTGTCAAAATTGTAGACTCGGCATCAACAAACTACGCTCACCATTTGAATAAAGACAAACACGTTAATCTGACCCTTCAAAAGTCTTCATTGATTAATACATGAAACAAATATAATATCCCTTCTTTCATTCTTTCCCCCATTTTGGCCAAATGTGAAAAACGTACTAAGGGATACACGACATGTACATAATCACTGACGCCGACGGGTAATAAATAATATTAAGATACTAGATCATAGCCCACAATTTGCAAGCGATGGATAGTGAACAAGCTAAACAAAAGGCGATTTTTCATACAATCATATTTAATTCAGGAAGATACAATCCGATATGTGCTAATTACCAAAGGAACCAATCCATTTTATACATGTGTTACATGTAAGTGATCCTGACCATATCACAGTACTTCCAGCGATAATGAAAATATTAAATTAGTTTCTTAAAATCAGAAATAATAATCACATGGAGAAAATTTTATGTAAATCGAATAAGAATTGCCACTTTTATAGACCTCAAACCTTGAAAAGTGACTTGTAGGAAATCGTCCATTTCTCTGCAACCATACAAGTGAGAAACCATTTTGTGGTATCTGAATGATCGCATGGATTCATTCTATTAGTTGATGCGAACTAAATATCATAATTTTAAATATATTACAAATCAGACTCATTTGAAAAAAAATACCTGTTTTGAAGGCTAAAAAAATACAGTTTTTGCCAAAATATAATTACTTCCAGTGATACTGAAAATGTTAAATTAGTTCTATTAAATCATAAATGACGTAAGATATCATACAGCGAAAATTTTATGAAAATCGAATAATAACTGACACTTTTATAGACCAAAATCCTCGAAAAGTGACTTGTGGAAAATCGCCCATTTCTCTGTAACCGTACAAGTTAGACACCGTTTTGTGATATATGTATGACTGCATGGGTTCATTCTATTTGATGAATAGAATCAAATATCATAATTTGAAAAAAAAAACAAGTACGACCCATTTGAATAAAATATTGTTTTTTAATGCTAAAAATTAAGTTTTGAGCAAATGACGTCATTTCCGGTGGCAGCGTATGAGGTAGAATGGTTTGACCTTGTCCACTATGGCATTTGGCATCCAATGGTGAAAGAAAATTGAAAATCACATAATAATTGATTCTTATGCAGCCAAAATAACGTGAAAAGTGACTCATACAAAATTGACTTTTTCTCGGCAACTGCGCATATTACAAATTAATTTTCACATACATTCTCTTCGTATGGGTTATTGCTACGAGATTACTAATGTTACGAAGATACATTTATTAATATGAAGACGCTGGATGGGTTGTAAATACCTTATTTTGACACCTTTTTTCACCCTTTTATCCAAATTGCCCGAAAACGAAATCGAAATTAAAAAAACTGTGCGCCTTTATATGGCACATCTTTGCAGTCATATTAAATTTGAAAAAAATAATTTTTGCTTTCAAAAAGTGGTACCGAACTGTTAAAATTGTAGTTTTTGCTAAATTTACGTCACTTACGGTGCCGACAGGATACTTTGCCGGTAACAAAAAAAATGACATTTTGGACCATGGAGCATATAAACTTTGTTTTATACAAATCGGACAATAAATAATTTATATAGAACCGATAAACTGAATTAGCCAATAGCGACCATGGAAAATTATCCAGAAAAAAAATGTTCACATTTTTGCCCAAACCAGACGACCTTTTAACCCTTGGTAAAAGGTCATTAAAAAATATTCATTAATAAAAAAGTTTTTTGTCAAAATTTAAAATTTCAAAATTTAGCGCCTTATTTTTCCGAAGATTCGGCGAAATTTAAAACTCTAAAGACCCGTAGCTATGTGCCATGTCTCTGGCTATGTCAAAAACTATCAAACGATAAAATCCAACAATTGTTGTTAATATTACGGCAATATTTCAAAAAACGACAACTTCGGTGATTTCGGACATTTCGCGTTGTCGCAGAATGCCGGAAATAGCTTTAATCTCTAAGTCACACCCACTTTCGCAGTATAACTCAAGACATTGCATCGATCCGACAAGTAGTTCCTGAGATATAAGCAAATTGGAAAAAAAAAAAATAATAATAATAAGAATAATAATAATAAGAATTTTAACAAAAACAATAGTGTTTCACACAAGCTACGCAGTGTGAAACCCTAACTAGTAACCATATAACATCTGTGTCTGTCAATAATTGTCTTACCCATGTACATCAGTAATTGGAGATAACTGGCAATATCTATCAATGGTTTGACCAATATCAAGCATACATCGCTGCATACTCCACACAGTGTTTCGTTTGATTTTATAAACCTGAACGGTAAATCTCTTTGATCTTTGGGTAAATTCTATGCTCGGAATAACTTGCGATCTTTTAAGATTTAAAAAGTCGGGGGCGGCTTTGAATATATCAGTGTTCCAGCCAGGATCAGAATTGGGAGAGGTGGAAACTATTAAGGGAGGGGGGGATATGTTGCTCGAGGGGAGGGGGGCTGTTGTGCACTTGCGCCGGGATCATGAGAGTTTCAGTAGAGTACAGTGCAATGAGATGGCACAGCACAACCAGCAATGTCTTGTTCCTATTTATATAATAAAAATAAAACTAGAATGTACACAATTTATACACTTTTTATTTATTATAATTTATATAATACTACTAATTAGTCTTTGTTTTCTTTCAAAAAACTTTTTTATTACAATGTCAACAATGTTGTCAAAAAGTTCCTGATCACAGTTTAATTTAACTACTAATAACTTTTGTAAGTTTATGGTTGATAGTCTATTTCTTTGGCTTGATTTAATCAGTTTTAATTGAGAGAATACTCTTTCCACTTCTGCACTGCTCAGGGGTAGTAAGCATGCAATGCTTACTAATTTGGCCACTAATGGGTACTGTTGGTTTAAGTTCTTGCTCTGATTTGAAATGGAAAAGAAGAGTTCCAATAATCCATTTAAGTCCACTTTAATTCCTTCGATTGATTTTATGAGCTCAAGAAAGTCTTGCCATTGACTTAAAGTGTCCTCTTCTTGTAGATCAAAATATTTACACAATAGGCAAATCTCAGATCGTCCATACAGAATTGGCAAACTATCATCTAAATAAGTATTAGATAAATCCAAAATTGATAAGGCATCAATAGTGTCCACATCTTTAAACCTAAACCTATTGTCTATATTGTCAACTAATTTATTCAAAAAGGGTACTGTAACATTTTTGTTGAAATCTGACATTTTAAAACTATTTGACGGATATCCAATTTCTTCTAACATGGTGTGGTGTTTTAGAAGCCATGGACCATCTTGAGATTTCCTATTTTGTAGCATTCTTAAAGTTTTATCAACCATCGATTTTGCCATGCCAATGTTCACATCTCTTCTTTGGAAGAATAATGATAAAGAAGAAATTATGGGTAAAACATCAGCCAGTAATAATAAACAAGCCAAAGTTTCTGGATCTTTTAAATGTTTCAGTAAACCGTTTCCCACAGGGTCACTGTTTAATGCAGAAGATTCTAGATGGCTTATTAAACATTTGTATGTTCTAACTATGGAACTAACAGCTTGATCATGACTCAACCATCTGTGATGTTTGGCTAGTTTTATGGCTACAGGAGCTTCAAGAAACGCTTCCTGCACAGCTTTTAGTTGGGCAGTTTTCTTGCAGCTATACTTATAATAATATTTGTATAAATTTTCTAGAACTTCATCTAGTTTCTTCATTTCAGCTATTTGACTAAACGAGTCTCTGGAGGCTAAAGCTAGTCTGTGGTCTTTACAGTGAACTGAAATCATTTCTGGATTTTTGTCTTTTAGTTTTTTACAAACACCATTATGTTTGCCTGTAAAAACTGATGCTCCATCTAAAGCAAAGCCATTCATTTTTTTGATGGACAAGTTTTTATCTTCTAAAATCTTAGCTATGTTGTTAGTTATTGCATCAGCTGTTCCGTCTGCTAGTTCAACGTCTGCTAAAAAAGCTGTTTTACATGTTCCATACTCATTGCTTAAATATTTAACACATACAGCTAAATGTTTTTTGGATGTAATATCAGCTATTTCATGAACCATTATTGAAAATGTTGGACTTGACTGAGCTTCTTTTAAAATAGTACCTTCCACCTGATCTCCTAGCAATCCTAATAGTTCATTCACAATGTCCCAACTGCTATACTTTGCATTTTTAGCCAGTCGTAAGTTAGAAAGCTCTGTGGCACCGACATCAATGCACATGTCAACCATTGAACTGAATAGGTCGAGTGACAAATTGTTTTTGATTATGTAAAATAAAACTTTAACTGCATCTTTTATGGCTTTGTGAGCTCTAGAATCAACTTTCTGGCACATTTCATCAACTTTAGTGTTCATTTCTAAAGACAGAGTGTATTTGTGTTGATCACTACTTTGGTGTTGACTTATCTTGTCTTGACGTAACAATCGATAGCCATCTTCAGTCCAGGATTTACTACTGTTTAAGCCACCAGTTTTATGTTTTCTGCAGATTGAACACAATAGAATATCAATATTTATCCCATCTTCTTCTGTTGTTGTATAAATTAGCCACGGAAACATTTGAGACCATTTCTCGTTATAACCAATTTTGTGACACGCGTTGGGTTTGGAATTTGGTTTCTTGTTTTGTTGAGGTCCAGTCTGATCTTCACAGTTAGCTTCAACATTATTGTTATCAAATTCATCAAGATCAGTCGTTGGTCTCATAACTTTGCTAGGCCTATCACCGTTTACTTCCAGAGATTCAGATGCTTTGCTGAAATAAATAAAAATCAGTAAAAAATGTGCTGTTTTAAGTTGGAAAGAAAGACTTGAACTTCAGACAATTGATTAGACCCCCTCCACCTTTTATGGACATTTGACATAATTATTATCGAAATAATTTCACTTAATTTTTGTTATCCATATTTAATTTTTAAAAGTAAATAAATAGTAAATAAATTCAAAAGTAAATAAATTCAAAAGCAAACTAAACGGTGTTTGATGCAAGGATAAATACTAGTTGCAACTGCACATGCGCAGAACTGTCCGCACTGAAGCCAGGGCAGACGAAAGTTTGCTTCGACTTCTATAATTTCTAAATGCTAATTAAACAAAACAAAACTAATTGAATTACAATTTAGGTAGTAGGCCTAATATTACCTATAAGAATTAAACAGAATATTATCATTATTCTACACAAATCTATTTAACGAATTACGTTGCCTGCATGGAATGACGTTAGTCTCGATCATTGATGCATGCACTATGGTCTGCAGACGAATTATTTTTCATACTCACACAGCCTCGTTTGTGTTCATAAAATAATCGCAAATGTCTATATAAATATAAAGTAAAGTTGTTTAATTTACCCAAAAAAATCGGTTAGCTTCCTCTTGTGACCCGATCCTGTGGTTTTTAAAGCCTTTATTTTATCACTCAGCCTCGGCATTTTGAATGTTCAGAAGCAGACGTGCTTGGTAGTCTTGGATTTCAAGTATGAAGTAGATACTTCGCGTAGCGGTATTTAAATGCGATTCCCATTGGTCATAAATACGGGTATCGACATGTTGTTTTCATAATAGTTAACAAGACATGTGGTCAGTCTTATTTGTCATGGTTGACGGGAATTACTGACTGTTTTAACAGTTTTATTAGGACAGAAATTATACTGCTGGCACATTTATGAACATGCAGGAAAGACGTTATGCAATTCTTGACATTTCTGGGAGGGGCGTTAAGAAATACAGAGGGGCGTTCAAAAATACGGAGGGGCGTTCAGAAATAAGGGAGGGGCGGGGCGCCCCTCCAGAATAGTCTAGCTGGAACACTGTATATATAGGGGAATTTGGCGTTATTCTTCTGAGATTTTTCTTTTAGCTCTTTCCGGGTTATTCTTTCACTGCAGGTTTTTATTTCCCCATAAGAAAACATGGAATAGGTTTTTTCTTGTGGGAATTATGGGATATACTCATGATCAATATAGCGGGTAAAATTTGAATTTTTAACAATCTGTTGACGTGCTCGCCAAAATAACACTTCCGTGTATGACATTAAAGGTACCCTACTTTCAATTAGAAATTAAATGGGGGTTTAACTTCTTACTAGCGCTGTTCTGTCCTACAGTGTGGGGGAGATAGGGTTTAACGCCCAATCGACTAAGGTTGCAGCGATAACCTGGGGATGGCGATATATCGCGATAATTAGGTCAGACGATAAAATTATTGTCTGAAATCTCAAATATCGCCATATCGCGATATACACGATAATTTTAAAAATATCGCGATATTGAAATTTTAAGTGATAATTCACATAAAATCCGCTCGAAATACTCGAAAATGGAGAAGAAATCAAACTTCAACAAGTGCTGATATATACCATGAACGAGATCTTTTCCATTTTGCACAACAGACGTCAGTTTTTAACGCAAGGGGTCGACTGACAGTAGTTCACCTCATGTTTCAAGTAGGGGTATATTTCACTAAATAATAGTTTTGTATTAATCATAATTTTCCATGTGTAGGCAACAGCATCCACAATATGACAGATTAGGAATGATGCATGTGACAATATACGTCGCCATAGTAACGCAAGTCCGTTGAAAATTACACTAATAACGTACATAGAAAACCCACCTGGATAATATTTCCTTTATTCTTTGAATAACTGAGGCATCCCAGATCGAAAATGTCCATGTTCCCGGTTATAGTTCGACACCACAGACGCTAACAACTAAAAAGAACACATCTTCTGCGGTGTGGTGGGAATATTTTAGTTTGAAAAACACAAATGACAAGGACGTGGTTTGGCATCAGTTGCAAACTAAGCTAGCTGATTGCGGTCACGAATCTGCAGCATGAATATTCTTACTCCAGGATATACTTCTATCAATGCAACTCGCATATATTGCGAAATATCAAACAGATATACTTGATGCACCCGTTACACCACACTTGGGTCAATTTTACATCAGTAATCATCATGATAATGAATTTTTGAACCACGATAATTCTAATTATCGCAATAATTTACTCCAGACGATAATCCATGATATCGCGATAATTTTTTTTGACAATATCGTGATATATCGCGATACTTTTTTTCAGTATCATTGCAACCTTACAATCGACACAAACCAGGTCATTTCGGGACTAACATGTCGTTCAATTTTATTTCAATAATTCTCTTGCGCGTATGGTCGGAGGAATTTGTAGAAAAACCCACCAGGTTTGACAGGCGATCCCAAGTCCTGTCATGTACATCTGGGGAATCGAAACAATCCAGTTGCAACAAGGGGAAATAAACAACACAAATTATATGCTTTATTTCATATTCATATTGAAGGTTATACTATTTCGTGCATTTTTGACTTCCAGGGGTTGGTCAAGTTTCACTTGAAGTCGGTCGTCGAGTGAGGTGTTCTGCGGCGAGTCGTCGAATATGCATCTTTGTGGTTGGTTGTTTATTTAGGCCGACAAGTCGACTATTTTGGCCGATAACGGTTGGTCGGCTAGTTTCTTTTCTTCCCCATACAAATAATTAGAAACATCGGATCTGTATATTTGAGGTTCATCAGTAAATACGAATGGCTTCACTTTTATGACCTATAAAAAATGGACATAAAAAAATTTACATGTATATTATACGAGTATTTGAATATTCTATTACATATACTTTCAAAATAAGAATAAAGCTATTAATAGGGGGAGGAGGGGCGCTGCGAAGAGTACGATTTCGATACTACGATCTCCTGAATTCGAGCCCGGGTCCACCAGCACGATAGGCAACAATCTAACTTATGATTGAAGTCACCAACAGCCCCTGAGTAAACCCGACTGGATTATCTTTCATATGATATGATACAGGTTGTGCTCACATAAATTAATGTTTGTATTACTAGTCAATATTTTATATACATGTATATAAATAAATTAAAAATAATTTACCTGTTTGTTCACATATCTGCTGCTTGTCTACTCCTACTTGCCAACTTGGTAAAGTCTCGTGAACAGTGTCCACGCCAGCCAAACTAATGAAAAGGTCGACCGTGATTTGCACGTGCAACTTTGAACCAATCAACAACTTGTTTCTTGATCTATATTTAACATCAGTCACTGCAGACGATATGACACAGGGAATATTCTATTTAGATTTATTATTGGTGTTATTATTGCCCTTCTACTCTTAACAAAATGTTTATTACATTTCATAAACAAAACAAACAAGCCAACAGTGAGGCTAATGTCCCCCGCCGAAATCCCAAAATAAATAGATGACACATATAAATTAATCGCACATTTATTTTTTTCAAACGTATCAAGCAATCAAACTGCATACGAAGTGTCATCCAAAAGTGTTTTATAAAGAATAATGCTAAAACCGATGAGAAAAATGAAAATGTACCCTAGTTAGGGGGACCCTAAAGGCAGACAAAAGGGCCCCCTTGCTTGACAAAAGGGCCCCTCTGGCCAAGGGAAAGGGCCCTCGTGTCTGACTCAATCGTTTCTATACACTGTTACTGTCAAATCCATTACTGAATGAGAATGCAGTCATTGTATTGGCATAAAAATCATCAATCAAGATGAACCTAAGTTATCTTGTCCCAAAGTATCAACCAATCAAATTGCTTATCTCTGCTTACCCTAAGCAGAAAATGCTCATCTTTGAACTCCATCAAGGCATTGACATAATAAGCATATACACCATGTTTGGACATTTTAACTCAATTAGAAGGAGAGTTATTGTGTTCCAAAGTCTGGACCAATCAAATTACGTATCGCTCTGCTTACCCTGAGCAGAAAATGCTCATTATCGAACTTAGTCAAGGTATTACTGTAATGAAACTATACACCAAGTTTCATCACTCTCACTTAATTAGAACTAAAGTTATCGTGTCCCAAAGCATCAAACAATCAAATTGCTTATCTCTGCTCACCCTAAGCGGAAAATTTTCATCTTCGAACTCCATCAAGGCATTGACCTAATAAGCATATACACAAAGTTTGAACATTTTAACTATACACCAAGTTTCATCACTCTCACTTAATTAGAACTAAATCGTGTCCCAAAACATCAACCAATCAAATTGCTTTATCTCTGTTTACCCTAAGCGGAAAATGCTCATCTTCGAACTCCATCAAGGCATTGACCTAATAAGCATATACACCAAGTTTGAAAATTTTAACTCAATTAGAAGGAGAGTTATCGTGTTCCAAAGTCTCGACAAATCAAATTTGTGTATCACTCTGCTTACCCTGAGCACAAAATGCTCATTATCGAACTCAGTCAAGGTATTACTGTACACCAAGTTTCATCAGTCTCACTTAATTAAAACTAAAGTTATCGTGTCCAAAAGCATCAACCAATCAAATTGCTTATCTCTGCTTACCCTAAGCGGAAAATGCTCATCTTCGAACTCCATCAAGGCATTGACCTAATAAGCATATACACCAAGTTTGAACATTTTAACTCAATTAGAAGGAGAGTTATTGTGTCCCAAAAAGTGTGACGGACAGACGAACCCATTTTAATATTTAAGCAAGATAAAGTCCTCGACTTCGGTTATGCTGGGGAAGAAAGACTTCAGAAAAAAAACCTCAAAAGAAAAACCCTCAAAAGAAAAACCTTGGCCTAAGTTTTTCTTTTTCTCAGGTTGTTTTCTTCAGTCTTTCTTTCCCCAGAATAACCTCAGTCTCGTGCTTTATCCTACACAGAGCTAATCCTACTATTCACTGCTGTAAAGAGCGAACATTTTTGTTATAAATTATGATTGGTCAACAGTCTCATTAACAACCGGTAGCTGGAAGCATTACAAAGGCTTTACCTTTAAAACAAAGTGCCGAATTGGACCAAATATGTTTACATAACGTTATGTCATGGCTCGCGATTTTATTATGCCCAATTAACTAGTGAATAGCAGAATATTACAGTAAAACTAATTACGTGACAATTTGTTGACATTGTGGTGTGGAATGAAAGAAAAGGGTTTGAATATACACTTAAATGTAGGACGGTTGTTGTTAGAGTTTAACGTCCATTTCCACAGAGGTTGATAAGGCAGACAAATTGTCTAAATGTCATTTTTATACGCCCACATTTTCAGTGGACATGTATGATGGTTTTAAATGGCAGTTTTATATATTTTAACCACTACACTTATGCTGTTTATGTATCCAGTTACCTAGTAATTGTGATCCCATCAGAAATTCGTTGGAAGATTGGTTTGAGGATGCCTACTGTAAATATTTGTGGATTTTCAACTTGTGTATAGGCACCTTAGTATCATCATATTTTCATGTGATAGATCACCTTTCTAGAAAATGAAGAACTTACATGTTACCAACGACAGGGCAACCATTACAACTTAGTGATGTCATCAACATATGACATCATTATTCAAATTTGTTTCCTGTTTCTGTTGAACTGTTCCTTTGAAAAAGTTAAAATTTATTTGACGAAACTAGTCAGGATAGTGGACATGTATGATGGTTTTAAATGGCAGTTTTATATATTTTAACCACTACACTTATGCTGTTTATGTATCCAGTTACCTAGTAATTGTGATCCCATCAGAAATTCGTTGGAAGATTGGTTTGAGGATGCCTACTGTAAATATTTGTGGATTTTCAACTTGTGTATAGGCACCTTAGTATCATCATATTTTCATGTGATAGATCACCTTTCTAGAAAATGAAGAACTTACATGTTACCAACGACAGGGCAACCATTACAACTTAGTGATGTCATCAACATATGACATCATTATTCAAATTTGTTTCCTGTTTCTGTTGAACTGTTCCTTTGAAAAAGTTAAAATTTATTTGACGAAACTAGTCAGGATAGTGGACATGTATGATGGTTTTAAATGGCAGTTTTATATATTTTAACCACTACACTTATGCTGTTTATGTATCCAGTTACCTAGTAATTGTGATCCCATCAGAAATTCGTTGGAAGATTGGTTTGAGGATGCCTACTGTAAATATTTGTGGATTTTCAACTTGTGTATAGGCACCTTAGTATCATCATATTTTCATGTGATAGATCACCTTTCTAGAAAATGAAGAACTTACATGTTACCAACGACAGGGCAACCATTACAACTTAGTGATGTCATCAACATATGACATCATTATTCAAATTTGTTTCCTGTTTCTGTTGAACTGTTCCTTTGAAAAAGTTAAAATTTATTTGACGAAACTAGTCAGGATAGTGGACATGTATGATGGTTTTAAATGGCAGTTTTATATATTTTAACCACTACACTTATGCTGTTTATGTATCCAGTTACCTAGTAATTGTGATCCCATCAGAAATTCGTTGGAAGATTGGTTTGAGGATGCCTACTGTAAATATTTGTGGATTTTCAACTTGTGTATAGGCACCTTAGTATCATCATATTTTCATGTGATAGATCACCTTTCTAGAAAATGAAGAACTTACATGTTACCAACGACAGGGCAACCATTACAACTTAGTGATGTCATCAACATATGACATCATTATTCAAATTTGTTTCCTGTTTCTGTTGAACTGTTCCTTTGAAAAAGTTAAAATTTATTTGACGAAACTAGTCAGGATAGTGGACATGTATGATGGTTTTAAATGGCAGTTTTATATATTTTAACCACTACACTTATGCTGTTTATGTATCCAGTTACCTAGTAATTGTGATCCCATCAGAAATTCGTTGGAAGATTGGTTTGAGGATGCCTACTGTAAATATTTGTGGATTTTCAACTTGTGTATAGGCACCTTAGTATCATCATATTTTCATGTGATAGATCACCTTTCTAGAAAATGAAGAACTTACATGTTACCAACGACAGGGCAACCATTACAACTTAGTGATGTCATCAACATATGACATCATTATTCAAATTTGTTTCCTGTTTCTGTTGAACTGTTCCTTTGAAAAAGTTAAAATTTATTTGACGAAACTAGTCAGGATAGTGGACATGTATGATGGTTTTAAATGGCAGTTTTATATATTTTAACCACTACACTTATGCTGTTTATGTATCCAGTTACCTAGTAATTGTGATCCCATCAGAAATTCGTTGGAAGATTGGTTTGAGGATGCCTACTGTAAATATTTGTGGATTTTCAACTTGTGTATAGGCACCTTAGTATCATCATATTTTCATGTGATAGATCACCTTTCTAGAAAATGAAGAACTTACATGTTACCAACGACAGGGCAACCATTACAACTTAGTGATGTCATCAACATATGACATCATTATTCAAATTTGTTTCCTGTTTCTGTTGAACTGTTCCTTTGAAAAAGTTAAAATTTATTTGACGAAACTAGTCAGGATAGTGGACATGTATGATGGTTTTAAATGGCAGTTTTATATATTTTAACCACTACACTTATGCTGTTTATGTATCCAGTTACCTAGTAATTGTGATCCCATCAGAAATTCGTTGGAAGATTGGTTTGAGGATGCCTACTGTAAATATTTGTGGATTTTCACATTTTCATGTGGACGTATTATGTCGTCGCCCCTGTCCGTCCGGACGTCCGTCCGTCCACAATTTGTTTGTGGACTCTCTACAGGTCACAATTCTTATCCGATTTTGACGAAACTTGAAATATAGGTTTATCCCCATAAGATCTCGGTTCCTTTCGATATTGGCATGTATCGGATAAGAACTTCATGGATTATGGCCCCTGATTGTACGAAATATCATGTTTTTAGCTTGTGGACCCTATAGAGGTCACAATTTTGAACCGATTGTGATGAAACTTGACATGCATGTTTATAACCCTCAAATCTTGGTTCCTTTCGATATTTGCGCCCATCGGATCGTAACTTCCTGAATTATGGCCCCTATGATTGTCCGAAAAATCGCCCTTTTTAGTTTGTGGTCCCTCTGGAGGTCAAAATTATTATCCGATTTAAAAAACCGTTTGATTATATCACCGTTACGGGGTAATGAGGGTTGAGTTCAAATTTCGTGAAAATCGGACCAAAATTGACAAACAAAATGGCCGCCGTTTGTACGCGAATAGTGTGAAAATATGTTATATCAAGGTTGTGGACCCTATCGAGGTCACAATTTTGAACCGATTTTGATGAAACTTGACATGTATGTTTATAACCCAAAGATCTTGGTTCCTTTCGATATTTGCAACAATCAGATCGTAATTTCCAGAATTATGGCCCCTGATTTTCTGAAAAATTGCCCTTTTTAGCTTGTGGTCCCTCTGGAGGTCAAAATTATTATCCGATTTAAAAAAACGTTTGATTATATCACCGTTACATGGTAATGAAGGCTGAGTTCAAATTTCGTGAAAATCGGACCAAAATTGACAGACAAAATGGCCGCCGTTTGTACGCGATTAGTGTGAAAGTATGTTATGTCAAGGTTGTGGACCCTATAGAGGTCACAATTTTGAACCGATTTTGATGAAACATGACATGCATGTTTATAACCCAAAGATCTTGGTTCTTTTTGATATTTGCGCCCATTGGATCGTAACTTCCTGAATTATGGCCCCTGATTGTACGAAAAATGACCTTTTTTTTTAGCTTGTGGTCCCTCTGGGGTCAGAATTATTATCCCATTTAAAAAAACGTTTGATTATATCACCGTTACATCGTAATGAAGGTTGAGGTCGAATTTCGTGAAAATCGAACCAAAATTGACGGAGAAAATGACTGCCGTTTGTACGCGAATAGTGTGAAAATATGTTATATCAAGGTTGTGGACCCTATAGAGGTCACAATTTTGAACCGATTTTGATGAAACTTGACATGCATGTTTATAACCCGAAGATCTTGGTTCCTTTCGATATTTGCGCTCATTGATTCGTAACGTCCTGAATTATGGACCCTGATTGTACGAAAAATCACCCTTTTTAGCTTGTGGTCCCACTGGAGGTCAAAATTATTATCCGATTTATAAAACCGTTTGATTATATCACCGTTACATGGTAATGAAGATTGAGGTAAAATTTCGTGAAAATCAGACCAAAATTGACAGACAAAATGGCCGCCGTTTGTATGCGATTAGTGTGAAAGTATGTTATGTCAAGGTTGTGGACCCTATAGAGGTCACAATTTTGAACCGATTTTGATGAAACATGACATGCATGTTTATAACCCAAAGATCTTGGTTCTTTTTGATATTTGCGCCCATTGGATCATAACTTCCTGAATTATGGCCCCTGATTGTACGAAAAATGACCTTTTTTTTAGCTTGTGGTCCCTCTGGGGTCAGAATTATTATCCCATTTAAAAAACGTTTGATTATATCACCGTTACATCGTAATGAAGGTTGAGGTCGAATTTCGTGAAAATCGGACTAAAATTGACAGCTGTTCTTGTCAGGCCATCCATCCTTCATCACGAACAAGGGGAAACCACGCTAGAAAATCTAGATGAACTTTGTCACCCAATGCAGGGATCAAACACCAAACCTCAAGGCAACCAAGCCAGCATCTTACCCACTTAGCAACATGATCCCCAGTCGAATTTGAAGCCTACTGAAATGAACCTTTATAACCCAAATATCTTAATTCATTTCAATATTTGCACATATCAAATTCTAACTTAATGATGTAGGAAAAATCACTTTCGGTATTGCTTGTTCTCTATCCATCTCTCGAAAATGTGGGCGTATCCTGCCTGGCAGTGCCAGCCTATCTTTAATATCTGTGAGGAAACTGGAGTACCTGAGATAAAATAATGCGGTTGACAAAGTGCCTCTTTCTCCAAGCCACATACTCACACCAGGGATCAAAACCACAACCGCAGGCCAGCTTGGGCTCAAAGTTTGACACTGTTAGGCCACTCACTTTCCCCCAGGACGAAAAGTTGCATGTTTACTTGTATCTTAAGTTTGTGCACATCTCAAGTTTTACATAGCGAACCGTATCTCTGGTTTTAGAAAAAGACCGTTTGACAGTTTCTGTCTCAAACCGATTCACATTTTGAAAAATCAGTAGTCGTTTCATCCAATTCATATTTATACAATTACATATAATGTTTGACTTTTACTGTCTGTTAAACACACCTCAGAATTGATACCTATTAATATAGACTGGTGGCCAGTCTTCTCCACACACCAAAAATTGGCCAGTCCTCTCACAAAAAAATCGTAATCCCTAGAGACTGGGCAAATAGAGCTTCATTCTCATCTAGTAGGTAAATCTGCATTATGTAGGTCGTGTGACGTCGTGCACGGGATTACTGCATTTGCACTGGCAAACTGGTGTAGGTGCGAGATGTTTGTTGTGGATAACAGTTATTGTTATTTAGTGATACTTTAACGATCTAAGAATTTTGTTGACGGACAATATGATAATATCTGTCGAATGAACGGATACAACGTATGGGATGAGGTGAATGAACATAAATAATTACACACGACATCATTATAACAACTTAACGAAGCCAGTTCATGCGTATCGGGATGAAGCCGAATGGCGAAACAAAAACGTGACATCAGCCCGCAGACGGTTTCAGCATGACTGCTTTGCACTCCATTAGAGACGCATGATTCATGAATGTAAATATCGAACTTAATTTATCTTAGACATCACATTTACAAATTCGTGTCACGTGACTCGGGGCTTGCTTGACAACTGTCATTCATTCCAAATAAGGAACAACGTAAAACAGGACAAGAAACGCCCATTTTATTGTGAAGCTCGCAAATTGTCCAGTCTCTGGTGCTGGTTACAGGTTTACTCAAATTTTTTTTTTTATACAAATGGAAACGAAAGTGTTGGTTTACTAAAAATTACTACTTTTATATAAATCGAAATGTAAAATAAATAGAAGAGACTGGGCCAGTCTACTATTAATACTGTACAGAAGCTATGTCTTTTAAAGGGACAATAACACTCTTGCTGGCTTGGCAGCTCCAGAAAATAAATAATAGCCTTATTCTAAGTACTAGATGTTTAAGTGTCCTACCTGTTGTGTAAATTATCCATTACCACCTATTTTACTTGTCCAGAGGGTTTGAAAATATTTTAAATCAAAGTCACATTTGAAAAGTTTTACGTTAGACTTTTCAAATCAATTAGTTGAATTTTTCCAATTTTTTAAATTAGGTGTGTTACGATGAAATTTATATCATCAATTAATTGGAATATTGTAAAATAATACAATTTGTTGACCAGAATGAAGATTGGGACATATTATTCAGTTACAAGAAGAGTGTTGTTGGGGCTTTAAGAATAAGAATCTATCCAGAAATTCATTTTTACAGTGGCACAAACTCAATGTCGCATGGAATTCTTCGCATACCATATTAGACAGCCAGACCTATTTTCATTGTCCCCTGCTGTCTTTGAAAGGCGGGTGCCTAGTAGTTTGGATGCAGCTATGGCGCGCCAGGCAGGGTAAGCTTACTCTTCCGGACACTTGTTACCACTGTTTGTTATGTATTTCGTACACGATGAACAGTCCATTTGCTGATTACACTATTTTGCCTATAACATTTTTTTAGGACTTCGAATTTTGTCTAATGGTTTGGATTGTTCGTACTTGGTTTTATTTTATTTTATTAGAATCATGAAAGACAACTTTCAGTTTTATTTTGAAAATTGCAATAGCTGATGGACAGTATGATCCCTGTTCAAAATGTGTGAAAAACCTTACCCAATAACCTCTGTATTTAGCTGATATAATTACTTGACTTGTTCTCATTTTTCTATATAATGTCTTCTGTTTCCAACCTTTCCATATTTTCTGTACTAATATAGCTAAATCTTCCATTTTATCTCTTCTCCTTTCTTCCATATCAAATAACTAAGTAGAAATACATATTAAACAATATTAATGCTCACTGACAGGTAAATAACACTAAGGAAAGATATATCATAGATAGACATATTAAAAATATCCAAATTTTGAATAATTTCACAAAAAAGTACGTCCAATTAACCAGCGCATAGCAGGATATTGCAGAAAAATGGCTACAATGTAAACAGTACTGCTTGGAGACAAACAATAATTTCGCTGTTTTTAATACCTTAAATCAATGTCCAAAGTTTTAGGGAATACCCCAGATTAAACGAAGAGCTTTCATGTTGCTATGCTTTCATGTTGACCCATGAATAGAAATGAGTTCGACACCCCTGCTTTACAGTGTAACATAGGTAAGAGATCAAAACCAAAATTAGGTAACGTGTGTTGACATCTCTAGCTACTGCATGCATCTTCCACAGAACTATAGAAGTTGTACAGGGCCCCGTTTCACAAAAACTTAAATCTCCTTAATCTATGAACAACTTTTCACACACTGGTATACTATATATTATAGTTCAACAATCTGAGATAGGGTTCCACTAACAATTCAAGTTACGTATATTAATAAAAATTTGAAAAATAAAACAACCCTTGACACTTTAGAATTCTGGAGTAGAAATTTAGTATTTACACAAGATTTCCTTAGTTTAAGTCCAGCAAAAAACTTATTTTCGGGGGTTTGACTATAAAAACAAGCCAACAGTGAGGCTGATGTTTCCCCTGCCGAAATCTAAAAATAAATAGATGACACTTGTTAATTAATAGCTCATTTATTTTTTTTCAAAAGTATCAAGCAATCAAAATATACTGTAAGTTTCTGTTAGAAATGTTGCACTCTTAGCGAATGTGACTGTTTTGTGTTACAGTGGCTGGAAGTCCACTGCCTTTATTTAGACATTAAGATCCAAGTCCAAGTTTTGGACCTATTGATTTGTCCGGTGTGTGTTGTCTGCTGACTTCGTTTCTATGTACTGTTTTTGCGCCACCATCATTGTTGTTTGACAACTGAACTTTAAGTTTAATCACATTTTGTTGATTTATGCTGTAACCTCTATTTGTTTCTTCTGATTAAAGTTTTATTTACGAAACACCAAGACTTTTTCAACAGGTTATGGGCCTAGCAAGCAAAACAAACTGAGGTGAAATTAACAAAATTGAACTGATTGAATAAACTTAGAACATGGCTGCTGAATTAAAACCTGTCGGGATAGTTCCACTGAATGGCAAAAATTATCCAACGTGGAAAATACAATGTCGTATGGCATTAATGCGAGATCGAAACTGGAACCTAGTGAATGGTGATGAAGTTGAACCAAGTCAATCTGATCAACAAAAGTACATCAATTTTATCGCCAAAAGAGATAGGGCATTGTCAACGATTGTATTATCTGTGGATCCATGCCTGTTATATCTACTCAGGGAACCAGAAGATCCAGTTACTGTCTGGAAGAAGCTTGCTGATCAGTTTCAAAAGAAAACTTGGGCCAATAAATTGTCATTAAGACGCAAGTTGTACTCCTTACGATTGAAAGATGGTGATTCAGTACAGGAACATGTTAAGGCGATGATTGAAATATTTGATGGCTTAGCAGCGGTTGGTGATCCTGTGAAAGAGGAAGATAGAGTTGTACATCTCCTCGCTAGTCTACCAGACTCGTATGATATGCTTGTAACAGCTCTAGAGGCTAATGCTGATGTACCAAAAATGGACATTGTGACAGAGCGTTTATTACACGAAGAAAGCAAGCTGAAGGATCGTGCTGCAAATGGGAAAGAAGCTGATACAAAGGCTTTGGCAGGCAAACATCGAAGTAAAGGTCGGGGTCCGAGATGTCATCATTGCGGTCGTTTTGGTCATATAAGACGAAACTGTAAAGACCTGATAAGCAAGAATGACACACCTTCCTACCACAAAGAAAGTCCACAAAAGCACAAAGCAAATAAAGCTCGAGTGAAACAAAGAGACAATAGTAGTTCTGATGGTAGTAGTGGGGGTGCTGCAGGATTAGTAGCTAGTCACGCGTTATCTGCAATCTCCATAGATGAGAAGGATAGCTGGATCGTGGATTCTGGTGCAACCTGCCACATGAGTAATGACAGGAACCTTTTTGTTAAATTTTGTACCTTGAAAGAGCCGATAGAGATCGCGTTGGGAGATGGATACACAGTAGAATCAACTGGACAAGGAACGGTCAAGTTAATGGTCACAACTGAAAATGACAAGCAGCAGAAAGTCAAGCTTCGTGATGTACTTTATGTCCCAAAGTTGGCGTATAATTTACTGAGTGTATCTAAAGCAACAAAATCAGGAAATGCATTTGAATTTAACGACGCCGGATGTCAAATTAGAGATGTAAACCGGAAGTTAATTGCTATTGCAAGACGAATAGAAAGTTTATACTATTTGAATTGTTGCGAGATTCGTCAGAAGATAAATGCTGCGATCGAGAAACCAACACAAGAGACCAAAGAAGATATTTGGCATAGACGTTACGGTCATCTTGGTACACAAAACCTGAAAAAGTTGGCTAAAGAAAACCTGGTACATGGATTCGATTTTAATCCATCAGAAGACACAAGTTTTTGTACGTCCTGTGTTGAAGGTAAATTGCATCGTTGTAAATTTCCAGACGATGGAGGGAAACGATCTGATCAGCCACTTGGTTTGATACATAGTGACGTCTGTGGTAAAATGGGAACTAAGTCCCTGGGTGGAGGTGAATATTTCCTCACTTTGATTGATGATAAAACGAGATATGTATGGGTGTATATTCTCAAACATAAAGATGAAGTATTCCAGAAATTTGTAGAATGGAAGGTTTTGGTAGAAAAATCTACTGGTAGAGAATTGAAATGCCTACGCTCAGATAATGGAGGAGAATACATATCTACTGAATTTCAACAATACATGAAGAATGAAGGTATACGACAAGAGTTTACTATACCAAAGACGCCACAACAAAATGGTGTAGCTGAGAGAATGAATAGAACTCTAGTAGAATTAACGAGGTCAATGTTAGTTGACGCAAGGCTACCACATAAATTTTGGGCTGAAGCACTGTCAACAGCTGTTTATCTTAGAAACAGAAGTCCAACAAAAGCTGTAAAGGATATGACACCTTATGAAGCCTGGTTTGATGAGAAACCTGATGTCAATCATTTACGTATATTTGGAAGTACAGCATATTCACATGTGCCCAAAGATGAAAGGAAGAAATTGGACTCAAAAGCTCGAAAATGTATATTCCTTGGTTACGGAGCAGCAACCAAAGGTTACAGGCTGTATAACCCTGAACGTCAAAGAGTTTTTCACAGCCGTGATGTTAAATTTAATGAAACGAATATACATGGTTTGATAGAAACTGAAGAAACCAGTACAAAACATGAGGCTACAGGAAATAGTCAAAGCCTCATTGAGTTTGATACTACAATTAATTTAGATCAAACTGAAGACGAAATAATAGAAGAAGACGTACCGGTAGTAAATCAACAACCAAGAAGATCAACCAGAGAGAACAAACAGCCCCAGTTATATGGTGAATGGGTAACTCTGGCTAAATCAGAGTTGATAGAGCCTAAAACATTAACTGAAGCATTATCACTTCCACATAAAGCCAAATGGGAAGAAGCAATGGAAAAGGAGTTAAAATCCCTGCATGATAATCATGTCTGGAATCTGGTTCAACTACCAAAAGACAGAAAAGCTATAGGTAGTAAATGGGTTTATAAAATTAAAACCGACGCAGATGGTTCAATAGAACGTTACAAGGCTCGATTGGTAGCACAAGGCTATTCTCAGAAATTTGGTCTGGACTACGATGAAACATTCTGTCCTGTGGTAAGATTTGAATCTATTAGAACTGTAATAGCGCTGGCTGCCCAATATGGACAGCAATTACAACAAATGGATGTTACAACTGCTTTCTTAAATGGTGAACTGCAGGAGGAGGTTTATATGAAACAGCCTATAGGTTTTGCTGTTGAAGGGAAAGAACATCTAGTTTGTAAATTAAATAGAAGTATTTATGGCTTAAAACAATCTTCAAGATGCTGGAATACAGTATTAGATGATAAGTTAAAGAAAATGGGATTTACTCAAACTACTGGAGATCCGTGTATTTATACAGCCACAATTGGTGAAATGTTTATAATAGCAGTATATGTTGATGATATACTTTTAGCTTGTAAAAATGTCACCAGAATTCAAGAAATCAAGAAGCTATTTGGTCGTGAATTCGAAGTGAAAGATATGGGAGAATTGCATCATTTCCTTGGTGTAAAAATTATTCAGAATTCAGAAAAATGTCAAGTCTGGATTGGTCAACCAACATATATAGCCAATATTATAGAGAAATTTGGAATGGAGAATTCGAAACCAATTAGAACACCAGTTGATGTTAGTATAAAATTGCGAAAAGCTGAAAAAGAAGATGAGATGGCAGACCCTTCTCAATATCAGTCTGCAGTAGGTAGTTTACTTTACTTATCTACCAAAACAAGACCCGATATTGCTTATATCGTGAGCAATGTAGCTAAATTTTGTTCTGAACCTACCACACAACACTGGGCTGCAGTAAAACGTATATTAAGATATCTAAATGGTACAAGAGAATTAGGTCTGTTGTATAGCAAGACTGAAACAAACCAAATGGAAGGATATTCTGATGCTGATTGGGCTGGAGATTTAGATGACAGAAAATCTACATCTGGCTACACATTTCAAATGAGTGGAGCAACAATTAGTTGGAGAAGTAAGAAGCAAACTTGTGTTGCGTTATCAACAGCAGAAGCTGAATATATGGCTTTATCGAGCACTGCACAAGAAGCCGTTTGGATAAGACAACTATTAACAGAGTTGAGACACGAGCCTGTAAAAGCAACTCTGATACACGAAGATAATCAATCAACCATTTGTATGTCCAAGAACCCCCAATTTCATGGAAGATCGAAACACATCGACATAAAGTACCATTTTGTTCGTGAGCAAGTATCCAATGGAATTATTGAATTGAAATACTGTAAATCTGAAGACATGATTGCAGATATGTTTACTAAAGGACTGAATTTTATTCAATTTTGTAAACTTCGAAATATGGCCGGAATTTTGCCTGTGAATTGACAATTCGCTTGCGATTGAGGAGGAGTGTTAGAAATGTTGCACTCTTAGCGAATGTGACTGTTTTGTGTTACAGTGGCTGGAAGTCCACTGCCTTTATTTAGACATTAAGATCCAAGTCCAAGTTTTGGACCTATTGATTTGTCCGGTGTGTGTTGTCTGCTGACTTCGTTTCTATGTACTGTTTTTGCGCCACCATCATTGTTGTTTGACAACTGAACTTTAAGTTTAATCACATTTTGTTGATTTATGCTGTAACCTCTATTTGTTTCTTCTGATTAAAGTTTTATTTACGAAACACCAAGACTTTTTCAACAGTTTCATCACTCTTTATCAGATAGAATCAAGGTTATCTTGTCCCAAAGCATCGACCAATGAAATTGCTTAGCTTGAGCTTGAAATGTTAATCATTGACTCAGGCAACACATTCACCTGATGAACATCTACTTCAGTTTTAAAAATTCTACCTTAATCAAAGGCAGAGTTGTAATGTTCCAAAGTGATCAGTCAAATTACTTAATTGCTCCTAAGCCTAAGCAGAAAAAATTCTCACCATCAAACTTAGTCACTTCTTTATAACCAAAGTTATCGTGCTGCAAAGCATCAACCAATCAGATTGCTTATCTCTGCTTACCCAAGGCAAATGTTCATCTCTGAACTCCATCATCAAGACAATGCTCATCTTTGAACGCTACCAAGGTATTGACCTAATGACTGCCTACACCAAGTTTTAACATTCTACCTCAATTACTCTGACTTAATTAGAACTAAAGTTATAGTGTCCCAAATCATCAACCAATCAAATTGCTTATCCCTGCTACCCAAGGCAAATGTTCATCTTTGAACTCCATCATCAAGGTATGAACACCTACACCAAGTTTGAACATTCTACCTCAATTAGAAAGAGAGATATTGTGTCCTTATAAAGTGTGACGGACAGACAGACAGATGGACAAATCCATTTTAATAGTCCCCCACTTTCTTCGAAAAATAGGCCTACAATGGTTTAAAGTTGCCAATTTCTTGCCATTAGAAGGCCTACAGGCCTATAATACCAGACATGCCAAATGAAAAGTATTTACTCAAGGATTTGAGGTTATGATGATTTGTAAAAGATAAATCAGTAATCTTAAATGAGTTTACTGAAAAATGTAATAGTCTATTGGAAATTAAATTTTAATATGATAAGTTTATTATTATTTCTTAATGAAGGCTTACGTTAAAAACACAACATAAATTGGAGAAGTTTTAGGAACCAAAGATTTTTATTTTACAAAAAAATCATTATAATTGTGTAAGATAGATAAGCATTATCCAATAAGTAGTGTGGCACTTTGGTAATTTCAAAATAGTTTTAAAAATGTATGGGATGACATTACAATTCTAGGCATCGGAATTTGGTGGATTTGTTTCAAGGCCATTAGATGCTTTTAAAATTCCACAACAATTTACAGTCTAGATTAGTTGTTTGATAACAGATATCATATGTTTGTGACTATTCTCAATAGTTTCTGTTATCCCAAACAACAACAAAATTCAAGCGATTATATATAGTTTATTGATACACATTATTTACATTGAAGTAAATCAAATGCCAAGGTCACATTCAAATGCCAAGTTCAAGGCCAACTCACTGATACATTTCGAAACCAAATAATAGGAAATAAACTCATTTAATTCACCTTGCCACAACTGTCTGATCATGTGAAAACATTGCTACAAGGTATGCAACTCTTCCCATTGATATTGTACACTCAGTTCAACCTGTCAACAGTTACAAGCGATCTTCGAGAATGCATAAAATTTTAAATTTCATTTTGATTTCAGATAAAATCTATTAGAGTGATTTTACCTTAAGTTTTTGTGAAACAAGGCCCTGTTTTGTTTTCATGAAATTTAATAGTGTTATTCATTTTGTATTTGGTGCAGTATTTAAAGTGCACATAAAATGGTCCTGAAAATTTTCCTGTGTGAGCAGTCCATGGTTATTTTATCCACTTCACGGCACATTCACATCAATCCCACTAAAATTAATTCAGCTATCTTCACTCAAAGTCGCAAAAATAGACCTCTGATTAAAACGACATACCAATTATCGAAAACACTCTTAATCCCCTCAGACGCCAGTGACGTCACAGTGACCGAATGCATATTCGGAATGCTTATTCCATAGTTACCTATATACACCCGGCGTGTATTCATTAACGCCTGACTGATTCCTTAATCCCCCTAATTAAACAAACCAATTGAATACGAAATAATTTGTTTTATAATTCATATTAATTCAAGATCCAATTTAGAATTTTTTTCATAATGTACGGTCGTTCTGTTTTTCTCACGGCAGCGATTTTAATACACTCTACCATCGTGTGCAGTCCAAACGATTCAAGATACATTTTCATCAGAAGAGTATTGTGGTTCTAATTTAGAATTTGTTTCATTATGTCCGTACGGTCGTTCTGTTTTCTCATGGCAGCAATTTTAATACAATCTATCATCGCATGCAGTCCAAACGATTCGAGATACTTTTTCGTTAGAAGAGTATTGTGATTCTAATTTAGAATTTGTTTCATAATGTACGGTCGGTCTATTTTCTCCGACAGCGATTTTAATAAATCTACCATCGCGTGCAGTCAAAACGATTCGTGTTACATTTTCGTCAGAAGAGTATTGTGGTTCTAATTCAGAAGTTGTTTTATTATGTACGATCGTTCTGTTTTCCCACGGCAGCGATTT
The DNA here is from genome assembly GCA_036850965.1 of Patella caerulea. NCBI lineage: Eukaryota > Metazoa > Mollusca > Gastropoda > Patellidae > Patella > Patella caerulea. The sequence goes on from JAZGQO010000007.1 coordinate 42,452,771, forward strand.
CAATACACTCTACCATCGTCTGCAGTCCAAACGATTTGAGATAAATTTTTGCCAGAAGAGTATTGTGGTTCTAATTTAGAATTTGTTTCATTATGTACGGTCGTTCTGTTTTCTCACAGCAGCGATTTTAATACAATCTACCATCCCGTGCAGTCAAAATGATTCGAGATACATTTTCGTCACAAGAGTAATGTGTGTAATTATCTTTCTTTTTTTTTTACGCCAGCCAGATCAATTAGCTTTGCTCACCGATGTTTTTGTAATAATGAATATCAAATACACTTAATCAAATATGGAGTTCCCGGTGCCATTTGGTGAGTGATTAAACTGCCAATTTAATTGTAAAATACCTTTATTCTTTAAAAAAATAAATGATATTAGACATTATAACCATATCTTTTCACAAACGTATATCCATTCAATGATTTATAATTACTGTGTGAGTCCTGGTAAATAACAAACAGATTTCTTCGATTATGAACAAACTAGTTAACTTGGGTTATTATAAACTTACCTGTGTGTTTAAAATGAACTCCCATTAAATAAAATCCATCGCATCAAATCCTGCAAACTTTCGGTTAAGAAAAATATCAATATGGCAGCTGGTTACGTCACACATCGGGAGATATCACTTTGTATTAGGGGTGACAGTAGGGTTCTTACTTCATTTTGAAATGAACCGGCCACGGGTCGCCCTAACAAATAGTCGTCTTTATGCATATTCTATTCACGACCATAATTGCATATCGTATTAAGAATAATATTACCTTAAACCCTGAATATAAACCCTTAATAAACAAAACCTTTGTTTTAATAGCATACTTGTATTCATCTGTCGATATTTAACCCTTTTACAGTCAAATTTCAGTACTTTGCAAAATGCATATTCCTAGTCCTACTTTTGCTTTTATTGTTTCGTCCAACCAAACAGAAGTTATAATTTAATAATAAATAAAAAATATGAGTAAATACAAAAATGTTTTTTAAAACTATTTTTATTCTTAATCACTGGTAAATATATAAAAACAACAAAATATATAAGCACATATCAATAGTATAACAAGTTAACAACGTAGCACAAATTTATTTCCGTGTATAGTCGGAAAGATGCCGATCACGTGACCAATTGTCTCGATTCAGATTAATTTATTTTTAGTGTCACCTGCATACAGTCGCCGGGATCTAATGCCTTTCCACTTTAGTAAACAATTATGTGGATCGAAGGAAGATAGAGGGGGGCCTTCTAAACTTATCTGCATCAAGTTATCTAAAGTTTCTACGTTTAGACGGCACCTAAGCTTGGTTTTGATAACGTTCTGCTTAGAAAAACCCCTCTCACACTCGACACTACTAACTGGTAGCGTCCTCCCTATTTCCATCAGTTTTATTACATTTGGAAATTGTTCTTTCATGGAATTGTTATGACAGTTCACCAGTAATTCGGAATAATTTAGCCCCTTATAATTAAAAATGATCATCTGGCGCAAAAAACAGCCAATTAAGATCCCTGATCTGCAGCTTTTGGAATTTCCAATGACGACGTGCATGCTTGAAGTTCAAGGTCAGCGCCGCCATCACTATCTTCGGCTATATCTTGTTTACGTTTTCTATTGTCATTCTGCGAGGTGTTCAAGTACTTCAACATTGTGTTAGATATAAATGATTGAACCGACATTGGATTATATACATTCTTTTACTTGGCATGATTAACTCAACTAAATTGTTTATTTAGGAAACAAGCCGATAAGGATTGAAGCTGAAGGTAATCAGATTGTATTGACGGACTCTGTGATCGGTTTCTTAATCGACGAGTAATAATTAACTCTTTGCAATCGGCCGTGATGGGTTTCTTAATCGATGAGTAATAATTAACTCTTTGTAATCGGCCGAAAGTTGATTGATTAATGATACCATAGTGGCCGATTCATGATAATTAACTCTTTGTAAATCGGCTGACGTAGATTGATATATGATACCATAGTGGCCGATTCATTGTTTTATCAATCGGCTTGATTAAAGATCAATCGGCTAAAGCCGACAAAAAACAGCCAATTAAGATCCATGGGTGACAGCATAGGAAATGTGACATTTTTACATCAATTCATGTTTGGTTTAAGTTAAGCACGTCTCGACTCGGCATTGAGTTTGAGCGTTCGCACACATAACAACCTGTATTTTTTTAAAATTTGTTACCGTCTTAATTATTTGATTAGCGACTCGGATGGGATAATTTTCTTCTTAACACGCACAAGGAACAAAAATAACTATATTCTTTTCACGGGCCTTAAATATTACCCATCTTTATAATATGGTATGATAATATTATTATTTCACATATACGCAGGCCATTTACAATTAATGTTCCGCTTCTTACAGGGCATTACGGACTTATCGGCATTGCATACGCCACCCAATGCCATTAGGCGCTTTGAACGCTGTCGCAACACTCTTAAAAATGTCACTGAAGAGGTTATTATTTAATCGAAAGAATGAGATCAAATTAATAATACACTCAAAGTCCTCAGCCACTTCGGAGATGTGCTTCATGATCCGTGTTAAACTATTTATTACATAAAGAAGATACGATATTAAAATCTATATTTTATATATGACTTTATTTGTATGAGTATCTGTGCAATCAGTGATTCTTTCATTGTGAATAAAATTTGATAGACTGGCAATCAATGGTTTCAATATAAAGATAAAGCTCCTATGTAATTGACTTCAATTGATATTTTCGTCGCCCAAACTCAAACGATTGTAATGTTGGCGCTTTGCTTTGAGTATAGCATGTGCTTGACAAAATATGCGTCAAATTTAAACAACCTCGCTTCCGTGTGTTGGATTTGTCCAATATGTGACGAAAGCAATGTTATTATTTACTGTCGAAATAACAAGTAAATATTCAAATCTTTCAAGAACGAACCGTTTTTATTTGTTGAGATATTTTATTGTGCAATGGATTTTACTTAACGGGAGTTAATTTCAAACACACGGGTAAGTTTACAATAACCAAAGTTAACTATTTTGTTCATAATCGAAGAAATCCGTTTATTATTTACCAGGACTCACACAGTAGATGTTGTTTAAACACAAATCAACAAATAATCTATGGCGTGTATTCTTGTCTTGTCTATTTCTCTGATTATAATATTATAGTTTGGACTGGTTTTATTTTCGTATTAAATAACATAAATCTTAATTTTTACAAATTCGCTGATAGGAAATACTGCTAATAACTATATGTGGTTTATAGTGTAGCGTCTGAGGGGTTTAAGAGTGTTTCCATAATTGGCAAAGTCGTTTTTACGGGGATACGACTTTGAGTGAAGATAGCTAAATTAGCGTCTGAGGTGTTTAAGAGTGTTTTCGATAACTGGCAAAGTCGTTTTTACCGGATACGACTTTGAGTGAAGATAGCTAAATTAATTTTAGTCGGACTGATGTGAATTTGCCGTATAGTGGATAAAATAACCATGGACTATACATACAGAAAAAAATAGGTTGCCAGGCAACGAAACATACGCCCACACAGTAGCCAAATCGTCCGGGCAGTCAACAAGAGTTGTCGCATATTAAGGAATTATCAGAAAATCATTAGAATTTGTTTGGTTTTTGTAATCAAAAGGTTTTTTTTTTCAATCAGATAATAATTGTGACCTCCAGAGGCACAACAAGCTAAAAAGGGTGATTTGTCGTACAATCAGGGGACATAATTCAGGAAGTAATGACCCGATGGGCGCAAATAATGAAAGGAACCAAGATCTTTGGGTTATAAACATACATGTCAAGTTTCATCAAAATCGATTCAAAATTGTGACCTCTATAGGGTCCACAACCTTGATATAACATATTTTCACACTACTCGTGTACATACGGCGGCCATTTTGTCTGTCAATTCTAGTCCGATTTTCACGTAATTCAAACTCTCTCTTCATTACCATGTAACGGTGATATAGTCAAACAATTTTTTTAAATCGGATAATAATTTTGACCTCCAGAGGAACCACAAGCTAAAAAGGGCGATTTTTCTGACAATCAGGGGCCATAATTCAGGAAGTTACGATCCGATTGGCGCAAATATCGAAAGGAACCAAGATCTTTGGGTTATAAACATGCATTTCAAGTTTCATCCAAATCGGTTCAAAATTGTGACCTCTACACTGTTCACAACCTTAATATAACATATTTTCACACTATTCGCGTACAAATGGCGGCCATTTTGTCCGTCAATTTTGGTCCGATTTTCACGAAATTCGAACTCAAACTTCATAACCATGTAACGGTGATATAATCAGACGGTTTTTTAAATCGGATAACAATTTTGACCTCCAGAGGGACCACAAGCTAAAAAGGGCGATTTTTCGGACAATCAGGGGCCATAATTCAGGAAGTTACGATCCAATTGGCGCAAATATAGAAAGGAACCAAGATCTTTGGTTTATAAACATGCATTTCAAGTTTCATTCAAATCGGTTCAAAATTGTGACCTCTACACTGTTCACAAGCTAAAAAACGTGATTTTTCGTACAATCAGGGGCCATAACCCATGAAGTTACGGTCCGATACATGCCAATATCGAAAGGAACCGAGACCTTAGGGTGATAAACCTATATTTTAAGTTTCATTGAAATCGGATAAAAATTGTGACCTGTAGACTGTTCACAAACAATTGTGGACGGACGGACGAACAGGGGCGACGACAATATACGTCCACATGAAAATGTGGGCGTATAAAAAATTGAGGCCATTTGATGTGCACTTTAAAGATGAAATTAACAATTATTGTGTTATTATTGATGTTACAACTTACAACACCAGGTAAAACATTTAATATCATGAATTTAGCTGTTCAGTTATCAAAATCCATTGAAAATCAATATACTTGTTCGTTTCTAGACCTTAAACTCTGTGTATCAATCAAAAGTCAATAGGACGATAAGTTTGGCTTCTAGAGCGTCACATGATTTTTCAAAGTGATCAAGAGAGATAACTTTGGCAGTAATTATCTGAAATTGCTGAAAATCGATAGACTTCTTCGTCTCATGACCTGAAACACTGCATATCAATTTAAAGTCATTCGGATATTAACTTTGGCCTCTAGAGCTTCAACAATTTTTTTTCTAAGTGATCAATGGACATAACTCTGGCAGTTATTTTATCGGAAGTTGCTGAAAAGCCTTTTCGTCACATGACCTTAAACACTGTGTATAAATATAAAATCAATCTGATATCAACTTAAGCCTCTAGAATGTCGATGCTGTATGGACGGGTTGATGACAATATACAACCACATTTTGATGTGGACGTATAAAAACGAAATGTATTTCTTTACCGTCTTTGGATTTCGAATAAATATTTTTGATTTGCCAAAAGCATATTCTTCTGTTGGTACCATCTGACTTTCTAGTATTTTCTTAGCTCCATCTTGAGGTTCACCTTTCCATGATGGCCAGGTTTCTTTAGCTAACATCTTATAGCGATACAAAAATATTTCATATGATTGTCTGAATGCATAACCTGCTCTTTTTACCCGTACATTCTCCATTAAACTAAAACCATAAATAAAGTATGCTATATATATAACAATGTACAGTGATACATACAACATAAATTATAAATGCCTTGTTCCATTAAGCACCCATCTCTCTATTTTTTTGGAACTATGACAATAACACAGTAAACAACATGTAACTAAATTATCCTACAGGTGTGTTACCATAGTAAACCATTAAAGTACAGCTCTGCCATAATCAGTCACAACCTTGTTATTAAGGTAGCAATGGGTTTCCAGAACCAACTGTTGCCAGGCAAGATATGTCCACATTTGCAAGAAATGGATAGAGAACAACAACACCCACCCCCCCTTCAAAATGTGATATTTTGTACAATCAGGGGCCATAATCTTGAAAGCTTTTGTCTCCAATGACCTTAAACACTGCGTATAAATTCAAAATCAACTAGATCTGCGAAGCATAACACTGTGTATAAATTTAAGACAAACGGAAATTAACTGTAGCCGGAAGGACGGGGGCCACGACTTGCATTGTGGTGAATGTAATTAATGACGCTAAGACTGGTATGAAAACAGTTTTTTGATTGGAGAGATAACTTGTATTCGAAAAAACTCTGTGACTGAATCCAGGAGTAGAACGGAACAATATCACTGGGGATATGGAGGATGGAATTGTGTGTTTACAAACCAATTGTTGACTTACAGACCGGCTAGTGACAACTATATTTTCAAATGCCCTAACAACTTCCAATGTAAATTTTTCTCCTGTAACTCACCCAAGATATCGTACTTGATGTCTAGTAAGGTCAACATCCAACACCTGAGCCTTTTTATCATCATTTGGCTGAATATCATAAAATAACATTTTATTTATAATATGGATTATCAATTATACAATCTTTTATAATGTTGGTTAGTTAAAATTTCTATAAAAAAAACAATGATTGAATAAGGAACTCTTGTCAACTCCTGGGCCCTGTTTCACAAAAACATTGTTTGATCTATTGTGATATATTGTATAGGCATAATATAAATATTGCCATTCAAAATACCAGTAAACAAAATTCTTTGTTACTATTTTATATTTTACCATATGATTCAAGCATAAATTATACTATTTTCAAATAATAGACGTAATAAAAACACAACAAAAAAATTCCCTAAAACAAAATCTGAAATTACTTCATATCTGCTAATGTTACGGAAAGAGCAGCACTGTTATCAATAAAAATAAAATATCTTCAAAAATAGGCCTACAACGATCTAAAATTGCCCCTTTCTTACAATTAGAAGGCTTAGGCCTTAAAAACTAAACATGCCAAATGAAAAGTATTTACTAAAGGGCTTATGGTGATTTGTAAAATGATAAATCAATAATCTCAAATGTGTTTATTGCAAAATGTAATAGGTCTATTGGAAATTAAATTTTAATATAATAAGTTTATTATTGTTTCTTAATGAAGGCTTATACGTTAATAACTCAACATATATTGGAGAAGTTTTAGGAACCAAAGATTTTCATTTTACAAAAAATCATCTTAATTGTGCAAGATAGATAGGCATTATCCAATAAGTAGTGTGGCACTTTGGTAATTTCAAAATAGTTTTAAAACTGTATGGGATGACATTACAATTCTAGGCATCGGAACATTGAGTATTTGGTGGATTTGTTTCAAGGCTGTTAGATGCTTTTAAAATTCAACAACAATTTACAGTCTAGATTAGTTGTTTGATAACAGATATATACTTGTGACTATTCTCAATAGTTTATGTTGTCTGAAATACCATAAAACAACAAATTCAAGCGATTAATTATAGTTATCAATACACATTATTTACTAAGCCAAGGTCACGAATCAAATGCCTGGTTCAAGGCCAACCCAACAATACATTTTGAAACGAATAATAAGCACTAACTAAGACTGTCTAATCATATGCAATCATTGCTACAATGTATGAAAGTCTTCCAATTGATATGTACCTGACAGTTCGTCCTGTCAACAGTTTTCAGTTTCGAAGTGTAGTTGCTTACACTGTACGTGCCAGCATTGTAACTAAAATCTATTAAAATAACATCTTATGTTACAATCGATCTTCATTTTAGTTAAAAAATCTAGTATAGTGATTTTGACTTAAGTTTTTGTGCCTAAAAGGTTTTAAAGCCCCAATAACACTCTTGTTGTAACTGAATAATATGTCCCAATCTTCATTCTGGTCAACAAATCGTATTATTTTAGAATATTCCAATTAAATGATGATATAAATTTCATCTTAACACACCTATTTAAAAAAATTGGAAAAATTCAACCAATTGATTTGAAAAGTCTAACGTAAACCTTTTCAAATGTGACTTGGATTTTAAAATATTTTCGAACCCTCTGGACAAGTAAAATAGGTTGTAATAGATAATTTACACAACAGGTAGAACACTTAAACATCTAGTACTTAGAATAAGGGTATTATTTATTTTTTGGAGCTATCAAGCCAGCAAGAATGTTATTGTCCCTTTAAATAATAAGCTTACTTTCACGCATCTAATATAATTAGGATTTTTAGATAACAAATTCTTCATTAGTTCTGTTACAGAAACCTGTAAAATAAACAAGTATATGTATATTATTAATGATACTCATAAATATAAGTTTAATATTGATTTCTATTACACACAAGTTCAGTCTGTAAAATTTTATTTACAGATGTCAATTATTGACCTGATTACATAAAATATATTTATATAACCATCTGGAGTCACTCGTAAATAGAACTTTCCATAATTTCTATCCATAATGTCCTACAAAAACAAAGTCCAGTATATCAACATGATCCAAACTTCAATTTCAATTCAGTAGAATATCAAAAATAAATAGAAACATTTTGATTTCTATCAGACTTAGACATTTGTCATAATCTAACATCTTAGTTTCATATTTGTTGTGACTTTTTTTTCTCACCTTGAATTGTGACCCTGCTGTTGCTGGTCTCTTTAAAGATCTTTGGGAAGGATTTCCTGAAATTATTATTATCATCTTCTGATTCAATTTTACAAAACATAATCTCAAAATGATTCACACCTTCATAAGGAAGGCATAATATAATGTTCAGGCAGTGATTTTCTTTTACAAAAGAGATTTAATAGTACAAGTAGTGACGGTCCGGTAATCGGTTTCAACATCAGTAATAGGCCGATAAGTGGCCTATTGAGAAAAATCTGTATCAACCAAATCATGGCCATTTTGCAGATACTGAAGTTGCCGATATCTGTTCAAAACGACTTGGTAATTACCTTTAAAAACAGTGAACAATCCATACTACACTCCATTATACATTATATAAATAGCCACAAGCACAGCAAGCCAAAAAGATAGGTTGCAACGAAACATACGCCCACAGCAGCTAAATCGTCCAGGCAGTCAACAAGAGTTGTTGCATATTTTTACTTTTTTCGGTAATGAAACTTTATCATTAGAATTTATATGCTTTTTATAAAGTTTTGCCCCACACTAACAATTAGTATAGGAAACATTTAATGTGATGGATTTAGCTGTTCAGTTATCAAAATTCATTGAAAATCAAATTATTTGTTCGTTTCAACACCTTAAAACTCTGTGTATCAATCTGAAGTCGCATATTAAGTTTGGACTATAGAGCAGCCACAAGATTTTTTGAAGTGATCAAGGACTACAACTCTGGCACTAATTATCAGAAATCGCTGAAAATCAATAGGTTTCTTCGTCTCATGACCTTAAAAACTGTGCATAAATTTGTAGTCAATCGGATATTAACTTTGGCCCCTGAGTATCAAAAAGATTTTTTGAAGTGATCAAGGGCCATAACTCTGGCACTAATTATCAGAAATTGATGAAAATCAATAGGATTCTTCGTCTCATGACCTTAAACACTGAGTATATATTTGAAGTCAATCAGATATTTGGCCTCTAGAGCACCCACAAGATTTTTTGAAGTGATCAAGGGCCATAACTCTGGCACTAATTATCAGAAATCGCTGAAAATTAATAGGCTTCTTTGTCTCACGACCTTAAACACTGTGTATGAATTTGAAGTCAATCGGATATTAAGGTTGGCCTCTAGAGCACCCACAAGAGTTTTTGAAGTGATCAAGGGCCACAACTCTGGAAATAATTATCAGAAATTGCTGAAAATTATTAGATTTCTTCGTCTCACGACCTTAAACACTGTGTATAAATCTAAAGTCAATCGGTTATGAACTTTGGCCTCTAGACCACCTACAAGGTTTTTCAAAGTGATCAAGGGCCATAACTCTGGCAGTAATTATAGGAAATCACTGAAAATCATTGGGCTTAAACACTGTGTATAAATTTAAAGTCAATCGGGTATTAACAAGATTTTTTGAAGTGATCAAGGGCAGCAATTACCAGAAATTGCTGAAAATCAATAGGCGTCTTCATCTCATGACCTTAAACACTGTGTATAAATTTAAAAGTCAATCGTATATTAACTTTGGCCTTTACGGCGTTCACAAGATTTTTCAAAGTGATCAAGGGACATAACTCTGGCAGTAATTATCGGAAATCAATCAATAGGCTTCTTTGTCTCACAAACTCAAACAATGTGTATAAATTTAAAGTCAATCGGATATCAACTTTAGTCTCTAGTGCGTTCACAAGAAATTGTGGACAATGGACGGACAGATGGGGTCGACGGCAATATATGTCCACATTTCCACATTGGCGTATAAAAATCACTTTCTTCTTAGCTTGTTCTCTATCCATCTCTCGAAAATGTGGGTGTATCCTGCCTGGCAGCCGCTGGTATTACTTTAAAGACACAGTGTTCATGTATGATTTCTGTGGTAAAATGTATCATGTGTGACATATCTACATAGGTTATCATGTCATTCGAGACATTTCAATATACTATTCAAAAAAAGTAGGGGACTTTTGATTTCTAAGTGTTATTAAAGTTACCTAATGAAACTGACGAAGAAACAAATGACAAAATGAAATGAAGTTCACATTCATCTATTTATTCCAAATGATCGTTAGACTAAGTAAGGCACAGACTGACCATTATAAGGGTAAAATGATACCCGGGGTCAAACAGCAAAGTTACCACAGCATCACAACAAAGTCAGTAACGGGTAAATCCTCCTCTGTTTGCCAAACAAGCATTGATCCGACGTGGTATACTCCTAATGAGACATCTAAGGTCATTTTGGTCCAGATTGTCCCATTCCTGTTGCAACGCAGCAGCAAGTTCTTGGACATTGGCAGGACGTTGTTGACGTTGACGTAACCTCTGTCCAAGCATGCCCAGACATGCTCGATGGGGGAGAGGTCAAGGTAATGTGGTGATGTTCTGTTGTTGGAGGTAACCTGTAACGATCCTGGCCCTGTGTAGCAATAGAGTCGTGCTGACATGGTTTTAAAGTTTATAGACAAGGAATGAGGAGATAAGATATAGTTTGATGTTTCTAAACATATTCACATATATGCAGGTGTGTACTGATTTCAACTAACATTTGATTGACATATTGGTAGATAAAAAAGGGTATAGATCCGTAACGTACTGGTTATATCTTTCAACAAAATGCATGTGGGTCAGAATATTCCTATTGCATCATTTGGCTTAATTTAACCAATCATTACGTCGATTGCACAGGTTCATGGTCATGAACACGCATGGGTCTGCGTGATACACTTGCGACTATAAAGGAACTATAGTATGTCTTTAAATCAGACTTCGATTAGATTCCAGAGGGTTACCATCTAAGAGTACTAGACACCGCGAGGTGTCTAGGTTGAGAAGAGTTTAGGTAGCATTGACTGTAATTGTAATATGCTTGTATGTATACTTATGCTACATAAAAGGTAAAAACGAACTGTTGCATTGTTATAACTGAAGAAGACAAACGTCTTAAGAAACCAGTAAGAAGTAAACACAACGTGGAGGAGAAGAAAAGACGATCAAAGATAAATCCTAGACGATCACAAGGCTAACGGTAATATGTAGCAAAAAACAAGATGCATGGGTCATACGTAGGATGTGGCGACCGGACCGGTTACCACCAGCTCTCCACGTCAGACAAAAAGACCCATGGTGCTACATATTCCATTTGGTGCCGTGACGAAGTTTCGACCTTTAGGGTAAGCAGCAACTTTTAGAAGAAGACGAATACATATATGATTTGGTGCCGTAACAGTTTCGACCTTTAGGGTTAATATCAACTTTAGAAGAAGAAAAAGAAAACATATTTGATTTGGTGCTGTAACACAGTTTCGACATTTGGGGTACGAAGTTGTTTTAGAAGAAGCATACCAATTTGTAGACGTTCAGCGAAGAAAAATCAACCGTACCATCCAGAGACGGAGAAAATTTTTGGTGGAAATACGAAAACCTGATGATGATATTCGGAAAAAATCTTGGTAAATAAATTTTGTTTGTTAAATTAGATATTGTACATTTGTTAAAAGACCAAATAATATTAATTTAAGTTTAAAAATCTAATTAGAAACTAAATCGTTAAAATTTAACGGTAGGAAATACATTATATCCATTCATAAGTTTTGAGTGATAGGGGTAGTCAACAATATAATATCACTGGTTATCGGGTTAACATGACCTGTAGTAAATTCGAGTAATTAAAGTTAAAGAGAGTCTCTACGGAGTAAGTTTTAAAACAAACAAAATTTTCTTTGATATAACTACGAATCAATAAAAATAAAGAAACGGAGTAGGGAATATAACCAAGGAATAATAAATAATGATAAAGAAACGGAATAGAAATAAAATAGGAACTAATGTTGTCTCCGGATTGCAGTGGTAAGACGGCAGATCTAAGCATGACGTTTGTGAGTGTTTAACTCTAGTTTTCAAGATGGCCATGCTCTCTACTGTAATTCGTTAATATGTGTTATTTGTTGTTTCGTATATAATATAATTTTTGAGGCCCAAGTCCGAAGTCTCAAAAATTAGGATTTTAGTCGAGTTAGGCTAAATGTGGGTAGTTCAGCTTTTGACTAAAAGGTTGAATTGCTATTATTGTTTGTGTTTTGTGTCGTCCATGTATGTGGTTCGATACGTAGAGTAATGTAATTTTGAAGCTCTAGTCCAAGGTTTCAAAGATGACGATAATTTAACTTTTGAATAAAAAGTTATAGGTTATGTTAAAATCCCATGTGGTTAAAAATCTAGGGATGTAGGTATAGTTTTCCTGGAAAAAAAACCCCTAAAATTATAGGCTCGTTAAATTGTGAGATTATCGCATACGAGTTTTATAGGAGTTTAAGGTGAGGATATGCGGTAGATTTTGTCCGTATATAACTATTAACTATGTGTCATTACATTTTTGCTTTAGAAACGTAATATATAGGCTGCGTTTAATATATTTTTGCTGTTATACGCTGTCGACATAATACGCGATGATTAGAATGTGTAATTTGACATTAGGTCGAATTACTACAAACACTAGGTTCTAGCACCTGTGTTAATGTGTATAGAATATAATATATGTTGGATATAGTATTATATGTGTAGTTAAAAGCTAGGAATGTCATGTTTGTCAATATGGATTAATGCACGAGTGGATGAAACTGCAGTCATTCACTGGGGGCATAGTTCAAGATAACGTAAATAACATAGGATGTCATTCATATACTGGCCATATTTGATTGACATTCTTGATTATGTAACACTGGTAATCAGAATAGCAATTGAAATTGTACAATGAGTAGGTCAAAAAGGTCACATTACTGACGAGTGAATTATAAAATGGTTATGACGGGATTCTAAAACACAAACGGAAATTCCAAAATGAAAACGCAATTACAAAATTATAAACTATTCACTTACTCAGTTCAGGTCATGAGGTCAAAGTTAGTTTGAAGATTTATAATCAAAGGGACACATCAAAGTTTCTTAATAGTTAAATAAAGTTTAATTTTAATTAAGAGTAAGAGTTACTTATAAGTTTTAGGAATAATATATTAATATAATGTTAGACTAATATCAAAATAAAGTTTTAAAAAAAAAAATACATGTAGTTAGTTCTTGGTCTGATAGCAATGACATGTTTGATTGACGAATGAGATTGTACAAGCCAATCTTAGAAGAAAAAAAGAAAGTTTTCAACTTGACACTATGGTAGCTGAAAAGGACAACTACAGAGGCAAGAAAAAATGGTTTACCAGTTTACCAAATTGAGATTTCCTGAGACAGAATTTAAAGTGAAACTGAACTTTAAAAATTTGAAGTGATGTGCTATATAGCACATAGTGTTTTGAAATTAGGACACTTGAAGATTTTAAAAAGACAATTTGTGTTTTCTGGGTTTAGGTTTAGGCTTAGTGAATTTTCATAGGACTTTGCGATAGTTTTTGCATGCGATTTTTGATGTTTGATTATTTGTGTTTTTCTTTCACAGCTCTGTTGTATAGTAATCATTTATATTTTCCTGTTGCGTGCATAATTAGTTAGAATATCTATATTCTATATATATTCTTAAAGGGGGAAGTAATGTAGCAATAGAGTCGTGCTGACATGGTTTTAAAGTTTATAGACAAGGAATGAGGAGATAAGATATAGTTTGATGTTTCTAAACATATTCACATATATGCAGGTGTGTACTGATTTCAACTAACATTTGATTGACATATTGGTAGATAAAAAAGGGTATAGATCCGTAACGTACTGGTTATATCTTTCAACAAAATGCATGTGGGTCAGAATATTCCTATTGCATCATTTGGCTTAATTTAACCAATCATTACGTCGATTGCACAGGTTCATGGTCATGAACACGCATGGGTCTGCGTGATACACTTGCGACTATAAAGGAACTATAGTATGTCTTTAAATCAGACTTCGATTAGATTCCAGAGGGTTACCATCTAAGAGTCCTAGACACCGCGAGGTGTCTAGGTTGAGAAGAGTTTAGGTAGCATTGACTGTAATTGTAATATGCTTGTATGTATACTTATGCTACATAAAAGGTAAAAACGAACTGTTGCATTGTTATAACTGAAGAAGACAAACGTCTTAAGAAACCAGTAAGAAGTAAACACAACGTGGAGGAGAAGAAAAGACGATCAAAGATAAATCCTAGACGATCACAAGGCTAACGGTAATATGTAGCAAAAAACAAGATGCATGGGTCATACGTAGGATGTGGCGACCGGACCGGTTACCACCAGCTCTCCACGTCAGACAAAAAGACCCATGGTGCTACACCTGTGACATCTTGCGTTGTCATCCTGGAAGATGAAACGACGGCCATGACGTCGTGCGAACGGCACAACATGGACTGCCAAGATGTTGTCCCGGTAGCACTGGCCTGTAACACGCCCTGCAACAACATGTAAAACCGTTCTTCCAGCAACAGTGATGCCTCTCCACACCATAACAGAACCACCCCCAAATCGATCATGTCTGATGACGTTAACGTCTTGGAAGCGCACGTTTCGACGACGCCACACCCTCCTACGTCTGTCCAAAAAATCAACAGTGAACCTTGACTCATCTGAAAACATCACATTGCACCAGCGTCGATTATCCCAGTGTTGACGATCCCTACACCAACGACGTCTTGCCTGAATGTGATGATCTCTCAAACAAGGGATCACGCGAGGACGTCGGGCGCGATGGTTTATATGCAGTCGACTCGTCTGGCCACTCACTCTCACACCAGTCTCTGTTTGAAGACGAGCGCTGATCTGATTTGCTGTGATGACACGATTTCTCAAGGCCAAGGTACAGATAAATCGATCCTGGGCTTGAGTTGTCGCCCGTGGTCGACCTGGGCGTGGTCTGTCCTGTACAGATTGTGTATCACGGTATCTAGACCATAGCCTGCTTATGACAGACTGAGAAACATTCATAGTCCGCGCCACAACCGCCTGTGTTGTGCCGATCTGTAGCATGCCAAGGGCACGTAACCTTTCATTTTGGGTAAGCCGACGCATATCAAAATTTGTTTTCTGGTCACTAAAACAATTAAACTGCTGTTTCCACCCTGGAATTCAATGCCACAATGATTGTAACATTCAAAGTCAGAGTCGTGCAAATCTTGGGTTGGACCCCCATGATGATCCCAACCATCACCTGCATTCCATGCGGTAGCTATTGGTGCGTTTGGGCGTCACATGTACCTGGAAATGTTTCTTCTGTTAGGTTCTATAGTGTCTTTTTTCGTAGTCATTTGCATATTTTAGTATTATGCCCCCCAAATCAAATATCCCCTACTTTTTTTGAATAGTATATGTAATAGTTTAACAAGTTTGCTGCCGACCCCAGTTCGAAGTGCAGGCCACATTTGCCGAATCGTAGTGCGGCACTGGCTAATGGCCATTCTTACCGGATGCCGACATACGACTCGTAGTGTGGCACTGGCCAATTTCCACGAGATGCCGAGATACGACTTATAGCATGGCACTGACATTGAATAGCTATATTATCGGTACTATTTCTTTTCGTGTTTATTGATGGCTTTCGTTAGAATTTTGCTGTAATTAGTAAGCCTCCAGGGTTGCGCATGCTTCGTTCACACTAACAAACCAGTCAGCACCCTATTCGCTTAACAAACAGTCGCCTCTGTGAAAGTCAGTCACCCAACGAGGAAATGGTCGGATGCAAGATAGATCATTCTGTTTAGTGGCGAATCCCGAATAACGTACTGGCTCGTTATTCGCGAAACCCGAATAACAAGCCAGCATGTTATTCGGCAATAAAACAGAGGATTGTTGGAGATGGCTGCCCCGCACACTAATAAACCAGTCAGCACCATACTCGCGTGACAAATGGTCATTCTGTTTAGTGGCGAATCCCAAATAACGTACTGGCTTGTTATTCGCGAAACCCGAATAACGAGCCAGCATGTTATTCGGCAATAAAACAGAGGATTGTTGGAGATGGCTGCCCCGCACACTAACAAACCAGTCAGCACCATACTCACTTGACAAATGATCGTCTCCCTGCTAGTCCGCCACCCACCGAGGAAATTGTCGGGTGCAAGGTAGATTGTTCTGTTTTAGTTGCGAATCCCATATAACGTGCTTGCTCGTTATTTGTTATTTGCAAATCCCAAATAATGAGCCAGCACGATATTCGAGATTCGGAAATAAAACAGGTGGTTGCGTGAGAGGACTGCCCAGTATCTAACAGACAGTCGTCTCCGTGCTAGTCAGCCACACAACGTTCACTTATAACTGGGCGGTTGGATGACTGAATGGTTAGCATGTGCGCGCACTTTATCATAAAGCCTGTCATTGAGTGAACTGGCGAGGTTTAGAATCCCTAGTTGTACGCGTCAAGGAGTAGGGTCGCCTGTCCAGCCTTGTGGGGTTTCTCGGGGTCCTCCAGTTTTCTCCCACCGCTAAAGATCCTTACGCGCAAGCGAATAATAGAAATAAAATTTAACAATGTTAGTCCCGAAATGGCCTAGTTTGTGTCGAATGGACGTAAAACCCATTTCAGTAGTTTCAAAATGAGTTTTTTTAATTGCCCTGTTTTTGGAACGAGGTATTTTGTTCAGAACAAGGCTGGGTAAAATGCCTTGTTTACTAAACGTGTTTGTTTTTCAAGATAGTTTTTAGCGGTATTTGCCATCAGCGAATTTGTAAAAATTAAAATTTATGTTATTTAAACTATGATATTATAATCAGAGAAATAGACAAAACAAGAATACACGCCATACCATAAATTTCTTTCGCATTATTAATACCCATCTGTCTTCATAATTAAACTTTTTAAGTAAATTTTAATGTATGAGGTGTGTTTTATTTCCCATTTGATTGACAATTGGTATAAAGCCGACAAATTTATCGCTGTGCGTTTATATAACTTTGCTCCAATAATATTTTGTGCAATGTTATGGGGTTTCAACAGAAACAGTCAATGCTATGGTGAAGTTAATTTTTTTTTTACCACAAATATAAAAAATAAACTGGCGTATTGGAAATATTAGAAGAAATTTAATGCTTTTTTTTATTAATAAGGATGGATTATTTGTTGTATTTAGATCAGATAAACACTAATTTGTTGTCTGCGATATCAGTTAGGTGGAGGTGTAAAACACACAGCTACCATGATTGATTTACAACCCCAATTTAGCTTTCACAACACCTCACTCGTTACTTAACACCTATACCTGATTGGGGCAATAAATTAATCAAGGCAAGGTAGCTGTGTGTCTTCAATAGTTTTACACCTCCACCTATGGCGTGTATTCTTGTCTTGTCTATTTCTCTGACTATAATATCATAGCTTGGACAGGTTTATTTTCATATTAAATAACATAAAATTTAATTTTTACAAATTCGCTGATAGCAAATACGTTTAATTATGAAGACAGATGGATATTAATAATGTGAAAATAATTTATGGTATGGCGTGTATTCTTATTTTGTCTATTTCTCTGATTATAATATCATAGTTTAAATAACATAAATTTAAAATTTTTACAAATTCGCTGATAGCAAATACCGCTAAAAACTATCTTGAAAAAAAAACACGTTTAGTAAACAAGGCATTTTACCCAGCCTCGTTCTGAACAAAATACCTCGTTCCAAAAACAGGGCAATTTAAAAAACCTCGTTTTGGAACTGCAGAGAACGAGGCATTTATTTTACCTCGTTTGGACAAAAATGCCAAACGAGGCATTCTGAGGTTTATAGTGTTGGTCCTCAGAAATTAAATGTGGTCGAATGGTAAAAAAAAACCCTCACTAAATTATCACGGCTAATTGAGTATAAAATATTTCAGTGTACATATTTTTCATTTTTGTGTTCAATAATTTTCAACTGAAATCTTTATTGACAAATATCTTCAAAAAAATCTGCAAACATGACTATCACACCATTTTCAAACATAATTTTTTTTTTTTATAAAAACACTGTCCTGAAATACATAAAACAGTAGAAAAACAGTCATAAATTAATTAAAACCGTTTTCAGGTAACCAAATATATTTGTAACTGGGCAGTGTCAGTATGGACAATTTTGTTTTCATATTTGGTAGACTAGCTTCACTCACCAATGTTTACTTTATCAGGTGGAATTTTTTTTAAATCACGCTTTGATCAAAGTCTGACTAGCATGATCTGCTTAATAATAAGTCACAAGAAATCACTTGAAAATATATATTAGGGAGTCGAATATAGCAGCCTATCATTATGCCAAAATTGACATTTGTTGACAACAATCCTAGCTCAACATCACCGTCACAGTTTTATTGGGTATTTTTGAAGATGAAAGTATGAACTGCAATTGTGTGAACAAAAACTAGCCACAAAATTGTGATAACAGTCTGTAAAATAATCGAGGCTGAAAACTTACATGGAACTTCCGAAGCGAAGTCTTCTTTGGGAAAAAAAGAGTTACTCCTTTTAAGTCTTGGACAGCAGGTCAGAATTCTTTCAATCGAAGCTGACATTGTCGTCTAAAAACACTCAATAAGACTAATTTTATTTTGTTGATATCGGAATAACATTATCTTTCATAATTCATTAGCCAGCAACTTGCGACTCATGTATTTCGAATTTACAGGCAAGAAGGTATGCCGAAATTAATTAAGAATATTTTGAACATGAGCATCGCTAATGCCGCAATATACACCAACATTCCTGCTTTGATTTATATGGTACTTTTTAAAATGAAAGCTAGGCGCTGGGTTTGTTTTACCAATTTTATAGAAAAGGGGGTGTGACAATCTGTGACAAACCAGGGGATCGGGAAATGCATCAAAATAAATAGGCATCACCTGTTTTAGAAATAAGTGGGTGTGGCACAGCCAAAAGGACAAGCTGAGTGGAGGGGGTGGGGGTATGTTCCTTAGGAGAGAACGAATAAGTATGCATCATCAATTATGAATCATAAATCATATCTTATCACAGGTTCAAGTATGGATACAGTAACTGGTAGATTGACACAAGATTTCCGTTAAATTATTCTTTTTGTGAATTATATACATAAACACAATTTTCTTTTATCCAGAAGAAGCCGTTTACAGTGAATTTATTTTTCCATAACTACTTAACTAAAATATGTCAGTTTTTAAGATCACCCCCCAAAATTGCTACAAAAGGTTGATTTTTCGCACAATCAGGGGTCTTAATCCATGAACTTTTGATCCTATTCAGTTGGGTTCATTTCATTTTCCAACCCCGATCAAACCATAATTTGAGAGTAAACAGGTGATGTTGCAGGAAGCTGTTAAGGAATGTTAGATGCTTCTTCAGCAGATGCCACTTTCTTGGTGAAAATGATATGACACAGTGATGATAGCATACCATTCGATATGCCTCAAAGAGATCAACCATCACGTCTTTGCCAAGATCTGATATGTCCTCTTGAGATTTGTTTTGTAGGGTAAATGCACTAGCACCGGACTTCATGGCAGGATCAGATTTCACTATTCCCGATGCCTTAAATCCTTAAAGTCGAATCACAGTCTGAGTAGACATACACAAAGAGCAACTCATTGCACGCATGGTCTCCAAAATTTTTTTTTCAACTGGTTAATAATGTTATACACGTTGTGTTCTTTTGACTGCCTGTTTGAACAGAAGTAGATGATCTTATTGTTTGTTCTGGAGTAATGAATGAGCAAGATCAGCAAATGTGTGACAATTCAAACATCACTCCAAAGGTCGATACTGAGGAGGAGGAGTACATTCAAAACTGAATACTCTGAAACTTATCCTATGATAGTGGACAGTTGAAGGTCATGAATTCAATTTTATAATGATTGAACAGCTCAGTGATATCCAAAGTTCTCTTAATGCATTTGTTGTCCCCCAAAACATGGGGTTAGACATAAAGATAATCAAATTTGAGTCAATAGTTATGGACTTGCGATCATTTGGAGGTGTTGGCGGCCATTTTTGACATAATAGGCCAACTGTGACAAACTGATCTCTACATCATATTGGACAAGCCAACAGTGAGGCTGATGTCCCCCGCCGAAATCACAAAATAAATAGATGACACATATTAATTAATCGCACATTTATTTTTTTCAAACGTATCGAGCAATCAAACTGTACACGAAGTGTCATCCAAAAGTGTTTTATAAAGAAAAATGCTAAAACCGACGAGAAAAATGAAAATGTACCCTAGTAAGCATCCACACCAATTTTGAACATTTTAACTCAATTAGGAGGAGAGTTATTGTGTTCCAAAGTCTTGGCAAATCAAATTGCTTATCGCTCTGCAAACCCTGAGCAGAAAATGCTCATTATCGATCTTAGTCAAGGCATTACTGTAATGAAACTATACACTAAGTTTCATCACTCTCACTTAATTAGAACTAAAGGTATCATGTCCCGAAGCATCAACCAATCAAATTGCTTATCTCTGCTTACCCTAAGCGGAAAATGCTCATCTTCGAACTCCATCAAGGCATTGACCTAATAAGCACATAAACCAAGTTCGAACATTTTAACTCAATAAGAAGGAGAATTACTGTGTTCCAAGGTCTCGGCCAATCAAATTGGGTATCGCCCCACGCTTGATAAAAGAGCCCCTCTGGGCAAGGGAAAGGGCCTTCGTGTCCGAGTCAATCGTTTCTATACACTGTTACTGTCGAATCCATTACTGAATGAGAATGCAGTCATTGTATTGGCATAAAAATCATCAATCAGGATGAACCTAAGTTATCTTGTCCCAAAGTATCAACCAATCAAATTGCTTATCTCTGCCTACCCTAAGCAGAAAATGCTCATCTTCGAACACCATCAAGGCATTAACCTAATAAGCATACACACCAATTTTGAACATTTTAACTCAATTAGAAGGAGAGAGAGAGAGAGAAATGGGATTTAACGTCCACTCAACACAAACTAGGTCATTTCGGGACTAACATATGGTTTGATTTCATTTCAATAATTCGCTTGCGCTTAGAGGTCTTTAGCAGTGGGAGGAAACCGGAGTGCTCGGAGGAAACCCACGAGGTTGAGAAGGCGCCCCTATCTCCATGCCACATACGCTCACACCAGGGCTCGAAACCACAGCCACAAGCCAGAGGTGACCGGCCAGCTAGAGGTTGAAGCGCGGCACTCTAGACCACTAGGCCATCCCCACTTAACAATATGATGTTAATTTTACGTTAAGTTTACGTAAAAATGGTCAGTCAGTTTACCATCATTTTGCTCATCTTTTTAACGATAAATTTACGTCAGTAAATGACGTTAATCTAACGTAAACTTTACGTCATTTTTACGTTATCTTTACGTCATTTTCTGATGTAAATCTAACGTAAAGTTTACGTCATTTTCTGACGTAAATCTAACGTAAATTTTGCGTAAACTTTACGTCACTTACGTTAGATTTACGTCAGAAAATGACGCTAACTTTACGTTAGATTTACGTCAGAAAATGACGTAAATATGACATAAATATGACGTAAAATTTACACTAAATTTACGTCATTTCCTGACGTTAAATTGTCGTTAAAAGGATGAGCAAAATGATGAAAATCTAACCGACCATTATAACGTAAATCTAACATTCAATAAACATCATTTTCGGATGCAATTCTAACGTCAAATCTATTATTTGCGTTTGTAAACATGACATTCAGTCAACCAATAACCAAATGTTCTTTAACCATAGGAAGGGCTGGATGGTAATGTGATCTAATGAATGCACTTTAGATCATAAGGTCTGTCAGTGATACCTAGTGGACTGTTTTTGATACTAGACGTGAACAGGAAATTTCTCTTGGTCCTCCAATTACTAAAGACTCCTAGCGCAACCAAAGTATTGAGAGAGAGAGAGAAATGGGGTTTAACATCCACTCGACAGAAACCAGGTCATTTCGGGTCTAAAATATGGTTTAATTTTATTTCAATGATTCGCTGGCATGTAGGGGTCTCAATAACAGGCCTTATCATACAGCATGCATGTGCTAACCATTCAGCCATCCCCTCCCTCCTCAAATTATTTAACTTGTATTGAATTGCAGGTGAGTCCCAAAGTCTGTCTATTGTACGTTAAAAACCATTTTTCTCTCTAAGCGGTGCATTATAAGATCAGTCATTGAATCAGGTGGCGTGGTTTCGATTGCTGAGTAGATTTTCTCCAGGTCATCCAGTTTTATCCCACTGCTAAAGGCCCCTACGTGCTAGCAAATGACCTAGTGTGAGTCGAGTGGATGTTAAACCCAATTTCTCTCTAAAAGTAATTGTAACCAAACGTAAAAAACTACACACTTTACATAAAGTTATATAACAAAATACACTACAAGTATCTATACTTTATTTAAAAGATATATATATATAATGTAATAAAGTACAAAACAGGCATTTAAATTGTCACAGTTTATCCACAGCACCAAATTAGTGACAATTTAGGAAACAGCTCTATGAGAAAAAGATCTGTATAGCACTTTGAAAATGTGGAAATATGGCCACAGTCTGTCGCATATTTGGAAGGAAAACTGTGACATTGACCAAATTTGATAAAAGAAAAACTATAGCCTATCACCTTTGCATAAGGTTTTCAAACTAACTTTGGAAAGGAAATTTGTGGAATACTGAATATTGAAACACGTCTGAAAAAATGAAATGGGATTTAGCGTCCTACTGTTCTGCTTCAAACTGGGCTAATGAAGACGGGCATTATCATATAGTGCGCTATGGGGAAAATTTTGCCCAGGCAACAGCGCTACGGTCTGCTCCAAATGCCAAGCAATTTTTTACGTGCATGCCAATGTGTACACAGGACTTCGGTTTTTCATCCCATCTGAAGGACTAGACAGCCTGTCCTTATCAGTCCCTGCATAACTGACAAGGGGGAAAGCACGCCGGAAAATCTGGATGAACTTTCTCGGCCAATGCAGGGATCTACACCAGACCTCCAGCCTAGCGAGCCAGCATCTTACCCACTTAGCCACTGTGATCTCCGAAATGAAAAAAACTATAAAGCAGTATTCACATGTTTTGCCGTAAGGGTGGGTGGGAGAGATATATTTTTAATAAAGAAATAAACAAGCTAAGAAATGTCGACAAATACCTTCATCCATATATAACTCGATGTGGAGTACAAGACGAAGGCCCAATTTCAGCGAAAAGGGATATAGACTTATGCCCCAATGAATATAGTAATCCTAAACGAGAAAGTTGCGAAAAGCTGAATATTATTTGCTGCAGTAGATTTTCAACTCACTGATACAAATCAGTTTAAGCCAAAGAGCTGTTATATAAGACTGACAGGATATCTGCTTGAGGCAAACTATTCATAAACAATTGACTGTCACAAGATCAGACGGAAAATATTTTAGGCTTACTGCTTTTGGCCTACATTCTGGTGTATTTTGTGCTACCATAGATAAATATAATATATTGGTTCGGTACATATAATATATTGGTTCGGTACATGATTAAAAAGTCTTTATTTCTTTGACATCGGGACAGTTTCGTAGATGAGTGCTCTGATAAATGTGCTTTCGACCATGAAGACGGTTAATACTGCTCTGATAAATGTGCTTTCGACCATGAAGACGGTTAATACTGTTATTGAGTTCAATGCATGGTTTCAATCCCAAGTTGGTATGATAAGCAGTGATGTCATCTAGCTTCCATATATAAAGCCCTTATCAACCTTGTTATATCTTCCTCGACATGACTTCCACCAATGATGCTCAAATTTTCCATATATATAGGATCTCTAAAAATAACAAAAAACAAAATAAAAGCAACTTTTATACTCCAAAATAAAAATGAAATTAGGTTTAAGGAATTCCTTTCTCACATTCCGACTAATTTACGCTAAATACATAGATCAGTGATTAATTTTAATTATTAGATTATCTGGCTTCTTTACTTACTTAAATGTGTAAATACAACTTACAGAAATCAGTTCATTTTACAGATTGTCGAAAAAATAGAAACAAAATATTATGTTGATGAATCGTAAACTTCTACTTGAAAATAGTATTTTCATTTCTCGTTTTAGATATTAGACTTCAAAATTTCTCTCTTTCTCCCCCATCCTTAATTTTGGGTTCGCACACCTCCCCACTACTATCAACATCATCTAATAATTGCTTCGCTAACCACATTACACCACATTACATTACACCACATCACATTACACTACATTATATTACAATACATTACTTTCTGTATATTAACCCCCTTTGTACTTAAACTACGATTTGTCCTATATAATATTGCAACATTGAGAATATAAATTTTTCTTTGTAATTTAAACCGTTATATAATTTATGATTATAATTCCAAACACTGTATTTATATTGTTGTAAATAGGGAGATGAATTTATATAAGCCCCTGGCTTGTTTTCAGATCCCAGACTTATATATATTAGAATACATGACCACTCGGACCAAAGACCACTCGGACCAAGACCACTCGGACCAAAACGAAGACCACTCGGACCAAACAAATAGACCACTCGGACCAAACAAAAAGACTACTCGGACCACAATAAAAAGAATACTCGGACCAAGTATTTTTATAGATAAATAATTGTTAATATGACTACTCGGATCGCTAATAAATAAAGTACTCGGACCAAACAAAAAGACTACTCGGACCAAGTGTTTTAATAGGATTACATGTCATTTCGGACAATTTAAAACACGAAAGAAAATATTTATTAACATGAAACACGTGGTTAGTAAAAGGCTCCACCAAACGATAAAACATTAGTTGCACTTTGATAATCATCGTTTCCCGTAAAAGTAATGTATTTGTTTAAATCCAATAATATGCTGATCAATTTATTTGAAAATGACCTACACAAAAACAAAAATTTACACGGCATGCACTCTTTTTACAAGTCCCTAGAAATTGTTAACCATAACCCGGTGAGCTGCACGTTGACATGCATTCCTCCCGCTTGGCAATACCAATCGATAAATTAGTGCGTACCTAAAAAGCAAAGTGTTTCTAAGGAAAATATTAGAAATAGCAACGATCAAAGAGGGATAATTAAAGCTGATTAACCGATAATCCTGATGTAATTGTATGTGCAAAGAAATCTTGCGGTTCTTTGGTAGATGATAAAAACATGAGTTGTCAATCATCGATAATGGCGGCCGTGTGTTGATTGCAATTATTCCGTTTCACAAAAAAAAACCATTAGCAGTGATCGATCAATCAAGCTCGTTTAATTTTTGACAAAAGAAAAACAATGAAGTATTTCTAAATATACACAAATTTTCAACAATATTTTGGTCCGAGTGGTCTTCCAACTTAAATTGAACGGTCCGAGAGGCAACAAATATTGTTTTTTGGGGTTGGTCCGAGTGGTCTTTTGGGTTGGTCCGAGTAGTCTCCGTTTTGGTCCGAGTGGTCTTTTTTTTTGGTCCGAGTGGACTTGGTCCGAGTGGTCTTTGGTCCGAGTGGTCCGGATGCCATATATTATATTTATATTATGTAAATTATTTACTGAATAAATAGTGTTAGAAAAAAAAAAATAGTAGTGGATTGTTAAAAAAAAATCGTCAGATGTTGTGACAAATGATTCCTTTCGAAAAATAATAAAGAATTACGGTGAAAAAATATAAAATAGGGATATAGAAATAGTTTTACAGCAGAAATATATAGCTGTGGTGTGGCCGTGGAAGTTCTTTTCACATCCCTGAATTTGTAAGCTCAGTAATACACCAGCAGTTGGGGATATAAGAAAATACTTACTTTCAAATCCAATCACTCATTTATCTGGTATATTCTACTTTTCTGGTTCTCTGTTTGTGTAATCCAAGAACTGTATATTGTACATTTATCATGCAATTTAGGAAAAAAATCCATTCCGCGCGCCATCTTGCATTCCCAGGATACCTAGCTTCCTGGTTCATGCTGTGTTGATAAAAAATGCGTATAGATATAAAAGAATAAAAAAATTATTTAATAATGATTGTTTAATCAGTGTGGACAGCATACGGAAAACGACAACAAAAATAGACCAGCTAATATTGAAATACGTTAATAGATATTACATTTAATAATTTAGAGTAAAATATCTTGACCTTGACCCCTAACCCAAAATGGCGCCATATACGTATGTTTCTTATGTGACCATCAACTGTTCGTTCGTTCGTTTCTGGAGTTTACAAAATCAACTGTATGCACTTCAATACTTTATATGTAGGCTAAACTATTTTAGGTATATGAATAGTAAAATTGAAGAAATTATTTGATTTCGAGGCCTTATTTTAAGCATGTGCATGATATAAATAATACGCCAGACGGACCACGATGGATGTTAGTTATTTTGTTGATGTTTATTGAAATAGTTTGACAACAGTCATTTTATTTAGTTGTATCAAATTCAATAATCCCGATTTTTAAACCAATATTTCGATTGCGAATATATAAGTCTCTACTTTTAAGTTGTTGGAATTTGTTAATTTTTACTTTCTCAGTGTTCAATTTATCTAGGTCAAACTACAGTACACCATATTCGTTTGACACCTTTCAAACGTGTGATAGAATCTACTAATAATACTATATAACACTTAATTAAATATATTTTTGTGGTAACAGAGCTAATTATTTCTTATATTTTGAAAAAATAAAATTATCAAGAAAAGGCAAAAACGGCGCTCGTCACTGAAAATAAACATATTTTCTCATAGAATGACCCCTATATCAATTAAAGGAAATAAATTATATAGCCCAAATTTGAAAATTACAATAAATAGTTAAATGGTTGGAAGGGTATTTCCTGAAAATTTCATGCCTATGTCTTCAAAGGTTGCTGAGAAATTATCTTCGGTCACCTTTTTGGCTAATTTTTTTAAAAAAGTGTATACAGACATTGATCAATTTTGGGCCTTAAAAGTGCAATAACTTTCTTATTTCTTTATTGATTTTCAAATTTTTTTGGGTTTCTTTAATGTGAGAGGAATTGAAAAACTAGTAAATATTCAATTTTAGTCAGATTCAAACATTTAAAAAAAGCTTTTGCATTAATTGCTACATCTTGTTGAACACATTGAGACAGTAAATTTAATATTCAAATAAGCTTCAAGTTAAGAACATTTATTGCTGAATGTTATTATAACGTACACAGCATATATGCACGGGACTTCAGTATTTCGTCAGATCTGAACGCCCGGGCGGTTCTGCACCACTACCGAGATGAAGCCAGCCATGAAAATCACTAAAACCTTGCTCGGCCAACACATACCTATGTGAACGTAACTAAAATTGTTGAGATATACTGATGTGTTTGCTTCTAGCTATGACTGGATTTTTAAAATTAGCTTCACCTAACAAACCATTAAGCACAGGGAGATCCATCTACTACCTTCCTAGAGAATATATCTCTGCCCTAAATGCCCGCCATACTCCGTTTTACATCTGTCATACACACATTTTCAGTTTTATTAAATGGAAGCAGAAAAAATACTCAACAAATAAAATGAAATGAAATGTTGTTTTATTGCACATCAGCTCCAACCGGGCTATATTGCGCCAAACATAAGGTTAATTGAACGAGACAAAAATTACTCAAAGTTTTAGACTAAAACCGTTGATTTAGGACTTAAAACGTCCGTCAACTAGTAGCTTAGTGTCTATTCTCAAGCGGGACTGACTGATGAAATGAAGTGGGGTTTAACGTCCTACTGTTCTGCTCCTAAACTGGTCTAATGAAGACAGGCATACGCCATACAGTGTGCTATGAGGGACATTTTGCCCAGGCAACAGGGCTGCGGCCTACTCTTATATCAAATTCCAACTACCAAGGGATCTTTTACGTGAACGTCAATTGTTCACAGGACCTCGGTTTTTCGTGCCATCCAAACGACTACACAGCATCACTGACATGGGGTAACCATGCCAGAAAATCAGTGGGTAAGAGGTTGCAACTGCTAAAGTATCTTATACCTGCAAGCCAATTTTTCATGGGACTTCATCCGAACAACTAGACAGCTGTCCATGTCAGGCCCTCCATCCTGCATCACTGACAAGGGGGAACCACGTTCGAAAATCAGTGGGTAAAACATTGGCTCACTAAACTTGAGGTTGGGTGTTCAATCCCTGCATTGGCGGAGATCGTTTATCAGTGATACACGAAAGAGGGCCTGAAAATTGACAATGTTTAGTTGTTCAGAATGGATGAAAAACCAAGGTCCTGTGTACACTTTGCCATGCACGTAGGCCGTAGTTCAGCAAGCAGGGCAGTTTTTCCATCATAGCACACTGTATGGTGTACATCCTTATTTAATTAGCCTAGTCAGAGCAGAACAGTAGGACATTTAACTCCATTTCATTTCATTTCTTATATCAAATTCCAACTGCCACAGATCTTTTACATGCACATAAATTGTTCACAGGACCTCGATTTTTTGTACCATCTAAATGTGCTATGACGGAAATTTTGTCCGGGCAGCGGCGCTACAGCCTATTCTTATATCGAAATCCAACTGACAAGGGATCTTTCACGTGCAGCCCAATGTGTACACAGGACTTCGGTTTTTCGTAACAATCTGAATGACTAGACAACCGCCCTTTTCAGGCCCTCTGTTCTGCATCACTGACAAGGGGTAACCAGACCGGAAAATCCAAATGAACTTTCTCGGCCAATGCAGGGATCGAACACCCAATCTCCAGGCTAGCGTGCCAGCGCCTTACCCACTTAGCCACGTGATCCCCCGTCTTTAAATAGTCTACATGTTGCAGTTAGGAACTGTTTTTGTTCCTTCTCGGTATGATCCACCTTAGGGTTGTACCTATTTATTTTTTAACAGAACACAGTTTTTATGGGTTACAATCACTAGTTTTATTCTAAAAGCACGACGTTTCGACAAGTATCCTCTTATCGTTATCAAGCACAATGACATTTAGTAAACTTGAGATCAATATATACAAAAATTCATAGTGAAACCATAAACATGGATTAAAATAACAGTACCAAAAGGGGGGATCTAAGAAGTAAAGGATATTTAACAACAACAACAACAACAAAGTAATTAACTGATTAAATAAACTCTGGGGTTGAGTAGGGGGTTGTTGACTAGTATGAGGCCCTTCAAAGGGTACCTTGAACAGACCGGTTAAAGCTGATGGGGCACAGAAAGTGAGGCCACATAATTAACTTATTAGATAAACTCTAGTGTTGAGTAGGGGGTTATTGACTATTTTGAGGCCCTTCAAAGGATGCCGTGAATAAACCTGTAGGCTGATGAGGCCATTATAGTGAGGCCATATACATGAAATAGGTAGATATGGTTTTTATAACAACAGATATGACAATACACAGATAATTGAAAGGTTAGGGAGAATCTATAATAGCAAAGATTTAACAATGAAAGGGGGGGGGGAATGCAACCAAGGGTGCTAAATTGACATAGTTAAATTTTATTATGCATATTAATAATATCATCATATGCCCTGGGGATGTAAAGCCCTACATCCCTATTAAGTTGAGGTGAGTGTCTTCTGATGTTAATAGCTTCAAGGATCTTTCTGGTTTTCTTGTTCTGTTGATTGGCGGTGAGTATTTGGACATCATTCCATTTAACTTGATGTTGTGGGTGGTTCTGTAGATGTTCTGCTATGGCTGAATTATTAGTGACTGCTTTGGATCTATGTTCTGTTATTCTTTTATCAATTGGACGTTTCGTTTCTCCGATATAAGAGGCATCACAGGAGCAAACCACTTGATATACAACTCCTTTGGGTTGAATCGGGACAATTGGTAGCAGCTTACCATTGGCTTTGAGTATATGTTTGAGGGTGGTGGGGACGGAGAATGTGGTATCGATGTTGGCTTTCTTTAGTAGATTGCTCACTTTGTATGTCAGATTGCCATAAAAAGGCAAGGTTATTCTGATAGGGGATTTTTCGGGTTTTTGATGGTGTGTCCTGTTGGTTTTTATCGTTTCATTGATCTGCTTATTCACTAGTAAGGGGGGATAATTATTCAGGTTACAAAACACATGGCGTAAATGGTCCAGTTCTTCCTGCAGGAATTCGGGTTCACAAATGGTAATTGCTCTGCGTGCTAGGGTGGATATAAGAGCTCTTTTGATATAATGGGGATGACTGGAGTTATAATTAATATATTGATCTGTGTGGGTTGGTTTGCGGTATATTTTAGTTTTCAGTTGATTATTCACTTTTATAACTTGAACATCTAAGAACGGTAGTGTCTCATCTTTTTCTGTTTCAATAGTAAATTTAATTTTGGGGTGCTGTTTGTTCAGGTGTTCTAATAGGGACATTGGGTCATCGTTATCATCAAGGACTACAAATGTATCATCAACTTTGCGAAGCCAAAGGATTGGGGTAATTGGAGAGTTTGAAAGCGCACACTTTTCAAATTCTGTCATGTAAATTTCAGAGATTAAGGGTGATAGGGGACTTCCCATAGGCAAACCATCAACTTGCTTGTATATATCGTCACCCCATGTGAAGAATGTAGAGTCTATACACATACTAACCAATTCCAGGATGCTGTCGGTTGATAATTTAGTTTCTAGTGGTGCTTCTAATTCATTTATTCGGGTACGGAGGACTTCAATGGCTTCTTGACGGGGAACGTTGGTAAACAGGTCAACAACATCGTACGAAACAATTCTACCAGGTCGGTTTAGGTCTCTGATTGTGTTACAAAAACCACCAGAGTCTTTGATAAAGGAAGCAGAGGAAGTTCCTAAAGGTGCAAGTAGCTTCGACATGTATTTAGCAACATTGTAAAAAACTGAATCTCTTGAGCAGACTAATAATCTGGCCTTAATCGGGTTTTTGTGAGTTTTGATAGTGGCTCGGGCGTAAGGTGGACGTGGATGGTTGGGTTTCAACTGGTAGGAAAGCTCTTTAGTTAGTTGTTGCGAGTCACATAGTTCTTTAAGCTTGTGATTTAGTTGTTTCTCTAATGTTGTTGTTGGATTTTTTCTGATTCTTCTGTAGGTATTGGCATCATTAAGCAGTTGGTCGACCGTTGAATTGTATTCGTTAGTGTTCATGATGACAGTAGATTTCCCTTTATCAGCTGGTATTATCGTTATGGACTTGTCGTTTTTTAGATCATGTATGGCTTTAGTCTCACCCTTGGTAATGTTGTGGGAGTTCTTTTTTGTGGTGGATTTAATTATTAGGTCGGCTATCTGGTGGCGAAGGAAATCAACTTTGCCCCCTGGTGCTAGTTGGCATAAACCTTTCTCAATGTTGGCGATAAATACATCATGATTCCTTGGTGTGGGTTTTTTGTGGGTTTTTTGTCAACGGGCTGCAATTCTGAATGGATCATTTTGGAACTTGGTATATTTATTCCTTATGCCGTAAGGATATTAACAACTATCAATTTTGTTGCATGGCTTGACCCCCGGGGCTGGTGCCACACTCAATTTTTTTATTTGATATTATACAGGTTACAATTATAAACAGATTTTGTTCAATTTGCCCAAAAGAATGTTTAAAATTTAGAATTTGGTATTTTAATTGTTAGTATCCTGACATTTTAAAACTGATATTTGTTTTATGTTAGACAACAAATATTAGGTTTATGTTAGATTCACGTTAGAAAACTAATGTTACATTAACGTTAGACAACTAACGTTATATTAACGTTAGAAAAATAACATTATATTAACGTTAGAAAATTAACGTTATATTAACGTTAGAAAATTAACGTTATATTAACGTTAGAAAATTAACGTTACATTTACGTCAGAAAACTAACCATAAACTAACGGTTAGAAACATGACGTAAAATTTATGTTAGATTGACGTTAGAATTATCACCAATAACACATATATAATTATTTTGTCTGAATTCCGACTATTAATCAATTGTTAGAATGTGCACACACTGGTATGGTTATTTAATCAAGAAGAATTCTTACGAAAAAAATTGGTAAGAAAACCGTCATAAAATTTACGTTAGATTTACGTCATTTTCTGACGTAAAAGTAACCATAACCATTATGACGTAAAAGTAACGTCAATTTAACCGTAAAATTTTACCATTATTGGACGCTAACCAAAATCTAACCATAATGACGTAAAAGTAACGTAAATCTAACCATCCATGTTTAGTGGAT
Organism: Patella caerulea; assembly: GCA_036850965.1. NCBI lineage: Eukaryota > Metazoa > Mollusca > Gastropoda > Patellidae > Patella > Patella caerulea. The sequence goes on from JAZGQO010000007.1 coordinate 42,485,275, forward strand.
CGCAACCCCAAATTAGAAGGAGAGTTATTGTGTTCCAAAGTCTTGGCAAATCAAATTGCTTATCGCTCTGCTTACCCTGAGCAGAAAATGCTCATTATCGATCTTAGTCAAGGCATTACTGTAATGAAACTATACACCAAGTTTCATCACTCTCACTTAATTAGAACTAAAGTTATCGTGTCCCAAAGCATCAACCAATCAAATTGCTTATCTCTGCTTACCGTAAGCGGAAAATGCTCATCTTCGAACTCCATCAAGGCATTGACCTAATAAGCATATACACCAAGTTTGAACATTTTAACTCAATTCGAAGGAGAGTTATTGTGTTCCAAAGTCTCGACCAATCAAATTGCATATCGATCTGCTTACCCTGAGCAGAAAATGCTCATTATCGAACTTAATAAAGGTATTACTGTAATGAAACTATACACCAAGTTTCATCACTCTCACTTAATTAGAACTAAAGTTATCGTGTCCCAAAGCATCAACCAATCAAATTGCTTATCTCTGCTTACCCTAAGCGGAAAATGCTCATCTTCGAACTTCATCAAGGCATTGACCTAATAAACACATACAAGAAGAGATAATGGTGGCTATGAAGACCTGGTTATCCCGAATGTCAGTGACTAGTTTCGTTCGTATTGAACTCTTCAGACTGGACTGATAGGACTCACGTGTTGGCCGTTTTTATTTATACTATTCCGAAACCCCGGTGGGGTTTCTATGGTTACTAATTGGCGGGGTTACCGGGGTTAACCCCTTGGCGAGTTTGCGAATTTTTTACCGGGGTTGGCAGCTCGCTTACCGGGGTTTGTACAGAGGTTTGACAAAATGGCGGGGTGCCAAATTTGTTACCGGGGTCGCTAGCTCGCTTACCGGGGTTGTACTGATCGTATAGATTGAAGTGCTAGTGTCCATAATTTTGCTAACTAGGATGCCTTGGGTTGGTTAGTAACATTGTTACTTGTCATAACAATGAAGGGATAGTATATAGACAAGGGTGTTGATGTAACACCCGTGAGAGGGGCAAAAGGCTAAATATAAATCCAAAGTTGGAACACTCAGGGGTAGAGCATTGTAAAACAAAAATAAAAATGGTTGGAGTGCCCAAGTTTAGATTTGTCGTTGATTCCATAAAGTACCGGTAGTTAGGTTTTAAAACGTTAAATACTGTGTGATTCAACATGGCCCCCGAGGGGTTTAATATGATAAGGTACGAAACAGTACCAAATGATTTATTTGTGTGAGTGTCAAGGTTGACTAAAATGCCTTGGAAATCGGAAGTAGGAGGCGACTAGTATGTGTCTATCTATTTTGTGGACCGATGTGAGATTGTCCGTTGTGTTAACTGGACGAGTAGGCCTATTCACCTTCGGTTATTTGTCAATGTCAGATAAGCGGCTTCTTATCGACACGATCGGCTCTGGATCGTACACCAACACATACACCAAGTTTGAACATTCTAGCTCAATTAGCCGAAGAGAGTTATTGTGTCCCAAAAAGTGTGACGGACAGACAGACGAACCCATTTTAATAGTCCCCCAACTTTCTTCGAAAGGCAGGGGACAAATATACATACACGGATAGAACTTTCTGACCTCTGCTGTTTTTTGATCATTAATGATATTGACGTGTTCAACTCGACAAAAATTCTTCTAGGCACGGACTTATTGAAACATCTAATGTGTTCAATATGTTATTTACGGACTACACACAAATGCCCTCAGTTCGTTTTGATAAAAGGCACGATCTCATTAAACATATTATTTATTCAAAGGAAATATGCAGTGCAGTTACAGATACTATAATTTCATAAATAAACAATGCCAAATGTGTACATCGCTCGTGCATCATTTTTCTTAATTAATTGTATGCTTTATAAGCCAGAGTTTACTGTTAGTATTAGAAGAAGACTTGGAATGGCGCGTCTCCCGGTGTATGCCTATTTCATCGCTCAATAAAGGTCTATCAACTGTGCTGATATTCTGTTATCTGTAGTGTTACATAACATCATTTTTAATGATCTTCATGTGTTCTTTGTCCTCAAAACTTAGAGAAAGACACCAAGATCATCAAATTGAGTTGATAGTTACAAATGGGTCTTTGCACAGAAAAGGGGCAAAACATAACCATCAACTTGGACATGTTGTAAATAAAAATATATGTATATTTGTAATGTTTTTGTTATTGTTTCCAATTGATATATAGTTGGGAAGACAGAAAAGACATTATAAAATACCGGCATGGAAATGATATATTTCTTTTTTCCTCACAAAAAAGTTTGAAACCCTCATAATTTAGATGGAGCCTAACTCCTGAAAAATAGTAGCTATTGGAAAAGGCTTCGGATTTTCAACCAAACTTTGGTGTATGTTTGAATTATTTGGATAAAATTGATCTTTAATGATTAAATGCTGAATTAGGACAACGCAACAATTACAAGGGCCTATAAAAATAAACAATATCTTTCTTTCTGTTTTTTAATATTTTTTTCTCATTTTCCGAGACGCCACTCACATTGGTAAAATTTGGTAGAATTTAGCTTAAAGTATGTCTTACACCGATCAATTCTGTAGTTATTACTCATTTCCTTGTTATTTTTGCTTTAACAAAATATCGAACGTCACGTAAAATTCATTCCATCCGCAAACGCATAATGTTGACTTCAGATAAAATACATTCCAAAACTTTTCATATCTACTCAGAGGGAACGTTTTTTCGCGAAAATGGAAGCGAATAAGACTTGTCGTTGAGGAAAATAAAGAGAACAAAAACCCATACTGATAAATCTATCAATTCCTCATGTTTTCAAACTCTGTCACGTTCTAAAAATAGTATTGATCAATGTCCGGAGCTGGCGCATCTATTCAGAATGTAAACATCCAGGTTACTGGTTTCGTCCAGATCGAGGCTCAGGTTTGTGTCTGCTATTCTGATATTTTCATATATCACGTTAACACTTCTAATATTCATGGAATTTGTTGCGATTTCAATTATATGAATTTTTGATAACGTTATTTTCCATCCGTCACATTTTGATAACGTTATTTTCCATCCATTACATTTTTGATAACGTTATTTTTCATCCATTACATTTTTGATAACGTTATTTTCCATCCATTACTTTATTGATAACGTTATTTTCCATCTGTCACATTTTGATGGCGTTATTTTCCATCCATTACATTTTTGATAACGTTATTTTCCATCCAGTTATTGATAACGTTACTATATTTCCCTCCAATACAACAAACCAAAACTAGGATTTATTTTGATGAAAGCTTAGCAACAGATTATTTTGAGTTTTGTTTGTTTAATACATAATCACAGATTGAATAAGGATAGGATGCCAGGCAACGAAACATACGCCCACAGCAGCTAAATCGTCCGGGCAGTCAACAAGGGTTGTCACATTTTTTTACACTTTTCGGTAATGAAACATTTGTAATACACTAAAAACTGATCAAGAGTAACAACTCATTATGTAATTATCAAAAAATCATTAGAATGTGATTGCTTTCTATAAAATTTTACCCCACGCTAACAATTAGTATATACATGAAACATTTAATATCATGGATTTAGCTTTTCAGTTATCAAAATTCATTGAAAATCAAAATACTTGTTCGTTTTAACACCTTAAACTCTGTGTATCAATCTGAAGTCAATCGGATGATAAGTTTTTTTGAAGTTATCAAAGGTGATAACTCTGGCAGTAATTATTTGAAATCCCTGAAAATCAATAGGCTTTTTAGTCTCATGAAGGACTACGGTTAGGAATTTTTGTTATTCGAATAACCGTGACTATTAACCAGTTAGTAACAATTAACCGTTTGGTATCAAGATTCAACATTAAATAACCACTCACATCGTCGTATGATTTACAAGCAAGTGGTTTTTAATATACTATTCAAAAAAAGTAGGGGGATATTTGATTTTTAAGTGTTATTAAAGTCACCTAATGAAACTGACGAAGAAACAAATGATAAAATGAAATGAAGTTCACATTCATCGATTTCTTCCAAATGATGGTTAGACTAAGCAAGGCACAGACTGACCATTATAAGGGTAAAATGATACCCGGGGTCAAACAGCAAAGTTACCACAGCATCACAACAAAGTCAGTAACGGGTAAATCCTCCTCTGTTTGCCAAACAAGCATTGATCCGACGTGGCATACTCCTAATGAGACGTCTAAGGTCATTTTGGTCCAGATTGTCCCATTCCTGTTGCAACGCAGTTCTTGGACATTGACAGGACGTTGTTGACGTTGGCGTAACCTCTGTCCAAGCATGTCCAAGACATGCTCGATGGGGGAGAGGTCAGGACTCAGTGCTGGCCAAGGAAATGTGGTGATGTTCTGTTGTTGGAGGTAACCTGTAACGATCCTGGCCCTGTGACATCTTGCGTTGTCATCGTGGAAGATGAAACGGCGGCCATGACGTCGTGCGAACGGCACAACATTGACTGCCAAGATATTGTCCCGGAAGTACTGGCCTGTAACACGCCCTGCAACAACATGTGAAACCGTTCTTCCAGCAACAGTGATGCCTCCCCACACCATAAGAGAACCACCCCCAAATCGATCATGTCTGATGACGTTAACGTCTTGGAAGCGCTCGTTTCGACGAAGTCACACCCTCCTACGTCTGTCCAAAAAATCAACAATGAACCTTGACTCATCTGAAAACATTACATTGCTCCAGCGTCGATTATCCCAGTGTTGACGATCACTACACCAACGACGTCTTGCCTGAATGTGATGATCTCTGAAACAAGGGATCACGCGAGGACGTCGGGCGCGAAGGTGACCCCTATGTAGTCGATTCCAAATCGTCTGGCCACTCACTCTCACACCAGTGTCTGTTTGAAGACGAGTGCTGAACTGATTTGCTGTGATGCGACGATTTCTCAAGGCCAAGGTACGGATAAATCGATCCTGGGCTTGAGTTGTCGCCCTTGGTCGACCTGAGCGTGGTCTGTCCTGTACAGATTGTGTATCACGGTATCTGGACCATAGCCTGCTTATGACAGACTGAGAAACATTCATCGTCCGCGCCACAACCGCCTGTGTTGTGCCGATCTGTAGCATGCCAAGGGCACGTAACCTTTCATTTTGGGTAAGCCGACGCATATCAAAATTTGTTTTCTGGTCACTAAAACAATTAAACTGATGTTTCCACCCTGGAATTCAATGCCACAATGACTGTAACATTCAAAGTCACAGTCGTGCAAATCTTGCCTTGCCTTCCCCCGATTATCGAGATTTTAAGACGTGGGTTGTTTTCCACCGGTCCAACAGAAACACGTACCTCTCGACTGCTCAGCGAAATATTCTTATTTCAAGATAAATATATCATGGAATAAAGTGGAATAGTTATAAAGAAGAAAGCGCCTGACCTCAGTAACTAACTTCCTGTAACTTTTAAACAATAATATTTAAAACCTGTAAGTAATATTTTTTTTAATTAGATTCCTGTAAAACAAACAGCTGCTCATTGACAGGTCATACACGTTATAATACTGGGTTAACGGGGGCATCTCAAGTTGACATACGTTGTTCAATTTTCAAAATGGCGCTCTGTCGTCATGGAGACGTTTGTAATGGGAGATAACTCCATTTAATGGGGGGCATCTCCAATTAACCGTTCCGCTCAATTCAAACAGTCTAACCGTCCAATTCTAACCGTTTACGGTTATCCGACTAACCGTAGGAGCACTACTCATGACCTTAAACATTGTGTAAATGTCAATGGGATATTAACTTTGGCCTCTAGAGCTTCCACAGGATTTTTTGAAGCGATCAAGGGCCATAACTCTGGCAGTAATTATTGAAAATCTATAGACGTATTCGTCTCACGATTGTAAACACTATGAATAAATTTGAAGTCAATCGGATATTAACTTTGGCCTCTGGAGCATCCACAAGATTTTTTGAAGTGATCAAGGGCCATAACTCAATAGGTTTCTTCGTCTCATGACCTTAGACACTGTGTATAAATTTAAAGTCAATCGGATATTAACTTTGGCCTCTAGAGCATCCACAAGAATTTTTTGAAGTGATAAAAGGCCATAACTCAATTGTGGATGCCGGACCGCCGTTCGGACCGACAGGCGGACGGGGGCTACGAAAATATACGACTACATTTCAACGTGGGGGTATAAAAATTATTGTAATTAATTGAATCAAGAAAATAAATGTTGTAGAGATATAACAGTTGTTATTTTCAATGGGAATAAACAGTCCATTCAATGTTATTATAAAGCGGAAATAACGTACTATTAACTTTAAAAAAATCAAACAGTCATTTCTCAACCTCAAATGGGCATTGTCTATCATGCAATATATGAGGTTCTTTTTTTGTTATCTCTGGTTACTGTTACGTAAACACTCATATGAAGGAGCGAATCCGCTAAGCTATCCCAATATATGAATTTTAAATTCCTAAAATGGTCCTTGGTATGAATCAAAATAGATAATGGCATATTATTACATTTCTTTTAATCTTCATGTTGGGAGTAATATGTCCCTTTACTGTGCAAATAGCCATATATAGGTATGATCATTTTAAGACGTTTCTGTAGCCATCTTTGAAGCCATATTGAAAAAGCACTTTTCTGGAGGTCCTACTTTGGTAAACTTTTGGCATGTTATAAAGTACACTAAACCCTACCAGAACAAGTTGAGAAACCTTTTGTAGCAATTTAGGGGGGGGGGGGGAGGGAGGGGAGGGGGGGGGTATTTTCAATATATTGACCTGACTACAGACATAATTATTACATACCTTCTGGAAATAAGGTTTTTAGTAGTGGGTGTTTACATGCATACATAGCCTGAGATAAATCACGAAATAATAGATCATTATTTTTATCCAGAAAACCTTCTACTTTATACAGCACCTGTTTCAATGAATAATAAATAGGATATAAAATAAAAATATTAGTACCATTTTTTAAAGGAAATAGAGCAGATTATCATATTAATCTTAAGCAGATTATATGATAACTTTTGCCTCTAGAACATTCACAAGATTCTCAGTGAACAAAGGCAATTAATCCCAGGAGTAATTATGGGGAATCAATGAAATTCAGCAGGCTTCCTCAGATCAGTCCTCTGAACAACCTATAATAATTTTAAGCAGATCAGATGATAACGTTGTCGCTAGTGTAAAAATGCAATAACTCTGGAAGAAATTTTCGGAAAATCTACAGCATCCATCTTATCACAAGGGGTTATAACACTATATCATGTCCAAATTTAATGGGACATACTGTTATATATCAAATGTTTCTCAACATAAAATAATGGAAATATTTCACCACGTCTTATCCCCTCAATGATTTGAAATTGTTTCAATGGCATTTAGTAGTTGCACTGCAAATACACATGATACAATTCTATGGTATGGAATACAATTACAGTTTATTATTGAGCAATGTTTGACTAAGAATCTAATCTTTATCAATATACTTACATTACCAGCATAATGACGTAACCTAAACGCATCATGTGGCAGACTTTTATCTGACTGGGTTTTTTTGCAACTTCTGCTCTCATAGTGAGGATGTTGAGCACATCTTTGGTTTAATTTATTTAAAAACGTTTTGTCTGTTGTATTACCGGGTCTTAGACATTCTTCATCTAATAATGCTAATATACCAACATTACTCTACAATATAAAATATTAACATTACTCTACAATAACACTGTCTATTACAATAACATAAATATATCAACATATTCTACAATATAAAAATAACATTAATATATTATCATTTTCTACATGTGTGATATGTGCTTCTGCTTTATTTACGTCGAATATGTAGAAAAAAATTGCATTATTCTTACATGTATGCCTGGCCAATAAATCATTTCTTGAATAGAACTACATTCAACAATGATTATCACAGACAAATATAAAAATAATACACATCCAAATTTATATTATTTCACCTAGAATTCCTTATAATGATCAATTTAGAATACCAAAATGCTGATCATAACATATGGTCTAAACTGTTTTCTAAATCATTAAATAAATCAATGGAACCTGTTGTAAGGTGGACATTGCATCCTTTCTGGTAATATTAGGCCGTGGACTGAAGCGAGTTATTGTTTACTCTCGTGGAATGGCTTAAGTTCCGTATTTTTTCTGCACAGACTGATTCAAAAATACATAAAATGAATAATTTGATTCCATCACATCTCCATGTCCAAAACGGACTGCTTCAAAATATTTTTCATAACTTTAATTATTTTGTTTTCACAGACTTGGTCGTTTTCACTGCCATAATAATGCGCCAGTGAAAAGGTTTGGAGAATTTGCGACTGAAAGTTCTAGACCCGGGATTTCAGCCAATCAGCAAACAGGAAAATTGTCTTTACGGCAATGATGTCAACAAACACACGTGTGGATTTTTGCGTCATTTTGACTAAGTTTCTCAAAGTATGAAGTGCCTTGTTCACCAAGCAATCAAGGATCCTGGCAAATTAGTTTAGTTTAGTGATACCAGTTGGAATTCTGTTGCGAACTACGCTTCTTAGTAGCAAAATCTCCACGGAGAAGAGCAGAAAATTGCTGTCCTTATCGTAATGTGTTTGAAGGTAAAGTAGGCCTAATTATTTTTTTCTCTCTTTAATTCTTACACTGAAATGACTACGGATTCTTTATGTCTATGCCTTTATTTGAACAGACACATTTTTTGTTTAAACAGTATTTATTTAGCATATATTTGCATACAAAATACAATAAATACTAAATTATATATGTTTAAACAAGCTGTGTTGGTAGCTTAAAATAATTAATTTGTCCCAGTAAATGGTAATAAACAAAATAAAATATGTATGAAATGTTTAAAGCAAAATCTAATTTATTTTGATATTGCAGGAGATCTATTCCATACTGTGTAGATATTGAAAAATTTTGAAAACTAGGTCATGCATTTATTTTTTTCAAAATATAAACTTTAGTCAAAGGTGGGCTGTAATATTACCTTTTTGTAGGCTCAAAAGTAGAAGCATTGAAGGTGTACGGTTATCACTCCAAATGCTATTCTCACTTCTGCGCTAAACAACGGATCCAGCGTTCAGAAAAAGAGCCTTGAAAAGGGCAGCACCCGAGACCCGACCACATAGTCCTTCAACTCCATCACAGAAAAGAAGATCCCATCAAAGGTTATCATGTACAGTCACATCTTCTACAGGTGGTGTTCTTCCATCTGTTTGTATCATATTTCCAAGAAAGTCGACCCATATATCAAACGTGGTGAAAAGCGAACCAAGGATTTATTATATAAAACACAGACTTTGGATGCTGGTAAGTAATTGTTTACAATGTAAGACTAAGAGCTCCACTTCTCATTCATGTGACACAATTGCCATGCGGATTAGGTAGCACGTCATTACTGTCCCGCGTCATTTCGGACTCAACACAAACATTGTTTCGGGCTCAGTTTGGCAACTTTTCAGACTGGGTCAAGCAACTTTTTGAATTCGGGCTGGCGATGTTTCGGACAATATAAAAGCTGAAATTCTGTGTATATGTTTGTAATAACCGTTTTTTCTTTCGTTTTAGGTGATGCTGAACACAGATCATTCACGATAATAAAGAAATTAAACATCTGGACTATAAGAATGCAAATTATTTTAATATAAATCGATCACCGGACTGATTAAATGTGTGTAGCATGGCAGTCTATGGATTAAAAGCTCAAACTTTCGTAGTATGATTTCTTTTTAAGCTGATGCTGATGACTTATCAGATGATGATATTGATGAATATTGAAATGCAATAATAATAAATTCCATTTTTTGAGTGCAAAATCCATCCATAAGCCTGCTCAAAGTGCTTTTAAGAGCAATATACCGAGGTACTATGTGTACATACATGTCTTTTCAATTTTAGTAATATTTTTTGAACAAATGAGATTTTGATTGGGTTTTACTGTTATGATGAATATTTTGGGCTCTTTCAAACATTGCATTATACAATGTTATTGTTATGACCGTTTTTTTTTTCTAAATTTATCTCCCAGTTGTTTTTGTTAGTAAATACAAAATTAACTAGACCTGCATGCAGGAATGACGGGTTTCACTGGTGCCAAGTTACTCTTAAACATGTCACTTCCGGTGTCAAGTAACCCTTGAACATATGTCACTTCCGGTACCAACGAAACCACTAAACAGGTTTCCAAATTAACATTGCACACAAATAAAATGGACGCGGAATCAACCAATCAATCCAGCAATATCAAGTCATTTTATACATTTGTTACTTGTAAATGATCTTGACAAAATTAAATTACTTCCTGTGTTAATGAAAATGTTCAATTAGTCTTATGAAATCAGAAATGGCATACGATATCATATTGTGAAAATTTTATGTAAATCGAATAATAATTGCCACTTTTAAATACCAAAAAACTTGAAAAGTGACTTGTAGAAAATCTGCTATTTCTCTGCAACCGTACAAGTTAGAAACCATTTTGTGGTATCTGTATGATCGTATGGGTTCATTCTATTTGTTGATTGGCATCATATATCATAATATGAAAAAGATTTCAAAACAGACTCATTTGAATAAAATATCTGTTTTGAAGGCTAAAAATACAGGTTTTGCCAAAATGACGTTACTTCCGGTGATAATGAAAATATTAAATTACTTGTATGAAATCCCACATGGCATTAGGTATAACATGGTGTGACGTTTATGAAAATCGAATAATAATTGACACTTTTATGGCCCCGAAACCTTCAAAAGTGACCTGTAGAAAACCGTCTATTTCTCGGCAACCGAACAAGTTAGAAACCATTTTATGATATCTATATGACCATATGAGTTTTGTTTATATGTGAATTTAAACCAAAAGTTAAAATTATTAATACATATTAAGTTATTCTTGGTTGAATAAAACATTGATTTAAAAAGTTTAAAATGCATTTTTTGACCAAATGATGTCACTTCCGGTGTCAATTTTAAATTGTAATCAACTTGATATGACGCTACATGCTTTTTGAATCAAATGATGTCACTTTTATAAAAATCCAATCATAATTGACTATTTTACAGGCAAAATAACGAAATCAGTGACTTGTACAGAACTGCCCATTTCTTGGTAACTGCTTACATTACAAACTAATTTTAACACACATTTTCTTCGTATGGATTATAGCTACAAGTTTATAAAAGTTACGAAGAAATATTTTAAAATCTGAAAAGCCTGAATAGGTCGTAAATAGGTCAATTTTACACCATTTTTAGCCTCTTAATCGAATTTGCTCGAAAATGAAATCGAAATTAAAAAAACTGCTTCCGACATTTTTTGCGCCTTGAAAGGGCACACTCTTTGAGTCAAATAATTTTTCCCAAAAATAATTTTTGTTTTCAAAAAATTGTACCTAACTGTCAAAATTGTAGATTTTGGTAAAATTATGCCACTTCCGGTGCCGACAGATAACACTTCCGGTAATAAAAAAAATGACAATTGAGACAACGAAGCATATGAACTTTGTTTTATACAAATCGAACAATACAAAATTAATGTAGGACTGAAAAACTGAATTAGCCAATGGCGGCCAAGGAAAATTACTGAGACAAAATTTTTTAACATTTTTGCACTAGTCAAATGACTCTTTAATTCTGTGCACAATACGACTAAAAAATATTCATAAATAAAAAAGTTTTTTGTAAAATTTTAAATTTTCGAAATTTGGCGCCTAATATCTTCGAAGATCTGCCGAAAATCAAAAATCGAAAGTAGCGTAGCTATGTGCCCTGTCTCAGGCTATGCCAAAATGTATCAAAAGTTAAAATCCAATGATTATTGTTAAAATTACTGCAATATTTTCAAAAACGATAACTTCGGTGATTTCGGACATTTCGCATTGTCGCAGAACGTTCAAAATAGCTTTATCCTCTAAGTCACACCCACTTTTCCAGTAAAACTGAAGAAATCGTAAGGATGCGACACGTAGTTGCTGAGATCTATTCAAATTGGAATCTGAATAATAATAATAATAATAAGAATAACTAGACCTGCATGCAGGAATGACGGGTTTCACTGGTGCCAAGTTACTCTTAAACATGTCACTTTCGGTGCCAAGTTACACTTGAACATATGTCACTTCCGGTACCAACGAAACCACTAAACAGGTTTCCAAATTAACATTGCACACAAATAAAATGGACGTAGAATCAACCAATCAATCCAGCAATATCAAGTCATTTTATACATTTGTTACTTGTAAATGATCTTGACAAAATTAAATTACTTCCGGTGTTAATGAAAATGTTCAATTAGTCTTATGAAATCAGAAATGGCATAGGATATCGTATAGTGACAATTTTATGTAAATCGAATAATAATTGCCACTTTTAAAGACCAAAAAACTTGAAAAGTGACTTGTAGAAAATCTGCTATTTCTCTGCAACCGTACAAGTTAGAAACCATTTTTTGGTATCTGTATGATCGTATGGGTTCATTCTATTTGTTGATTGGCATCAAATACCATAATTTGAAAAAGATTTCAAAACAGACTCATTTGAATAAAATATCTGTTTTGAAGGCTAAAAATTCAGTTTTTGCCAAAATGACGTTACTTCCGGTGATAATGAAAATCTTAAATTACTTGTATGAAATCACAAATGGCATTAGGTATAACATGGTGTAACGTTTATGAAAATCGAATAATAATTGACACTTTTTATGGCCCCGAAACCTTCAAAAGTGACCTGTAGAAAACCGTATATTTCTCGGCAACCGAACAAGTTAGAAACAATTTTATGATATCTATATGACCATATGAGTTGTATTTATATGTGAATTTAAACCAAAAGTTAAAATTATTAATACATATTAAGTTATTCATGGTTGAATAAAACACTGATTTAAAAAGTTTAAAATGCAGTTTTTGACCAAATGACGTCACTTCCGGTGTCAATTTTAAATTGTAATCAACTTGATATGACGTTACATGCTTTTTGAATCAAATGATGTCACTTTTATAAAAATCCAATAATAATTGACTATTTTACAGGCAAAATAACGAAAACAGTGACTTGTACAGAACTGCCCATTTCTTGGGAACTGCTTATATTACAAACTAATTTTAACATACATTTTCTTCGTATGGATTATAGCTACAAGTTTATAAAAGTTACGAAGAAATATTTTAAAATCTGAAAAGCCTGAATAGGTTGTAAATAGGACCATTTTAAACCATTTTTAGCCATTTAATCGAATTTGCTCGAAAATGAAATCGAAATTTAAAAAACTGCTTCCGACATTTTTTGCGCCTTGAAAGGGCACACTCTTTGAGTCAAATAATTTTTCCAAAAAATAATATTTGTTTTCGAAAAATGGTACCTAACTGTCAAAATTGTAGTTTTTGGTAAAATTATGCCACTTCCGGTGCCGACAGATAACACTTCCGGTAATAAAAAAAATGACAATTGAGACAACGAAGCATATAAACTTTGTTTTATACAAATCGAACAATAAAAAATTAATCTAGGACTGAAAAACTGAATTAGCCAATGGCGGCCAAGGAAAATTACTGAGAAATTTTTTTTTAACATTTTTGCACTAGTCAGATGACTCTTTAATTCTGTGCACAATACGACTAAAAAATATTCATAAATAAAAAAGTTTTTTGTAAAATTTTAAATTTTCGAAATTTGGCGCCTAATATCTTCGAAGATTTGCCGAAAATCAAAAATCGAAAGTAGCGTAGCTATGTGCCCTGTCTCCGGCTATGCCAAAATGTATCGAAAGTTAAAATTCAATGATTATTGTTAAAATTACTGCAATATTTTAAAAAAACGATAATTTGGTGATTTCGGACATTTCGCATTGTCGCAGAACGTTCAAAATAGCTTTATCCTCTAAGTCACACCCACTTTCGCAGTAAAACCGAAGAAATCATAACGATGCGACACGTAGTTGCTGAGATCTATTCAAATTGGAATCTGAATAATAATAATAAGAATAATAATTTTAACAAAAACAATAGTGTTTCACACAAGCTACGCAGTGTGAAACCCTAATAATATTTTTGTCTTATTATTGTGTATTGCCTTTAAAGGATGTCAATTGCTGTATGTAGCATTGTTTTGCATATCAAACATAGACATGTACAAATAACAAAGATGGATCAAGGCTCTGATGGGCCCTAGGCATCTCGACCAGCTGGGCCCTTTGTGGAACTGGTTTCAGAAATCACTCCTTCCTTGTTGGTCAGCTACTCACTATCTTCGATGATGTTCGCGTTTTCATCAACTGAGAAGTGCACAACCCTGGCACTGGCCACCGACAAAATATTGCGATTTTTGTTTGGGCGTAGTTTCAGCAGCTTTTTTCAGCATTACATTTTTTTTTATCTCTCTTCTCCCATCCACACCATTTAAATGACGCGACCTTCACGTTATGAAAGAAAGAAATAAATTCAAGAGAAAGTCACAAAAACTTTTTTTTAAAATGAAAGCAAATCAGGATACCAGGCTAATGGAAGGCGAGCCAGTGACCGTGGGGTTCTTTCCTCATAGTGAACGGCCAACACAAAATATTTTATTGGCCCTATTTTTTCTCTGTCCCTAGGCAGCTGCCTATGGGCTAATCTGCCCCTGACAAATAACCTGCTGTTAGTCGAACATTATTCAATCTATGTTGGTTGCCCATGCCGGCACTTACTTTGCAAAATGATGAGAAATTAAATTTTAGCATAGAGGTCTAATGTACATACAATTATGGCTTGATGGAAATGATAGTTTGGGGACTCACAGGTTGGGCCACAAAAATCTGTTTTACTCAGTTAAGAATTTAGTCAGATTTAGTGTACCTTAGCATAACCATCATTCATTAGATCAACTAGAAAGACTGTGAAGAAAATCCTCAGAAATTTTCCCCCAGTATTCAGATTCATGCTAGTAAAATGCGGTCGAAATATGTGTCAATTCTCAGCTGAGTAAAAAAAAAATAGGAAAATAAATAAAGATTTGTAGTTCTGAGCCAGCTGTCACCAGACCTTCCCCATAATAATTGAAAACAGCACGAGATGAGTGACATGAGTGACAACAGGATACAAATGACGTAATTTCCTCTGAGTGTGAAGCTCAGTTCAACGACATGTCTAAAGATATAAGTGTGCCCGATTACCCTGTATCAATTTTGCACCAAACCTTGTTAAAATAGCATTTCCACATAGCCCAAATTTTCAATAAACACACGTAAAACAAGATTAGTTCAGTTGTTAAGATTGTGGCATTGTTTATAAACAACGTTCACGTTACTAATCACATGTCACGATCCGACGACTTTCATTGGTCATTTACTTGACAGCTTAGCAGCTTCGTGTTATGACGAGAAATATATAGTTCTTATTCAGATAATTTTATAAATATTACTGGAGCTGACATCCACATGTGAAGGTTGCTAGTTAACATCATTTTTGCTGTGTCTATCAATTTTAAAAATCGGAAATGTGGCAGCAGGCCGTTTAGCAACAGTAAAGATCTAAGCCATATAATCGTGCCCAGTGCATGTATTTAATTCACGGTAGGGTTTTGTGAGGTAGAGTTTTGTGAATTCACATGTCTATACCACTTTGTCAGCATGGGGTACACAAAAAATTATACATGTATATTAGATTTAAAAATGAAATATTTATTGTAAGGCTTGTGATAATTATTTATAAGTTAAATATTCTCTTTTGGCTACTTAAAGATACATTATTGGAGAGCAAAAACTGACTATTGTCGGTCTTCCTTTGGGTCTCAATGTCATAGAAATTAAAACTTAGATCTTTATTTAAACAACAAGCCAAAAATCAACTCTGTATACCCACGGATGGCTTGGATTGGGCTCGGAGTTAAACAAGATTTCGTTGATTGGTTTAATCACAATGGCGTCGTTGGCGGAGATTCTTCGTGACGTTGACGTCATAATACTTCCAGAAATTAGCAGCCCATCACGCTGCCTTCCCTATAATACACACTGTCGTTATTATACACGCTTCTGTCACTTGCGTTTCAGTAAAATTATGGAAATTGATAAACATCGCAGCTTAACATCACCCCAGTCGAATTGCAACCTCATCGGATCACTGTTTTTTGTTCATCTGCTTAGGGAGTCACTGAGGCCTGCCTGAAGTACAAAAAAAGTACATGCAGGCAACGCAAGAAGTCGGCTATTTATTATAATTTATTTACAATTCTACCTCGTTGATTTGGTCCACTCCTTTCAAAATTTAAATTCCTGTCGCATACTTTCTCTTATCTATATATTAAAAGTCTTAATTCTAATTTGTAGTAAATAATAAATGTAATATGAATTGAATTGCAGTCCCGTCTCAAACTGAATACGCTAACAGTACCAGTCATTGTAAACATTACTTGATAATCAAGACTATGTAGGTGGAATTAACAATCGGCCGAAAAAGGCTGTCGATACAATTTCTAGTAAAAATTATAGTGGTAATAACTTTGTTCAGAATAAAGTTTATTGACTGAAATTTTCAATATATTCTTGTTTTATCATCTATTTGTGAACTGTTATAGCAAAAATGGCTAACTCCTTATAAAAATTTCCCATAATGTAACTTTAAATAATTGAAATAGCTGAAGAAAAATCATTTCAATGGCTGACATGTAATTACCACGTGCTCAATAGAAAAAACACTGACCTGGATAATTATGAGTTGTAATACAATAACTTCGATATGAAGATAAATATATAATTATCCACGGCATATATTTCACATTTATTGGTTTTAGAACATCTCTTACGGCGTTACGGGCCGCAGAATACTGATGAAAATCTTAATAATGGATAATTGACGGATAACTAACTTAGCATTCATGTTTGCTAACTTACATCAAAGCGACACTAGTTAGCGCCGCCTAGAATATCGTCGTGTATAAGGTTTACATTTGTGCACAACAATTTTTCTAACACGTGGTAATTATCAATATTGCTACACAATAGCACTGGAATATGTAATGTTCTTAATTTTTCTGTAAGCAAATTAACTAATCTCTAGATATTATTTCTACTATTCCCACAAGGCGCAATATCACTATAAAAGATAGGCTGGCACTGCCAGGCAGGATACGCCCACATTTTCGAGAGATGGATAGAGAACAAGCAATACTGAAAGTGATTTTTCCTACATCATTAAGTTAGAATTTGATATGTGCAAATATTGAAATGAATTAAGATCTTTGGGTTATAAAGGTTCATTTCAGTAGGCTTCAAATTCAACTGGGGATCATGTTGCTAAGTGGGTAAGATGCTGGCTCGGTAGCCTTGAGGTTGGGTGTTTGATCCCTGCATTGGGTGACAAAGTTCATCTAGATTTTCTAGCGTGGTTTCCCCTTGTTCGTGATGAAGGATGGATGACCTGACAAGAAGAGCTGTCAATTTTAGTCCGATTTTCATGAAATTCGACCTCAACATGCATGTCAAGTTTCATCAAAATCGATTCAAAATTGTAACCTCTATAGGGTCCACAACCTTGATATAACATATTTTCACACTATTCGCCATAATTCAGCGGCCATAATTCAGGAAGTTACAATCAGATGGGCGCAAATATCGAAAGGAATCCAGATTTTGGGGTTATAAACATGCATGTCAAGTTTCATCACAATCGGTTCAAAATTGTGACCTCTATAGGGTCCACAAGCTAAAAACATGATATTTCGTACAATCAGGGGCCATAATCCATGAAGTTCCGATCCGATACATGCCAATATCGATAGGAACCGAGATCTTATGGGGATAAACCTATATTTTCAAGTTTCGTCAAAATTGGATAAGAATTGTGACCTGTAGAGAGTCCACAAACAAATTGTGTCCGGACGGATGGACGGACGGACAGGGGCGACGACATAATACGTCCACATGAAAATGTGGGCGTATAAAAATTATAATGCAATTTTCTCCAAACATGTACGTTGTTGAGGATTTACGTAATTTCTATGCTGTTATATTTAATGTGACAGTTGGTTGGATTCGAAGAGCAGTACTTCATATTAATTTTCCTTTTTTCGAAGATCATAAGAATCTCGTTTACATCGTGCTTAACTCTAATAGCGGTAAACGGCTTAGTTTGAGAAAATTCTAATGACACGTGGACAATACGTGTTTGACTAAGAATGGACTGTTTCACGCCTTTGGTAAGATTCCCGAATATCAATTAACTTTTATTATTCTACTATACGACAATCATCATTAATTATCAACACAATACCCAGTATAATCTATTGATGACTATGTATACAACTCTATAACATCAATCATGAGATTTTGTGGCTTCTTCTATCTTTAAATACCCATTATTCTGCACTGGTTGTACAATGTTTTTGAAAAAAAAGGCTATTTTACAGCGCGCAAAATGACCGTTGGGTCACATCTAGTTACGGTCATTTTCCATAGCCCTTGGTCCCAACAGGCATATACGGCCGACGTGGAACCCCTTCTTTAAACACTGTGTATAAATTTAAGGGACGGGGTTGACGTCAATTTACATCCACATTTCCATGTGGGCATATAATAAAACGAGTGCCTTGGATTTTTGTGTGGATTTGATCAATTAATTTTACACGTAAAATTACGAAAAAGCCTATTATGTCACATGATAGTGTCTGCCACACTGAGTTATTTATCGTGTCAATTTTCAACAAAAAATATGATAAATGGGGCCTGTGAAACCATCGCGATGTCCGTACTGTATAGTCAAGCAGTAGTAAGAAGTTATACTTTAATCACTTTAAGGGCCTGTGAATGTAACAATAATATATGTGACCCGGCGCAGCTAAATGAGTCGGAAGTCGCAAAGCTAGATTCTGAGATAGATTGCAATGATAGTTCAGTAGGTCAAAATTTTCAAAATTCACATTTCTCATTAAAAGCCTCAAAAGTACCTATTTCGTCAATTAAAAGTTTAATTTTCATGAAAAGAACATCTATTAATGTTCAAAAATTGCATTTTGTAAAAGACAGTCAGCAAAGAAATCATTAATTATCTTGGAATAAAGCAAAACAATCGTTCATTTACTTGCCGTTTTCATGAAATGTCCTATATCCTATATGTTTCCCAGAATAATGGAAAATCGAGCCATTTTGGATTTCCGCTATCTTGGATTTTTTATATTATATTTTCTGCCCATATTTAAATTTGGCGTCCCAAAAATCTCATGTTACAAAGCATGAAAGCTATGTATACCATGATCCGGACATAATATAGAGGAAGTTTCATATTTTTTCTGTCAATTTTGGCTGCCATCTTGAATTTCTGCCATTTTGGATTTTTTAAATTGATTTTCAGTCCTAATATATGATTACAGCCACCCCAAGAACCCAATATTTGGCACAACACAAGCCATATCCTATCTCTGCTTCCCAAAATAATAGAAAATTGTGACATTTTGGCCGCCATCTTGCATTTCCACCATCTAGGATTACAACCATCTTGGATTTTTGATATTATATTTTGTGCCCATATTTGAATTCGACGCCCCCAAAAATCCCATGTTACATATACCATGAAAGTTATGTAAACCGCGATCCAGACATAATATAGAGGAATTGTAATTTTTTGTCAATTGTCAATTTTGGTCGCCATCTTGGAATTAAATTATTTTCTGTGCCCATATTTTATTTCTGCGACTTCAACAATCCATGAAAGTTATGTATACCACGATCCAGATAGAGTACAGAGGAATTTTCATTTTTTTCCATCAATTTTGGTCACCATCTTGGATTTCTGCCATCTTGGATTTTTGATATTTTATTTTGTGCCAATATTTGAATTTGGCATCCCCAAAAATCTCATGTTACACACCATGAAAGCTATGTATACCGTGATGCAGACATAATACATGTATAGAGGAATTTTCATTTTTCTGTCAATTTTTGTCGTCATCTTGGATTTCCGGCATCTTGGAATTTTAAAAAAATTTCATTTTCCATACTTAATTTCCTGCGACTCTCAACGTTCCATGTTAGACACCATGAGAGCTATGTATACCGTGATTCGGACATGATATATAGGAATTTTCATTTTTTCTTCATTTTTGGCCGCCATTTTAAAAAATGGCACTGCACCATCATAAAAATAATTATTTTTTCAAAAATTCTTCTTTATTCGTTTTTTGTAGCCCATTTCGCATTGGGAAAGCATCTGACGTTTTATTGAGTTTCAAAATAAATGTTTATTGTCCCATGAATGTTGCAAAAATCTAAGTGTCATTTTCAGAGGCCGTTTTCTCCGAATTTATGAAACCAGGGATGTCCAGGCCACCCAACTTCAAATCGCAATTTCTCAGAGATGAAACATTGTAAAGCAATGGTTAATATATCATTGAAAAGCTGAGACCAATCTCTCTTTGGTTATTCCAAAACCTCACTTTTGAACATTTGGTCACTGTGACTCATTTTGCTATGCCGGGTCACATATTAACATTACAACATAATCAATTGATTCATATAGCAATTCATATAATCAGTTTTAAAAGTGATGACAAGTACTAAACTAGACCTGCATGCAGGAATCACGGGTTTCAATGGTGCCACATCAGTTTCGGTGCCAGGTTAACCTTGAACATATGTCACTTCCGATACCAATGAAACCATCGAACAGGTTTCCACATTGTAAACATCAAATAAAATGGACGAAGAATCAACCAAATCCAGCAATATCAATTCATTATATATATATATATATATATATATATATATGTTACTTGTAAGTGATCCTGGAAAAATTTCATTACTTCCGGTGATAATGAAAATGTTCAATTAGTTTTATGAAATCAGAAATGGCATAAGGCATCATATGGTGAAAATTGTATGTAGATCGAATAAGAATTGCCACTTTTATAGACCAAAAAACCTTAAAAAGTGACTTGTAGAAAATCGTCTATTTCTCGGCAACCGTACATGATAAAAACTATTTTTTTGGTATCTATATGATCGTATGGGTTCAATTCATTTGTTGATTGGAATCAAACATCATAATTTGAAATATATTACAAATCAGACTCATTTGAAAAAATGATCTGTTTTGAAGGCTAAAAATACAGTTTTTACCAAAATGAAATTACTTCCGGTGATACTGAAAATGTTAAATTAGTTCTATGAAATCATCAATGACAGAAGATATCATATGGTGAAAATTTTATGAAAATCGAATAATAACTGACACTTTTATAGACCAAAAACTTTGAAAAGTGACTTAAGGAAAATCGCCCATTTCTCTGCAACCGTACAAGTTAGAAACAATTTTGTGGTATCTGTATGATCGTATGGGTTTAATCTATTTGATCAATAGAATCAAATATCATAATTTGACAAGCCAACAGTGAGGCTGATGTCCCCCGCCGAAATCCCAAAATAAATAGATGACACATATTAATTAATCGCACATTTATTTTTTTCAAACGTATCGAGCAATCAAACTGTACACGAAGTGTCATCCAAAAGTGTTTTATAAAGAAAATTGCTAAAACTGACGAGAAAAATGAAAATGTACCCTAGTTAGGGGGACCAATCAAACTGAACATGAAGTGTCATCCAAAAATTGCTTATCTCTGCCTACCGTAAGAAGAAAATGCTCATCTTCGAACTTCATCAAGGCATTGACCTAATAAGCATACACACCAATTTTGAACATTTTAACTCAATTCGAAGGAGAGTTATTGTGTTCCAAAGTCTCGGCAAATCAAATTGCTTATCGCTCTGCTTACCCTGATCAGAAAATGCTCATTATCGATCATAGTCAAGGTATTACTGTAATGAAACTATACACCAAGTTTCATCACTCTCACTTAATTAGAACTAAAGTTATCGTGTCTCAAAGCATCAACCAATCAAATTGCTTATCTCTGCCTACCCTAAGCGGAAAATGCTCATCTTCGAACTCCATCAAGGCATTGACCTAATAAGCATATACACCAAGTTTGAACATTTTAACTCAATTAGAAGGAGAGTTATTGTGTTCCAAAGTCTCGACCAATCAAATTGCGTATCACTCTGCTTACCCTGAGCAGAAAATGCTCATTATCGAACTTAGTCAAGGTATTACTGTAATGAAACTATACACCAAGTTTCATCACTCTCACTTAATTAGAACTAAAGTTATAGTGTCCCAAAGCATCAACCAATCAAATTGCTTATCTCTGCTTACCCTAAGCGGAAAATGCTTATCTTCGAACTCCATCAGGGCATTGACCTAATAAGCATATACACCAAGTTTGAACATTTTAACTAAATTAGAAGGAGAGTTATTGTGTTCCAAAGTCTCGACCAATCAAATTGCGTATCGCTCTGCTTACCCTGAGCAGAAAATGCTCATTATCGAACTTAGTCAAGGTATTACTATAATGAAACTATACACCAAGTTTCATCACTCTCACTTAATTAGAACTAAAGTTATCGTGTCCCAAAGCATCAACCAATCAAATTGCTTATCTCTGCTTACCCTAAGCGGAAAATGCTCATCTTTGAACTCCATCAAGGCATTGACCTAATAAGCATATACACCAAGTTTGAACATTTTAACTCAATAAGAAGGAGAGTTATTGTGTTCCAAATTCTCGACCAATCAAATTGCGTATAGCTCTGCTTACCCTGAGCAGAAAATGCTCATTATCGAACTTAGTCAAGGTATTACTATAATGAAACTATACACCAAGTTTCATCAATCTCACTTAATTAGAACTAAAGTTATCGTGTCCCAAAGCATCAACCAATCAAATTGCTTATCTCTGCTTACCCTAAGCGGAAAATGCTCATCTTCAAACTCCATCAAGGCATTGACCTAATAAACACATACACCAAGTTTGAACATTCTAGCTCACTTAGGAAGAGAGTTATTGTGTCCCAAAAAGTGTGACGGACGGACAGACAGACCCACGGACGGACGGACGGACGGACGGACGGACAGACAGAGACAGACAGAGAGACAGACAGACGGACGAACCCATTTTAATAGTCCCCCAACTTTCTTCGAAAGGCGGGGGACAAAAAAAAAATAACAAGTACGACTCATTTGAATAAAATATTGTTTTTAAAGGCTAAAATTTAAGTTTTGAGCAAATGACGTCATTTCCGGTGGCAGCGTAAGTGGTAAAATGGTTTGAAATAGTCCACTATGGCATTAGGCATCCAATGGCGAAAGAAAATTGAAAATCGAATAATAATTGATTCTTTTACAGCCAAAATTACGTGAAAAGTGACTCATGCAAAATAGCCTATATCTCGGCAACTGCTTATATTACAAACTAATTTTCACGTATATTTTCTTCGTATGGATGATAGCTACAAGTTTATAAAAGTTACAAAGAAATATTTTGAAATTTGAAAAGCCTGAATAGGTTGTAAATAGGTCAATTTTACACCATTTTTAGCCTCTTAATCGAATTTGCTCGAAAATGAAATCGAAATTAAAAAAACTGCTTCCGACATTTTTTGCGCCTTGAAAGGGCACACTCTTTGAGTCATATAGTTTTTCAAAAAAATAATATTTGTTTTCGAAGAAGGAAAATAACTGTCAAAATTGTAGTTTTTGGTAATATTATGCCACTTCTGGTGCCGACAGATAACACTTTTGGTAATAAAAAAAATGGCAATTGAGACAACGAAGCATATGAACTTTGTTTTATACAAATCGAACAATAAAAAATTAATGTAGGACTGAAAAACTGAATTAGCCAATGGCGGCCAAGGAAAATTACTGAGACAAATTTTTTTAACATTTTTGCGCTAGTCAGATGACTCTTTAATTCTGTGCACAACACGACTAAAAGATAGGCTGGCACTGCCAGGCAGGATACGCCCACATTTTCGAGAGATGGACAGAGAACAAGCAATACCGAAAGTGATTTTTCCTACATCTTTACGTCCTGTATTTCATACTGTATTGGGAGCAGCCATTTAGTTGGTCAGTTCCAGTCTGATATTAATGAAACTCGAAATCGACAATGATTATGGTGTGACGGTACACAACCTAGAGTAGAAATGTGACTTTTCATCAAAATCGGATAAGAATTGTGACCTGTAGCGAGTCAACAACCATGATATACCATATTTTTTCACTATTCGCGTACAAACGGCGACCATTTCGTCCGGCAATTTTGGTACGATTTTCGCGATTAGAACTCAACCTTCCTCATCAAAATCGAATTAAAATTGTGACCTATACAGGGTCCACAACCATGATATATCATTTTTTTAACAGTATTCGCGTACAAACGGCGGCCATTTTGTCTGTCAATTTTGGTCCGATTTTCCTGAAGTTCAAACTCAACCTTCCTTACAGTGCAACGGTGATATAATCAAACGTTTTTTTAAATTGGATAATAATTGTGACCTCCAGAGGGACCACAAGCTAAAGAAAGGGGGATTTTGCGTATAACCAGGGGCCATAATTCAGGAAGTTATGATCCGATATGCGCAAATATTGAAAAGAACCAAGATCTTTGGGTTATAACCAAGAATTTCAAGTTTCATCAAAATCGAATTAAAATTGTGACCTTTACAGGGTCCACAACCTTGATATACCATTTTTTAACAGTATTCGCGTACAAACGGCAGCCATTTTGTATGACAATTTTGGTCTGATTTTCCCGAAATTCGAACTCAACCTTCCTTACGGTGTAACGGTAATATAATCAAACGTTTTTTTAAATTGGATAATAATTGTGACCTCCAAGCTAAAAAAAAGGCGATTTTGCGTATAATCAGGGGCCATAATTCAGGAAGTTACGATCCGATATGCGCAAATATCGAAAGGAAGCAAGATCTTTGGGTTATAACCATGAATTTAAAATTTCATCAAAATCGAATCAAAATTGTGACCTCCACAGGGTCCACAACCTTGATATACCATTTTTTAACAGTATTCGCGTACAAACGGCGGCCATTTTGTATGGCAATTTTCGTCCGATTTTCCCGAAAGTTGAACTCAACCTTCTTTAGGGTGTGACGGTAATATAATCAAACGGTTTTTTAAATCGAATAATAATTGTGACCTCCAAGCTAAAAAAAAGGCGATTTTGCGTATAATCAGGGGCCATAAATCAGGAAGTTACGATCCGATATGCGCAAATATCGAAAGGAAGCAAGATCTTTGGGTTATAACCATGAATTTTAAGTTTCATCAAAATCGAATCAAAATTGTGACCTCCACAGGGTCCACAACCTTGATATACCATTTTTTAACAGTATTCGCGTACAAACGGCGGCCATTTTGTATGGCAATTTTCGTCCGATTTTCCCGAAATTCGAACTCAACCTTCCTTAGGGTGTAACGGTGATATAATCAAACGTTTTTTTAAATCGAATAATAATTGTGACCTCCAGAGGGACCACAAGCTAAAAAGGGTGATTTTTCGGACAATCAGGGGCCATAATTCAGGAAATTACATTCCGTAAGCCGCAAATATCGAAAGGAACCAAGATCTTTGGGTTACAAACGTGCATGTCAAGTTTCATCAAAATCGGTTCAAAATTGTGACCTCTATAGGGTCCACAAGCTAAAAACGTGATTTTTCGTACAACCAGGGGCCATAATCCATGAAGTTTTGATCCGACACATGCCGATATCGAAAGCAGCCGAGAACTTTTGGGGATAAACCTATATTTCAAGTTTCGTCAAAATCGGATAAGAATTGTGACCTGTAGAGAGTCCACAAACAAATTGTGGACGGACGGACGGACGTCCGGACGGACAGGGGCGACGACATAATACATCCACATGAAAATGTGGGCGTATAAAAATATTTATAAATAAAAAAGTTTTTTGTAAAATTTTAAATTTTCGAAATTTGGCACCTAATATCTTCGAAGATTTGCCGAAAATCAAAAATCGAAAGTAGCGTAGCTATGTGCCATGTCTCCGGCTATGCCAAAATGTATCGAAAGTTAAAATCCAATGATTATTGTTAAAATTACTGCAATATTTTCAAAGATAGGCTGGCACTGCCAGGCAGGATACGCCCACATTTTCGAGATATGGATAGAGAACAAACAATACGGAAAGTGATTTTTCCTACATCATTAACTCCTGTATTTCATACTGTATTGGGAGCAGCCATTTTGTTGGTCAGTTCCAGTCTGATATTCATGAAATTCGAAGTCGACAATGATTATGGTGTGACGGTACACAACCTAGAAATGTGACTTTTCGTCAAAATCTGATAAGAATTGTGACCTGTACAGAGTCAACAACCATGATATACCATATCTTTACACTATTCGCGTACAAACGGCGACCATTTCGTCCGGCAATTTTGGTACTATTTTCACGAAATTCGAATAATTCAGGAAGTTACGATCCAATATGCGCAAATACCGAAAGGAACCAAGATCTTTGGGTAAAAACCATGCATTTCAAGTTTCATCAAAATCGAATTAAAATTGTGACCTTTACAGGGTCCACAACCTTGATATACCATTTTTTAACAGTATTCACGTACAAACGGTGGCCATTTTGTATGGCAATTTTGGTCTGATTTTCCCGAAATTCGAACTCAACCTTCCTTACGGTGTAACGGTAATATAATCAAACGTTTTTTTAAATCGGATAATAATTGTGACCTCCAAGCTAAAAAAAAAGGCGATTTTGCGTATAATCAGGGGCCATAATTCAGGAAGTTACGATCCGATATGCGCAAATATCGAAAAGAAGCAAGATCTTTGGGTTATAACCTTGAATTTCAAGTTTCATCACAATCGAATCAAAATTGTGACCTCCACAGGGTCCACAACCTTGATATACCATTTTTTAACAGTATTCGCGTAGAAACGGCGGCCATTTTGTATGGCAATTTTCGTCCGATTTTCCCGAAATTCGAACTCAACCTTCTTTAGGGTGTAACGGTGATATAATCAAACGTTTTTTTAAATCGAATAATAATTGTGACCTCCAAGCTAAAAAAAAAGGCGATTTTGCGTATAATCAGGGGCCATAATTCAGGAAGTTATGATCCGATATGCGCAAATATCGAAAGGAAGCAAGATCTTTGGGTTATAACCATGAATTTCAAGTTTCATCAAAATCCAATCAAAATTGTGACCTCCACAGGGTCCACAACCTTGATATACCATTTTTTAACAGTATTCGCGTACTAACGGCGGCCATTTTGTATGGCAATTTTCGTCCGATTTTCCCGAAATTCGAACTCAACCTTCCTTAGGGTGTAACGGTGATATAATCAAACGTTTTTTTAAATCGAATAATAATTGTGACCTCCAGAGGGACCACAAGCTAAAAAGGGTGATTTTTCCACAACCTTGATATAACATATTTTCACACTATTCGCCATAATTCAGCGGCCATAATTCAGGAAATTACATTCCGATAGCCGCAAATATCGAAATGAACCAAGATCTTTGGGTTACAAACATGCATGTCAAGTTTCATCAAAATCGGTTCAAAATTGTGACCTCTATAGGGTCCACAAGCTAAAAACGTGATTTTTCGTACAATCAGGGGCCATAATCCATGAAGTTTTGATCCGATACATGCCAATATCGAAAGGAACCGAGATCTTTTGGGGATAAACCTATATTTCAAGTTTCGTCAAAATCGGATAAGAATTGTGACCTGTAGAGAGTCCACAAACAAATTGTGGACGGACGGACGTCCGGACGGACAGGGGTGACGACATAATACATCCACATGAAAATGTGGGCGTATAAAAACGATAACTTCGGTGATTTCGGACATTTCGCATTGTCGCAGAACGTTCAAAATAGCTTTATCCTCTAAGTCACACCCACTTTCCCAGTAAAACCGAAGAAATCCTAACGACGCGACAAGTAGTTGCTGAGATATAGTCAAAGTGGAATTGGAATAATAATAAGAACTAGACCTGCATGCAGGAATGACGGGTTTCACTGGTGCCACCTTACCCTTAAACATGTCACTTCCGGTGCCAAGTTACCCTTGAACATATGTCGCTTCTGGTACTAACGAAACCACTAAACAGGTTTCCAAATTAACATTGCACACAAATAAAATGGACGCAGAATCAACAAAATCCAGCAATATCAATTCATTTTATACATTTGTTACTTGTAAATGAACCTGACAAAATGTTCAATTAGTCTTATGAAATCAGAAATGGCATACGATATCATACATGGAAAATTTTATGTAAATCGAATAATAATTGCCACTTTTAAAGACCAAAAAACTTGAAAAATGACTTGTACTTGTAGAAAATCGGCTATTTCTCAGCAACCGTACAAGTTAGAAACCATTTTGTGGTATCTGTATGATCGTATGGCTTCATTCTATTTGTTGATTGACATCAAATACCATAATTTGAAAAAGATTTCAAAACAGACTCATTTGAATAAAATATCTGTTTTGAAGGCTAAAAATACAGTTTTTGCCAAAATGACATTACTTCCGGTGATAATGAAAATCTTACATTACTTGTATGAAATCCCAAATGGCATTAGGTATAACATGGTGTAACGTGTATGGAAATCGAATAATAATTGACTCTTTTATGGCCCCAAACCCTTCAAAAGTGACCTGTAGAAAACCGTCTATTTCTCGGCAACCGAACAAGTTAGAAACCATTTTATGATATCTATATGACCATATGAGTTGTATTTATATGTGAATTTAAACCAAAAGTTAAAATTATTAATACATATTAAGTAATTCTTGGTTGAATAAATCATCGATTTAAAAAGTTTAAAATGCAGTTTTTGACAAAATGACGTCACTTCCGGTGTCAATTTTAAATTGTAATCAACTTGATATGACACTACATGCTTTTTGAATCAAATGATGTCACTTTTATAAAAAAATCCAATAATAATTGACTTTATTACACGCAAAATAAAGAAAACAGTGACTTATGCAGAACTGCCCTTTTCTTGGCAACTGCTTATATTACAAACTAATTTTCACATACATTCTCTTCGTATTGATTATAGCTACAAGTCTATAAGAGTTATGTAAAAATATCTTAAAATCTGAAAAGCCTGAATGGGTTGTAAATAGGTCAATTTTACGCCTTTTTTCACCTCTTAATCCAATTTGCTAGAAAATGAAATAGAAATTAAAAAAACTGCTTCCGCCATTTTTTGCGCCTTGAAAGGACACACTCTTTGAGTCATATAATTTTTCAAAAAAATAATATTTGTTTCCGAAGAAGGAAAATAACTGTCAAAATTGTAGTTTTTGGTAAAATTATGCCACTTCCGGTGCCGACAGATAACACTATTGGTAACAAAAAAAATGACAATTGAGACAACGAAGCATATGAACTTTGTTTTATACAAATCGAACAATAAAAAATAAATCAAGGACTGAAAAACTGAATTAGCCAATGGCGGCCAAGGAAAATTACTGAGACAAAAATTTTTAACATTTTTGCGCAAGTCAGATGACTCTTTAATTCTGTGTACAACACGACTAAAAAGTATTCATAAATAAAAAAGTTTTTTGTAAAATTTTAAATTTTCAAAATTTGGCGCCTAATATCTTCGAAGATTTGCCGAAAATCAAAAATCGAAAGTAGCGTAGCTATGTGCCATGTCTCCAGCTATGCCAAAATGTATCGAAAGTTAAAATCCCATGATTATTGTTAAAATTACTGCAATATTTTAAAAAACGATAACTTCGGTGATTTCGGACATTTCGCATTGTCGCAGAACGTTTAAAATAGCTTTATCCTCTAAGTCACACCCACTTTCCCAGTAAAACTGAAGAAATCGTAACGATGCGACAAGCAGTTGCTGAGATCTACTCAAAACAAAAGAAGAATAATAATAATAAGAATAACTAGACCTGCATGCAGGAATGACGGGTTTCACTGGTGCCATGTTACCTTTGAACTTGAACTTGTGTCACTTTCGGTGCCACGTTACCCTTGAACATATGTCACTTCCGGTACCATTGAAACCAATATACAGGTTTCCACATAAGCATTGCACACATCAAATAAAATGGAAACAGAATCAAATAAATCCAGCAATATCATTTCATTTTATACATGACAAAAATACAGTACTTCCGGTGATAATGTAAATGTTCCATTAGTTTTATGAAATCAGAAATGGCATAAGGCATCACATAGTGAAAATTTTATGTAAATCGAATAATAATTGCCACTTTTATAGACCAAAAACCTTGAAAAGTGACGTGTAGAAAATCGTATATTTCTCGGCAACCGTACAAGTTAGAAACCATTTTTTGGTATTTTTATGACCGTATGGGTTTAATCTATTTGTTGATTGGAATCAAATATCATAATTGTATAAACATTACAAATCAGACTCATTTGAATAAAATATCGGTTTTTGAAGGCTTAAAATACAGTTTTTGCCAAAATGACGTTACTTCCGGTGATAATGAAAACGTTAAATTAATTTTATAACATCGTCTATGACATTAGGCTTCAAAGGGTGAAAATTTTATGAAAATCGAATAATAATTGACACTTTTATGGGCCAAAAACCTTCAAAAGTGACTTTTAGAAAATCGCCTATATCTCGGCAACCGAACAAGTTAGAAACAATTTTATGATATCTTTTTGACCGTATGAGTTTTGTTAATATGTGAATTTAAATCAAAAGTTAATTTTATTATTATATGTGACATAATTCTTGGTTGAAAAAAATATCGATTTTAAAAGTTAAAAATTGAGTTTTTGACTAAATGACGTCACTTCCGGTGTCAATTTTAAATAGTAATCAACATGATATGACGCAGACTTGCTTTTTTAATCAAATGATGTCACTTTTGTGAATATCCATTAATAATTGACTATTTTACAGGCAAAATTACGAAAACAGTGACTTATGCAAAACTGCCCATTTCTTGGCAACTGCTTATATTACAAACTAATTTTCACATACATTCTCTTCGTATTGATTATAGCTACAAGTCTATAAGAGTTATGTAAAAATATTTTAAAATCTGAAAAGCCTGAATGGGTTGTAAATAGGTCAATTTTACGCCTTTTTTCACCTCTTAATCCAATTTGCTAGAAAATGAAATAGAAATTAAAAAAACTGCTTCCGCCATTTTTTGCGCCTTGAAAGGACACACTCTTTGAGTCATATAATTTTTCAAAAAAATAATATTTGTTTATGAAGATCGTAAATAACTGTCAAAATTGTAGTTTTTGGTAAAATTATGCCACTTCCGGTGTCGACAGATAACACTATCGGTAACAAAAAAAATGACAATTGAGACAACGAAGCATATGAACTTTGTTTTATACAAATCGAACAATAACAAAATAATCTAGGACTGAAAAACTGAATTAGCCAATGGCGGCCAAGGAAAATTACTGAGACAAAATTTTTTAACATTTTTGCGCAAATCAGATGACTGTTTAATTCTGTGTACAACACGACTAAAAAATATTCATAAATAAAAAAGTTTTTTGTAAAATTTTAAATTTTCCAAATTTGGCGCCTAATATCTTCGAAGATTTGACGAAAATCAAAAATCGAAAGTAGCGTAGCTATGTGCCATGTCTCCGGCTATGCCAAAATGTATCGAAAGTTAAAATCCCATGATTATTGTTAAAATTACTGCAATATTTTCAAAAACGATAACTTCGGTGATTTCGGACATTTCGCATTGTCGCAGAACGTTCAAAATAGCTTTATCCTCTAAGTCACACCCACTTTCCCAGTAAAACTGAAGAAATCGTAACGATGCGACAAGCAGTTGCTGAGATCTACTCAAAACAAAAGAAGAATAATAATAATAATAAGAACTAGACCTGCAAGCAGCACTGAACCGGCTTTCAGGAATCATACAGGAAGTTTATTATACCATAGCCGATCCATTGAGCTACCAAACTATACTTTAGTTGTTTTGCTTCAGTGACACCCTCTATCATATCTAAAAGTAATATTTGCTGGCTAAAAGACCGGTCAAAATTGTAAATTATGGCAAAAGTATGTCACTTCCGGTGCCGAAAGAAATTTTTATAGATGAAAAATAAGTCGAAAATTCGCAACATACAAAATACAAACTTTTTTTTATAAATATCGGACAATAAATAATTAACCTATAACCCATAAACTGAAATTAAGAAGGTAAAAAACTGAAAAGTGACCCTCGGAAAATTGGTTATTATTCGACAAGGGAACATGCTAGAAGATTTTTCTTGATATCAATATGATGGTATTGATTCAGTCTTACTGCCCATTAGAGTCAGACGTTATAAAGTTAAACGAATAATAAATATAAATCCCTTCAAAAAAATGTTTGTTTTAAAGGCTAAAAATACGTTTTTTGCAAAAATTACATTACTTCCGGTGATATTGAAAATTTTAACTTGGTTCATAGAAGTCATAAATAGCATAAGGCATGAAATGGTAAATAAATTGTAAAAATCGAATAATAATTGACAGTTTTACAGACCAAAAACCTTGAAAAGTGACTTATAGAAGATCGCCTATTTCTCTGTAACCGTACAAGTTAGAAACCATTTTGTGGTATCTGTATGGTCGTATGGCTTCATTTTATTCGTTGATGGGAATCAAATATCATAATTTTAAAAATATTATAAGGCAGACTCATTTGAATAAAATATTTATTTTTTAGGTTAAAAATACAGTTTTTACCCAAATGACGTCATTTCCGCCGGTCACAGTGAAAATGTAAAATTGGCTTGACCTAGTCCAAATTGGCATTAGGCATCAAATGGAAAAAAAATATTGCAAATCGAATAATAATTAACTCTTTTATAGGCAAAATAACGTGAAAAGTGATGCATGCAAAATTGCATATTTCTCGGCAACTGCTCATATTACAAACTAATTTTCGCATACATTCTCTTCGTCTGGATTATTGCTACGAGTTTATGAAAATTACAAATAAATATTTCAAAATATGAAGACGCTGAATGAATTGTAAATAACTGAATTTTACACTTTATTTTACATTTTATTCGAAATTGCCCGAAAATGAAGTTGAAATTAAAAAATATGAGCTAAGGTTTTTGTGCACCTTTGCAGGGTGCATCCTTTTAGTCATATCAGTTTTGAAAAAAAATAATATTTGCTTTCAAAAAGTGGTACCGAACTGTCAAAATTGTAGTTTTTGTTAATATTACGTCACTTCCGTTGCCGACAGAAAAATTTCACCGTAACAAAAAAAATTACAATTGGGACCATGGTGCATATGAACTTTGTTTTATACAAATCGAACAATAAATAATTTTTCTGGGTACGAAAAACTAAATAAGCCGATGGTGGCTAACGCAAATTACCGAGACAATTTTTTTTCTCATTTCTGCTCAAGTACGATGATATTTTAACCCTGTGTAAAATATCATCAAAAAATATTCATAAATAAAAAAGGTTTTCGTAAAAAAATTAATTTTTTTCGAAATATCGGACATTTTTTCGACTACTTCCGGTTTTACGATCGTTGTTGTGATAGCTTTATGAAGTCCTTTGGATACTTAACTGTACGTACCAGAAGTGTCAGAAACATCCATTGAGTAGTTTTGGAAAAAAAGATAAATTAAAGAGCGTTTCAAAAAATTTAACGATTTTTCAATTTTGTTCAAAGTTTGAGGCCATTTTTCGACCACTTATATTATTTCAATGCTTTTCATTTTGGATTCCCTATATAGACAACTGACAGGACTTTGAGTAAGAAACGTTTAAGAAAAATCGTAGGCGTCGTTTTCGAGAAAAGGGCGTCTCAGAATGTTAAAAAATTGGAAAATACTAGATTTTTGGCATACAATAATTTATTTCCTTACCATCGAAATCGTATTATTTAGATACCATATGATGGTCCATTTATAGGGCTATCCAGCGACACTTTAGTTCTTTTGGTCCGCTATTACCTAAGGGAGAAATCAAGTTTTTCGCAAGTGCGACAATGTTTTTACTCTTTTTTTTCATTTTTTGAATACTTCCGGTATGGTTATTATTGTCGGAATAGTTCTAATAGCCGGTTTGGGCACTAAAATAGCCACAGGGCTCTGTAATGATATATTACATTATCTGATCAGATAAAATGCCCCTGAGAAATCCTATGTTCAAAAGTGCCAAAAATGCAAAAAAATTAAAATATAGAAAATTAAATTTTAATAATTACATACATATTATACATCGTTAGAATCGTAATTAGGTCAGCTATCTGAATATACAACCTTTTTTTAAAAATCTCTTAAAATAAAAAAATAGTAGAGCATTTTCCAAAATTTCACGATTTTTCGACTTTTTTCGATTTTCAGTCCCTTTTTTATCCTATTCCAGACATTTCAAAGTCCTATTGGATGGCTTCATGTCAAATACCTCCCAAAGGACTCTCGATAGAAAAAATTTAAAAAATATTGCAGGTTAAGTTTTCGAGATACAGGCGT
Source organism: Patella caerulea (assembly GCA_036850965.1). Classification (NCBI taxonomy): domain Eukaryota; kingdom Metazoa; phylum Mollusca; class Gastropoda; family Patellidae; genus Patella; species Patella caerulea. The sequence continues at coordinate 42,519,639 of JAZGQO010000007.1, forward strand.
CCAAAAACGCTCCAAATCAGAAAATACTTGATTTTCAGCGTGCCATATTTTGCTGTCTGTTCATAGTATCCGTATGAATGGGGTATCATATGATAGTCCAACAATCGTGCCATCAAACGGTACCTTCATTCGTTTAATCCATTGATATCGGACAGAAAATAGCGTTTTCCCCCAAAATATCCATTTTTTGCATTTTTTTCAAAATATTGAACATTATTTCGACCACTTCCGGTTGGAAGATCCGTGTCGAAATTGCTTTATCAGTTGGTATTGGACTATAACTTCATGTTCCAGAAGTTTCATAAACGTCAATTCTACCATAAAACGAAACCCGAGCTCGCAAAATGGGAAGAAAATTCGAAAAAAATCGGAAAATAAAGGGCGATAACTCTGAATGAAACTTATATTACTGGAATCGGATGGACTTCAGGTATCCAAAAATGTAGGTCAAATTTGAAAATTTTGAAAAATAACAAAAATTGTCTCGTAAACAACATGTTTTCAATTTTCGAACGATAAAAGTCATAGACGAATGTTCGAAATTGAAAAATGTGAGATAGCCATTGTCTCAGAAAAGATTCAGGGATTCCAAAAATGTAATTTGTTTGAAAATGGATAAAGAATTGACGAAACTATGGTCGATTTTCAATTTTTAGAGAAAGTACAAAGTTCGGTCACTTCCGGTATGCGCAGAAATTTCAAAAATATTTTATCAAGTAGCCACCACATGGTTTCCCGACAGAAAAGCTAATTCCAGATCGATATCTGTTTTCGATCATGGAGATCTAGGCCCTCGCGGTAAATAATAATAATAATAATAATAATAATAATTTTAGTAATCTCAATAGGCTTTCAGACGAATAATAATTTTAACAAAAACAATAGTGTTTCACACAAGCTTCGCAGTGTGAAACCCTAATAATTTTAACAAAAACAATAGTGTTTCACACAAGCTTCGCAGTGTGAAACCCTAATAATAATAAGAATAATAATTTTAACAAAAACAAGTGTTTCACACTGCGTAGATAACTTACTTTTTCAATTAGATCACAGATAACAGCATTGTTAAAATATTCCACATGAATCCACTCGATACCCTAAAAACACAAAGAACAATGGAGATAATAATCAAGTAAGAAGAGGATTAATAACTTTATTGTAGAGCAGCATTTGTACAGCTCTTATGCAAACCCTAGACTTAAGTGTTATATATTAGTCTTATCAAAAAAAATAATTTTCTCAGACCCCCTATATACCTGTGTGATACCACATTCCACACGCTTTTCAACTTCCATTAAATTTGATACAGTGTTTTCAGTCTATTAGACTTAGAAAAAAAAAAAAAAAAAATTTTTTTCCAAAATTTCTTCCCATACCCCCTATTTGCCTGTGTAGTATCACATTCCACAAGCTTTTCGACATAGAATTGTTTTGTGTCTGGTGTTTTTTTACCACAAGAGTTCTACAAAATCACTTTTTTTCCAACATTTCTTATAGATAGGTTGCCAGGCAACGAAACTTACGCCCACAGCAGCTTAATCATCCAGGCAGTCAACAAGGGTTGTCGCATATTTTTACTTTTTCAGTAATGAAACATTTGTAATACACTAAAATCTGATTAAGAGTAACAACTCGTTATGTAATTATCAGAAAATCATTAGAATTTGTTCGCTTTTTATAAAGTTTCGCCCCCCGCTAACAATTAGTATACGAAACATTTAATATCATGGATTTAGCTGTTCAGTCATCAAAATTCATTGAAAATCAAAATACTTGTACGCTTCAACACCATAAAAACTCTGTGTATCAATCTGAAGTCAATCGGATGATAAGTTTGGTCTCTATAGCATTACAAGATTTTTTGAAGTGATCAAGGGAGATAACTCTGACAGTAATTATTTGAAATCGCTGAAAATCAATAGGCTTCTTTGTCTCATGACCTTAAACACTGTGTGTAAATTTAAAGTGAATCGGATATTAACTTTGTGCTATTGAGTGTCCACAGGATTTTTTGAAGTGTTCAAGAGCCATAACTCTGGCAGTATTTATTAGAAATCGCTGAAAATCAATAGACGTCTTCGTCTCATGACTGTAAACGCTGTATAAAACATTTCAATGTGGGCATATAAAAAACTTTAAATATTCGTGTCAGGAGTTGTCACAAGTATTAAAAAATCATAGATTATTAGACGCTGTAAAGTCGAACAAAAAGTTCCCTTATAAATCTTGAAGTTATAGATGAATATCTTGCAATGTCTGTTGTCTATTTGCTTCATCATAAACTCATTTAACTATCTTGAGTTGATATGCATTGAGGAGAAAATCACAAAGTACCATATTCAGGGATGTAGCCAGGATTTGCTGAGTGGTGGAAAACTATTGTTCCGAGCAGGGGGAGGCGTGGTCTTTTATGAAAATTCAACCATTCTTGGTGTATTTTCCGATCATCTTCTGCCTTTTGTATTTGTTTCAGTGCAAATCAAATTTACATGAATGAGTACATTAAAAATTGATCGTAAAAGTGAAAGTATGACAACCATTTACGACATCCAAAACTTTAACATTGGAGTGCCGTAAATTGGTCTGGTTACGGTAAATATACAAATCTTAAGACTGTAGAACTGTAAAATGACTAGACCTACACAACTTCGAAATATAAATAAACAAAATACCAATACTTCTTTCTGTAAACTTATTTTGGATAATAGGGTCTACTATGGCACACAAAAAAAAATTTTGCCGTGGCAGATATGTTTTGCGTCAGCTTTTACCGTTACCATGGCTTTGCTGTTTGCTGGTGTAAATAAATTCTGAGTACTGAGTTTGTGTACAGAGAAGGACGAAGGGGTTTAAATACAACTGGGTGGCTTTCTTCGATTTTTTCTTTGTGCATATTTCTTGTCTCAGATTGCTTTAAATGGTGTTTCCAAACTTCTAGTTTTCAAAAAATTTTGGGGAAGGTCCGCAACTCACCATAGCAGTCTCGCGATTACGGCATTTGGGGCCATTTCCCAACTTTCTGAAAATTGACCCAATTGACATGGAATGACTCTATATTTCAAGTTTCCTCAAAAGCAGATAAAAATTATGACCTGTCGGGTGTCCGCATAAAAAATTGTAGATGGCAGGCAAGGGCGATGACAATGTACGTCCATTTGAAAATGTGCGCATATAAAAATAACATAATAGAAAATATAAAATCTACTAACTTCTTTTACATATTCTTCTTGTTCTTCTTTTAAAGTAAGTTCAATAAATATCTGCTGTAGTTTCTCATTACAATAGTTGATAATAAACTGTTCAAAACTGTTGTTCTGGAATGGGGAAAAAAAGTAATGACGATAATAATTGAGACCTCTGGGACCACAAGCTAAAAGATAGGCTGGCACTGCCAGGCAGGATACGCCCACATTTGAGAGATGGATAGAGAACAAGCAATACCGAAAGTGATTTTTCCTACATCACTAAGTCCTGTATTTCATACTGTATATTGGGAGCAGCCATTTTGTTGGTCAGTTCCAGTCTGATATTCATGAAATTCGAAGCCGACAATGATTATGGTGTGACGGTACACAACCTAGAAATGTGACTTTTCGGCAAAATCGGATAAGAATTGTGACCTGTAGAGAGTCCACAACCGTGATATACCATATCTTTACACTATTCACGTACAAACGGCGACCATTTCGTCCGGCAATTTTGGTACCATTTTCACGGAATTCGAATAATTCAAGAAGTTACGATCCGATATGCACAAATACCGAAAGGAACCAAGATCTTTGGGTTATAACCATGCATTTCAAGTTTCCTCAAAATCAAATTAAAATTGTGACCTATACAGGGTCCACAACCATGATATACCATTTTTTAACAGTATTCGCGTACAAACGGCGGCCATTTTGTCTGTCAATTTTAGTCCGATTTTCCCGAAATTTGAACTCATACCTTCCTTAAGGTGAAACGGTGATATAATCAAACGTTTTTTTAAATCGGAAAATAATTGTGACTTCCAGAGGGACCACATTCAAAAAAGGGTGATTTTTCGTACAATCAGGGGCCATAATTCAGGAAGTTACGAATCAATGAGCGCAAATATCAAAAGGAACCAAGATCATCAAAATCAGTTCAAAATTGTGACCTATATAGGGTCCACAACCTTGATATAACATATTTTTACACTATTCGCGTACAAACGACGGCCATTTTGTTTGTCAATTTTGAAGTCAGCCTTCATTACCATGTAACGGTGATATAATCAAACGGTTTTTTAAATCGGATAATAATTTTGACCTCCAGAGGGACCACAAGTAAAAAAGGGCAATTTTTCGGACAATCAGGGGCCATAATTCAGGAAGTTAGGATCTGATTGGTGCAAATATCGAAAGGAACCAAGATCTCTGGGTTATAAACATACATGTCAAGTTTCATCAAAATCGGTTCAAAATTGTGACCTCTATAGTGTCCACAATCTTGATATGACATATTTTCACACTATTCGTGCACAAACGGCGGCCATTTTGTTTGTCAATTTTGATATAATCAAACGTTTTTTTAAATCAGATAATAATTTTGACCTCCAGAGGGACTACAAGCTAAAAAGGGCGATTTTTCGGACTCAGGGGCCATAATTCAGGAAGTTACAATCCGAAGGGTACAAATATCGAAAAGAACCAAGATCTTTGGGTTATAAACATACATGTCAAGTCTCATCACAATCAATTCAAAATTGTGACCTCTATAAGGTCCACAATCTTGATATAACATATTTTCACACTATTCGCGTACAAACGGCGGCCATTTTGTCCATCAATTTTGGTCAGATTTTCACGAAATTCGAAGTCGGCCTTCATTACCATGTAACGGTTGGTCCGATTTTCACGAAAATTTGAACTCAACCTTCATTACCATGTAACGGTGATATAATCAAACAGTTTTTTAAATCGTATAATAATTTTGACCTCCAGAGGGACTACAAGCTAAAAAGGGCGATTTTTCAGACAATCAGGGGCCATAATTCAGGAAGTTACGATCTGATGGGCGCAAATATCGAAAGGAACCTAGATTTTGGGGTTATAGACATGCATGTCAAGTTTCATCACAATCGGTTCAAAATTGTGACCTCTTTAGGGTCCACAAGCTAAAAACATGATATTTCGTACAATCAGGGGCCATAATCCATGAAGTTCCGATCCGATACATGCCAATATCGAAAGGAACCGAGATCATATGGGGATAAACATATATTTCAAGTTGCGTCAAAATCGGATAGGAACTTTGACCTGCAGCGAGTCCACAAACAAATTGTGGACGGACGGACGGACAGGGGTTACGACAATATACGTCCACATAAAAATGTGGGCGTATAAAAATCGAATTAAAATTGTGACCTCTACAGGGTCCACAACTTTGATATACCATACTTTTACACTGTACGCGTACAAACGGCGGCCATTTTTTCTGGCAATTATGGTTCGATTTTCTCGAAATTTGAAATCAACCTTCCGTAGGGTGTAACAGTGATAGAGTCAAACGTTTTTTTAAATCGGATAATAATTGTGACATCCAGAGGGACCATAGGCGATTTTTCGCACAATCAGGGGCCATAATTCAGGAAGTTACGATCAGATATTTGCAAATAACAAAAGGAATCAAGATCTTTGGGTTATAACCATGCATTTCAAGATTCATCAAAATCGAATTAAAAGTGTCCACAACAATGATATACAATTTTTTAACAGTATTTGTGTACAAACGGCAGCCATTTTGCATGGCAATTTTGGTCCGATTTTCCAGAAATTCGAACTCAACCTTCCTTATGGTGTAACGGTAATGATTATGGTGTGACAGTACACAACCTAGAAATGTTACTTTTCGTCAAAATCGGATAAGAATTGTGACCTGTAGAGAGTCCACAACCATGATATACCATATTTTTACACTATTCGCGTACAAACGGCGACCATTTCGTCCGACAATTTTGATATGATTTTCACGAAATTCGAACTCAACCTTCCTTACAGTGCAACAGTAATATAAGCAGAGGTTTTTTTTTAAATCGGATAATAATTGTTCGAGAGATAGATAGAGAACAAGCAATATCGAAAGTGATATTTCCTACAATCAAAGGCCACAATTCAATAAGTTACAATTTGATATGCGCAAATATTGAAAAGAACAAGCCAACAGTGAGGCTGATGTCCCCCGCCGAAATCCCAAAATAAATAGATGACACATATTAATTAATCGCACATTTATTTTTTTCAAACGTATCGAGCAATCAAACTGTACACGAAGTGTCACCCAAAAGTGTTTTATAAAGAAAATTGCTAAAACTGACGAGAAAAATGAAAATGTACCCTAGTTAGGGGGACCCTAAAGGCAGACAAAAGGGCCCCCACGCTTGACAAAAGGGCCCTTGTGTCCGAGTCAATCGTTTCTATACACTGTTACTGTCGAATCTATTACTGAATGAGAATGCAGTCATTGCATTGGCATAAAAATCATCAATCAAGATGAACCTAAGTTATCTTGTCCCAAAGTATCAACCAATCAAATTGCTTATCTCTGCCTACCCTAAGAGGAAAATGCTCATCTTCGAACTCCATCAAGGCATTGACCTACACTACGTGTCTGGAGTTTGGGACTAGAAACACCGAACACCGTGGAAAAACACTCTATTTCACGGTGGAATCTCGGTAAATCGCTAGCGAAACGGCAGCTTGCCAAATCACCGCGAAATAGGGTGTTTCACGGTGAATTATGGTGTATCGCGGTGGAACACGGTGAATCGCTTGAGTGCCGAATATCATCCTGATGTAAGCGTGTTGACGAAAAATATAATTTATTTAAGTTGAATACAAGATATGTTAACCGTTGGCGAGGCAGCTACGGTCGTATTTTTTTTATTTCTAACACACTGTACATATATAACGTGGTGCCACAATGTACCTGTATGCAAACAATGAATAACTTACAACGTATCATTTCATCTTATTGGCTGCCATCAAATCCAAACTTTGAATTATATACGATGAGATTTTACACACTACTTCATTACTTCAGTTAATCTAAACGCTCCATAAAGCACAGCGCCATAAATCACTTCCGCAATGTGGTTAACCGTTAGTCACGTCGTCAGAAACGCGCGAAAACATGAGATGTTGGGTTCGACACGGGGAGTATATTCTTAGCAAATCTTGACTGTCACCAGTACATGATAATAATGTATTATGACACATTAAAACAATATTGGTGGGAAGGGGTACACTGCGAAAGTCACAAAAGTGACAGCGCCATGTATTTGTTATTTTACAGATTCCGTATACATAGTATACTCTACATCTACATGCATTCAACGAAGGGATATTCTTACGACAATGTCCACTGTGACAATATACATCTACTGGGTGCCGCTCATTTCATTTCGGTAGAAGCGGATATTAAATAAAGCCATTTCACACAGACGCTTACAGGCATATATTTATACAATGGCCACACGTGTGTTAATTCTCGTCGTCACCCCGTTATAATTTACTTATTTTGAGTACACTTCTGAATGATTCCATTCCTTCATACGTTCAACTTCCCGATTTTCTACTGCATATACATGTACATATCAGCAGCGCAAAAGCTATACTAGACGATAATACTTCTCAACCACCAAGCTAAGAGACAAAGGCTTTCGACAAATCTACAGGAAGCCATGTCATTGTTTAAATTTGACCCATTCAGGTGGTTAATGCAATGTAATCATCAGATTCAAGCTCTTCTATAAACAAGTACATAACATTTTATTATCTCAAAGAAAACAGATGCCTATTAAAACAAACACAATTATCAATTTATTAAAACAACAATTAAAACATCACTCTATTATTGATTCGACTATCGAGTAGCCCAGTACTACAATGTCTTAAATATTAAAACAAACGCAATTATTAAGTAAATAAAATAACACTTTATTATGGTCATGCATTCGTAAAAAATAATTGAATCATTCAGAAAGTAAATTATAACAGGGTGAAGGCGAGAATTAACACGTGGCCATTGTATAAATATATGGCATGCGCATACACATCTGTGTGTGTGAAATGGCTTTACTCAATATCCGCTTCCACCGAAATGAATTGCGCGACATAAAGTCGATGTATATTGTCAAAGCGGCGATTTTTTCTACGGCTGCTCAAAATCTCCCCGCCACCTATATTGTTTTAATACGTCATAATACATTGTTATTATATACCGGTAACAGTCAAGATTTGCTAAGAATATAGTCCCCATGTCGAACCCAACAGCTCGTGTTTTCGCACGGTCCTGACCACGTGACTAACGCATTGCGGAAGTGATTTATGGCGCTGTGCTTTATGGAGCTGCGAGTAATGAAGTAGTGTGTAAAATCTCATCGTATATAATTTAAAGTTTGGATTTGATAGCAGCCAATAATTGGTGGGTTACATCTAAGTTATAGATGAAGATGTAATGATACGTTTAAAAAAATTGTAAGTTGTTTATTTTGGCATACATTTGCCTGCGTTATGTATGTACATGTATACAGTGCGTTGGGGAAAAAAAATCGAAACTGATACAGAATGCCGGTAAATGTCTTCCCGAGATTACCTAACTCGATGTACTTTTATCGAAACACGGTGAATTCCTAGAGAAACACGGCGAATTTTAGAGAAAAATCGCTCTGCATACCCCGAGCAGAAAATGCTCATTATCGAACTTAGTCAAGGTATTACTGTAATGAAACTATACACCAAGTTTCATCACTCTCACTTAATTAGAACTAAAGTTATCGTGTCCCAAAGCATCAACCAATCAAATTGCTTATCTCTGCTTACCCTAAGCGGAAAATTCTCATCTTCGAACTCCATCAAGGCATTGACCTAATTGACCTAAACCCAAGTTTGAACATTTTAACTCAATTAGAAGGAGAGTTATTGTGTTCCAAAGTCTCGACCAATCAAATTGAGTATCGCTCTGTTCACCCTGAGCAGAAAATGCTCATTATCGAACTTAGTCAAGGTATTACTGTAATGAAACTATACAAACCAAGTTTCATCACTCTCACTTAATTAGAACTAAAGTTATCGTGTCCCAAAGCATCAACCAATCAAATTGCTTATCTCTGCTTACCCTAAGCGGAAAATGCTCACTTAACCTGAGCAGAAAATGCTCATTATCGAACTTAGTCAAGGTATTACTGTAATGAAACTATACACCAAGTTTCATCACTCTCACTTAATTAGAACTAAAGTTATCGTGTCCCAAAGCATCAACCAATCAATTTGCTTATCTCTGCTTACCCTAAGCGGAAAATGCTCATCTTCGAACTCCATCAAGGCATTGGCCTAATAAGCATATACACCAAGTTTGAACATTTTAACTCAATTAGAAGGAGAGTTATTGTGTTCCAACGTCTCGACGAATCAAATTGTGTATCACCAAGTTTCATCAATCTCACTTAATTAGAACTAAAGTTATCGTGTCCCAAAGCATCAACCAATCAAATTGCTTATCACTGCTTACCCTAAGCGGAAAATGCTCATCTTCGAACTCCATCAACGCATTGACATAATAAACACATACACCAAGTTTGAACATTCTAGCTCAATTAGGAAGAGAGTTATTGTGTCCCAAAAAGTGTGACAGACGGACAGACAGACAGACAGACAGACGGGGGACAATAAAGATCTTTAGGTTATAAACATGCATTTCATCAAAATCGAATTAAAATTGTGACCTCTACAGGGTCCACAACTTTGATATACCATATTTTTAAACTGTTCGCGTACAAACGGCCGCCATGTTTTCTGGCAATTATAGTCTGATTTTCTCGAAATTCGAAATCAACCTTCCGCAGGGTGTAACGGTGATAGAGTCAAACGTTTTTTTCAATCGGATAATAATTGTGACCTCCAGAGGGACCACAAGCTAAAAGATAGGCTGACACTGCCAGGCAGGATATGCCCACATTTTTGAGAGATGGATAGAGAACAAGCAATACCGAAAGTGATTTTTCCTACATCATTAAGTTAGAATTTGATATGTGCAAATATCGAAATGGATTAAAATCTTTGGGTTATAAAGGTGCATTTCAGTAGGCTTCAAATTCGACTGGGGATCATGTTGCTAAGTGGGTAAGAATTTTGAACTCAACCTTCCATAGGGTGTAACGGTGATAGAGTCAAACGTTTTTTTAAATCGGATAATAATTGAGACCTCCAGAGGGACCAGAGGCAATTTTTCGGACAATCAGGAGCCATAATTCAGGAAGTTACGATCCGATATGCGCAAATAACGAAAGGAACCAAGATCTTTGGGTTATAACCATTCATTTCAAGTTTCGTCAAAATCAAATTAAAATTGTGACCTATACAGGGTCCACAACCATGATATACCATTTTTTAACAGTATTCACATACAAACGGCGGCCATTTTGTCTGTAAATTTTGGTCCAATTATCCCGAAATTCGAACTCAAACCTTAAGGTGTAAAGGTGATATAATCAAACGTTTTTTTAAATCGGAAAATAATTGTGACCTCCAATGGGACCAGAAGCTAAAAAAATAGGCTAGCACTGCCACGCAGGATACTCCCACATTTTTGAGAGATGGATAGAGAACAAGCAATACCGAAAGTGATTTTTCCTACATCATTAAGTCCTGTATTTCATACTGTATTGGGAGCAGCCATTTTGTTGGTCATTTCCAGTCTGATATTCATGAAATTTGAAGCCGACAATGATTATGGTGTGACGGTACACAACCTAGAAATGTGACTTTTCGTCAAAATCGGATAAGAATTGTGACCAGTAGAGAGTCCACAACCATGATATACCATATTTTTACACTATTCGCGTACAAATGGCTACCATTTCGTCCGGCAATTTTGGTATGATTTTCACGAAATTCGAACTCAACCTTCCTTACGGTGCAACAGTAATATAATCAGAGTTTTTTTTTTAAATCAGATAATAATTGTTCGAGAGATAGACAGAGAACAAGCAATACCAAAATTGATTTTTCCTACAATCAAAGGCCATAATTCATTAAGTTACAATTTGAAATGCGCAAATATCGAAAAGAATAAAGATCTTTAGGTTATAAACAAGCAATTCAGGTTTCATCAAAATCGAATTAAAATTGTGACCTCTACAGGGTTCATAACTTGACATACCATATTTTTACACTGTTCGCGTACAAACGGCGGTCATTTTTTCTGGCAATTATGGTCCGATTTTCTCGAAATTCAAAATCTACCTTCCGTAGGGTGTAACGGTGATAGAGTCAAACGTTTTTTTTTAAATCGGATAATAATTGTGACTTCCAGAGGGACCATAGGCGATTTTGTGTATAATCAGGGGCCATAATTCAGGAAGTTATGATCCGATATGCGCAAATATCGAAAGGAACCAAGATCTTTGGATTATAACCATGAATTTGAAGTTTCATCAAAATTGAATTAAAATTGTGACCTCTACAGGGTCCACAACCTTGATATACCATTTTTTAACAGTATTTTCGTACAAACGGCAGCCATTTTGTATGGCAATTTTGGTCCGATTTTCCTGAAATTCGAACTCAACCTTCCGTAGGGTGTAACGGTGATATAATCAAACAGTTTTTTAAATCTGATAATAATTGTGACCTCCAGAGGGACAACAAGCTAAAAAGGGTGATTTTTCGGACAATCAGGGGCCATAATTTAGGAAATTAAATTCCGATAGGCGCAAATATCGAAAGGAACCAAGATCTTTGGGTTATAAACATGCATGTCAAGTTTCATCAAAATCGGTTCAAAATTGTGACCTCTATAGGGTCCACAAGCTAAAAACGGGGCCATAATCCATGAAGTTTTGATCCGATACATGCCAATATCAAAAGCAGCCGATATCTTTTGGGGATAAACCTTTATTTCAAGTTTCGTTAAAATCAGATAAGAATTGTGACCTGTAGATAGAGTGGTTCAGAGACAGAATATTTGTCCTTATAAAAACTGACCCGCTTATCTGTGTGATTGCTCCGTCGAGAAATTTCTGAAGTGAGTAGAAGTTAGCGCCGCGCACGTGGTTTAGGATGTCGCAGCAAGTATACGTCACACGAGGCATTTTTACAAACATGTATTGGTATCTAACGCCGATTTTGGTGATTTAAATACAGAGCTAGCTGTAATAGCTTCGTTTCATTTCTAATTTTCAAGCAGGTGAAATCGCCCAGATAAATTCACCACAACCTTTCGAGATTTACTTTTATTAAGTGGTTACAATCTTGGTTTACGCGGCGATCTCTCCTGGTTAGGAAATAAATATTTGCTAGCTCTAAATACGCAGAACTATTTGAGACCGGTAAATAACCGAAACAGACTTTTTATTTGTAGTCTTTATTTTCCAGACACTTTTCGGTAACATGGTGTAAATTATTTTTATAATCATAGTATATTATCTAACCATCCTGTAGCCATAGACTTTGATCGACGGACTTATTTTTTTCTAGATTTGAGACTAAGCCCTGCAAGATATCTTCCACGGATGATTTGCTATCCAGCATTGGATTGGACATATAACCCTATGATTTAGGAAATGTAACAAACTACCTATGACAAAAATCACAAATAGGCTTATGCTAGACACATGTTAATAAATTCCCGACAATATCATGACTGCTTTATATGACGACTGTGTGACTTTTGGTGACAAATACATTCAAAAAAGACTGGTCAGACCGGGTCAGACTGACGACAAAGACTAGGAAGCTGAGTAAAAGTAAGGTTACGTATGAAATCATACGACGATTTTCTTGACTCCCCATTTTTTTCCGGGATAGTTTACAAGACTCAATCGGCAAACACAAGTGAAATAGAGAGACTCGGACATCTGCCGATGCGACCTTGACTGATTTAGATAGAAAAAAAAGTATAAAAAAAAAATCAACTTCGGAAGACTAAAAAAGAAATGATTCGCATGAAGGCTAATAACGAGAATAAAACAATTGGCAGGTAAAAAGAATGGTTGCAAGTCCAAACCTTTTTAGATGAACGAAGGAATTTTGTATGATGTCAAAAATGAAAGATACACAGCAGAATGCCATACAAAGTAATTTGGTCATGGAACTTAAAAATCTAATCGTTTCCAATAATGGTAACGTAGCAGTGGTTATAACCGCATGTTTGGCTGTCGCGGGACTAAAATCTAATTACACTCCATCAAAATCTACAGTTCAAAGAATATCACGTGAGCGCGTCGCGTCGGTGTATCTTTAAAACATGTTTAGGAAACCTTGAAGTCGGCGATAAATACCACCCTTTATACAGACGAAACTACAAAATTTGGCTCTAAATTCGGTATATACGCAATAATCGCTGGCTTGACACAAACAGACACTATTTCGGGACAGTAAAGACATTATATGATAAGACTTACTATAAAAACATCATTGATTAACAATGGAAGTCTGGCCAATTCTGATTTTTGAGGATATTTAACCATTTGGACATATGTTATAAATGGCTCAAAATCTTCCCGGCTTCCATAATCAAAGAAGTTATCTCTTAGTGAGAATAAGAGCTATGTCCCTTGGTTGTACTAAAAAAAGATATGCTCCAAGCTACGCACGTCCCTTAAACGAAATAACTTTAACGCAGTCAGAAAATATCGTTTATTTCCTTACTGCATAGTAACAGAATACACTCTATGAGACGATTGGATTTGACATATGTACCTTTACAGGGTCCACAACCATGATATACCATTTTTTTAACAGTATTTGTGTACAAACGGCGTCCATTTTGTATGGCAATTTTGGTCCGATTTCCCTGAAATTCTAACTCAACTTTCCTTACAGTGTAACGGTAATATAATCTACAGGGTCCACAACCATGATATACCATTTTTTAAACAGTATTTGGGTACAAATGGCGTCCATTTTGTATGGCAATTTTGGTCTGATTTCCCTGAAATTCTAACTCAACCTTCCTTACAGTGTAACGGTAATATAATCAAACGTTTTTTTAAATCAGATAATAATTTTGAACTCCAGAGGGACCACAAGCTAAAAAGATAGGCTGGCACTGCCAGGCAGGATACGCCCACATTTTCGACAGATGGATAGAGAACAAGCAATACCGAAAGTGATTTTTCCTACATCATTAAGTTAGAATTTGATATGTGCAAATATCGAAATGAATTAAGATCTTTGGGTTATAAAGGTGCATTTCAGTAGGCTTCAAATTCGACTGGGGATCATGTTGCTAAGTGGGTAAGAACTTCGAACTCAACCTTCCATAGGGTGTAACAGTGATAGAGTCAAACGTTTTTTTAAAATCGGATAATAATTGTGACCTCCAGAGGGACCATAGGCGATTTTTCGGACAATCAGGGGCCATAATTCAGGAAGTTACAATCCGATATGCGCAAAAAACGAAAGGAACCAAGAGCTTTGGGTTATAACCATGCATTTCAAGTTTCATCAAAATCGAATTAAAGTTGTGACCTATACAGGGTCCACAACCATGATATACCAATTTCGATCCGATTTTCCCGCAATATGAACTCAAACCTTAAGGTGTAACGGTGATATAATCAAACGTTTTTTAAATCGGAAAATAATTGTGACTTCCACAGGGACCACAAGCTAAAAAGGGTGATTTTTCGTACAATCAGGGGCCATAATTCAGGAAGTTACATATCAATGAGCGCAAATATCGAAAGGGCGCAAATATCTTCGGGTTATAAACATTCAAATTCTCTCTTCATTACCATGAAACTGTGATATAATCAAACGTTTTTTTAAGACGGATAATAATTTTGACTTCCAGAGGGACCACAAGCTAACAAAAGCGATTTTTTGGACAATCAAGGAACATATAACGGTGATATAATCAAACGTTTTTTAAATCGGAAAATAATTGTGACTTCCACAGGGACCACAAGCTAAAAAGGGTGATTTTTCGTACAATCAGGGGCCATAATTCAGGAAGTTACATATCAATGAGCGCAAATATCGAAAGGGCGCAAATATCTTCGGGTTATAAACATGCCTGTCAAGTTTCATCAAAATCAGTTCAAAATTGTGACCTCACAACCTTGATATAACATATTTTCACACAATTCGCGTATAGACGGCGGCCATTTTATCCATCAACTCTGGTCCGATTTACACGAAATTCAAATTCTCTCTTCATTACCATGAAACCGTGATATAATCAAACGTTTTTTTAAGTCGGATAATAATTTTGACTTCCAGAGGGACCACAAGCTAACAAAAGCGATTTTTTGGACAATCAAGGAACATAATTCAGTAAGTTATGATCTGATGGGCGCAAATATCGAAAGGAACCAAGATCTTTGGGTTATAAACATACCTGTCAAGTTTCATCAAAATCGGTTCAAAATTGTGACCTCTATAAGGTCCACAACCTTGATATAACATATTTTCACACTATTCGCGTACAAAGCCGGCCATTTTGTCCGTTAATTTTGGTCCAATTTAACGAAATTCGAACTCAACCTTCATAACCATGGAACGGTGATATAATCAAAGGTTTTTTTAAATCGGATAACAATTTTGACCTCCAGAGGAACCACAAGCTAAAAAAAAAGCGATTTTGCATATAATCAGGGGCCATAATTCAGGAAGTTACAATCCGATATGCGCAAATATCGAAAAGAACCAAGATCTTTGGGTTATAACCATGAATATCAAGTTTCATAAAAATCGAATTAAAATTGTGACCTCTACAGGGTCAACAACCTTGATATACCATTTTTTAACGGTATTCGCGTACGAACGGCGGCCATTTTCCTGAAATTCCAACTCAACCTTCCTTACGGTGTAACGGTGATATAATCAAACGTTTTTTTAAATCGGATAATAATTGTGACCTCCAGAGGGACCATAAGCTAAAAGATAGGCTGGCACTGCCAGGCAGGATACGCCCACATTTTCGAGAGATGGATAGAGAACAAGCAATATCGAAAGTGATTTTTCCTACATCATTAAGTCCTGTATTTCATGATTATGGTGTGACTGTATATAAATCTAGAAATGTGACTTTTCATCAAATGGGAAAACAATTGTGACCTATAGAGAGTCCACAACCATGATATACCATATAATCAAACGTTTTTTCAAATCGGATAATAATTGTGACCTCCAGAGGGACCACAAGCGAAAAAGATAGGCTGGCACTGACAGGCAGGATACACCCACATTTTCGAGAGATGGATAGAGAACAAGCAATACCGAAAGTGATTTTTCCTACATCATTAAGTTAGAATTTGATATGCGCAAATATCGAAATGAATTAAGATCTTTGGGTTATAAAGGTTCATTTCAGTAGGCTTCAAATTCGACTGGGGATCATGTTGCTAAGTGGGTAAGATGCTGGCTCCGTAGCCTTGAGGTTGGGTGTTTGATCCCTGAATTGGGTGACAATTTTCTGGCGTGGTTTCCCCTTGTTAGTGATGAAGGATGGATGGCCTCACAAGAACAGTTGTCAATTTTGGTCCGATTTTCACGAAATTCGACCTCAACCTTCATTACGATGTAACGGTGATATAATCAAACGTTTTTTTAAATGGGATAATAATTCTGACCCCAGAGGGACCACAAGCTAAAAAGATATTTTATACTGTATTGGGAGCAGCCATTTTGTTGGTCAGTTCCAGTCTGATATTCATGAAATTCGAAGCCGACAATGATTATGGTGTGACGATACACAACCTAGAAATGTGACTTTTCGGCAAAATCGGATAAGAATTGTGACCTGTAGAGAGTCCACAACCATGATATACAATATCTTTTCACTATTCGCGTACAAACGGCAACCATTTCGTCCGCAATTTTGGTACGATTTTCACGAAATTCGAATAATTCAGGAAGTTACGATCCGATATGCGCAAATACATTTCAAGTTTCAAATGCATTTCAAGTTTCATCAAAATCAAATTAAAATTGTGACCTATACAGGGTCCACAACCTTGATATAACATATTTTCACACTATTCGCGTACAAACGGCGGCCATTTTGTTTGTCAATTTTGGTCCGATTTTCACAAAATTTGAACTCAACCTTCATTACCATGTAACGATGATATAATCAAACGTTTTTTTTAAATCGGATAATAATTTTGACCTCCAGAGGGACCACAAGCTAAAAAGGGTGATTTTTCGGACAATCAGGGGCCATAATTCAGGAAGTTACGATCCGATGGGCGCAAATATCGAAAGGAACCAAGATTTTGGGGTTATAGACATGCATGTCAAGTTTCATCACAATCGGTTCAAAATTGTGACCTCTATAGGGTCCACAAGCTAAAAACATGATATTTCGTACAATCAGGGGCCATAATCCATGAAGTTCCGATACATGCCAATATCGAAAGGACGGACGGACGGATAGGGGCGATGACACAATATGTCCACATAAAAATGTGGGCGTATAAAAACGTGATTTTTCGTACAATCAGGGGCCATAACCCATGAAGTTACAGTCCGATACATGCCAATATCAAAATGAACCGAGATCTTAGGGTGATAAACCTATATTTTAAGTTTCATTGAAATCGGATAAAAATTGTGACCTGTAGACTGTTCACAAACAAATGTGGATGGACGGATGGATGAACAGGGGCGACGACAATATACGTCCACATAAAATACGCCCACATTTTTGAGAGATGGATAGAGAACAAGCAATACCGAAAGTGATTTTTCCTACATCATTAAGTCCTTTTATTTCATACTGTTTTGGGAGCAGCCATTTTGTTGGTCAGTTGCAGTCTGATATTCATGAAATTCGAAGCCGACAATGATTATGGTGTGACGGTACACAAACTAGAAATGTTACTTTTCGTCAAAATCGGATAAGAATTGTGACCTGTAGAGAGTCCACAACCATGATATACCATATTTTTACACTATTCGCGTACAAACGGCGACCATTTTGTCCGGCAATTTTGGTACGATTTTCACGAAATTCAAATTCAAACGGTAATATAATCAGAGTTTTAAATCAGATAATAATTGTTTGAGAAATGACAGAGAACAAGCAATACCGAAAGTGATTTTTCCTACAATCAAAGGCCATAATTCATTAAGTTACAATTTGATATGCGCAAATATTGAAAAGAATAAAGATCTTCAGGTTATAAACAAGCATTTCAGGTTTCATCAAAATTGAATTAAAATTGTGACCTCTACAGGGTCCACAACTTTGATATACCATATTTTTACACTGTTCGCGTAAAAACGGCGGCCATTTTTTCTGGCAATTATGGTCCGATTTTCTCGAAATTCGAACTCAACCTTCCGCAGGGTGTAACGGTGATATAATCAAACGTTTTTTTAAATCGGATAATAATTGTGACCTCCAGAGGGACCATAGGCGATTTTTTGGACAATCAGGGGCCATAATTCAGGAAGTTACGATCCGATATGCGCAAATAACGAAAGGAACCAAGATCTTTGGGTTATAACCATGCACTTCACGTTTCATCAAAATCGAATTAAAATTGTGACCTCTACAGGGTCCACAACCATGATATACAATTTTTTAACAGTATTCGCTTACAAACAGTGGCCATTTTGTATGGTAATTTTGGTCCGATTTTCCCGAAATTCGAACTCAACCTTCCTTACAGTGTAACGGTGATATTATCAACCATTTTATTAAATCGGATAATAATTGTGACCACCAGAAGGACCACAAGCTAAAATAAAGCGATTTTGCGTATAATCACGGGGCCATAATTCAGGAAGTTACGTTCCAACATGCACAAATATCGAAAGGAACCAAGATCTTTGGGTTATAACCATGAATTTCAAGTTTCATCAAAATCGAATTAAAAATGTGACTTCTACAGGGTCCACAACCTTGATATACCATTTTTTAACAGTATTCGTGTACAAACGGCGGCCATTTTGTATGGCAATTTACGTCCGATTTTCCCGAAATTCACACTCGCCCTTCCATAGGGTGTAACGGCGATATAATCAAACGTTTTTTTACATCGGAAAATAATTGTGACCTCCAGAGGGACCACAAGCTAAAAAGGGTGATTTTTCAGACAATCAGGGGCCATAATTCAGGAAATTACATTCCGATAGGCGCAAATATCGAAAGAAACCAAGATCTTTGGGTTATAAACATGCATGTCAAGTTTCATCAAAATAGGTTCAAAATTGTGACCTCTATAGGGTCCACAAGCTAAAAACGTGATTTTTCGTACAATCAGGGGCCATAATCCATGAAGTTTTAATCCGATACATGCCAATATCGAAAGCAGCCGAGATCTTTTGGGGATAAACCTATATTTCATGTTTCGTCAAAATCGGATAAGAATTGTGACCTGTAGAGAGTCCAGAAACAAATTGTGGACGGACGGACTGGGGCGATGACAATATACGTCCACATGAAAATGTGGGCGTATAAAATAGGCGATTTTGCGTATAATCAGGGGCCATAATTCAGGAAGTTACAATCGTGTACAAACGGCGGCCATTTTGTATGGCAATTTTGGTCCGATTTTCCCGAAATTCGAACTCAACCTTCTTTAGGGTGTAACGGTGATATAATCAAATGGTTTTCTAAATCGGATAATAATTGTGACCTCCAGAGGAACCACAAGCTAAAAAGGTGATTTTCCGGACAATCAGGGGCCATAATTCAGGAAATTACATTTGGATAGGCGCAAATATCGAAAGGAAGCAAGATCTTTGGGTTATAAACATGCATGTCAAAATTGTGACCTCTATAGGGTCCACAAGCTAAAAACGTGATTTTTCGTACAATCAAGGCCCATAATCCATGAAGTTTTGATCTGATACATGCCAATATCGAAAGCAGCCATGATCTTTTGGGGATAAACCTATATTTCAAGTTTCGTCAAAATCAGATAAGAATTGTGACCTGTAGAGAGTCCACAAACAATTGTGGACGGACGGACAGGGGCGACGACATAATACATCCACATGAAAATGTGGGCGTATAAAAACGACAAAATTTTCAAAATTAAGCGTTTGCCCCAATGTATATATAATAAAAAATATTGTAATGGTTAACGCCATTAAAAACTGGTTTATTGTCACATCATTGGAATTTGGCATTGGACATTCTAACAGAAAAATATATTATTAGGGGATTATACTCAATGAAGATATAAATTTACCTAACTACAACTGGTCAGGAATCTATCAATGTATGATCCAGTTATTATTTTAATATCTACTGGTACCTGGAATTCATACAGCATGTTGAAGATGCTCGATTGGCAAACCATCCGAGATCGTCTTCTTTCGCCACATGGGCTACTTTTACAAAAGCAGCTTACTGAACTTAAGGCTACTCAGATTATGAACCACATGGCCGATTTTCACAAAGGTATAGCTGATGAGTAAGTTGATTGACTTCTTAATTAACATGTAATAATTAACCTGTTGTAAATTAGCTGATAGATTGATCTATGATACCATGTGGCAGATTCATTGTTTACCAATCTGCTAGATTAAAGATCAATCGAATGAATCCTGCAAAATACAGCCGATTAGGAATATTGGTTGGTAGATTTGCAGAGACTCTGGTGCTGACTGTTATCGCACTTCATGACTAGCCAAAAATCGCATCGAGACAAGCCACTGAAGTGTCCACAATTACTGTGTCGTGTTTTCAACTTTCAGTAAGGAAAATTTTCGCTGCATGGGACACCCTAACTTTGGTTTGGGTTTAGATTATCACAAATATTCCCTGTTCATTTTTGGGGAGTAAAAATTTGACCTGTCTATAGCCCCTCGACTTTTGAAAATTTTCAGATCCCCCTGTCCCTTTTTCTAATCTGTTCCTATTCTCCCAAAAACACCCAATGCAAAAAATTAGGCAGATTGGTTGATATTTAGGGGGTCCACCGGAGATTGCAAAAATCGGCCAGTAACCCCTAAGCAATTAATGCATTTAACGAAGAAAGCCATTAAGTAATGCAATTTTGTGTTGTTTTTTGTTTGTTTTCAGAGAAGATTATTGGCCATACATCTTTAGACCACTCAATCACAGACTTTTGGTTTAAGTGAACTGAAATTAGTAAACACGCATAAATTATGCATCTATGAGACCATAAACTTACTATAGGAAAAATGAAAATAAAAAATAGTCAACAAAAATTGTGTTAGGTTTAATTAATTTTTATAGAATTGTTGATAGAATACGTAAACAGAATTGTCATAAGACGCTTATTAACAGCAACACAGTTGAATTCTATAACATAGAATTCTAGTTTGAAATCTCATAGATATCTTGGTTTTCCTAATATGGAAGTACTTTTTTTTTATCGTAGTCGACTTCCTGCAGGACATTTTGGTAATGTTTTTCAGACTGTGGTTTGGCAAAACCATTACCCATATGAATGTACCTTCGCTCGGTAATACCATACCCTTGTACAGTTTTATTTAAGAACCAATCCTACATTTGTTGTCAATCATTCTGCGGGAGAGTTTCACTGAAGAGTGCCAAGCCGAACCGTTTTCCCACCATTGTGACTGATTGGTGATCTCAGGTGCTTCAATTAGTTCTATCAAAGACGCTGTATGTAAGATATGATTATTTTGAGTTCATCAAACTTTGTTCTGCATATCGTGATCTAGATTATATATGGAGCTATTCAGAAGGCCAGATGGATGACTAAATTTTAAGCTTATAACGAGATAAAAATCGTACTCCTGGAAGACAATATAGCTGTGTTACCAATCTCAAAAATGCCAGACTTCGTCAACTTTGTAACTCTGGAATGATTTGAGTTTTATAAGTTATTCCATTATAAGTCAAAACATATTTAAGTGCCATGGACCATCATTTGTGGTATCTTACGGCAGATATGGTACTCTTGGCACTCTTCAGTGACAATATCCCGGGAAATGTGCATCAACAAATGTCAGATTCACTTCTCAAAATAAAATCTAATGAGGGCACAGTCTTACCGAGTGAATTTATGAGTAATGGCTTTTGTAAACCACAGTTTCCGAAAATCACAGAATCTACCAAGTTAGGGTGATAAGTACTGATTCTAGGTTTATCTTTCAGTTATTGGACTTGGGATTCAGACTTATTAGAATCGAATGTAACAGAATGGCAACATTCTGAATCATTTAAGATGTCTTTACACACTATATTAATAACACAATTTTTGTTGACTATTCTATATTTTCATTTTTCCTATAGTAAGTTTATGGTCTCATATATAGATGCATAATTTATAAGTGTTTACTAGGTTTAGTTGACTTAAATCAAAAGTCTGTGATTGAGTGGTCTAAAGATGTATGGCCAATAATCTTCTCTGAAAACAAACAAAGAACAACACAAAATTGCATTAATTAAGGCCTTTCTTCATTAAATGCATTAATTGCTTAGGGGTTACTGGCCGATTTTTGCAATCTCCGGTGGACCCCCTAAATATCAACCAATCTGCCTAATTTTTTGCATGGGGTGTTTTTGGGGGAATAGGAACAGATTAGAAAAAGGGACAGGGGGATCTGAAAATTTTAAAAAATCGAGGGGCTATAGATGCACCCTACTGTCAAGTACATAAAACTTAAAACAAATGATGTCCATTGTTCGTTTGATTGTGGTTATTTCATTTTATGTCTGGCTAAAAAAATCATCTTCTTTAATAGCACCAGTGCCTGTTTGGAAACATCTTCAATGCAAGATTTTTTTGAGACAATTTTCTTTGTGTTCTTTGATTTGTAGACATAGTGTCTGTGACTGTTCACATTTCAAGACTAATCGCATCAATAATCCAATGTTACTACAAATCATGTATTTTTCATCTTGAATTTAGAATTGGATTATTTCATACAATCTGTTTGTTAGAATGTTAGATTGCTTCCTTCAAAGATTCCTTTGGTGATAATTATTGAAGACTGAATGAGATTATAATTAATAAGGAGATTGATGGTGTAATAACTTTCTACGTCATATTTAAAGCTCACGATGTATAAAATAATTGTTTTGTAAAAAGGGAGCTGGAGCTATTTAAGAAATGTTTTTCTACTATAAATACAAATTCAGTTTACTGTGCCCAAGGGGCAATGGAATATCGTTTTTCCTAAATGATTCCTTTAAAATTGAATGTTGGTCAAAACATAGGTAAATATGACAATCTATCAGCAAGACTGATAGATACCTATAACCTATGATCATCTTCAAGTGATTGAATTCCATATAAATGATGATGACGATGATAATTATAAGTATCCAAAGGTAATAGTGTACCTGAAAAACTTCAAAACCATAAATATCTAAAACACCCATCACTTTAGTCTTGACTTTTCTCTTCACCTGTTAAATATAGACAACATTTTTAGGGATTAATAATCATTCAATAAAACATATTGTTGTATTGAATCATAATGAAACCAGTGACTGTCAGACAGGATACGCCCACATTTGTACAATCAGAGGCCATAATCCAGAATGTTATCGTCTGAAATGCGTAAATATCAAAATGTTCTGAGATTTTCCGAATATAAAGATATGTAAGTTTCATCCAAATTGGATAACAATTGTGACCTCGAGAAGGTCCATAACCTTTGAATTACATACTTCTACACAATTTGCATATAACCAAGAGCAGCCATTTGGTCAGGCAGTTCATTTTGATACAATTTGGTAGAATGGTGATATATCTAAACGGTTTTTTTAAATCGGAAAAAAAATGGGAGTCTAGGGAATCCACATGTTAAAATAGGCTTTTTCAACCAATCAGGGGCCATTATCCAGGAAGTTACGTTCGGAGGTGTGATTATCAAAAGGAACCAAGATTTTTATGATAAAAACATAAAATTTAAAGTTTCATCCAAATTGGATAAAAACTGTGTCATCTGGGGGGGGGGGGGGGGTTGTGGGGGGATAACCTTGCATACCATATTTTTACAATATTTGCGTACAAGGGGCGGGTGGCCATTATGTGAGTCAGTATTTGTCCAATTTTCACGATATTTTTAACTCAACAATCAATAGTGTATAACTGTAATTTATCACCCAATAACACATTTGACAGTAGATATCGCTTGTATGATAAATTACATAATCTACTGCGATATCTCCTTAGGAGATATCGCCTTACATGAATTTGATTGGCCAATCAAAAAGGAACTACTTTCTTTTATTTTAAAGAAACCACTTATTTTAAATAAAAACTGACCTTGAAGGAAATACTGGGTCAAAATATAGGACTTTGCAATAGCTAAACTGCTGTCAAAAAACTGATGTATCACTAAGCTGTAGATTCAGTAAAAGTGAAATCTATACCAAAGAATTATATTTATGTATTTGTGCATGTAAGAAAGGATTGGGTGATAAATAAAATCTCCAACTCCTGTTTTTTGATATATTCACAAAATTTCACTTTAAATCAGATACTTTAAATCGTACAATCAAGGGCGATAATTCAGGAAGTCATGATCTGATATGTACGAATATGCACAAGATCTTTGGCTTATAAACAAGCATTTCTAGTTTCATCAAAATCTGATATACACACTATTTTCATACTGGGGGCCATTATTAGGGTACAACGTTGATATACTAAAATGTTCTTTTAAAGTAGCTAAGTCTCTAACTCAATATCACCCAAATCTTCAACACTAAAAACACGAATTATTAGTCAATTTAAATCAACATTGATGCTGTGATCTTACCGGAAAAATATGGGCTTCTGATATCCAATATTTAAAACAAAATAAACATTTTATCATTGGTACACAAACCAGACTAGAAACATTATACCAAATCCAACAGCATCTAAGGACTGGAATAACCAGATCCTAGAAATTTGCATTCTATTGAGACTGCTGGCTTATTTCGCCGAACATAATTGATTTGAAATTAGAGTAAAAACGGAAAGCATTGAATGTAAATCAGTTTATATACATTCATATTACAACATTATATGTGTTGCGACCCACTTGGGTCAATATCTATGTCCAAAATGTTACTGATTTAGCTCCATTAAATCGGATAAAAATTGTGACCTCTAGAGAGACCACAAAGTAAAAGCATGATTTTTCGTACATTCAGGTGCCATAAATTCAGTAAGTTATAATCAGATATGTGCAAATATCGAAGGAACCAAGATCTTGGGACTGTTAACATAAGTTTCATCAAAATCAGATAGGCAATTTTAATTCTATTGAGTCCACAAGCTTAAAACGTGATTTTTCGTACAATCAGGGTCCATAATCCAAGAAGTTTCGATCCAATACATGCCAATATCAACAGGAACCGAGATCTTTGGGAAAAACACCTATTTTTCAAGTTTCGTCAAAATTCGATAGAAATTGTGACCTGTAGAGTGTCCACAAAAAAATTGTGGACAGACAGATCGTCCGGACAGGGTGATGACAATATACGTCCACATGAAAATGTCTACACTGATTAAACTACAAGTAAACACAATATCAACTAGATCTGCTAAGCAGATATTAAAGCTTTCATATTCACAGTCACAAAAAAGAATCATTAGAATTGGTCACAATCTAGTGAAGTTAATGTGACTTTTCACTCGTAAACAACTTTGTCGGCACGAAAAACATCAAAGGCAAAATTCGAATTTTTGAAATAGTCAAATACCAAAAATTAGACCCGTATCCCAGCTATATCGAATTGTTTAAATTTCATAAATACGAGACACATTGAACATACTATGCCCTATTTTGTTTGTTTAGAAGTACGTAAATGTCGATTTTTCACTATTTTTCATATTCACTTCAAAATGGCGACCATCACTTGACATAAATCAAAATTCTGCTCTGAACGTTTTTTAGGCCTTCCTTCAAGGATTCAGAAAATATAACTCCCATGTCTGTATGTAAAATATCAAAAAAGCCTGGTAGATTTTTCACTTATCAACAAGATGGCAGCAATTCCAGTTTGATCTACAAACTTCATATTTTGTGTACAAATCACGAATTACTTATCTAGTATCAAAAAAACAAAAAATCAGGTCATTCTGACCTATATTTCGACTATTTTTTTGAAAACTTTGATCCTTAATTTAATCAAGGGGAGATAATTTAGAAAAATTTCTAATGATATCAATGAAGTCGCATCGAGAAGATCTACTTACATACTAATTTTCATGAAAATCGTACAACTATTAAAGAAGTTGTCAAGTTGGTTCGGTTCGAAATCACAGCGACGAAGTTTCGAAATTTAAAAATCCTAAATTGCAGATTCAAAGTAAATGTCTTAGGATAATCAAAGCAAAAAGAATTAGAAAAATATATCAAATAGTCACAAAGTTACAGCATTGTAGGTCAAATGCATTCGTTCGTAAAATTCAGATTCTTAAAATGTTTTGAAAATATATTTTATCAAGGTTCGCACCCCATTTTTTTGGGGATAGGTCAAAATTTCAGAAAGATCCTATGGATAAATTCTGAGCAATCCGATTTACAGAAAATACACAAAAAAAATAATTTTAGGTTGCCAGGCAATGAAACATACGCCAACACAGCAGCTAAATCGTCCGGGCAGTCAACAAGAGTTGTCGCATATTAATGAATTATCAGAAAATCATTAGAATTTGTTTGGTTTTTATAATCAAACGTTTTTTTAAATAAGGTAATAATTGTTACCTCCAGAGGGACCCAGAGGTCGCAGTCACGCAAAAATCCGCGTATTTCACTCATTTTTTTCAAAATAAACGCAAATATTGACGGACGCTGCGTAATTTACACGCAGAAAATTTCCTAAGGTGAGAATAAAACTAGATTATTCTACATCGTAGTTTGTACAATTTATGTGCTTCACGCTTCTTTTACACACTTCTACTGCACGTAGTCTCCGTAGATTTTTATATTTCCGCTTATTTCATTCATAAGTTCATAGCAGTCGAAGCCTTCTATACGTAGCTTTCCTGGGACACCCCTATTTTGCGGCATTGGAAGCAATAAAGCGCATGTCATACAAGACTTTGGATTGGCTAGGACACAGTATCCTGTTTACATTCAGCCAATCAAATGTTTGCTTTCATAGTGATACTCTTCTCTTTACTTCCTGTCGAAGTGAAAAATGGAAATCGTTGCGTCATCAACCATAGATCTAATGCCGACGCCGTTAACCTCCAGTCGTCATTAGATTAAATGCAGTATGCCTATCAATGAAATAAGGACGCTTTATAATAGGTTTGTTCACAAAACGACTTGACTCGATTCTATTGAGTATTTTGAGATGCTCAAAGTCACGCAGATGTAGACGGCAAAAACGTGAAATTTTGAAATGTCTGCGTATTTTTATGTAACTTGAAATTGATCCACTGCAACCTCTGGAGGGACCACAAGCTAATAAAGGCGATTTTTTGTACAATCAGGAGACACAATTCAGGAAGTTACGATCCAATATGCAATGGAACCAAAATCTTTAGTTTATAAACATGTATTTCAAGTTTCATCAAAATTTAATTAAAAAGTGTGACCTCTAAAGGGTCCACAACCTTGATATAACACACTTTGACACTATTCGCATACAAACGGCGGCCATTTTGTCTGTAAATTTTGGTCCGATTTTCACGAAATTCAACCTCATTCTTCATTACCATATAACGGTGATATAATCAAACTGTTTTCAAAATCGGATAATAATTTTGACCTCCAGAGGAACCACAAGCTAAAAAGGGTGATTTTTCCGACAATCAGGGGCCATTTTTCAGGAAGTTACGATCCAATGGGTGCAAATATTGAAATGAACGAAGATCTTTGGATTATAAACATACATGTCAAGTTTCATCAAAATCATATTAAAATTGTGACCTCAACCTTGGGTCCACAACCTTGATATAACATTCACGTACAAACGGCGGCCATTTTGTCCGTCAGTTTTGGTCCGATAAATTCGAACTCAACATTCATTGAAGTGTAACGGTGATATAATCAAACGTTTTTTTAAAACGGGTAATAATTTTGACTTCCAGAGGGACCACAAGCTAATAAAGGCAATTTTTCGTACAATCATGGGGCATAATTCAGGAAGTTACGATCCGATATGCGCAAATATCGAAAGGAACCAAGATCTTTGGGTTATAAACAAACATGTCAAGTTTCATCAAAATTGAATTAAAATTGTGACCTCTACTGGGTCCACAATCTTGATAAAACATAATTTCATACTATTCGCGTACAAATGGCGGCCATTTTGTCCGTCAATTTTGGTCTGATTTTCAAGAAATTCAAACTCAACCACACCTCAACTCAACCACAAGCTAAAAAGGGCGATTTTTCGGACAATCAGGGGCCATAATTCAGGAAGTTACGATCCGACGGGTGCCAATATCAAAAGGAACCAATATCTTTGGGTTATAAACATGCATGTCAAGTTTCATCAAAATCGGTTCAAAATTATGACCTCTACACTGTTCACAAGCTAAAAACGTGATTTTTCGTACAATCAGGGGCCATAATTGAGGAAGTTACGATCCGATATGCGCAAATATCTAAAGGAACCAAGATCTTTGGATTATAAACAAACATGTCAAGTTTCATCACAATCGAATTAAAATTGTGACCTCTACTGGGTCCACAATCTTGATAAAACATAATTTCACACTATTCGCGTACAAATTACGGCCATTTTGTCCGTCAATTTTGGTCTGATTTTCACGAAATTCGAACTAATCCTTCATTACCATGTAACGGTGATATAATCCAACGTTTTGTTAAAATGGATAATAATATTAACCTCAAGAGGGACCACAAGCTAAAATTCAGGAAGTTACGATCTGATATGCGCAAATATCGAAAGGAACCAAGATCTTTGGGTTATAAACAAACATGTCAAGTTTCATCAAAATCGAATTAAAATTGTGACCTCTACTGGGTCCACAATCTTTATAAAACATAATTTCATACTATTCGCGTACAAACGGCGGCCATTTTGTCCGTCAATTTTGGTCTGATTTTCACTAAATTCAAACTCAACCACAACTCAACTCAACCACAAGCTAAAAAGGGCGATTTTTCGGACAATCAGGGGCCAGAATTCAGGAAGTTACGATCCGACGGGTGCCAATATCGAAAGGAACCAATATCTTTGGGTTATAAACATGCATGTCAAGTTTCATCAAAATCGGTTCAAAATTGTGACCTCTACACTGTTCACAAGCTAAAAACGTGATTTTTCGCACAATCAGGGGCCATAATTCAGGAAGTTACGATCCGATATGCGCAAATATCTAAAGGAACCAAGATCTTTGGGTTATAAACAAACATGTCAAGTTTCATCAAAATCGAATTAAAATTGTGACCTCTACTGGGTCCACAATCTTGATAAAACATAATTTCACACTATTCGCGTACAAACCGCTGCCATTTTAACCTCCAGAGGGACCACAAGCTAAAATTCAGGAAGTTACGATCTGATATGCACAAATATCGAAAGGAACCAAGATCTTTGGGTTATAAACAAACATGTCAAGTTTCATCATTATAATCGAATTAAAATTGTGACCTCTACCGAGTCCACAATCTTGATAAAACATAATTTCATACTATTCACGTAAAACGGCGGCCATTTTGTCCGTCAATTTTGGTCTGATTTTCAGGAAATTCGAACTCAACCACAACTCAACTCAACCACAAGCTAAAAAGGGCGATTTTTCGGACAATCAGGAGCCATAAATCAGGAAGTTACGATCCGACGGGTGCCAATATCGAAAGGAACCAATATCTTTGGGTTATAAACATGCATGTCAAGTTTCATCAAAATCGGTTCAAAATTTTCAAAATTGTGACCTCTACACTGTTCACAAGCTAAAAATTGTGATAAAAATTGTGACCTGTAGACTGTTCACAAACAATTGTGAAAAATTATTTAACAGAAATAATAAGCTTTCATATGAAAGCTTAACGAAACAAACATTTGTCTTACCTTTATACTGTCATTAATTCTCTGAACCAACCAAGAAAACATTCTACTATATAAAGCTTTACATAAGGCATCTCGAGCATAAAACGCCTGTAAAAATAACAGTAAAAGATAGGCTGGCACTGCCAGGCAGGATACGCCCACATTTTTGAGAGATGGATAGAGAACAAGCAATACCGAAAGTGATTTTTTCTACATCATTAAGTCCTATATTTCATACTGTATTGGGAGCAGCCATTTTGTTGGTCAGTTCCAGTCTGATATTCATGAAATTCGAAGCCGACAATGATTATGGTGTGACGGTACACAACCTAGAAATGTGACTTTTCATCAAAATCGGATAAGAATTGTGACCTGTAGAGAGTCCACAACCATGATATACCATATTTTTACACTATGGTTCGATTTTCTCGAAATTTGAACTCAACCTTCCGTAGGGTGTAACGGTGATAGAGTCAAACGTTTTTTTAAATCAGATAATAATTGTGACCTACAGGAGGGACCATAGACAATTTTTCGGACAATCAGGGGCCATAATTCAGGAAGTTACGATCCGATATGCGCAAATAACGAATGGAACCAAGATCTTTGTGTTATAACCATGCATTTCATGTTTCATCAAAATCGAATTAAAATTGTGACCTATACAGGGTCCACAACCATAATATACAATTTTTTAACAGTATTTGCGTACAAATGGCGGCCATTTTTTCTGTCAATTTTGGTCCGATTTTCCTGAAATTCTAACTCAACCTTCCTTACAGTGTAACGGTAATATAATCAAACATTTTTTTAAATAAATATAATTGTGACCTCCAGAGGGACCACAAGCTAAAATAAGGCGATTTTGCGTATAATCAGGGGCCATAATTCAGGAAGTTACAATCCGATATGCGCAAATATCGAAAGGAACCAAGATCTTTGGGTTATAACCATGAATTTCAAGTTTCATCAAAATCGATTTAAAAATGTGACTTTTACAAGGTCCACAAACCATGATATACAATTTTTTAACAGTATTCACGTACAAACGGCGGCCATTTTGTATGGCAATTTTTCGTCAGATTTTCCAAAAATTCGAACTCAACCTTCCTTAGGGTGTAACGGTGATATAATCAAACGGTTTTTTAAATCGGATAATAATTGTGACCTCCAGAGGGACCACAAGCTAAAAAGGGTGATTTTTCGGACAATCAGGGGCCATAATTCAGGAAATTACATTCCGATAGGTGCAAATATCGAAAGGAACCAAGATCTTTGGGTTATAAACATACATGTCAAGTTTCATCAAAATCGGTTCAAAATTGTGACCTCTATAGGGTCCTCAAGCTAAAAACGTGATTTTTCGTACAATCAGGGGCCATAATCCATGAAGTTTTCATCCGATACATGCCAATATCGAAAGGAACCAAGATCTTTTGGGGATAAACCTATATTTCAAGTTTCGTCAAAATCGGATAAGAATTGTGACCTGTAGAGAGTCCACAAACAAATTGTGGACGGACGTCCGGACGGACAGGGGCGACGACAATATACGTCCACATAAAAATGTGGGCGTATAAAAATCAATTTTGCGTATAATCAGGGGCCATAATTCAGGAAGTTACGATCCGATATGCGCAAATATCGAAAGGAACCAAGATCTTTGGGTTACAACCATGAATTTCAAGTTTCATCAAAATCGAATTAAAATTGTGACCTCCACAGGGTCCACAACCTTGATATACCATTTTTTAACAGTATTCGCGTACAAACGGCGGCCATTTTGTATGGCAATTTTGGTCCGATTTTCCCGAAATTCGAACTCAACCTTCCTTAGGGTTTAATGGTGATATAATCAAACGGTTTTTTAAATCGGATAATAATTGTGACCTCCAGAGGGACCAAAAGCTAAAAAGGGTGATTTTTCGGACAATTAGGGGCCATAATTCAGGAAATTACATTCCGATAGCCGCAAATATCGAAAGGAACCAAGATCTTTGGGTTACAAACATGCATGTCAAATTTCATCAAAATTGTGACCTCTATGGGGTCCACAAGCTAAAAACGTGATTTTTCGTACAATCAGGGGCCATAATCCATGAAGTTTTGATCCGATACATGCCAATATCGAAAGCAGCCAAGATCTTTTGGTGATAAACCTATATTTCAAGTTTCGTCAAAATC
The DNA here is from genome assembly GCA_036850965.1 of Patella caerulea. Classification (NCBI taxonomy): domain Eukaryota; kingdom Metazoa; phylum Mollusca; class Gastropoda; family Patellidae; genus Patella; species Patella caerulea. The sequence continues at coordinate 42,551,715 of JAZGQO010000007.1, forward strand.
GGATAAGAATTGTGACCTGTAGAGAGTCCACAAACAAATTGTGGACGGACGGACAGGGGCGACGACAATATACGTCCACATAAAAATGTGGGTGTATAAAAATAAATCAGTTCTGATGTAACTGATCTATATGAATACAGTTAAACTTATTCAGCACATCATAGATCATAATGATTCCTGTTTTTTTTTTATTTCCAAAAGTTAACTTGATGTCCAACACCTCAAATTTAAAATAAATAGATGACACATATCAACTAACTGCACATTCATTTATCTTTTTGTAAAGTATCAAGCGATCAAACAGCTTATGATCGAAATTCGTCAGTGTTTTAATGTAGTGAAATACACCAAATCATTCAAACACCTACACCAAGTATTAACATCCTGCCTCGATTAGAGGCAGAGAAATGGGGTTTAACGTCCACTCAACACAAACTGTCATTTTGGGACTAAAATATGGTTCAATTTTATTTCAATAATACGCTTGCACTTAGGGGTTTTTAGCTCTGGGGAGAAACCCATGAGGCTTGACAGGCGACCATACTCCTTGTCACGTACCACTGGGGAATTGAAACCACATCAGTTGAAGTGATCAAGGACCATAATTCTGACAGTAATTATTGGAAATTGCTAAAAATCAATAGGCTTCCTCGTCTCATGATCTTTAACACTGTGTTTAAATTTAAAGTCAATCGGATATCAACTTCAGCCTTGGCGGCTTGCTGAAGTTACTATGACCCAAAGCATCAACCAATCAAATTGCTCATCTCTGCTTACCCTAAGCAGAAAATACTCATCTATGAACAGCAATAAGCCATTGATCTAATAAACACCTACGGAGGGACGGGGGAGACGGCAATATACGACTACCAGTACATTTCCATGTTGGCGTTAAAGAAATAACATCCTGATTTATTCTAGCTTCTCCAAAAGGATACTTACATCAGCAGATTTTAAATCTGTTTTAACTTTATCACCTTTAACCTCCACAGTTCTTTGAGTTAATGCTGTAGCTAATATACCTTTACTACATCCTAACAATTCACACACCTCTTGTACCTCTGTAACACAATATATTAATAACTTTATTACTACATAGTGCTAGCTGTTTTGGAACATGTAAAAGACCACTTAACATAAGACAATGTCAAGTGGACCAAATTTCGGCAGTGCAGTACATCTGGTGAGGCAGTTTGGTTATTCCATGTCAAGTGGACCAAATATCAGTATGATAGGAACATGACACCTCTCAAAAAATTATAAACAAGCAGTTGCCTTGCAAGATATGCCCACATTTTGCAAGAGATGGACATAGAACAAGCTCAAAAAAAGAAGCGATTTTTTGAACAATCAAGGGCCATAATTCAGGAAGTTGTGATCAAATATGCATGAATATTAAAAGGAACCAAGGTCTGGGGACTGGAAAGATAGGTTGCCAGGCAACGAAACATACGCCCACAGCAGCTAAATCGTCCGGGCAGTCAACAAGGGTTGTCGCATATTTTTACTTTTTTCGCTCATGAAACATTTGTAATACACTAAAAACTGATTAAGAGTAACAACTCATCATGTAATTATCAGAAAATCATTAGAATTTGATTGCTTTTTATAAAGTGTTACCCCACGCTAACAATTAGTATATACATGAAACATTTAATATCATGGATTTAGCTGTTCAGTTATCAAAATTCATTTCAAATCAAAATACTTGTTCGTTGCATCACCTTAAACTCTGTGTATCAATCTAAAGTCAATCGGATGATAAGTTTGGCCTCTATAGTGTCACAAGATTTTTTGAAGTTATCAAGGGAGATAACTCTGGCACTAATTATTTGAAATCTCTGAAAATCAATAGGCCTCTAGAGCTTCTACAGGATTTTTCCAAGTGATCAAGGGCCATAACTCTGGCAGCAATTATTGAAAATCGATAGACGTCTTAGTCTCATGACTGTAAACACTATGTATAAATTTGAAGTCAATCGGATATTAACTTTGGCCTCTAGAGCATCCACAAGATTTTTTGAAGTGATCAAGGGCCATAACTCTGGCAGTAATTATCGGAAATCACTGAAAATCAAAACACTTCTTCGTCTCATGACCTTAGACACTGTGTATAAATTTAAAGTCAATCGGATATTAACTTTGGCCTTAAGAGCGTTTGCAGGATTTTTTGAAGTGATCAAGGGCCATAACTCTGGCACTAATTATCGGAATTCGCTGAAAATCAATAGGATTCTGCATCTCATGACCTTAAACACTGTGTATAAATTTAAAGTAAATCGGATATTAACTTTGGCCTCTAGAGCATCCAAAAGATTTTTTGAAGTGATCAAGGGCCATAACTCTGGCACTAATTATCGGAAATCGCCGAAAATCAATAGGCTTCTTCGTCTCATGACCGTAAACACTGTGTATAAATTTAAAGCCAATTGGATATTAACTTTGGCCTCTAGAGCGTCCACAAGATTTGTTTAAGTGATCAAGGGTCATAACTCTGGCACTAATTATCGGAAATCGCTGATAATCAATAGGCTTCTTTGTCTCATGACCTTAAACACTGTGTATAAATTTAAAGTCAATCGGATTTTAACATTGGCCTCTAGAGCGTCCACAAGATTTTTTGAAGTGATCAAGGGCCATAACTCTGGTAGTTATTATGGGAAATCGCTGAAAAACAATAGGCTTCTTCGTCTCATGACCTTAAACACTGTGTATAAATTTAAAGTCAATCGGATATTAACTTTAGCCTGTAGAGCGTCCACAAGGAATTGTGGACCCCGGACGGACGGACGGGCGGACCGACGGACGGACGCGACGACAATATACGACCACATTTCAATGTGGGCGTATAAACATGTATTTCACGTTTCATAAAGATAGGCTGGCACTGCCAGGCAGGATACACCCACATTTTCGAGAGATGGATAGAGAACAAGCATTACCGAAAGTGATTTTTCCTACATAATTAAGTTACATGTAGGATTTGATATGTGCAAATATCGAAATGAATTAAGATCTTTGGGTTATAAAGGTGCGTTTCAGTAGGCTTCAAATTAGAGTGGGGATCATGTTGCTAAGTGGGTAAGAAATTCGAACTCAACCTTCCGTAGGGTGTAACGGTGATCGAGTCAAACGTTTTCTTAAATCGGATAATAATTGTGACCTCCAGAGGGACCATAGGCGATTTTTCAGACAATCAGGGGCCATAATTCAGGAAGTTACGATCCGATATGCGCAAATAACAAAAGGAACCAAGAACTTTGGGTTATAATCATGCATTTCAAGTTTCATCAAAATTGAATTAAAATTGTGACCTATACAGGGTCCACAACCATGATATACCATTTTTTAACAGTATTCGTGTACAAACGGCGGCCATTTTGTCGTTTAATTTTGGTCTGATTTTCCCGAAATTCAAACTCAACCTTCCTTACGGTGTAACGGTAATATAATCAAACGTTTTTTTAAATCGGATAATAATTGTGACCTCCAGAGGGACCACAAGCTAAAAAAAGGCAACTTTGATTATAATCAGGGGCCATAATTCAGGAAGTTACGATCCAATATCGGCAAATATCAAAAGGAACCAAGATCTTTGGGTTATAACCATGAATTTAAAGTTTCATCAAAATCGAATTAAAATTGTGACCTCTACAGGGTCCACCACCTTTATATACCATTTTTTAACAGTATTCGTGTACAAACGGCGGCCATTTTGTATGGCAATTTTGGTCCGATTTTCCCGAAATTCGAACTCAACCTACCTTAAGGTGTAACAGTGATATAATCAAACGTTTTTTTTTTAAATCGGATAATAATTGTGACCTCCAGAGGGACCACAAGCTAAAAAGGGTGATTTTTTGGACAATCAGGGGCCATAATTCAGGAAATTACGTTCCGATAGGGAGGCGGAAATATCGAAAGGAACCAAGATCTTTGGGTTATAAACATGCATGTCAAGTTTCATCAAAATCAGTTCAAAATTGTGACCTATACAGGCTCCACAAGCTAAAAACGTGATTTTTCGTACAATCAGGGGCCATAATCCATGAAGTTTTGATCAGATACATGCCAATATCGAAAGCAGCCGAGATCTTTTGGGGATAAACCTATATTTCAAGTTTCGTCAAAATCAGATAAGAATTGTGACCTCTAGAGAGTCCACAAACAAATTGTGGACGGACGGACGTCCGGTCGGACAGGGGCGACGACATAATACGTCCACATGAAAATGTAGGCGTATAAAAAGGTCATTTTTTGTACAATCAGGGGCCATAATTCAGGAGGTTACGATCCGATGGGTGCAAATATCGAAAGGAACCAAGATCTTTGGGTTATAAACATAAATGTCAAGTTTCATCAAAATCGGTTCAAAATTGTGACCTCTATAGGGTCCACAACCTTCATATAACATATTTCCACACTATTCGCGTACAAATGGCGGCCAATTTGTTTGTCAATTTTGGTCCGATTTTCACGAAATTTGAACTCAGCCTTCATTACCATGTGATATATTCAAAAGCTTTCTTAAATTGGATAACAAGCTAAAATGTGATTTTTCGTACAATCAAGGACCATAATACACGAAGTTATGATCCGTTATGCGCTTTGGGTCATAAGCATGTGATTTAAGTTTCCTCAAAATCAAATTAAAATTGTGGCCTCTAGAGGGTCCACAGCCCTGAAATTACTTAACCATCATTTTGGGAAAACGGGACCATAAGCTAATAACGCAATGTTTCATACAATTGGACCATAATTCAGGAAGTTATATTTGTTATTTGGGGTGGGGGGGGTGTTATATCGAAAATTTTCGACCTGCTACACGAGGACTTATTCAATTTACCCCTCTTACCCCCCTGTACATACCCCCTGAAGGTTTCTACCCCTATTTTGACCCCAAACTAGCAGTTTTTGGCCTAATAAGCCACATAAATATGTCAAAGGGGGTTTGTATGTTGTCTTTTTATAAGTTTTTAATGATGCTAAGTCTGATTATTGACTTTATAATTATTTTTGATATTCCAAAACGGCGGGAATTCAAAATGGCGGCTAAAATGGTTAATTGTGCTGCACAGCGTGCATAAGAGCCAATGGAGGACACAAGCGCCACTGACAATTAACAATCTTTGTCGTACTTTTGGCTTTGACCCCTGTGACTTTGTACCGTTGATTACTGATTAAACATCCATAAGTTTACAAATGTTATTGATGTGTTCCCATTTGAATATTGTTCACAATAAGAAGCAAAATAAATAAGATATGCTTACAGGATCATTTTGTTATACGAAAAACTAAGTGATGCGTTTTCTATGGCGCTCAGTATAAAATATAGGACTTCCAAATCCAATGACGAAGTGCATGCTTGAAGTTCAAGGTCAATACCGGCATAATTATATTAGGCTATTCATTTACATGGCATGAATCAACTCAACTAAAAGTTGTTTATTTACGAAATGAGCCGATAAGGATTGACACCAAAGGTATTCATTGCATTGATTGACTCTTTGATGAGTTAATTAATTGACAAGTAATAATTACCTCTTTGTTATCGGCCGAAAATAGATTGATATCTGACATCATAGTGGCTGGTTGATTATTTTATCAATTTGGAATGATAATTAACTCTTTGTAAATTGTCCGAAAGTAGATTGATATATGATAACATAGTGGTCGGTTCATTGTTTTACCAATCGGCTAAATTAAAGATCAATTGGCCAAAGCCAACAAAAAACAGGCGATTAAGATCCCTGGTTATGAATGTAGCATCACGCGCAATGCGCGATTCACAGAGTTCGTGCCACCAGATGGCAAAATGTGGAAGAAATGAACTATTCCCTTTTTTTCCGGATTTCCACAGCCTCTGGAAAAATCACTATTGTATACACAACCTTGTCGTTTATCAGTTTACAAAAGATTCTGGGTCGATAGGTTATATACTTTTCCAAATATTCAGTCTCGAAATTTAATGCACAATTAAATATAACTATTTTGTTCTCATTTTGGAAGCAAAATAAAATAAGAACAATTCTATGTACATGTAACCTAGTCGGTTACTTCCATAAAATCAGGAACAACTACTGTATATAATCTGGATATATGAATTCATTTTAACAGCAACAACATTAGAATCAATAACAACTAAAAAGGAATGAACAATATGATGAGCATTCTTTATGATCAAAAATAATATATCTATATAAAACTTGAATCTAATTTATATGATCTGGTTGTTAAGACACTAATCTCCAATACCGGTAGTTTTACAAGATAAACAAAGTGTCGCCACTGGTGACTTATACTAAATGAAAATATGTTATAAATAAGACAATACGTAAGGGTGCAGAAGGGGCCTAATTAAATACTAAATCCCTTAACAACTATGCTATAAAGTGTTTGTAAAGATTAAAACAATGAATACATATAATTATATTGAAACAAGCTAGGAAATTAGTGTCTGGCTTTTGGTATTACTGGTCTCAATTTAGAATGTACAATATTCTGTTCTAATAAAATGACAAGAACTATTTATGCATGAATATAGATAATATAAAAAAAAACATGTCGTCCAAGCATTGTGTTCAAATGCTTGGTTATACTTCCCCCTTGCTTTGATAATCTTGCCCATAATATTTGACCATAAAAAACTAATAGTTATATAAAGTTATAATACATTTTACATATTTTAACATTTTACTTTCAGGAAATTGATCAGTATTGTTTAGATGAGAGGGCTTAAATCACATTACAAACAAGTGATGACAAGCCCGATGACCACGAACAGAAAAGGTTTCGCCATGGAAGAGATATTCAGACAAGTAATATCAAGCAGTATAGTCTGCAGAGTAAAGAGGAGGTATCCTCACCATAATGGCCAATATACAGATTCCAAGGCTGACAAATAGGAATAACCATGAAGGAGCACTGTTCAAAAGGCCTACACAAATTATCAAACAAAACATTCTATTCTTTTAGTTAAAGATACATTACAGGAGTATTAGATAAAGATCTGGCATTTCTCACTATAATAGTTAAAAACTAGATGATGTAAATGGAATATGCTGAGAATTTCAGTCAAATTGCTTCATTCTAAGCCGAGAAAACCGTAGTTTACAAATGACTGCAGCTTTGATTGTCAATGTTGCCGCTGTAGCGATAATTAACAAAGTTTTCATTATCCATTGTTGCGTTTAGTCATCAATAGATGTTGAACTGCAGCTCACATTCAAATCCGATGAAAATCAAACGAGATGACATCAAGAGTTGATTATGATAAATGTCTAATTAATACTTTATATATCATTTCAGGCCTATAGAAAGACCTGTAATAGGCACACACAGTTACTGTAAAACACTAAATTATTGCGACATGAAATTATTGCGAGTTTGGGTGGTGAAACATAATTGCGAAATGTAATTATTGCGAATTTCTATAGTGGGGAAAAAATTATTGCGAATTTAAATTTGTCTATAAAATGTGGTAGATTTTGAGGTGACAGTCGGCTCTTCAAAACATCGGTTGATTGGTGATCATTAGTAACAGTAAATAAACAACTATTGAGGATTATGGCTTTGAGTCTGTATTCAACAGATCAAAGAAAACTAAATACTCCATTTTTAAATAATTATTGTTAAATTTAATCCCTTGATTATTAACTCCAAGCTGACGAACGACTATAAAACACAGATTTTTAAATAATTATCGTTAAATTTGATCTGTTGATTATTAACTCCAAGCTGACGAACGAGGGATAATTCAGTATGGCCGACATTTTAACAAATTTTAACTTATTGGGACTCTTTCTTGTGAAGAGTAATGAAGGAGGGATAATTCAATATGGCCGACATTTTAACAAATTTTCACGAAATTATTGCGAACATGAAATTATTGCGAGAGGGCCACGCTCGCAATTGTCGCAATAATTTCATGCTCGCAATAATTTCATGTTTTACAGTACTTCTTGCATAATGCATGTTTAAGAAATATTAATGCTATTAAACACATTCCTGGTTTATATTGCATAATGCATATTTAATAAATCTTCATGCTATTAAACATATTCCTGTTTTATATTGTGTATTTAATTTTGGTCAGAATATATATTCTGCAGTATTCTGGCATGTCTCTTCACAATATCTTCTAGAATGGGGTGGACTTGCTGGGTTTGGGTATAACCGTCTCAGGGTGTTTTATGAAGTTTGATATATATTGGTATGTTTTCTGTGGCATTAAAATTAAAGGTACCACTGACATGTTGCAGAACTTTTTTAGTATTTTTTTATATCTGAAAAATAAATGAATTAAAAAGATTAAAGGCGATGGGCATATGTCATGCAGTGTAATTATATGTGGGAAATTGTCAGAAGAGTGAAATTTTAATTGTCAGGAGATCTATATCATGCTGCTAATGGTATAGGCCTTCATACCCCCCCCCCATTCCTGTATCGCTGACCCTAGAAACACCGGGATTGATGATGTAGAAAAACTTTCTTGGACCCCATGATTCGTGAGCCAGCTCCAAAGTCACAAAGTCATACTTTGATTGTTTTATTTCAAAAATTCGCTTGCGCATAGGTTTTTAACGCAACCACACAACTGGACTCCATGACAGACCGTCTAATCCAATGTAAGGGTAGGCCATAGTGCCGCTGTCCAGGCAACATTTCCATCATAGTACACTTTATGGCGTATGCCGGTCTTCATCAGTAAGACGTTAAATTCCCATTTTATTTCCGATCAATCGCAAATTTGTTTACCATTCGGTTACTCAGTCGAACTTGAAAATAAAGTGAAAATCATAACAAATCATCATAACTACTAGGCCTAGTTTGAGAGAGAGAGAGAAATGGGGTTTAACGTCCACTCGACACAAACGATGTCATTTTGGGACTAACACAAGGTTTAATTTTATTTCAATAATTCGCTTGCACGTAGGGGTCTTTAGCCGTGGGACGAAACCAGAGTGCCCGGAGAAAACCCACGAGGTTGAGAAGGCGCCCTTATCTCCATGCCACATATATGCTCACACCCAGGCTAGAAACCACAGCCGCAAGCCAGAGGTGACCGGCCAGCTAGAGGATGAAGCGCGGCACTCTAGACCACTAGGCCATCCCATCCCCCTGCCTAGTTTGAACTACGATATTGCAGGTCTGTATTGGTTGTAATTACCTGTAACTTACTGGCATGGAATGACTTGATATTTCCCGTGTGCCTGTAAAATAAAGAAATCATTTCATTTGATGTTTTTTTTTTCCTGTTTACATCATGTACTTGTAGGCCTATTCCTGGCCTATAGTTCAGTACATTAACGCATTGAAATAAACGAGAAGTAACCTCCACACATCAGAATAATAAATTGAAAATAATCTTGCCCTGGCACTTTTATTTCTTTCTCTATCGACCGGAGACAAAGATAAAATCATCTGAATGAAATTGAACTATATGCAATCTACTAAAAAAATAGAAAATAAATAAAATTGTTAAAAATGAAAACTGTGAGTACATACGTCTCTAACAAAAATTGATGATTCCAAAAGATAATAAAAAATTTTTTTTTGTAGTTTATACCAGTCAGTACTACTAATTTACACTCACCTAAAAAAAAAAACCCCACCTAAGTCCAAGTAACATTTTCAGATTTTGGCAACGTCTTCTTGAACTTGAAATAGGCTTTGTTACTCTTATTAACTTGAAATCATTCCAATTTCTATCTCGCTACTTCTCCGCATAGATACACACACTCGTCTTTTTATGTGCCCTGTAACCAAGCATTTACTATTTCTTTCTTCTTTTCTTCGCAGTATCTGTAACTGTTCGTTCTCTCTGACGCTTTCCAGGGTTATCCATGATGAATTGAACAAGACAAAACTCACTACTTTCAGTTTTACCCGAATGACTCATTAAACTACAGCGATTGGCTGGGTAAAAATAAATATCCAATCACATTTCGCCAACACGCTGAGAAAATCAAAGCTCTCTATTCAATTAAGGTTACAATCGGTATAGAAAACCCGCGATTATCAAGTGGCCAACGAAATGGTTGACCCGAAGCGTAATAAAAATACTAATATCCAGATAAGGGATTTTGACGTTCACGCCCAAACGACTCAATATTTTGAACTGAACTTTTCAGACAAGGTAAATACACAATTCCTCTGTATTTTGGCGTTTAAATTTCACACGTACTCCAACTTGTAATTCTCAGATTCTATGAAATTCGGGATTGGGGCTTTAATGAATTCTGTGCATTTGTATGATCTGGTTGTTAAGACACTAATCTCCAATAGTTTTACCAGATAAACAAAATGTCGCCACTGGTGACTTATACTAAATGAAAATATACTATTCAAAAAAAGTAGGGGATATTTGATTTTGGGGGCATAATACTAAAATATGCAAATGACTACGAAAAAAGTCACTATAGAACCTAACAGAAGAAACATTTCCAGTTACAGGTGACGCCCAAACGCACCAATAGCTACCGCATGGAATGCAGGTGATGCTTGGGATCATCATGGGGGTCCAACCCAAGATTTGCACGACTCTCACTTTGAATGTTACAGTCATTGTGGCATTGAATTCCAGGGTGGAAACATCAGTTTAATTGTTTTAGTGACCAGAAAACAAATTTTGATATGCGTCGGCTTACCCAAAATGAAAGGTTACGTGCCCTTGGCATGCTACAGATCAGCACAACACAGGCGGTTGTGGCCCGGACGATGAATGTTTCTCAGTCTGTCATAAACAGGCTATGGTCCAGATACCGTGATACACAATCTGTACAGGACAGACCACGCTCAGGTCGACCAAGGCGACAACTCAAGCCCAGGATCGATTTATCAGTACCTTGGCCTTGAGAAATCTTGTCATCACAGCAAATCAGATCAGCGCTCGTCATCAAACAGACACTGGTGTGAGAGTGAGTGGCCAGACGATTCGGAATCGACTGCATAGGGGTCACCTTCGCTACCGACGTCCTCGCGTGATCCCTTGTTTGAGAGATCATCACATTCAGGCAAGACGTCGTTGGTGTAGGGATCGTCCACACTGGGATAATCGACGCTGGAGAAATGTGATGTTTTCAGATGAGTCTAGGATCACTGTTGATTTTTTGGACAGACGTAGGAGGGTGTGGCGTCGTCGAAATGAGCGCTTCCAAGACATTAACGTCATCAGACATGATCGATTTGGGGATGGTTCTGTTATGGTGTGGTGAGGCATTACTGTTGCTGGAAGAACGGCTTTACATGTTGTTGCAGGGCGTGTTACAGGCCAGTACTACCGGGACAACATCTTGGCAGTCCATGTTGTGCCGTTCCCACGACGTCATGGCCGTCATTTCATCTTCCAGGATGACAACGCAAGATGTCACAGGGGCAGGATCGTTACAGGTTACCTCCAACAACAGAACATCACCACATTACCTTGGCCAGCACTGAGTCCCGACCTCTCCCCCATCGAGCATGTCTGGGACATGCTTGGACAGAGGTTACGACAACGTCAACAACGTCCTGCCAATGTCCAAGAACTTGCTGCTGCGTTGCAACGGGAATGGGACAATCTGGACCAAAATGACCTTAGACGTCTCATTAGGAGTATGCCACGTCGGATCAATGCTTGTTTGGCAAACAGAGGAGGATTTACCTGTTACTGACTTTGTTGTGATCCTGTGGTATCTTTGCTGTTTGACCCCGGGTATCATTTTACCCTTATAATGGTCAGTCTGTGCCTTACTTAGTCTAACCATCATTTGGAATATATCGATGAATGTGAACTTCATTTCATTTTGTCATTTGTTTCTTCGACAGTTTCATTAGGTGACTTTAATAACAGTTAAAAATCAAATATCCCCTACTTTTTTTGAATAGTATATGTTAATTATAAGACAATACGTAAGGGTGCAGAAGGGGCCTAATTAAATACTAAATAACTTAACAACTATGCTATAAAGTGTTTGTAAAGATTAAAACAATGAATACATATAATTATATTGAAACAAGCTAGGAAAGTAGTGTCTGGCTTTTGGTATTACTGGTCTCAATTTACAATGTACAATATTCTGTTCTAATAAAATGACAAGAACTATTTATGCATGAATATAGATAATATAAAAAAAACATGTCGTCCAAGCATTGTGTTCAAATGCTTGGTTATATACATCCAAATCAATTCCCTATTTGTAATCTACTCAAAAAAGCACTCTAAATAGACACGTTTGGGGTGTATAGGTCATTTAGAAGTTACTGAAAAGTCAACAATTTTCATAATAGCCATTGAAACTTCATCACCGCACAGATTTCATGTGCCAATTAAAAAAATAAGCCATTCAATACACAAGATGGACTTTAAAGTATCAAACTCTTTCAGAATATTAACCTTTGTCCCACATGGCCAAAATATCATTCTGTGATATCCTACATCATTTTCATGTCCCGATTTATTTCCATATTACTTCAGCCAAAAAATATTCCGAATTACAACATCTATCAGCCGTCCCTTCACATGATTTCCACTCAATCAACTTTGTATAATCGGAACTTCAATCCGTGGGTATGAAGCCACAGACGATTAATAGGCAATCACCAATCTTTGTTGATTATTTTGATAATTGTATAATCTCTTGTAAGAGAGCGCTTGATTTGATTGCCAGTCACTTGCTCTGCCAATCGTAAGGCTTGGATGACAAGTGATATTTGTAACGCGGACAGGACATCTTTGCTCTTTTCGGTCAATAAGCAGATTGTTTTACTGCTACTAAACTGACTGGGGTGAAACTGTGCCATAACTAGACATTTTCAGTGTTATTGTACACTTTTGCTGGTTTACGCTGGTTTTAGTAGAAATCATATAGAGAACTTAGTCAATCAGGGTATTGATGTAATGAAACTATACACAAGTTTCTTCTCGCTCACTTGCTTGAATCCCTGGTTGTACTGGTAAGAAGTAGGGTTGCCTGTTCCAGCCTCGGGGTTCTCTCTCTCTTTTTTCTCTCCTCTACTCTCTTTCTCCCTCACTCTCACAACTAAAGTTATCAGGTAACATAGCATCAACCAATCAAATTGCTTATCTCTGCACCAATATCTGTGTGACTTAAAATTAACATTGGTTTAGAAGGTGATACACAGACCATATCTATTGGTGATCAATATATGTGAACAAGAGTAACTTACCGTTTTCAGCACCAATATTACAGCCATCTGTACCATCATTATTATCTTTAGGTGTAAATTCTATATTACCAAGTTTTAATACTGTAGATACTAGTTTTAATACTTGGTTTATTTCATCTGATGTAAATCCTATTACTTCCATACCATTCTACAATAAATATTTTCAAATGATTTATAGAATGAAATTTATCATAACTTCAGGGAAAGTATTTACAGTAATCTGAGTTTATTTATACCAGAATGGGAGAGAAGGCATACTTACGATCTTACTTTGATTTCAGTCCTGACTGAGCCAGAGTAGATTACACTGGGCCAGGGACAGTACTCCCTCATCACCTGACTTACACTTGACAGCTGAACAAGTGTTACTTAAAGACCACATCAAATAGTTCAGAAAATTTTTCCATACAGGTACTCAATGGTTACAAAATCCATTTTACGGCAAGTTCAAACTAATCTGATTAAAATTAATTCAGATATTTACGTTTTAGTATCCGACTGCCAAAAACGGTTTTCAAATTTTCAATTACAACCTTAATCCGGTTGATTGGTTGGTGACGTCACAGGCACTACACATAGTATACACATCATCTATACAATATATCACTGCCCGTGCAATATACACACAGCCAGTTGACACGTGTGTATTTGTCGGTCCAATTAACATTGGATTGGCGTAATCATTAACGTGTAATTATTTTCATGTAATCTACATATCATTATGTAAGTCAAAGCATTTTCAAAAGCCGACATTTCTCGTCTTGAGTTGTAATAGATTATATATTTGTGACTAGAATATTACCGAGTGTATTTCAAGATGCCATATTACCGTTATGTTATTGAGAGTTGTGGAAATTCCAGCAAAGGAAAGGGGAATAATGTACCGGTGTTTCTAAGACGTATATATCAAGGCAGTTAGACTGGAATCTGGGTGGTCGGTTATACAATATATTGGGTACTGCATTTCTTCGAAAGCGGCCATCTTATCTTTTGTACGCTGTTTTTCAATGCAGCATACAGACTTGTCTTCTGTGGGCATTAACGTACACTTATCACACTGACACCCGAATACAATATATTATTATTATGCAATGGTACAGATCTACAAAAAACTGTTTTTAATAGATATTATAAATTAATAAAATTTGAAGACTGTCATTCAGTCAAAAAATTCAAAAATAAGTGTATAAAATATTATGCATTCCGGTATGCACCATTCCAGATAATCGCAACAGTCGGGTGATTGTCATTGTTAGATTGAACAAAAGATAAGATGGCCGTATTCTCTACATCGCCATCCTCCACGGAACTACTGTCAGATAAATACGGCTCAAACATATATGGCGCTATATTAATCATTTTTCGCGACGTATCTGTGTACGATAGTTGAAACACTGCCCGAGCTAAAAGAACTACTGCTACACGATAATTCGAAATATTCTGCCTCCATTCTCTCGGTGTATGATAAAATGATCAATAACCGTTGTTGATGAACTAAGTTTATATGATTATTATTTGAAACCATTTCGTTTCTTAAAAGCCAACAATTAATTATTTCTATTGACTTCAAAGATGTCCGTAGCGCCAGCTATGACAATTTTACACCAATCTTGTTTCAATCAGCGGCAAATTATTGTTGCTCGGTCGGCTTATTTTGATTAAAAAGATTATGGCTACAACAATTGCCGTTAAAAAACAAATTCTAAATTACATCACAAATTATTCCGTAGTCAATTGTTTTATCTAATTGGGGGATTAAGGAATCAGTCAGGCGTTGGATCTTGAATTAAAATGAATTATAAAACAAATTATTCCGTAGCCAATGGTTTTATTTAATTATGGGGATTAAGGAATCAGTCAGGCGTTAATGAATACACACGCCGGGTGTATATAGGTAATTAAGGAATAAACATTCCGAATATGCATTCGGTCACTGTGACGTCACTGGCGTCTAAGGGGATTAAGAATGTTTTCGATAATTAGCAAAGTCGTTTTTACGGAAAGTTTATTTTTACGACTTTGAGTGAAGATAACTGAATTACTTTTAGTCGGATTGATGTGAATTTGCCGTAAAGTAGATAAAATAACCATGGAGTATACATTCCCAGGAGCATTTAATGTGCTCTTTAACAAATATTATATCAGTTATGTTTATAATCATTTAATCAATCTTGATTTATTTGCGATGGAATAAATAAATTTTTGTGATGTTTTGATATTTTTGTTTTGATTGGGATAGAGAGTAATGATGATATATGCTGGCCTAATGTGTTTGAAGGGGGTTGGGGAGATAGAATATTTTATCGCATTATTGCTCCCCAATAATTAATACTTCTGGAAGCTGGAGGAATTGACATGCTGTGGATTATGCACCATTCCATATCTGCGATACATATTGCAAGGTAAATATTAAATTTTTAAAGGGAATAATGTTCTGGGGATTTCAAGCAACATTATAATAATACGTTTGGTTTTCAAAGTTAGAATAATACTTTCGGTTTTGTAAATAAAACTCAGTATTTCGACAATCTAATCTTACATATTGTAACGATCCCGCAGAATGTCGGATTTGACCGAATCCACTGTACATGTAATACAGATGGTACAAAACCATGTACCGTACAAAAAAAAATAACATTTCAATTTATGCAATGTAAGCAGTATCACACAAAGTTTATTTTAGTAACCACAATTGTCCATTTAAGACATTTTGGAAAAAGTATCCATTTAAAAGGTTTTTACCTAATTTTCTACTTTGTAATGTAATATGAAAATCTGTAAGAATGCTAATCAACACAAGTTGTTGTTTTTTCCCATAGCATGTGCTTTTGCGAATGTCCTCAGATTGAATTGCAGCATGGGTAAGGATGGCAACAGTGACGCTTATTGATTGATAGTGCAAAAAAGTTTGTTCTTAAACTCAAATGAAAAACATTTAAAGGGCATATACATAAGTATATATTAATATAATATGAATGTATAGAAACTGATTTATATTCAATTTCAAGAACAAAAATGTAATTTCTAATCAATGATGTTAGGTTAAATACGTTTACGCCTGTGTTGTCCGTTTTAAACATTTTTTAAATACTCTTTTATCACTTGTGAATCAGTCATTACTATTTACTGTCACATTGCAATTAAGGATATGTTTTTCTTAGTTCATTGAATTTGCGTCTGAAACGATATGGTACATTCCAAACTGAACAACAGTTGTTTACGCCTGAGTCGTCCGTTCTAAACATTTCTTTTATTATACTGATTTCATTTGTTAATCAGTCATTACTATTTACTGTTGCATTGTAATTTAGGATATGTTTTTCTGAGTTCACTCATTTGTGTTTTTAATTTCAAATATTATGGAAAATACTGTATTAGAGTCTTAGCTTCTTTAAACAGATTTAATGAAACACATAATGCTCATCAATTTTATAACCAAATTAACAGTGTGTGTATAAAGATATTAATTCACCTTGACTGTTTTAAAATTCTCAGCATCATCTGATCCATTAGATAAACTATTTCCACCATTTTTAAGATATACATACTTCTGAGAATCCTGCTTCAATTTTAATGAATCTTTAAAATAACAGAGTATTTTATAGATGAAAATAACAGAGTATTTTATAGATGAAAATGTAACAAGAAGTTCCCATGCAATATACACCCACATTTTGCAAGATTTAGGCAGAAAACCAGCTGAAAACAAGGCAATTTGTCATAATCCAGGAAATAACACTGTAACATTGGTACCATTTAATCTACCGTAAATACCGCTAATTTTCTGTTCGGAGTGAATTTCGGCTGATGGTGTTCAATTTGTACTTGTATCCAACTTAATTCTAAGTGTTTAATTTTGATTACCAAGCATCTAATTAACTAGTTTGTCGACACATGTCTTATTACAAAAGTCCCGCTTAATTATCACGACTATTCAATAATTAGTTGGACTTTTCAATTTCCAGAGCCGTGATTAAAATTAGTCAAGATGTTCTATTACGCAAGGTGTTCAATTTTATTGTCAAATATCTACTTTCAAGTGCGATGTTCAGATATTACAATGTGTTTAGTTGTGGGTCATCGTTCAGTATCTATATGCCTTTTGTTGTCAGGGATTATTTTCCAAGATCACTACGTTGAAACAGATGTTGGATTATTAATGGCGATGGGAGCAAAGTTTTCTTGAGATGCACATAATCTTTCGTCTACTTCCACAGAGGGTGATATTGTAGACAATCATAAAACGTGTACCTGTATATATCCATTTAAAACAGTATTTCCCACACTGACAACACATCTCACGCACCTGATCTATGTGTGTACACCTCACCTCCCTGCCCTGATTAATGTCTTTGCAATTAAGACTAGCAGCATGGGTATTGTACCAATCATATATTACATGATATGGGATCTATAGAAAACACTTTGGGTTGAAGGGTTGTGCGATTATCCGACACTGAACGCTTGTAGAATTAATACACATGTGTCAGAAACTAACAAAGATAGGCTGGCACTGCCACGCAGGATACGCCCACATTTTCGAGAGATGGACAGAGAACAAGCAATACCGAAAGTGATTTTTCCTACATCTTTAAGTCCTGTATTTCATACTGTATTGGGAGCAGCCATTTAGTTGGTCAGTTCCAGTCTGATATTAATGAAATTCGAAGCTGACAATGATTATGGTGTGACGGTACACAACCTAGAAATGTGACTTTTCATCAAAATCGGATAAGAATTGTGACCTGTAGAGAGTCCACAACCATGATATACCATATTTTTACGCTATTCGCGTACAAACGGCGACTATTTCGTCTGGCCATTTTGGTACGATTTTCACGAAATAAGAACTCAACTTTCCTCATCAAAATCGAATTAAAATTGTGACCTATACAGGGTCCACAACCATGATATATCATTTTTTTAACAGTATTCATGTACAAACGACGGCCATTTTGTCTGTCAATTTTGGTCCGATTTTCCCAAAATTCAAACTCAACCTTCCTTACAGTGTAACGGTGATATAATCAAACGTTTTTTTAAATCGGATAATAATTGTGACCTCCAGAGGGACCACAAGCTAAAGAAAGGGGAATTTTGCATATAACCAGGGGCCATAATTCAGGAAGTTACGATCTGATATGCGCAAATATCGAAAAGAACCAAGATCTTTGGGTTATAACCATGAATTTCAAGTTTCATCAAAATCGAATTAAAATTCTGACCTTTACAGGCTCCACAACCTTGATATACCATTTTTTAACAGTATTCGCGTACAAACGGCGGCCATTTTGTATGGCAATTTTGATCTGATTTTCCCGAAAATCGAACTCAACCTTCCTTACGGTGTAACGGTAATATAATCAAACGTTTTTTTAAATCGGATAATAATTGTAACCTCCAAGCTAAAAAAAAAGGCGATTTTGCGTATAATCAGGGGCCATAATTCAGGAAGTTATGATCCGATATGCGCAAATATCGAAAGGAAGCAAGATCTTTGGGTTATAACCATGAATTTCAAGTTTCATCAAAATCGAATCAAAATTGTGACCTCCAAAGGGTCCACAACCTTGATATACCATTTTTTAACAGTATTCGCGTACAAACGGCGGCCATTTTGTATGGCAATTTTCATCCGATTTTCCCGAAATTCGAACTCAACCTTCCTTACGGTGTAACGGTGATATAATCAAACGGTTTTTTAAATCGAATAATAATTGTGACCTTCAAGCTAAAAAAAAAGGTGATTTTGCGTATAATCAGGGGCCATAATTCAGGAAGTTACGATCCGATATGCGCAAATATCGAAAGGAAGCAAGATCTTTGGGTTATAACCATGAATTTCAAGTTTCATCAAAATTGAATCAAAATTGTGACCTCCACAGGGTCCACAACCTTGATATACCATTTTTTAACAGTATTCGCGTACAAACGGCGGCCATTTTGTATGGCAATTTTCGTCCGATTTTCCCGAAATTCAAACTCAACCTTCCTTAGGGTGTAACGGTGATATGATCAAACGTTTTTTTAAATCGAATAATAATTGTGACCTCCAGAGGGACCACAAGCTAAAAAGGGTGATTTTTTGGACAATCAGGGGCCATAATTCAGGAAATTACATTCCGATAGCCGTAAATATCGAAAGGAACCAAGATCTTTGGGTTATAAACATGCATGTCAAGTTTCATCAAAATCGGTTCAAAATTGTGACCTCTATAGGGTCCACAAGCTAAAAACGTGATTTTTCGTACAATCAGGGGCCATAATCAATGAAGTTGTGATCCGATACATGCCAATATCGAAAGCAGCCGAGATCTTTTGCGGATAAACCTATATTTCAAGTTTCGTCAAAATCGGATAAGAATTGTGACCTGTAGAGAGTCCACAAACAAATTGTGGACGGACGGACGTCCTGACAGACAGGGGCGACGACATAATACGTCCACATGAAAATGTGGGCGTATAAAAACAATGTGCCTGGATGCAAATCCATAAAATAGAAATTTTCGTATTGGTAATACCACACAGCCTGACAATTAGTGGTTCACACACAGATATAACAAGGTGCAGCATAATTATAAAAGATCAAAGAAACCTGTACGCCAATCTTTACACGTAGGCACCTTTGAGACTTGCAGTGTTCTGTTTTTAGGCACAGATAACCCAAACATATCAGAAAACATGCAGTTCCATCTTACAATGAGGTCAATTGATTAAGGTTTACAATGATATGAATAATACAATGTATTGCATTTTGGAATTCTTAGTATATTAAATCGTTTGTAACAACCACCATTCACCAATCAACTATCGTCAATAATCACAACTCACGGAGGAGAATGGGTTCAATAATTAACAACATATCGGTTTCTTTCAACATGCATGTATTTCAACAACATAAAGTAAAGTTATGAATCAACTGAGGAACAAATCACATGTGTATTCTAATTCTTTGTTCGGCATCCATTTTAATAAATTTAGTGCAGCTGTTGGATTTCATCAAATCGTTTAATTATGTATCAGCTTTATTTCAATTTCTTTCAACTTATTTCAACCAGATTTAGGAACTAATCAATTTGAGGTACAAAGTTTGTGCATATTTTAATTCAGGTTGGGTATATTCAATTTCTTTCAATAATACTGGAAAAGGTACAAATGAATTTGAAGTACGAAGTGAAGTACGAAACAGCCTGCCACCTTCTACAAGCTTTCTGTTTTTGTTGCCCCAGATATTTGCTCTACCCTTCTACCCAAAGTGCTTTCTATAAATCCTGTATCATGTAATAAATGATTGATACAATTCTCATGCTGCTAGTCTTTAATTGAGAAGACATTTAAACAAAAGGATTAAATCAGGGTAGGGAGTCGAGGTGTATACACATAGATCAAATGCCTGTTGACAGTGTAGGAAATAATTTTTTAAATGGATATATAGATACACTGAGTCAATCGGATATCAACTTTAGCCTCTAAAGCATCCACAAGATTTTTCATTAAAGTGATCAAGGACAATAACTCAGTCAGTAATTATCGGAAATCGTTGAAAATCAACAGTCTTCTTAGTTTCATGACCTTAAACACTGTGTAAAGATTTAACCAGATATCAACTGGCAGTACTTCTTGGAAATTGTTGAAAATCAATAGACTTCTTTATCTCATGCCCTTAAACACTTTGTATAAATTTAAAGTCAACATACTAATTGTATCCTCCAGAGCACCCACAAGATTTGTTAAAGTAATCAAAGGACATAACTCAGGCAGTAATTATGTTGAAAACCAATAGCAGTCTTCATCTCATGACCTTAAAAACGGTGTATAAATTTAAAGTCAATCGGATATTAACTTTAACCTAAAGAGGATCCACAAGATCCAGGGCCATAACTCTGGCAGTAATTATTGGAAATTGAAAATCAATAGGATTCTTTGTCTCATGGCTGTGAACACTGTGTATAAATTTAAAGTGTTCAAGTGAAATAACTCTGGCAGTAATTATCAAATATCGTTGAAAATCAATATATTTCTTTGCCTTACTAACACTAACTTTAGCCGCTAGAGCGTCAATATACAACCACATTTCAATGTGAAACTTCCAATCAACAGAAACTGGTAACAGAGAAGTTGATATACAATAGAATACAATATAAATCAGCAGCTACCAGGCAGAATACGCATTTTGCAAGAGATGGATTGGATAGAGAACAAGCAAAAAAAAAAAAAAAGAAAAAGATTTTTCGTACAATCAAGGGCCATAATTCTGGAAGTTATGATCCGATATGTGCGAATGTCGACAGGATACAAGATACATTTCAAGTTTCATAAAAATCAAATCAAAATTGTGCTGTCTAGAGGGTCCTCAATCTTTTTATTTCATATATTTACACTATTTGCATACAAATAAGGCAGTTTTGGTCCGCTTTTCACAAAATTTGAACTTCTAAAAACACGATTTTTCATACAATCAGGGGGATTAAATTAGGTAGTTATATTCTGATAGAACCAAGATTCTTTGGGTTACAAACAAGCATTTCAAGTTTCATCAAAATAGGATGAAAATTGTGACCTCAAGAGTGTCCACAAGCTTAAAACATGATTTTTTGTACAATGAGGGGCCATAATGCATGAAGTTTTGATCCGATTTATGACAATATCGACTGGAACAGGAATCTTTTGGAGATAAACATATATTTAAAGTTTCGTCAAAATTGGATAACTTATAGAGCACAAACAAATTGTGAACAGACACAAGGACATGACAATACATACACATGAAAATGTGGGCATATAAAAATCGTTCTAGACGGTCAACCATCAGGGGTCATAATCGATTAAGTTACGTTTGATACATACTAATATCGAAAGGAGCCAAGATCTTTGACATAAAAACCTATATTTCAAGTTTTGTTAAAATTGCACAAAAATTGTGACCTGTGAAGTGTCAACAAATTGTGGATGTCTAAAAGGACAGGGGCGACAACAATATATGTCCACATGTTGATGTGGATGTATAAAAATAAAACTTACTAAGTACTTGCACATCAGCTCCAGCTAGTAGTTGATAAAATATGTGAAAATTTCTTTCTCCTTTTGCTTGAGCAGCCACACGAGACTTAAAACATCAAAACAAGTTATCTTGAATACTAAGACAATGAAAGTTTACTTCTATCTTGGCTTTGTGAGCAATCTTTGGAAATTTTTTTTCCCACATTCTATAGATTTCATTGATATATTTTTGTCAAAATTATTATATTCATAACTGTGAAGTTGCAAAATAGTTAAAGATAGCCAACACACAGCAGCTAAGTCGTCTGATCAATCTACAAAGGTTGTCATCAGATAACTCTGACGACAGTCACAGTACTTTTCAGAAATTTTTACAAATTCAATGATTCTTTGTCTCATGAACTACACCCCTGCCACAGAGTCCAATTGTCCAGCACTATGCAAGAATAAAAGCAACAAGAGGGTGCTCTGATTGCATGAAGCCATTGAAATCTGAAGACAAAAACCAATTATGAACAGAGATCAAGGATTGTTCCTCCCCAAGGCGTATGACACTCTTAGCGTGTGTGTGTTATATCAGAAGGTCTGCGTCAACTCGTGTGGTTTCAATTCACCGGTAAGCAAAAACAAATACATGGAAAACAGACTTTATGCAAATGTAATGGGATCCATTTAACGGGCGAAAACACATGCATGGAAAATCGGCCTTGAACACAGCATTGTCAATGGTAATTTCATCCTTCATATACTACAGGGGCAGAAAATCATATTTTTTCATAACTGAACAAGTTAGAAACCATCAAAAGGGACTGAAATCCTTGGAATATAAAGATATGTTTTAAGGATAAAAATTGTGATCTCTATAAAGTCCACAACCTTCGTATTACACACTTTTACATAATCTGCATACAAAGAGTGGCCATTTTGTCGGCAGTTTCATTTTGATTTATACTAATTCAAATTCAACCTTCATTATGGTGGAATTGTGATGTATTTAAACGGTTTTAAAAATCTGAAAAATATTGTGACCTCTAGAGAATCTGCAAGCTTAAAATGCAATTTTTCGAACATTCAGGAGCCATAACCAAGAAAATTAATTGCAGGTATCCGCGATTATCAAAAAGAACCAAGATCTTAGTGTGTAAAGGACATATATTCACACATTTTTTAAAATCAGATAAAAATTGTGACCTCTACACCAGGATTCTTAATCCATTTTGAAATGAACCGGCCACGGGTACCCTAACGGATAGTCGTCTATTAAACAGCAGACATGTTGGTTTATGCATACTTTATTCACGTCAATAATTGCTTAACGTATTCTGTAAATATTATAATAATAACTTCTAATAAACAAAGCCTGTGTTGTTATTCCATACAAGTATTCATATATTGCAATCTGATTAAAACACAGATCCAATTTCGTTTCGTTTTTTATAGTTCAAAATTTCGTTTTAAATTGTCTTCACTACTCTTGGATCTGGAGGACTTGTTATTTGTCTTGTGTTCTGCCTGAAAAGAGGGGTCAGCCAATCAAATGGTCTGGGGTCATTCCAGGTCAGATCAACACAGAAATCTGAAATTTTTAACCCGACCCCCTTTCGATTTTGATGAAATTTTGTACACATGATGTCTATGACAAGAAAAGCCCAAATCTGAAATTTTAGCCAAATCGACCCATTGGAGGCCGAGATATGACCTTTTGAAATTTTGACCATTTTGACATTTTTCGCGTTCCCCTGAAATTTCAGATCCTCATATCTCAGCAACCAGTATGCCTATCAGGGTGTAATTGGTGTCGTTGGAAAGCTAGAAAGACAAGGAATCCATTTCTGGCATCAGAATTCATCAGGAACACTTTTGGGGGTTTCGATATTTTCACCCAAGTTTTGACCTTGACCTTGACCCAAAGGCCCTGGTGACCTTGACCTGAACTTTTGTCCCAATGAAAGCTAAGACGGTCTACTATCATATGTTAAAAGATCACAATGGTAAAATTGTTCTTTTCCGAGATACCATGTCTTTAATTTCACCATGGTTACATCAATAACACAGTATTTCACTGGGTGGGAGCTATATCTGGACTATGTGGTACATAAAAAATAGGTTGCCAGGCAACGAAACATACGCCCACACATAATTGTGACCTCCAGAGGCACAACAAGCTAAAAAGGGTGATTTTTCGTACAATCAGGGGACATAATTCAGGAAGTAATGACCCGATGGGCGCAAATATCGAAAGGAACCAAGATCTTTGGGATATAAACATACATGTCAAGTTTCATCAAAATCGATTCAAAATTGTGACCTCTATAGGGTCCACAACCTTGATATAACATATTTTCACACTACTCGTGTACATACGGCGGCCATTTTGTCCGTCAATTCTAGTCCGATTTTCACGTAATTCAAACTCTCTCTTCATTACCATGTAACGGTGATATAGTCAAACGTTTTTTTTTTAAATCGGATAATAATTTTGACCTCCAGAGGGACAAAAAGCGAACAAAAGCGATTTTTCGTACAATCAGGGGACATAATTCAGGAAGTTATGATCCAATGGGCGCAAATATCGAAAGGAACCAAGATCTTTGGGTTATAAACATACATGTCAAGTTTCATCAAAATCGGTTCAAAATTGTGACCTCTATAGGGTCCACAACCTTGATATAACATATTTTCACACTACTCGTGTACATACGGCGGCCATTTTGTCCGTCAATTCTAGTCCGATTTTCACGTAATTCAAACTCTCTCTTCATTACCATGTAACGGTGATATAGTCAAACGTTTTTTTTTTAAATCGGATAATAATTTTGACCTCCAGAGGGACAAAAAGCGAACAAAAGCGATTTTTCGTACAATCAGGGGACATAATTCAGGAAGTTATGATCCAATGGGCGCAAATATCGAAAGGAACCAAGATCTTTGGGTTATAAACATACATGTCAAGTTTCATCAAAATCGGTTCAAAATTGTGACCTCTATAGGGTCCACAACCTTGATATAACATATTTGCACACTATTCGCGTACAAACGGTGGCCATTTTGTCCGTCAATTTTTGGTCTGATATTCACAAAATTCATTCTCATCCTTCATAACCATGAAATGGTGATATAATCAAACGTTTTTTTAAATCGGATAACAATTTTGACCTCCAGAGAGACCACAAGCTAAAAAGGGCGATTTTTTTGGACAATCAGGGGCCATAATTCAGGAAGTTACGATCCGATGGGCGCAATTATCGAAAGGAACCAAGATCTTTGGGTTATAAACATACATGTCAAGTTTCATCAAAATCGGTTCAAAATTGTGACCTCTATAAGGTCCATAACCTTGATATAACATATTTTCACACTATTCGCGTACAAACGGCAGCCATTTTGTCCGTCAATTTTGGTCCGATTTTCACGAAATTCGAATTCAACCTTCATAACCATGTAACGGTGATATAATCAAACGTTTTTTTAAATCGGATAACAATTTTGACCTCCAGAGAGACCACAAGCTAAAAAGGGCGATTTTTTGGACAATCAGGGGCCATAATGCAGGAAGTTACGATCCGATGGGCGCAAATATCGAAAGGAACCAAGATCTTTGGGTTATAATAAACATACATGTCAAGTTTCATCAAAATTGTGACCTCTATAAGGTCCACAACCTTGATATAACATATTTTCACACTATTCGCGTACAAACGGCAGCCATTTTGTCCGTCAATTTTGGTCCGATTTTCACGAAATTCGAATTCAACCTTCATAACCATGTAATGGTGATATAATCAAACGTTTTTTTAAATCGGATAACAATTTTGACCTCCAGAGAGACCACAAGCTAAAAAGGGCGATTTTTTGGACAATCAGGGGCCATAATGCAGGAAGTTACGATCCGATGGGCGCAAATATCGAAAGGAACCAAGATCTTTGGGTTATAATAAACATACATGTCAAGTTTCATCAAAATTGTGACCTCTATAAGGTCCACAACCTTGATATAACATATTTTCACACTATTCGCGTACAAACGGCAGCCATTTTGTCCGTCAATTTTGGTCCGATTTTCACGAAATTCGAATTCGACCTTCATATCCATGTAACGGTGATATAATCAAACGTTTTTTTAAATCGGATAACAATTTTGACCTCCAGAGGAACCACAAGCTAAAAAGGGCAATTTTTCGGACAATCAGGGGCCATAATTCAGGAAGTTACGATCCGATGGGCGCAAATATCGAAAGGAACCAAGATCTTTGGGTTATAATAAACATACATGTCAAGTTTCATCAAAATTGGTTCAAAATTGTGACCTCTATAAGGTCCACAACCTTGATATAACATATTTTCACACTATTCGCGTACAAACGGCGGCCATTTTGTCCGTCAATTTTGGTCCGATTTTCACGAAATTCGAATTCAGCCTTCATAACCATGGAACGGTGATAAAATCAAACGTTTTTTTATAAAGGATAACAATTTTGACCTCCAGAGGAACCACAAGCTAAAAAGGGCAATTTTTCGGACAATCAGGGGCCATAATTCAGGAAGTTATGATCCGATTGGCGCAAATATCAAAAGGAACCAAGATCTTTCGGTTATAAACATACATGTCACGTTATATCCAAATCGGTTCAAAATTGTGACCTCTATAAGGTCCACAACCTTTATATAACATATTTTCACACTATTCGCGTACAAATGGCGGCCATTTTGTCCATCAATTTTGGTCCGATTTTCACGAAATATCGAAAGCAACCAAGATCTTTGGGTTATAAACATGCATTTCAAGTTTCATCCAAATCGGTTCAAAATTGTGACCTCTACACTATTCACAACCTTAATATAACATATTTTCACACTATTCGCGTACAAATGGCGGCCATTTTGTCCGTCAATTTTGGTCCGATTTTCACGATATTCGAACTCAAACTTCATAACCATGTAACGGTGATATAATCAGACGGTTTTTTAAATCGGATAACAATTTTGACCTCCAGAGGGACCACAAGCTAAAAAGGGCGATTTTTCGGACAATCAGGGGCCATAATTCAGGAAGTTACGATCCAATTGGCGCAAATATAGAAAGGAACCAAGATCTTTGGTTTATAAACATGCATTTCAAGTTTCATTCAAATCGGTTCAAAATTGTGACCTCTACACTGTTCACAAGCTAAAAAACGTGATTTTTCGTACAATCAGGGGCCATAACCCATGAAGTTACGGTCTGATACATGCCAATATCGAAAGGAACCGAGATCTTAGGGTGATAAACCTATATTTTAAGTTTCATTGAAATCGGATAAAAATTGTGACCTGTAGACTGTTCACAAACAATTGTGGACGGACGGACGAACAGGGGCGACGACAATATACGTCCACATGAAAATGTGGGCGTATAAAAATTCAAAATAAAAAAAATCTTCAGTTCAAACTCAATTCAGCTTTATTGAGAGCCATTTTCATTTAAAACTGATCATCAGATTTTATCGATTTCATTTATGGTACACAAGCAGCACTACGATTGCAGCATAAGTATTTCAGTCAACATAAACTAAGTAAGATATGAATTTACGTTCATGATGTGCACAGATTTTAGAGATAGACTCCATGTCCAATTTAGTCCGCAGAGATAATACCTCTCTCTCTTGTCTATCCGTCACCCGTCGTATGGACAGCGTTCGAATGTGGGTAGTCTGATGACACTGATCCAATGAAGAAAAGCTACAATCCTCCAACTCCATGTTTGCATTGAAAAACAATATCCGCAAATTGAAGAAACTAACTATTGATTGAAACGAATATCAAATGAATTTGAAACTGCTACATATTTGTCTATGTACAGAAGACGCTCTAGACACTGACCAACCATTGAAATTGGCTGTGACTTGTGAGGAGTTATCTTGTGAATCTGCTCGATGTTCAAGTTCCTTATCAGAGTAACATAAACAAACGCCAAAATGCAGCCAAATAAATGGGGTTCACAATAATCACTACCAGAGAACTTTACTAAGCTAATTACAGTAATCTGATCTGCTGCCATGCTGAATTTATGGAAGCATGGTACAATTGAATTGATGATATCTTGGGAAAGAACAATTTTACCATTGGGATCTTTTGATATATGATGGTAGACTGTCTTAGCTTTCATTGGGACAAAAGTTCAGGTCAAGGTCACCAGGGCCTTTGGGTCAAGGTCAAGGTCAAAACGTGGGTAAAAATATCGAAACCCCCAAAAGTGTTCCTGATGAGTTCTGATGCCAGAAATGGATTCATTGTCTTTCTAGCTTTCCAACGACACCAATTACACCATGATAGGCCTACTGGTTGCTGAGATATGAGGATTTGAAATTTCAGGGGAACGCGAAATTTGTGGAAAAGGACAAAAGTTCAAAAGGTCATATCTCAGTAACCAATAGGTCGATTTGGCTAAAATTTCAGATTTAGGCTTTTCTAGTCTTAGACATCACTTATGCAAAATTGCATCAAAATCGGAGGGGGTCGGGTTAACACCGTGTGTTGATCTGAGCTGGAATGACCCTCTGTCGAATTGACCATTTGACCTTTTCATGCATGGAACTGTGGGTAGATATTACCAGCGGATAGAAATCAAAACAAAACAAAAGTAGATTTTAAAAAGCATGGCGGTCGCTAATTGGTTAATAGAATGACAAATGTCCCGTGCTTGATACCTGACGTCATAGAACGTGAGCTCCCACTATGACTTGTTAGATCTACCTGAGTGTAGGCCATCTAAAGTATAAAAAACGAAATGAAATATAGATCTATATTTTAATTAGATTGCATATATTGATACAATATCGAAATTTATAGTCAAATTTTGGCAACTTGCTAAATGCATAATCTACTTTTGCTTTCATCCAAACAAATGGAAGTTAGAACTAATTTAGTACAAATAAGTTAGTTTTTAATTATTTTATCTTGTCAATATATATATAAGTATATTTGTAAGCATGTGTCAATAATAAAACAATGTAGCACAAATTATAATAGTCGGGGCTTGGAAATATGCCGTACAGACGAAAGGTCACGTAGCCAATTGTGATTCAGATTAGTTTATTTTTAGTGTTACTGGTACTCGCAAAAAAGTAGACTTTAACTTATGAGACAAAACATTTTCTGTGAATTTTTATCAAATGAAAGACGTTTGAAAGTAGTTAACTATTCGGATCTAAAATATCTTCAAGTCTTCAACTTTGGGTGACCTATATTGGACATGGGAGGATCTCCAGCTTTTAGAACTTCCAAATACAATGCCTACGTGCATGTTTGAAGTTCAAGGTCAATGCTGCCATTATTATTTTCGGCTATTCTTTTACCGTACTTGGCATGAATTAACTCAACGAAGTTGTTTATGTACGAAATGAGCGACACTGAAGGTATTCATTGCATTGATTGACTCTTTGATGGGTTAATAAATCGACGAGTAATAATTACCTTTGTAATCGTCCGAAAATAGATTAATATATGACATCGTAGTTAGTGCTGGCACGATAAATCGGTGAATCGATGTATCGCGATTCACCGTCTCACGATACCTGTATTGAATCGCGGGATGCCGAATCGATTTTTCACGATTCTTTTTTGCTTTTTATCAACTATATTATGAACTTTAAAAACTTTAAATTATATCCTAAACCCTAAATTTTATTTGAAACAATGACACTTCGCAAACGATGTCCAGTAGTCTTGACATGTGGGTTACTATAAATAGCGCACGACCGTAATTACCGTTAGTTTCGTAGGTTAAGATTTTCGTTTTGTTTCCGAATTTTAAAGTTTGTAATAAGGCTTAGTTAATAAAACATACATATATTTGAATACATAAAACAACATTTTACTCTCGAATTTTATAAATTTAGAACGTAAATATAATAGATAGTAGCTCTTGTAAAAATCAAAATGGCGGTAAACACAGTCGCAATAACAAATGGGAACATTTTGGGTTTTTAAAGGGTGACACAACGAAAATTGTTTGTAGAATATGCAAAACTATTCTAAAATATTGTGGTAATACAACCAACCTCATCACTCACTTGACAAGACACCATGGTGTCCATAGTGGCGACTGTCTTCTTGTCTAAGTTCGTCTGCTAGGATTAGAGTTTACTACTAGGCCTAGTACTAAATAGTAAATAGGAGGCCGAATCAAGTTTATTTATTTCCTGGTTTTAGTGACTTCATTAAAAGCACAATCACATATTTAATTTGTTGTTTTATTGATAAATCTATGACCTAGTTATGAATCGCGATACGTATCGTATCGTGGTACATGAATCGCAATACGTATCGTATCTTGACTGCAGTCGCAATACCCAGCACTAATCGTAGTGGCTTGTTCATTGTTTTATCAATCAGCATGATAATTAACTCTTTGTAAATCGGCCAAAAGTAGATTGATATATATGATGCCGTCAGCTAAAGCCAACAAAAAACAGCCGATTAAGATCCCTGCTCTACAGGGACCACATGCTTTGTTCAATCAAGGGCCATAATTCAGGAAGTTACGATCCAATGTGTGCGAATATCGAACAGCAGTTTTGGTCCGATTTTCATGAAATTCAAACTCCCCAAACCCTATGACATTATGGTCATATATTCGAATATGTTTTTTTAAATCGAATAATAATTGTGACCTTATCAGAGGGGCCACAAGCTAAAAAAAAAAAGGTGGCTTTTCGTACAATCGGGGGCCATAATTCTGGAAGTTACAATCCAATATGCCAATATCGAAAGGAACCAAGACCTATTTTCTGATATTGAATTCCAACTGCCATTGGATCTTTTAGGTGCACAGCAATGTGTACACGGGACCTCAAATTTCCATCCAATCCGAACGACTTGACATCTATCCTTGTCAGGCCCTCGGTCCTGCATCACTGACAAGGGGAAACCACACCTGAAAATCTGGATGAACTTTCTCCCCCAATGCTGGGATCGACCACACGACCTCCAGGCTAGCGGGCCAGTGTCTTTCCCACTTAGCCACAATGATCCCCCTTTTATAAAGAAGGCCTAAATAAACTCCATCCACATTTCTTTGTCCGACATAAGGCATTGCAGCAAAACATGTGAATGTGAAGTCATCAGTATAAAGATTTTATAATTATCAAGTGTTAGCTATTGTTGCTACTTGTTGGTATTACATAATAGAATGGGCATTCATGGCAAAAAATCGTACTTCCAGGTTAATGACTGTGATTAGTAAGAATGGATATCATGATATTCACTTACCTTTTCCAGTAAATCTGTGATTGAGAAATGGAATAAAAAATAAAAAATTAACAATTTAAATAAACAAATCACTCAGAGAGATTGATGTGTGGATATAAGGTCTCATGCCAGAGGTTGCCATGCAAGATACGCCCACATTTTGCAAGTAATCGATAGAGAACAAGCTACCCCCCTCCCCCAATAATTTTTCGTAAAATCAGGGGCTATAATCCATAAAGTAATGGTCTAAAATACACGAATATCGAAAGGAACTGAGATATATGGGATACAAACGTTATTTTAAGTTTGATCCAAATCTGATTTGCTTTCCCCTTTAATAGAAAATATTAATCATTGAACTCAAGACATTCGCCAAGTGAACATCTATACATCAATTACTGTTTTTTACAATGTTTCAAAAAATTGCCAGCTATTTCTTTATTTTTTAATTAAAATGGATAAAACTTAACGAAATATCTGGTATTGTCATATCTTTATTTTATACATCGAGCCTCAATGCCTATAAGTTTAATACATTCTTCTCTTGTAATTTCAAATATTTCGACACAGTCACTTTCTTGGAACATAAACATTGCCACAGCGTCTGTGTAAGATGGGACACTCGCATATCATGTGTAGGTATTCCACAAGATATTCCACAAATCAGGTGCAGTCGGTTAATAATGTCAAGTGAAGGAAAATTCGCATGTTTATATCGCTTCAGTAATATTTATTTTCAATTATTTTCAAAGCTGTTTCTAAGAGTTTCATGCAAAATTAATAGTTATAGTTTCAATATTAATAACTTGTGTTTTTATGTTTTGATTTTTTATTTGGTTAGCAATGTTTTAATATTCAAATCTCCAAAAATGTTCTTCCAAGTAGATTACACATTCAGCAATAGATGGCATGGTATTGGTAATATTTCTGATTAAGGTTTTTTTATTTATAAAAAGAGCCTTATCCTTTAAGCTGCATATAGACAATTTGTTTGATCATAATGCCAGTGCAGACTGCAGACTCCAGTTTAAAATCTCTACGAGTTCTCAATGTATAATTTAAGCGAAGGAATCAGTATACAGACATTACTCTTGCATATTGTTTAGTGGTTCAAATAGTAGGGTGGGCAATCGCCACCCAAGAGGAGAATTTACAAGACCAAGTTTTCCTAGAGCCACTTTTGTGTAGAATTTGATTCTTGGGGGAGATCTTTGGGGCAATTTTTCGGAGATAAGTCTTTAAGTGAGTATTAGGGCTCTCTTGGATAATTGTTTCAAATGAGGGAGCAGGAAATGTGATAATGTTGATATAAATTTCGATGATCGTATAGTTTATTAAAACATTAGTTTAAAGCACTGTACACTTCTAAAGAGGTGTATGTAATGCTATTGTTTGGTTTTGGAGGGGTGAGCAGTATGTGTGTGAAAGGGGCGGCGGGCAGGCAATGCCTCAAATTGTTGGTAAAGTTCGCAATGTTAATACAAATGATGATTATTAGTAAAACATTAAGGGGCATTATATAAGATTTAGATAAAGAGCTGCCTGTTCTCACAATACTGTTTCAACAAGCCAACAGTGAGGCTGATGTCCCCTGCCGAAATCCCAAAATAAATAGATGACACATATTAATTAATCGCACATTTATTTTTTTCAAACGTATCGAGCAATCAAACTGTACACAAAGTGTCATCCAAAAGTGTTTTATAAAGAAAAATGCTAAAACCAACGAGAAAAATGAAAATGTACCCTAGTTAGGGGGAAAGGGCCCTCGTGTCCAAGTCAATTGTTTCTATACACTGTTACTGTCGAATCCATTACTGAATGAGAATGCAGTCATTGTATTGGCATAAAAATCATCAATCAAGATGAACCTAAGTTATCTTGTCCCAAAGTATCAACCAATCAAATTGCTTATCTCTGCCTACCCTAAGAAGAAAATGCTCATCTTCGAACTCCATCAAGGCATTGACCTAATAAGCATATACACCAAGTTTGAACATTTTAACTCAATTAGAAGGAGAGTTATTGTGTTCCAAAGTCTCAAACAATCAAATTGCGTATCGCTCTGCTTACCCTGAGGAGAAAATGCTCATTATCGAACTTAGTCAAGGTATTACTAAAATGAAAGTATACACCAAGTTTCATCACTCTCACTTAATTAGAACTAAAGTTATCGTGTCCCAAAGCATCAACCAATCAAATTGCTTATCTCTGCTTACCCCAAGCGGAAAATGCTCATCTTCGAACTCCATCACGGCATTGACCAAATAAGCATATACACCAAGTTTGAACATTTTAACTCAATTAGAAGGAGAATTATTGTGTTCCCAAGTCTCGACCAATCAAATTGTGTATCACTCTGCTTACCCTGAGCAGAAAATGCTCATTATCGAACTTAGTCAAGGTATTACTGTAATGAAACTATACACCAAGTTTAATCACTCTCACTTAATTAGAACTGAAGTTATCGTGTCCCAAAGCATCAACAAATCAAATAGCTTATCTCTGCTTACCCTAAGCGGAAAATGCTCATCTTCGAACTCCATCAAGGCATTGACCAAATAAGCATATACACCAAGTTTGAACATTTTAACTCAATTAGAAAGAGAGTTATTGTGTTCCAAAATCTCGACCAATCAAATTGCGTATCGATCTGCTTACCCTGAGCAGAAAATGCTCATTATCGAACTTAGTCAATGTATTACTGTAATGAAACTATACACCAAGTTTCATCACTCTCACTTAATTAGAAATAAAGTTATCGTGTCCTAAAGCATTAACCAATCAAATTGCTTATCTCTGCTTACCCTAAGCGGAAAATGCTCATCTTTGAACTCCATCAAGGCAATGACCTAATAAGCATATACACCAAGTTTGAACATTTTAACTCAATTAGAAGGAGAATTATTGTGTTCCCAAGTCTCGACCAATCAAATTGTGTATCGCTCTGCTTACCCTGAGCAGAAAATGCTCATTATCGAACTTAGTCAAGGTATTACTGTAATGAAACTATACACCAAGTTTAATCACTCTTACTTAATTAGAACTGAAGTTATCGTGTCCCAAAGCATCAACCAATCAAATTGCTTATCTCTGCTTACCCTAAGCGGAAAATGCTCATCTTCGAACTCCATCAAGGCATTGACCAAATAAGCATATACACCAAGTTTGAACATTTTAACTCAATTAGAAAGAGAGTTATTGTGTTCCAAAATCTCGACCAATCAAATTGCGTATCGATCTGCTTACCCTGAGCAGAAAATGCTCATTATCGAACTTAGTCAATGTATTACTGTAATGAAACTATACACCAAGTTTCATCACTCTCACTTAATTAGAAATAAAGTTATCGTGTCCTAAAGCATTAACCAATCAAATTGCTTATCTCTGCTTACCCTAAGCGGAAAATGCTCATCTTTGAACTCCATCAAGGCAATGACCTAATAAGCATATACACCAAGTTTGAACATTTTAACTTAATTAGAAGGAGAGTTATTGTGTTCCAAAATCTCGACCAATCAAATTTTGCATCGCTCTGCTTACCCTGAGCAGAAAATGCTCATTATCGAACTTAGTCAAGGTACTAATGTAATGAAACTATACACCAAGTTTCATCACTCTCACTTAATTAGAACTAAAGTTATCCCAAAGCATCAACCAATCAAATTGCTTATCTCTGCTTACCCTAAGCGGAAAATGCTCATCTTCGAACTCCATCAAGGCATTGACCTAATAAACACATACACCAAGTTTGAACATTCTAGCTCAATTAGGAAGGGAGTTATTGTTTCCCAAAAAGTGACGGACGGACAGACGGACGGACGGAAAATAGTCCCCCAACTTTCTTCGAAAGGCGGGGGACAAAATCAGATAATGCGAAAGGAATATATTGTGAATTTCATTCAAAGTTTGTAGCTTTGACAGGATGTGTGCATTGACTGTAACCATCGTACTGGTCATTTGAGTTGTAGCCTCGCTTCTTCATAGAATTGAGGGTTGGTTATGGTCATGTTATGTTAAACATACATTATGCAAGAGCTATATTTCTATTGCAGGTCTTTCTTTGGGCCTGAAATGTTATCTAAAGTATCAATTAAAATATTGATCAACTTATCCAGGG
Source organism: Patella caerulea (assembly GCA_036850965.1). Taxonomy (NCBI): domain Eukaryota; kingdom Metazoa; phylum Mollusca; class Gastropoda; family Patellidae; genus Patella; species Patella caerulea. The sequence continues at coordinate 42,587,233 of JAZGQO010000007.1, forward strand.
CGTAATCAACTCTCGATGGCATCGTTAACCTGCGATCTTTGGTGGATTATGGTCCGATTGGCTGCAGAACTTTCCTTTACGATTTAATGATAAAATGGATATTCAAGACTATGATTTTCACTGTACCGAATTTAGAATTGATGATCGAGGCTAGACGAAAATTTTAATTGCTTAATTCTTGGTTTATAGTGATACATATATATGCTTTATTTGTTGTCTCTATTGCCATTATATAAGCTATGGTATAAGTTTATTTGAAACACAAATAGGGCTGGGTATCGATAGTGATTTTTACTATCGATAATCGGCAATGAAATGTCGGTCGATAATCGATAGTATCGAAAACAAACTTATTTTCACGGTCGTCATCAAGACTGGATACAGTGTAAGTTCAAAGTTCAAAACCATACGAAGTTGCGAAAGATCGTTTGTTCCTGTCTAAAACCCAAAGTGCTTCCACACAGAACTTTTAGCTTTGCCGGGAAAATCAACAAGCGTTTTGTCGTCCATGACAATATGTGCTATTTATTGTACCGGGTACTCTATTACTGAGGCACACATACAGAAATAGCGAACGAATTCTGAAGCTTGCAAAGGGAAATAACTGTAACTTTATTTACACATCCGGGTATCTGCGATTTAGCGATATTCAACAATAATTTCTTCAAAACTAAAGTAATGTTTCAATGGGAGTGAATTTATGAAAACGGATGTTCAATAAGCAGTCACAATTTTGTTATGTGTTACATTGATACTTGATAGTAATTAAAGTGAGCGGTGTATTATGATTAACTGAAAGAAAACATTGACATTTCAGACGCAAGAAAAATAGACGAAGAGCGATAATCGATAGTAACCCACCGCTATCGATAGTGCTTTTCTGGGCCGTCCAATCGATACTATCGATTTATATCAATATTTTACCCAGCCCTAAACACAAATTAAATTGTTTATGAAACATTGTCACAATAACACTAGGACAAGGGGTCTAAAGATAGAGAATGAAGAAATATGATGGCTGGAACATATTTTTGCTGTTTTTCATATTATTGATTCGTTGTACTTAACCAAAAATATAGACAGACCTGCATTTGGCAGATTTAAGAGATTTGGCTCCCAGACAGGATACGCCCACATTATGGATAGAGAAAAGGCTAAAAATCAAAAAAAAGATTTTTCGAACAATCAAGGGTCATAATTCAGGAAGCTACGATCCGATGTGCGCAAATATTGACAGGACCAAGATCTTTGGGTTATAAAGATATATTTCAAGTTTCATCAAAATCAGATCAACCTTGATATATACTATCCTGTGACAATGATCATCTAGGATTTTCTTCTAGGGTTTTCTTCGGACTTCACGTTGTTTAAAATATGATCAATTATTCCGATCTTCAATTAACTGACACTGAAACACTTTTTACGTTAAATATGTTTTTATATCTATCTAACATTCATAATATGGGTAACTACAATATTATTGCCTCTCAGCCGGGAAGGCTGTGGTGTTCTCCCAACCTCCCAATGGTATCTATTTTCTACCGCCTCATCATGATATCTGAATCAGGCTTGAATCTCTCGAATGATATCTAAAGAAACTTAAACTTCGAATGTTCTTATAAAGAGCTTACGTGCATCAGTCAGAATTGAGCCCCGGGAAATTGACCAGGTGCTTTCTTTATCGGATTGGTCAGCTGCACAGACACTACCCTGGATTTCAAGACAGTGTACTTATATGGGCACCTAGGAGAGCGACTAACCACGTTTTTAACTCATGGGATTACCTTTTTTGGATTATCAGACTTATGATGTCATTGCCCCACTTTAAACTTCCAGACATATTTTTGTTAGCCTAGTTCTTGTTGTCACTAACAATTTCAATACATAAACCAGAAGATATCTTACAAACTAAGGTAACCCCTACAGCGCCTATAGTGTAACACCAGATGTTTACACTATTTGCGTATGAGGGGTAGCCTTTTTGTACGGCAGTTTAATCTCTGATTTAAATGAAATTCCAAATGAACCAACCTTACAGTGTAACGGTGATATATTCAAATGTTTTTTTTTTTAAATCGGATAATAATTGTGACCATATTTTTACACTATTTGACTGGAAGTTTTGGTCCGATTTTCACAAAATATGAACTCAAACTTCATTATGCTATACTGGAGATATATTCAAACTGCATATTTAATCGGATAAAAATTGTGACGTCTAGAGGCACCACAAGCTAAAATAAAAAAGGTGATTTTTCGTACAATCAGGGGCCATAATTTAGGAAGTTACGATCCAATGCGCAAATATCTAGGAACCAAGATCTTGGGGTTATAAACATGTATTTCAAGTTTCATCAACATCGGTTCAATTGTGACCTCTATTGGATCCACAAGCTAAAAGCGTGATTTTTCGGGCAATCAAAGGCAATAATCCATGAAGTTTCCATCCGATACATGCCAATATCAAATGCAGCCAAGATCTTATGTGGAAAAACCTATGTTTTAAGTTTCGGCAAAATCGGCTAAGAATTGTGACCTGTAGAGAGTCCACAAACAATTGTTAATGTCCGGACGTCCAGGGGCGGCGGCATAATACGTCCACATGAAAAGATGGGTGTATAAAAACGTGATTTTTCGTACAATGAGGGGCCATAATCCATGAAGTTACGGTCCAATACATGCCAATATCGAAAGGAACCGAGATCTTAGGAAAATAAACCTATATTTCAAGTTTCGTTGAAATCGGACAAAAATTGTGGACAGACGGACAAACAGGGTCGACAACAATATACGGCCACATGAAAATGTAGGCATATAAAAATCATAATGGTAAAAAACAAAAGCTAGCATTGCAGGTTTCTTGACCTAATTCCAACCGATGTCTTGTGTCATCAGGATTCACATTGGAGAATATATTATTAATGACTGTTTCACGGTGGATTTGGTTTTCTATAACATGATTATATTCAATCAACATTAAAATTTTACTAACAACTGGTCAATGAAACCATCAAATGTATGATCCAATTTTTTTTTTAATATCTACCAGTACCTGTAATTGATAAGGAGTGTGAAAGATGCACGATTCTTCAAGATTTACAATCATCTTAATTTCACAAAGGCGACTTACTGGTCATGTTATGAATAGTCAGCAAACATTTTTTGTATTTTCATCGGATTATCAAAAATAGGTTGCCAGGCAACGAAACATACGCCCACACAGCAGCCAAATCGTCCGGGCAGTCAACAAGAGTTGTCGCATATTAAGGAATTATCAGAAAATCATTAGAATTTGTTTGGTTTTTATAATCAAACGTTTTTTTTTTTTAAATCAGATAATAATTGTGACCTCCAGAGGCACAACAAGCTAAAAAGGGTGATTTTTCGTACAATCAGGGGACATAATTCAGGAAGTAATGACCCGATGTGCGCAAATATCGAAAGGAACCAAGATCTTAGGGTTATAAACATACATGTCAAGTTTCATCAAAATCGATTCAAAATTGTGACCTCTATAGGGTCCACAACCTTGATATAACATATTTTCACACTACTCGTGTACAAAGCCCTGTATAGGGAAAGTTACGACAACTCATTTACAGGCGCCATTTTGGGTCCCAACTATGACGCCATAAAAACTATGACGTCATGGCGTCATATAGCTTTACTCAACAAAAGGTTTTTTTTTTTCTTGGTAGCCTATATCGTTTTACGGAATACAATTAATTCTAAACAAATTGCAAGAGAATAGATCGGGTAGAGTCTCTATACCATGGTGTACCCCTCTTATCCTGTAGTTCAGATAGCCTCCAATCCATCATCTACACTGTAGTCTCTAAAACATGATGTACCCTGTAGTTCAGATAGAGTCTCAACCATGTTTACACTGGGATGTAAATAGGAGGTCGGTCGTCAAATGAATATGAATTTTACGACATGTTAATCCTGAAATGACATAGTTTCTCTTAATGAATATATTGTTAACTCGCTTAAAATATATGGATACAATAGCTCAGGCCCGTAGCTAACCCAAAATTGTTTGAGGGGCAAAGACTTCTGGGGGCGCCGATGGAGCTTCTGTGGGCGCCGATGTACCTACCGTGGAAAGATCTATAGGGGGAAGAATTTGGAATGCCCGAACCAATTTTGGGTTATGCCTACAGACGCCAAGGGATCCTACGCTCATCCCCCCCCCCCCCCAAGGAAAATTGAGGAAATTTGGATCCAATGTAGTCTTCCTTGCAGTGTTTCGTTTGATTAGAGCTAATCCCACTTAACACTGCTGTATTTGAAAAAAATTCTGCTCCAAATAATAACTGGTCAATAGTCCGATTAACAACCAATAGCTAAATACGTAACAATGTCATTACGCGTTCAATAGAACAGTAAATTGGACGATTTTATCATTAACCAGTGCATAGCAGAATGTTACAGAAAAAATAATTGCGTGACAAAAAAGGCTATCTAAACGGGTACAATAACTTAAATCACTGTCCAAAGCTTTAGGGAAGACCCCAGATTAAACGAAAGGCTGTCATGTTGCCTGCCAACAATGGACAAGGATGGATTTCATGGGTTATTGTTCAGGAATATGGTGGCTTACCTGAACTCAATACAACCGCCGCATTATTATGCGGGGTTTTTTTTGGCTATTCTTACCAAAGAGTAAAAGCAACTTCCAATATTTTTGTAACCGAAAACCTACTCTATTCCGACCTGAATTCCAACCATCCGATCGGAGTGTGGTAGCTGCATCCACAAATAATAACCGATGCCCGAAATATGTGACACAAAGTAGTGTGGCTTCAGACAAAATGTTTAAATCCATTGTCAATTTAGTACTAATTCGCAATATTCTATTATAAGAAAAGTAAATTTAGAATTAGTGTTTTATTACATTTCAGGTACTATTTTTTTGCCACCGACATGATAGCGACCTGTTTGAATTTTGAAGATTATCAAGCCATTTCGGGTGCCCAATTCATTCGTAGGCGCCTAACTTATCTCATTAGCATTATATTATGGGCGCCTGTGATCTCGTCATTATGGGCGCCCTTACGGAATGAGGCACCCCACAAATCATGCCGTTTGAATTTTTAAGATTATCATATTATTGGTGTCCACGATCTCGGTATTATGGGCGCCCCTCCGGAATGAGACCGTTTTGGGCGCCCCGTTGATCAAGTTGTGGGCGCCCAACCAATCTGATTCGACATCATACGGCGCCTCACCAACAATTAAGGCCGTCTCTCCGGGATAAGGCAATCCACAGATCAAACCGTTTTGGGCGCCCTTACTAATCTCACTAGCATTATATTATGGGTTCCAATGACTTGATCAACCAGTTCAATTCGGCATTATACGCACCAATCATGTTATTATGGGCGCCTCTCCGAGATAAGGCACCCCACAAATCGGGCCGTTGTCGTGTTAATCGTGTGGGTTATTATGAGACGGCTCATATATAGCGACATGATTAGCGAGGCGCCCATAAAACCAAGTGCCAATGGTTGTGCGCCAATCTCGTCGTTGGCGCCCAACTAATGTCACTCGGCTTTATGTGTCGCCCATACAAATATGGAGACTTTGGTCGTTGACCTCGTGTTGCGCGCTTTGGCGCCTATTGTCGGAGCCGATTTTTCCACAACGGCCAAAGGGCGCCTGCGGCGCCCATAGGGGGCGCCGAAATTTTCCAGGGGAGGGGCAGCTGCCCCCCCCCCGCCCCGCTAGCTACGGGCCTGTATAGATTTGTTCTAGAAAGTTCTAGTTACTCACTGTTAACCACACATAGACGTCTTATGTCAATAATTCATATACTTTATTTAGCTCGACGAAAATTAAAAAATTTATACACAGTTGATTAAACTTGAATGTAGATATAAATAATCTACGTTGCATATACATAATGTATGTACCTTTCGGTTGAATCATATCATAAAAATATCTTACTTCATAAAGTCTTACGTATTTTTCGACATTAAGGTTTAGGCCTACTTGTTCCATTTAGCCTTTGAATTTTCTTGTTGCACATTTGGTAGGGATGTATGATTTTATAGCTGGAACAAAAGGCCGAAAAATGTTGGGATATGTGGAACAAACTCGAAACAATTTGTAACAAATCTGATATGTCTTTGATAGAGCCTACTGGTTGAGAACCAGAGGGGGCAAATACCCAAAGGAGTCGGACAAACTCAAAACTAAATGCGTCCCCTTCATTGTCTAGGCCGACCTGTGGAATAACATGTATTTGTATCTGTTAAATTTGTGTCGTTTATATATTAGACAAACACAATCATGTCGCGCATAGATACAATTAATGATCGATGACAAAAAACTGACACACAGGAATGGCTCCAGACCAAAAAATCGCGCAATTTCAGGCTAGAAGGAAAAATGGTTTATCTCCCAAATTATTACATATATTTTGGTTTTTCAATTTAACCGTCTGCACAAAAAAATCTGATTTGTAAAAGCGTATTCAAGTTAAATATATTTGATAGCGCTTTTATCTGAGAAATCTTTTACTTTTTTTTTATGAATTCGTCTATATAACAATAATGTAGCCTACTCGTGTGGTATAATAATCAATAATGATAGTATGTTCATCTATACTTTTCGTTTTAAACATGTATGATTTATCGCCTATAGACTCTTTTTCGCAGAATTCTATAGCATATCGATCCCTATTGGGACAGACAACTTCGACACAGCAATATAATTGGGCATAAAATAGATAGTGAGTAAGCAATGACTTGGGACCCAACATGGCGTCTTTTTACACTTGACGTCATATTTTCATGACGTCATATGAAATTTCTGGCTTCACAGTTGTCGCAACTTTATCTATATACGGCTTTGCTCGTGTACATATGGCGGCCATTTTGTCTGTCAATTCTAGTCCGATTTTCACGTAATTCAAACTCTCTCTTCATTACCGTGTAACGGTGATATAGTCAAACGTTTTTTTTAAATCGGATAATAATTTTGACCTCCAGAGAGACAAAAAGCGAACAAAAGCGATTTTTCGGACAATCAGAGGCCATAATTCAGGAAGTTACGATCCGATGGGCGCAAATATCGAAAGGAACCAAGATCTTTGGGTTATAAACATACATGTCAAGTTTCATCAAAATCGGTTCAAAATTGTGACCTCTATAAGGTCCACAACCTTGATATAACATATTTTCACACTATTCGCGTACAAACGGCAGCCATTTTCTCCGTCAATTTTGGTCCGATTTTCACGAAATTCGAATTCAACCTTCATAACCATGTAACGGGGATATAATCAAACGTTTTTTTAAATCGGATAACAATTTTGACCTCCAGAGAGACCACAAGCTAAAAAGGGCGATTTTTTGGACAATCAGGGGCCATAATTCAGGAAGTTACGATCCGATGGGCGCAAATATCGAAAGGAACCAAGATCTTTGGGTTATAATAAACATACATGTCAAGTTTCATCAAAATTGGTTCAAAATTGTGACCTCTATAAAGTCCACAACCTTGATATAACATATTTTCACACTATTCGCGTACAAATGGCGGCCATTTTGTCCGTCAATTTTGGTCCGATTTTCACGAAATTCGAATTCAGCCTTCATAACCATGGAACGGTGATAAAATCAAACGTTTTTTTAAATCGGATAACAATTTTGACCTCCAGAGGAACCACAAGCTAAAAAGGGCAATTTTTCGGACAATCAGGGGCCATAATTCAGGAAGTTACGATCCGATTGGCGCAAATATCAAAAGGAACCAAGATCTTTCGGTTATAAACATGCATGTCACGTTTCATCCAAATCGGTTCAAAATTGTGACCTCTATAAGGTCCACAACCTTTTTATAACATATTTTCACACTATTCGCGTACAAATGGCGGCCATTTTGTCCATCAATTTTGGTCCGATTTTCACGAATTTCAAACTCAACCTTCATAACCATGGAACGGTGATATAATCAAACGTTTATTTAAATGGGATAACAATTTTGATCTCCAGAGGGATCACAAGCTAAAAAGGGCGATTTTTCTGACAATCAGGGGCCATAATTCAGGAAGTTACGATCCGATTGGCGCAAATATCGAAAGGAACCAAGATCTTTGGGTTATAAACATGCATTTCAAGTTTCATCCAAATCGGTTCAAAATTGTGACCTTTACACTGTTCACAACCTTAATATAACATATTTTCACACTATTCGCGTACAAATGGCGGCCATTTTGTCCGTCAATTTTGGTCCCATTTTCACGAAATTCGAACTCAAACTTCATAACCATGTAACGGTGATATAATCAGACGTTTTTTTAAATCAGATAACAATTTTGACCTCCAGAGGGACCACAAGCTAAAAAGGTCGATTTTTCGGACAATCAGGGGCCATAATTCAGGAAGTTACGATCCAATTGGCGCAAATATAGAAAGGAACCAAGATCTTTGGTTTATAAACATGCATTTCAAGTTTCATTCAAATCGGTTCAAAATTGTGACCTCTACACTGTTCACAAGCTAAAAAACGTGATTTTTCGTACAATCAGGGGCCATAACCCATGAAGTTACGGTCCGATACATGCCAATATCGAAAGGAACCGAGATCTTAGGGTGATAAACCTATATTTTAAGTTTCATTGAAATCGGATAAAAATTGTGACCTGTAGACTGTTCACAAACAATTGTGGACGGACGTCCGGATGGACGGACGTCCGGACGAACAGGGGCGACGACAATATACGTCCACATGAAAATGTGGGCGTATAAAAATAACAAGGGCAATTATCACTATGGTATGATCTGTTATTGTAGTTGAAAAACAAGTTGACTGACTTCTTAATCAACAAGTAACAATTACCCTGAGGTAATTTAGTTGAAAGTAGATTGATATATGATATCATAGTGGCTGGTTCATTGTTTTACCAATGGGTTTGACTGAACATCAAGCAGTAAAATCTGGCAAAAAATACAGCCAACTGAGAACCATGTATATAGTGGGTGTATCAAAAAATGTATGAAGATTTATCTGTTGAACATAAAATATACTTACAGTTTGTAATAACACCACCAATAGGATCTCCTTTATAATCAAATTCTATATCCATATACTTTCCCTGAAATTATATTCATATCATTATAGGGACATTATGGGAGATAAATAGTAGACAGTTCTCTCTATAATAGTTAACTATCGGCTGACAGGCAGATATGCTCAGATTATGCAAGAGATGGATAGAGAACAAGCTAAACAAAAAGAGATTTTTCATACAATAGAGGGCCATAATTCAGGAAGTAATGATCCGATATGTGCGAATATCATAAGCAAACAAGTTTCATCAAAATCGGATCAAAATTGTGTCCTCTAGAGAATTCACAACCTTCATATACTCTATGTTAACACTGTTTGCAAATATCGTTGGGAGATAGACCTATATTTTAAGTTTTGTCAAAATCAAATAAAAATTGTGACTTGTAGATAGAGTGTCTATAAACAAATTGTGAACGGACAAATAGGTAACTTAACATGTGAACAGTGAGGCTGATGTCCCCTGTCAAAATCCCAAAATAAATAGATGATACATATAATTATTTAATCACACATTTATTTTTTCAAACGTATGGAAACTATACACTAAGTTTCATCACTCTATCAGATCAAGATTATCTTGTCCCAAAGCATCGAACTATGAAATTGATTATCTTTGCTTAGCTTCAGCTCGAAATGTAAATCATTGAACTCAGTCAAGACATTCACCTAAAGAACATCTACATCAATTTGTTATTTTCCAAAGTCTTGACCAATCCTTAGCCTAAGCAGAAAATACTCAAAAGTAAACTTAGTCAAGGTAATGATATAAGGAATCTGTACCCAGAGTTTCATCACTCTCACTTCATTATAACCAAAGTTATAGTGCCCCAAAGCATCAACCAATCAAATTGCTATCTCTGCTTAATGTAAGCAGAAAATGTTCCTCGTTGATCTCCATTAGTAAGCAGAAAATGTTCCTCATTGATCTCCATTTAGGGATTCACCTAATGAATGCCTTCACCAAGTTTGGAAATTCTAGCTCAGAAGGAGAGTTATTGTGCACCAAACTCTTGGCCAATCAAATTGCTGATCGCTCTGTTTACCCTGAGTAGAAAATGTTTATAATCAAACTTAGCCAAGATATTGATGTAATAAAGCTATACACCAAATGTCCTCACTGTCACTTAATTAGAACTAAAGTTATGGTGTCCCAAAGCATCAACCAATCAAATTGCTTTTCTCGCCTTTTGCCCCATCCACAGAAAATGCTAATCTTTGAACTCCATCAAGGCATTGACCTAATAAACATCTACAACAAGTTGAACATTCTACCTCAATAAGGAGGCTTATTGTGTTCCAAATTCTAAGCAAACAAATTGCTTATCGCTCTGCTTGCCCTGAATCAAAAATGCTCATTATCAAAAATGCTCATTATCAAACTTAGTCAAGGAATTGATGTATTGAAACTATACACCAAGTCTCATCACTCAGGCTTAATTTAAACTAAAGTTATCGTGTCCCAAAGTTTCAACCAATCAAAATTGCTTATCTCTTCTTACCCTAAACAGAAATTGCTCATCTTCAAACTCCATCAAGGTAATGACCTAATAAACACCTTTACCAAATCTGAACTATTGAGCTCAATTAAAAAGGTAGTTATTGTGTCCCAAAAAGTGTGACAGATGGACGAATCCATTTTAATAGTCCCCTGCTGTCTTTGAAAGACAAGGAACAATAAAATGTTTTTAAGTTTCATCAAAATCGGACCAAAATTGTTACATTCAGAGGTTCCGCAACCTTCATATTCCATACTTTTACACTATTTGTGTACAAGGAATGGCAACTTTATCGAGCAGTTTCAGTCCATTTTACACAAAATTTAAAGTGCACATTAAATGGCTCTAAAAACTTTTCTATAATTGTAAACCATGGTTATTTTATCCACTTTACGACAAATTCACATCAATGCGACTAAAATTAATTCAGTTATCTTCAATCAAAGTTGTAAAAATAGACCTCCCGTAAAAACGGTCATTGTATTTTCTCACGCCAGCGATTTTAATACAATCTATCATCGTGAGCAGTCGAGATACATTTTCGTCCAAAGAGTATTGTGGTTCGAATTTCCCTGAGTAAAAGAGTACAGGAGTAAAATGATGTGGTCACGCAAAATATATCATAAACTTCAAACATGACTGAAACGCAATTTGTAAATGACGATTCATTATCGATGTACGGCGACTTTCTTTTTGCTTGCAGATTTGACATAATTACTCTGAAATAGACCGTAAAAATGAAATATGAAAAAAAATATATCAATATACGTTAGAATTAACAGATTGAGAAGAGTCATCTAACTATGTGTATCGCAAGTGTAGTGTTGTTTATACCTGCCATTAGCCAATCAGACTACAGTTGAACAGAGATTGGGTCATAAATTAATTAGCTTTGCTCACCGATGTTTTTGTAATAAAGTAGCCTTGTATTATTTGTTGATTGGTGTTTAAACAACATCTAAATATAAATCATTCGATGGATATAAGTTTGTGATAAATTAAAGTGATAATGTCTAACATCATTTAATTTTTTTTTTAAAGAATAATGATAAACAATCAAATTGACAGATTCACTCACCAAACGGCAACAGGAACGCAACATTTGATCAAGTGTATTTGATATTCATTATTACAAAAACATCGGTGAGCAAAGCTAATTGATCTGGCCGGCGTAAAAATATAATAATGATAATTACCCTTCTGAATTAGAACCACAATACTTTTCTGATGAAAATGTATCTTGAATCGTTTGGACTGCCGTGAGAAAACAGAACGACCGTACATTATGAAACAAATTCTAAATTGGATCTTGAATTAAAATGAATTATAAAACAAATTATTCCGTAGCCAATGGTTTTATTTAATTAGGGGGATTAAGGAATCAGTCAGGCGTTAATGAATACACACGCCGGGTGTATATATATAGGATATTAACCTACCCGAGGTTGATATGATAGAGAACACGCGGGCACAGCTCAAGTGTTCTCTATCATATCAATCCGAGGGAGAGTAGGTTTATATCTGACATATACAACGTTCACCCTTAAATTTAATGGACTCTTCTAAAAAGATAGGTTGCCAGGCAACGAAACATACGCCCACAGCAGCTAAATTGTCTGGGCAGTCAACAAGGGTTGTCGCATATTTTTACTAATTTCGGTAATGAAACATTTGTAATACACTAAAAACTGATTAAGAGTAACAACTCATTATGTAATTATCAGAAAATCATTAGAATTTGATTGCTTTTTATAAAGTTTTACCTCACGCTAACAATTAGTATATACATGAAACATTTAATATCATGGATTTAGCTGTTCAGTTATCTAAATTCATTGAAAATCTAAATACTTGTTCGTTTCAACACCTTAAACTCTATGTATCAATCTGAAGTCAATCGGATAGTAACTTTGGCCTCTATAGCGTCACAAGAATTTTTGAAGTTATCAAGGGAGATAACTCTGGCAGTAATTATTTGAAATCGCTGAAAATCAATAGGCTTCTTCGTCTTATGACCTTAAACACTGTGTATAAATTTAAAGTCAATCGGATATTAACTTTGGCCTCTAGAGCGTCCACAAGATTTTTTGAAGTGATCAAGGGCCATAACTCTGGCACTAATTATCGGAAATAGCTGAAAATCAATAGGCTTCTTCGTCTTATGACCTTAAACACTGTGTATAAATTTGAAGTCAATCGGATATTAACTTTGGCCTCTAGAGCGTCCACAAGATTTTTTTAAGTGATCAAGGGCCATAACTCTGGCACTAATTATCGGAAATCGCTGAAAATCAATAGGCTTCTTCGTCTTATGACCTTAAACACTGTGTATAAATTTAAAGTCAATCGGATATTAACTTTGACCTTTAGAGCGTCCACAAGATTTTTTGAGGTGATCAAGGGCCATAACTCTGGCACTAATTATCGGAAATCGCTGAAAATCAATAGGCTTCTTCGTCTTATGACCTTAAACACTGTGTATAAATTTGAAGTCAATCGGATATTAACTTTGGCCTCTAGAGCGTCCACAAGATTTTTTGAAGTGATCAAGGGCCATAACTCTGGCACTAATTATCGGAAATCGCTGAAAAACAATAGGCTTCTTCGTCTCATGACCATAAACACTTTGTATAAATTTAAAGTCAATCGGATATTAACTTTGACCTTTAGAGCGTCCACAAGATTTTTTGAGGTGATCAAGGGCCATAACTCTGGCACTAATTAACGGAAATCGCTGAAAATCAATAGGCGTATTCGTCTTATGACCTTAAACACTGTGTATAAATTTAAAGTCAATTGGATATTAACTTTGGCCTCTAGAGCGTCCACAAGATTTTTTGAAGTGATCAAGGGCCATAACTCTGGCACTAATTATCGGCAATCGCTGAAAATCAATAGAATTCTTCGTCTTATGACCTTAAACACTGTGTATAAATTTAAAGTCAATCGGATATTAACTTTGGCCTCTAGAGCGTCCACAAGATTTTTTGAAGTGATCAAGGGCCATAACTCTGGCACTAATTATCGGAAATAGCTGAAAATCAATAGGCTTCTTCGTCTTATGACCTTAAACACTGTGTATAAATTTGAAGTCAATCGGATATTAACTTTGGCCTCTAGAGCGTCCACAAGATTTTTTGAAGTGATCAAGGGCCATAACTCTGGCACTAATTATCGGAAATCGCTGAAAATCAATAGGCTTCTTCGTCTTATGACCTTAAACACTGTGTATAAATTTAAAGTCAATCGGATATTAACTTTGACCTTTAGAGCGTCCACAAGATTTTTTAAGGTGATCAAGGGCCATCACTCTGGCACTAATTATCGGAAATCGCTGAAAATCAATAGGCTTCTTCGTCTTATGACCTTAAACACTGTGTATAAATTTGAAGTCAATCGGATATTAACTTTGGCCTCTAGAGCGTCCACAAGATTTTTTGAAGTGATCAAGGGCCATAACTCTGGCACTAATTATCGGAAATCGCTGAAAAACAATAGGCTTCTTCGTCTCATGACCATAAACACTTTGTATAAATTTAAAGTCAATCGGATATTAACTTTAGCCTGTAGAGCGTCCACAAGCAATTGTGGACGCCGGACCGACGGACCGACGGACGGACGGGGGCGACGACAATATACGACCACATTTCAATGTGGGCGTATAAAAAGGCAACAGTGATTGGTTAATTGCTCGACAGCACGTGACGTGTTTGTTTATTCCACGCCATTTTGTAGTAATTGAACTGAAGAAAGCTAAAACAAAATAGATAGTAAAACGAAGTCAGACGAATAATCAATCCTTTTTAGTCATCATATTGACGATAGAATAGATGTGAATGCAACTATGATGAGGATCTATACAAAGCCTGAAGAAAATTTGGATCAAAAGGCAATCTTTTCCGATAATTCTGACAATGAACCGTGACTGAAGGTTACTTTTCGGTATGTTCAGAGAAAGATTTGACCGACTGTTTTTAGTGGATTGTAGCCGTAGCCAAAAATACTTTACAAAGGAACTCTTGGGTGATAAATACTTTCACGTCTTGGGATGTGTGGAGAAATGATTTGGGCAGAAAGATAATCCTGAAAGATATCTTAGACATGGACTGGAGTGTGGATAACCGATTTAAATAAGCCGGTAAGTACGCCGTCTATTTAGGTCCTGAATGCTACAAACTGTACCAAAACAATTTTTTTTTTATTGTCAAAAGAATAAAATTTTATTTCTGTGTTCTTTGTATTATTTCGATCATCTACGTCAAGAGCGGTTGATATGAGCCGAATATATCGACCTGTCATGACGTCATCAGCGGTTGATATGAAATATCAACCTCTCAGGACGTCGTCAGCGGTTGATATGAACCGAATATATCAACCTCTGATGACATCACGAGAGGTTGTTATAAGATATAACTGCTATGGACATCAAAGAAAAAAACTACTACCAGTTGTATATAGGTAATTAAGGAATAAACATTCCGAATATGCATTTGGTCTCTGTGACGTCACTGGCGTCTGAGGGGTTTCAGAGTGTTTTCAATAATTGGCAAACTCGAGCAAATTCGCCCATGTATCTGTTATCACTAGTCACTTCAGCCAGTTACATAGAGGAACAACTCGTGTTTTTCTTTGGCGTTCGTCACTTCCAATTCATGAAACCTTTATTACTCCTCTCCAAAAAATTCAGAACACCGCAGCCAGAATAATAACAAGAACACAAAAGTATTCTCACATAACTCCCATCTTAAAATCATTACATTGGTTACCAATAGAAGCCCGGATAACTTTCAAGATTCTGACATTGGTTTATATGTGTCAACATGATCTTTCCCCATCTTACCTCACTGATCTCATTAAAACATATCAACCAAATCGACCACTTCGTTCACAAAATAAGCCCTCATTGGCTGTGCCGCAAGCTAAACTGAAATCATATGGGGATAAAGCTTTCAGTGTCTGTGGACCGCGTTTGTGGAACAATTTACCATTGGAGATACAGAGTTCTCAATCATTAGCTGTGTTCAAATCCAAACTCAAAACTCATTTGTTTGTGACATATTATCAGGATTAGCTATTATCCTCGCGCTTAGAGCATGCAATATGGATGGGGTTAGCGCAATTACAAATGTACATTATTATTATTATTATTATCTTAGCAATGATCTTTAGTGTTAAAATTATATTTGGAATGTGTTTAATCAGTTCTATCACATACATTTGTATATGATAATGACTGGCACCAATATTGTCCTTTAAACTTAACCTTCAGCAGATATATTCTAACGTTTTTTACATCGGATGAAAATGGTGACCTCAGGGGTCATAATTCAGGAAGTTACAGTCAAATATTTGCGAATATCAGACAGGGGTATTTATATATGTCCACACGAAAATGTGGTATAAAAATTGTGACCTTTCGAGGGTACACAAAAAAATGTGAACAGCCAATTGGATGGACGGACAAACAGGGGTGAGGATTAGTCGGAGTCGGTTCGGTTTTACCTACAAACCGGTTCAAGTTTCGGGAAATCGATAGTCGTCTAAAAATTACAGCATGATATAAACCAGCCGCCCGAACATCATAGCATGTTTTTTTTAAAAAAAGATATGTGTTAATGATCGACAATTATGGGGGCGAATAATCTATATCATTGATAAATGGTCGACAATAATAATAATGAGACAGTATATTCTGTAATCTGTCGTAGATACACAGAGTAAAAATAACCAGAGTGGCGACTCGCATTACTCCCTATAGAAACAACCCGACGCGCAATGCATGATGGGATTCGTCTGTAATACACACACACTGACAGTACGCTCAACGTTACGATTATGACCGATGTCTAGGTCATATGTTATTTTATTATTTTTCAATTCTGTTTTAAATTTCAAAATCTATATTTTAAATTTCATTAATGCTTGGTTAGTCATTAGACAGCAATTAACCTGTCAGTCAAATTATGACAGACTGGCAACTAAAGTAGTTGATCTGCTAAGTCTTTTCTAACTATTGTTTTAAATGCTTTAAGTCTTAATCCTTTGATAATTATATGTTTATGTCAACACTTTCTAATAGCTGATTTGTATAAATAGACAAATGTATGCTAGATTATCAAGTTGGAGAGACCAGCTTAGGGAACATGCTAGTTGGAGGTCCGATATATTTACTAAATTATAAGTTGTTAAATTGTTGCTGTTAATTATTTGCTGCTGAAAATAAAGTGTTGAAGATCCATTACAAGAATCTGTAGTCATTTCTGATACTTAAAGAACACACGTCGACGAGCTACATTCCCTGAAAGTCGAACGGTGTTATATGGTGGAGATGCCGGGTAGAGTAAAAAAAATTGTCTACTCTTGATTCCGGTACAGCTAAGCGAGATAAATTATCAACATATTTTGAAGAAGAAAGGATGGATATCAACTTAATTCTTCCTTCAGCAGCTGTAGCAACAATAAGAAGTCTGAATCAACTACCAATGTCTTGGAGTCTCAAACAGGATAGGGGTTCTACAGAAATCAGCTTTAAATGGGGCTTCTCAGAAAATTCATTACCCAGTACGGAAAAGAAATATCGTTCTTTTGCCAAAAGACAAAGGGATAGACAACGACAGCTAGAATTTTTTGCTAAGAAGGATGCCCAAAAAGCACAGATTTCTGTGGTCTCCAGTAAAAAGGATGTTGGTGTCCAAAATATTCCTGATACTAAAGATGTGGCTGTTGGGAATAACCCTGTGTTAATGGTAACAAGAGAAACAATGTGTCATCCTGCCAATAGCCACATAAAGGTTGTCAAATAAATTTTGACAGTGAGGCAGCGATGAAAGATGTTTCAAATTCTAGTGCCAAAAGTACCAGCAGTCAAGACCATCAATATGTAGAAATTTGTTCAACAAGTCCACCTGTACAAGTGTCTGACAAAGTGCTTAGACAAAGAGTTAAGAACACAAAACAAGAATATCTCATTCAGTGGAAGAATTGTCCAGCAACTTCGAATTCTTGGGTTTTAGAGGAGGAACTAGATCATAGTGCTCAGCAATACATAAATGCGAATTCAAATAAAATACCAGGACCCAAACTACGTTTACCTGATGAAAACATTTACCAGCACAATTTGCAAGAACACCATTTTAGGCCTTACAGGCATCCTATGTACAAAAATAGACATTATTATCGTGAAAAAAGTGATAGATTATGTTACTTTGATTAATTGAAAAATTGTATTAATGTTTAAAACATGGGGTCATGTTTTTGTTTGAAATCAGGGGGATATATGACCGATGTCTAGGTCATATGTTATTTTATTATTTTTCAATTCTGTTTTAAATTTCAAAATCTATATTTTAAATTTCATTAATGCTTGGTTAGTCATTAGACAGCAATTAACCTGTCAGTCAAATTATGACAGACTGGCAACTAAAGTAGTTGATCTGCTAAGTCTTTTCTAACTATTGTTTTAAATGCTTTAAGTCTTAATCCTTTGATAATTATATGTTTATGTCAACACTTTCTAATAGCTGATTTGTATAAATAGACAAATGTATGCTAGATTATCAATAGTTGGAGAGACCAGCTTAGGGAACATGCTAGTTGGAGGTCCGATATATTTACTAAATTATAAGTTGTTAAATTGTTGCTGTTAATTATTTGCTGCTGAAAATAAAGTGTTGAAGATCCATTACAAGAATCTGTAGTCATTTCTGATACTTAAAGAACACACGTCGACGAGCTACATTCCCTGAAAGTCGAACGGTGTTACGATACCTATATTGATGAACTAAATCTATTTAATTTCGTAGTTTATTGTATTTTCGGTAAAAAAAATTACTGAGAATTATCACATACAATCATGTTAGGTGTGTGTGTGTTTCGGGAATTTATAAAACATGATTAATATTTTTAAAACATGCATATGAATATGAAATGAAGTAATGAAGTGAAAGACGGCAATTGTGGCGGTTTACGAATTGGTTTATTAGGCCGTAAACTATTGTTGACTTTATTTTATTTTTTATTAACTTTAAAACTAATCCACCAAATACTTGTTGTTTCGATTCCTAGATTTGAAATATACATTCCCATAAGCCTTAAAATGGCCCATTTGAAAATGTCAAAGAACCACGCCCTTTTTATACGTCCACATTCATAATGTGAACGTATTATGCCGTCGCCCCTGTCTGTGTGTGTGTGTGTATGTGTGTGTGTGTGTGTGTGTGTGTGTGTGTGTGTGTGTGTGTGTGTCTGTGGTTCGCCTACAGGCCGCAATTCTTCATGGATTTTCTTCAAACTTGGTATACTTATTCCTTATACCCCAAGGAAGATCCCTATTGTTTTTGGGGCATGCCCGACCCCCAGGGGCCGAGCCACGCCCATTTCTAGTATTTGTTTGTTTGTCGTCTACAGGCCACATTTCTTAACTTATAATCTTGAAAGTTTGCATACATATTCTTTGTACCCTAAGGAACATCCCTATCGTTTGGGGTGTATGCCCCACCCCCAGGGGCAGAGCCACGCCCATTTTTTTTTTCGTGTGTCTTTGTGTCGCCTACAGGGCGCAATTCTTACTGGATTTTCTTCAAACTTGGTATACGTATTCCTTATACCCTAAGGAAGATCGCTATTGTTTTTGGTGCATGCCCGACCCCCAGGCACAGAGCCACGCCCATTTCTAGTATGTATTTGTTTGTCGTCTACAGGCCACATTTCTTAACTTATAATTTTGAAACTTAGCATACACATTCTTTGTACCCTAAGGAACATCCCTATCATTTGGGGTGCATGCCCAACCCCCTGGGGCAGAGCCACACCCATTTTCTTACCGTGTGTCTTTGTGTCGCCTACAGGCCGCAATTCTTATTGGATTTTCTTTAAAACTTTGTATACTTACTCTTTATACTCTAAGGATGATCCCTATCGTTTGGGGTGTATGCCCCACCCCCAGGGGCAGAGCCACGCCCATTTTCTTTTCGTGAGTCTTTATGTCGCCTACAGGGCGCAATTCTTACTGGATTTTCTTCAAACTTGGTATACGTATTCCTTATACCCTAAGGAAGATCTCTATTGTTTTTGGTGCATGCCCGACCCCCAGGGACAGAGCCACGCCCATTTCTAGTATGTATTTGTTTGTCGTCTACAGGCCACATTTCTTAACTTATAATTTTGAAACTTAGCATACACATTCTTTGTTCCCTAAGGAACATCCCTATCATTTGGGATGCATGCCCAACCCCCTGGGGCAGAGCCACATCATTTTCTTATCGTGTGTCTTTGTGTCGCCTACAGGCCGCAATTCTTATTGTATTTTCTTTAAAACTTTGTATACTTACTCTTTATACTCTAAGGATGATCCCTATTGTTTGGGGTGCATGCCCAACCCCCAGGGGCAGAGCCACGCCCATTTTCTTTTTGTGTGTCTCTGTGTCGTCTAGAAGCCACAATTTTAACTGGATTTTCTTAAAATCAGCGTGGTACTTGGTTTATGTATTCCTTATAGCCTGAGGGCGCCCACTATTGATTTTGATGAATGTCCCGACCCCCAGGGGCAGAGCCACGCCCACTTTTTGCCTTTAGTGTTAGGAAGGCACAATTCTGAATGGATTATCTTGGTATAGTTATTCCTTATACTCTAAGGACGACAACTATTAATGTTGGTGCACGACCCTCAACGCTAAACAAACCAAACGCCTAGCCTTCTTGACAAAGTACCATATCAATCAAAGCAGGAATGTGGACGTATATTGTAGCGTTAGCGTTATGTTTAATTTTTGGTTAAGGCCTATTTACTCAACATGATTTATTTTTTCTCCCAAAGAAAAATACCCCTGTCTTCTAGAGCGTATTACTTAATTAAGTATGCTTTCATTAAAATATTAAATAATAATTTAAGAATATTAAAATTGAATTTTTTAAATAGCCCTATAACATTTTCCAATAAACAGATTTGAGCCGTTGGTTGTTTTCCAAGAAAAAATGCCTTTGGCTCCAATGTTGACTCCCTGTCTTCTTTTATGATTTTTGTTCTTTTAATTAATGTTGGCTTTAATTTTTAAAAAATGAAAAAAAAAACAATTAAATATTTTATTTTCAATAGTATTACATTTTTCAATAAACATATTTGAGTTGATTAGTTTCTCTTTTTACAAAACTAAAAACAACTTGAAATTAAATTTTGCATATTGCCCTGGGTGCCATGTAATGTTTTGACCGCCTTTATATAGACCCCCTAATACCACGAAATTGTTCATTTTACCCCACTGCATAAGAATATATTAAATTATTATCAATTTGAAGTGTGCTCTAGATATCATGACATTAGGTCTGATCTGTGTTCAGAGTTACTTTTATTTTTGTGATATTTTTGTCAACTGGTTATTTAGAAATAGAAAATTTAATTTATACTGTGTACTATAATGGAATTATTTAGAAATAGAAAATTTAATTTATACAGTTTTCTATTATGGATTTTATAGGTGGTCGGATTAAGGCCTACATTAAAACTATTAAAAGGGAAAATGTGATTTTGAATAGCATAACAGTATTAGGCTTACTGTTTTATTTAAAGTTTATTGCAACTGATAATTGAGCAAAACAGTATTTTTGTTAGGAAATTTGGAAAGGTGTATTACAGATACCATGAACTTAACACTTTGTTTACCACAGGTAATTGTAGGCCTATATAGAATCGCATATTTCGATACAGAATCTTAGAAAAAATTAGGCTTGTTCATTATATCATATGCCAGAATCCAATTCTTCAGAAAATATAGTTTGTTCCATCACACACGATTCTTTTTCAATTTCTTTAAATGGTAGCATAGGCCTTTTATATTATGGAATGTAAAAAGAACATGTGCAGCTTGTGCAGACTTAATGGGTAAAGCTTACTATTTAAAATTTGATCCTTTAAAAAAAAACACAACTAGACATGTAGTTCTAAAATTACGAAAATACTAGATAGCAATTAAGCGATGGTAAAGAATGCAAGGAATGGGTTTGGTTACATCGGAGCGCAACTACTTCTTGTCCTGCATACGCGAAAGTATTTAAAAAGGCCTATAATTAAAATAACAGAATATTGATATTATTAATACTTTTATTAGACCTATGACATGTCATTGAGTCAGGTGGCGCGGTTTCGTCTGTCGAATATTGTGGGTTTTCTCCGGGTCCTCTAGCTAGTTTCCCCTCACTGCTAAAATAGACCCATACATACCTGTATTACGGTAAGTGAATTATTGAAATAAAAATTAACCATGTTAATCCCGATATTTCCTAGTTTATCATGAGTCACCAGGAGCATAGATCTACTTCTCGGGCAGTACTCGGTAGGCTAATGACAGTAGGCCTATAGACTGGTTCAAGTTGCCTATTTTAACTTGGAACAGGCCCCCGGAAAATGCAATATAATGCCAATTAACCAATCAAATATGAAAACATCTTTCACCAAATATGTACTCTTACAAAATAACATTTTTGATAATATATATATTGCTGTTATTATAACCTATTATGTTATTATGGCTCAGTATTTATTATATATTTATAGCACTAGGCCCACATAGTAAAACTCTGTACTGCTAGGCTTAGCACTTGACGATGACTCATATCGTACTCATAGCAGACGACGCGACATAGACTGAGATGTTTTTCTTCGGGAAATCTAAAGAATTTTAATCCCTTAATAGTACCTAAAATTAAAACACCCTGCGTAGGACCTACTCTGGGTACCATATCCACCACTCGGACGTTTACATTTTCTTTTGTTCTACTGCGAAACGTCTTCTTTAGCCGCCATGTTTAGTGACATTACAGACGAGACCCAACATGCAATGCGCGACCTCCTCCGTATGCAAATGAAGAAGTCTCCACTTTGGTTATTTTTACTCTGTGGTAGATATTCCCGCGATAACAAGCGAGTATGTTTTTGCATACCTAATGAAGTTATTTTAAGAATACGTTATTTGATTGGTCGGTCACTAAGGTCAATGGTTGAAGTGTCCAATCAGAAACAAGCAATCCTCCAGGTTAGGTCAATGGGCATGCGCACTGAGCTGATGCCCAGGATACGCTTTCTCCTCTGTTTATCACTAATATTATTGGTCAATACGTCACGGTTTGTCAATTTTTTTAAGTCTATTTTTATATGTTGTATTTATTACTTTTATTAAAAAGGTTAAACAGGAAATTTGAACAAACTGCATAGTACAAACAAAACCAAATTTTTTAATGTACAGGACCCAAAAAACGTAGAACTGTATGTCGCCATTACAGTTTTAAGCTCTGTATATAAAGGCTAGTATATTAGCGTGTATTGTAGACCATGGAAGACTAATATTTTTCAGTTAGTTTTCATTACCGACTAAACCGAATCGGTTCGTTTTTTTAGCCACCGACTAACCGGTTCAAGTTTTGCTTAGTCGTCACACCCTTGGAAAAGATACGCTCACAGCAGCTAAATCTCATATTAACTTTGGCATCTACAGCGTCCACAAGATTTTTTGAAGTGATCAAGGGCCATAACTCGGGCAGTAATTCTTGGAATTGCTGAAAATCAATAGGCGTCTTCGTCTCATGACCTTAAACACTGTGTATAAATTTAAAGTCCACAAAATGTTTCACAGTGATCATGGGTCATAACTCTGTAGGCATCTTCGTCTCATGACCTGAAACACTGTGTATAAATCTAAAGTCAATCGGATATTAACTTTAGCCTCTACAGCGTTCACAAGACTTTTCAAAGTGATCAAGGGTCATAACTCGGGCAATAAGTATCAGATATTGCGGAAAATCAATGGGCTTCTTCGTCTGACTTTAAACACTGTGTATAAATGTAAAGTCAATCAGATATTAACTTTAGCCTCTAGAGCGTTCACAATAGGATTCTTCATCTCAAAACCTTAAACACTGTGTAGAGTGGTTCAGAGACACAATATTTGTCCTTATAAAAACTGACCCGCTTATCTGTGTGATTGCTCCGTCGAGAAATCTTCTGAAGTGAGCAGAAGTTAGCGCCGCGCACATGGTTTAGGAAGTCGCAGCAAATATACGTCACATGAGATATTTTTACAAACATGTATTGGTATATAACGCCGAGTAAAAAATACACTCATTACGGGCTTCGACTTACGTGTTTATTTAATAGCGAACGTGAGCAAAAATTTTGATTTCACTCCTTGATTTGATTTTTGATTTTGGCGATTTGGGTGATTTAAATACAGAGCTAGCTATAATAGCTTCGTTTGATTTCTAACTTTCAAGCAGGTGAAATCGCCCAGATAAATTCACTACAACCTTTCGAGATTTACTTTTATTAAGTGGCTACATTCTTGGTTTACGGTGGCATCTATCGTGGTTAGGAAATAAATATTTGCTAGCTCTAAATACGCAGAACTATTTGAGACCGGAAAATAACCGAAACAAACTTTTTATTTGTAGTCTTTATTTTCCAGACCCTTTTCGGTAACATGGTGTAAATTATTTTTATAATCATAGTATATAACACTGGGAAACTGGCATCGTTTAAGATGGGGTTTTTCGACTTTAAAAAATGCTATAGAGTTTGATTTCAAAACATTGTTTGATAATTGACAATAATCGTTTGAAAATTACAAAAATGGTTTAATTAGAACCATAGTTTAATTTAAAATGGTACAGCGTTTGATATCTCGGAGGGGGGGTTAAAAATGGACGAATCGTCGAATTATGTAATGCATTTGATTACTAGACATCGCTTTAATTTCCGAACTGCCGATTAATTTATCAAGTGTTTAAATATTAGACGAAAAATTTATTTGCTCGCAAGTCGTTTATCCGATTGGTTCATTTTGATTACGATTATTTACATATGAAATGAAGTACGAATAAAAAGGGTGAATATAAAAAAAATGCACACAAAGATATGCTAAACTTACCGTGGTCATAGTATTATTATCCATTAAAAATAATGATTCCACGGTACCATTGACAAATACATCAAAAATCTGTACGTCCCTTGTTATTATACCATCGGAATATAAAACAAATGCACACAAAGATATGCTAAACTTACCGTGGTCATAGTATTATTATCCATTAAAAATAATGATTCCACAGTTCCATTGATAAATACATCAAAAATCTGTACGTCCCTTGTTATTATACCATCGGAAATAGGTAGAGCACATCCCCGATAATTTTTCTTTAAATCACAAATGAATGAACATAGAGGACCTGGCAATGATTCCACCATTGACAAATACATCAACAATCGGTAAATCACGTCCAATGTTATTATATCATTGGAAATCGGTAAAGCACATTCCAGGTAAAGTATTTTCTTTAAATCACAAATGAATGAACACAGCTTTTCATCTGCACATGTGGTCGTGTGATAATCTCACGAGACTTGTATATTGGCGCCAAACGTTGCTATTCGTCGATCTCCGTAGACAAGCTGTCGCTCAGGGGGGTGCCGGTCTGTTCATCCCATGACCCTGGGCCAGAGTTGGGATTTAAAAATTTTTCGTGTCGGACATTTTACCGAAAATACAGGGGCATAACTCTTATCGTTATTTAAGCAGACGAATTCATTCCACAAGTAAAAGTCACATGTCAAAATATTCAAATCACGTACATAACAAAATTATGTGAACCTCGCTATTTTTCATATTTAATTCCCGTACGGTATTAATCTATACCACAATTAAAAATCACATGTCAACAAAATATTCAAATCCCGTACGCAATAAAGATAGGATGCCAGGCAACGAAACATACGCCAACAGCAGCTAAATCGTCCGGGCAGTCAACAAGGGTCGTCGCATATTTTTACTTTTTTCGCTAATGAAACATTTGTAATACACTAAAAACTCATTATGTAATTATCAGAAAATCATTAGAATTTGATTGCTTTTTATAAAGTGTTACCCCACGCTAACAATTAGTATATACATAAAAAATTTATTATCATGGATTTAGCTGTTCAGTTATCAAAATTCATTGAAAATCAAAATACTTGTTTGTTTCAACACCTTAGACTCTGTGTATCAATCTAAAGTCAATCGGATGATAAGTTTGGCCTCTATAGCGTCACAAGATTTTTTGATGTTATCAAGGGAGATAACTCTGGCAGTAACTATTTGAAATCTCTGAAAATCAATAGACTTCTTCGTCTCATGACCTTAAACACTGTGTGTTAATTTATAGTCGATCGGATATTAACTTTGGCCTCTAGAGCTTCCACAGGATTTTCGAAGTGAAACTGAAAATCGATAGACGTCTTAGTCTCATGACTGTAAACACTATGTATAAATTTGAAGTCCATCGGATATTAACTTTGGCCTCTAGAGCATCCACATGATTTTTTGAAGTGATCAAGGGCCATAACTCTGGCAGTAATTATCGGAAATTGCTGAAAATCACAAGGCTTCTTCGTCTCATGACCTTAGACACTGTGTATAAATTTAAAGTCAATCGGATATTAACTTTGGCCTCTAGAGCGTCCGCAGGATTTTTTGAAGTGATCAAGGGCCATAACTCTGGCACTAATTATCGGAAATCGCTGAAAATCAATAGGATTCTTCGTCTCATGACCTTAAACACTGTGTATAAATTTAAAGTAAATCGGATATTAGCTTTGACCTCTAAAGCGTCCACAAGATTTTTTTTGAAGTGATCAAGGGCCATAACTCTGGTAGTTATTATCGGAAATCACTGAAAAACAATAGGCTAATCGTCTCATGACCTTAAACACTGTGTATAAATTTAAAGTCAATCGGATATTAACTTTAGCCTGTAGAGCGTCCAGAAGCAATTGTGGATGGACGGACGGACGGACGGGGGCGACGACAATACATTTCAATGTGGGCGTATAAAAATTGGTGAACCTCGCTATTTTTCACACCTAATTCCCGTACGGCATTCAAATTATGTACAAAATTAAGCATTTTCGTAATACATTGAATGAAAGCTTGCCGATCCTGCTTCGGCATAAAATTCACAACCGTAATATTCCTTTAGATTTACGTGGCAGCAAATGAATGCCGAACTTCTGAAATAAGAATAGTTTGTGATGTCAGAACATCGTTTTTTCTTTATAAAACGTCAACAAAATATTCAAATCCGTGCGTAATAGAAATAAGAACACGGCAGCAAATGAAAGAAAAGCGTTCGAAATAATACTTGTGATGACAAAAGGCATAGCTGACTTCAGCGTATTGCCGCTATGGCGTACGTGACTTACAGCACACAGCTTCATAGTAAGCACTGCCTAACACGTTAAGCAATATTCGTGCGGCGCTCGAGATCACGGGAAAGTGCCACTGTGGATGAGAATTTATATATGGATTCTTAAAAGACGTAATGGATATCGTAGACAAAATGAATTAGGGTGTTATAAAATAATATACTCTTACGATATGTGACATCTATGATTAGTTGATAGATGCTGTCGGCTCACATCAATGCGATTAAAATGCCCGACAATTGAAGACCACAAGGTAAACAGGTGGATTAAAACTATAATCACTCTTAATGGATTTTAGAATAGTCCGACAAAGGGAAAGCAATGACTTCTGTTTAAGATTAGATTGATGAATTGTCCGACAAAGGATTAAGACAATCAATCAAGGCAGATTAAGTAGTTAATCAAGGTCGGTTTATTGACGGTATAACACGATAAATACGTTGATCACTTAATTACCTAATCAATCCTGCCTATTGCAACGATAATCAGGTTGAGTGGTATTATTCACTATGTCTTGATGTCCGATTGGGCATATTCCCGGTCGGACAATATTGTGCGTTTGGAAAAAAAATTCGGACAAGTCCGGAACATACGGGCGAAATCCCAACTCTGCCCTGGGCTGTTTCATCCCAACCTAATTTTTTATCGGACTGTTCATCCTGGGCTGTTTCATTTCAGATTCGGCTAACGACGTTTCGGATTAATAATTAAAAGACTGTGGAAAATTTATGTGACAGTACAGCCATTTATCTTTTCGTTTTATGGGAGGCTGATAGTTGCCTTAGTCAGTTGATCGGCGACTGTTGAGTAATAAACTAGGTAATAAAATATTGTTGAAAATGTGTGTATATTGTAGAATGTTCTCGTTGTTGGGTTTTGCTCCTGTTTGCTCGCTACACTTATTATTTTGACGTTTTCCGAGATTATCGCCCTTATTGTTGAAATTGTTTGATGTTTTGACATCTGACGTCAACTGGCAGATTATCGCCATTGAAGAGACGACCATTATCAAGATCGGTCGCATTATTTCTGTTACCTCTTTTTTTTTCAAATCATTTTTAGTGAAGCCTGTACCATAACAGGCCCGGGACTGTACAGCGCAGTGGACGCTTACGGCTGGCCCCCGGATCCATTCACTTGATTTGATATTTTTAGCAGGTTAATCTTATAGGTTTTTGTTTTTCGTGTAGTGCGGTCCCCCTGCACTTACAATTAGAGTAGAGTTTTAGCCCTTCGTACTGTAGAATGTTCTCGTTGTCGGGCTTTGCTCCTGTTTGCTCGCTACACTTATTATTTTGACGTTTTCCGAGATTCTATCCGGATTATCGCCCTTATTGTTGAAATTGTTTGACGTTTTGACATCTGACGTCAACTGGCAGACTATCGCCATTGAAGAGACGACCATTATCAAGATCGGTCGCATTATTTCTGTTACCTCTTTTTTTTTCAAATCATTTTTAGTGAAGCCTGTACCATAACAGGCCCGGGACTGTACAGCGCAGTGGACGCTTACGGCTGGCCCCCGGATCCATTCACTTGATTTGATATTTTTAGCAGGTTAATCTTATAGGTTTTTGTTTTTCGTGTAGTGCGGTTCCCCTGCACTTACTATTAGTAATACTTGATTGTTTTTCTTTTATCAAATAGTAAACGAGCTTGATTGACCAATCACTGCTATTGTATTTTTTTTTGTGAAACAGAATAATTGCAATCAACACACGGGCGCCATTATCGATGATTGACAACTTACGTTTTTCCTCATCCACCAAAGAACCGTAAGATTTCTTTGCACAGCCACAACTATCACCAAATAGTGATACTAAATTTTACTTCTTTTTCAAACTTTATCTTTAAGGATATACAGAATTGATCTATAAAGCATTTAGACAATAATATTAAGGTTATCAGTTGGTCTTTCCTTACATTTAAAGTAATTGCCTAAAAGCAAGATTGGTGTTGACTGTTTTATATTCTTTGAATGTCAGTAGGCTTATTAAGAGAAACCTTGAGCAAAGATTTATACAGTTTACAATGCAGTCTGATCAATGCCAATCAAGTGTCAATGCTTTTTAATTGTTATGGCTTAAAGCTTATTAGATCCTATAAATTATATTTCACTATGAAACTTTCAACCAATGAAATTTATATATATATTTAACTTCTTTTCATTTGATGTATTACAACAATTTTATCTTTCATCTGATTTGTCGAAATTGTTCCTTTGTGCGTATGCAAATTAGTGTCTTTAAAAGATCCATACACAAACAGAGAGGAGATACACACACAGACAAGGAGATCAAAGGCCTTGTATATAATTTGTAAATAATGTATTTTTAAACTGTATATAAAGTAATATTGAAATGGATTTGGACTTGGACCTTTAATGAACAGTGACCGCCTTCACCAGAATACTTCTCCAGGAATGACCTATACACCCCCAATCCTAGCTCATCCATATGTATGAAATATTACATATGTAGATATGTATCACCTGGGTGCATATTCCAACTAAGAATATACGAACGAACGAGTTGGTGATACAACCATCACATCGGGATTATCGGCTAATCAGCTTTAATTATTCCGCTTTGATCTTTGCTATTTCTAATATTTTCCATAGAAAAACATTGCTTTGTACGCACAAATTTATCGATTGGTATTGCCAAGCTTGTCGAGAAATAATGCATGTCAACGTGCAACTCACAGATTATCGTTAACAATTTCTAGGTACTTGTAAAAAGAGTGCATGTCGTGTAAATATTTATTTTAATTTTTGTGTAGGTCATTTTCAAAAAAAATTCACCAGCATATTATTCGTTTTAAACAAATGCATTACTTTTACGGGAAACGATGATTATCAAAGATGTTATTTGTGCGGGTTAGTCCCAAAATGATCTAGTTTGTGTCGAGTGGACGTTAAACCCCATTTCTCTCTCTCTCTTTATTTGTGCGGGGGGGGCTTATTATAAATTGATTTGACAGTTGTGTTAAACCTTTCCTTTAAACTTATTCCCCGAGTCAGAAGCGTCACCTACCAAAGTCAGATATGTTACTTACCCGAGTCTGAAACGTCGAGGTTTTATTCTTGAGTCTGAAATGACGCGGGATCGAAATGACAAGTAATCTATTCAGCCCCCCCCCACCGCCCTTGTTATTGTTGTTTATTATAGATTTAACATCGAATACATTTAATATGATATTATGGACGCAGCTTGATTAAATTAAATTATTTACACTTCATAGGTTGAAAGTTGGTTATTAGAATAGCAGTTAATTAACTAAGCTGTACTTATTGTTAAATAAACTATTAAGCACTTACTTATAGTTAAACAAACGTGTATTTTTTTTATTTATTATTTAGTAACACGTAATTATTTGTTTTGGATTAGTAATAAAAACATGCGGCGAGGGTTGAGTTGTATTCACACATTTAAGTAAGAAGCCAGATAACCTAACAATTAAAATTAATTACTGATCTATGTCTTCATTGCTCTTCTGTAATATCATTCTTTCACATATAATTTTTATCGCAAATTAGTCGGAATGGGAGAAAGGAATTCCAGGGGGAACGACCAGCTGTCCTCTGCACGTGATTAGAATAGTGTCATGTACAGGCGCGACGTCGTGTTTGATATTCAATTTTATACCGATATATTAGAATCCGAATTCTGCGCCTTTCCTGAACGGCAGTGTCATAGACTTATACATTAAATTTAAAGCATGATTTGGGACACGTGTTTTTACTTAGTGGCATCCATAACACTAAAAATAAACACTAAAAAATAACATGAACTCTTAAAATACTGGAAAAGACTGGTTCACAGATATAAAATTGGAAAACAATCACATATAAAGAACGATTCAAAAAAATAATTGCTGCGTGTAATCAATAGTTTATACATATTATTATAAAGAACGTTTTAAAGACATTTATTTGCAGCATGCACATTAAAAAGAAATCGAACATTGGAAAATCATGGTTTATACATATGAATAACGTTTGCAAGAACTAGCGGCATGCAAACCTCTTAATATATATCCCCATGTACATTAATTACAGAAATGGTCTGTGTATACACGCCACACGGTATGCTGAGCTAGTCACCTTTTGGCCAGCTGAAAATACGGTGGAGTCATAAATGTCCGTTATAAGTGTAGATTGATTATCTTTTTGGCCGAATGCTTAGGTTTTTCAAATCCTGGGTGCCATATGAAACGCATATTTTCAATAAACATGTATGTTAGTACAGTATGGATTAATCCTGAGATTGGTCGAAAGATATAATTGTTTTATTAATTATCACCTGTGCTCACCTGTCTGGGTGCCATACAAAATCATGCCTTTGAATCAGAGTTGGGATTTCACTCGTATATTCCGGACTTGTCCGAATATTTTTTCCAAACGCACAATATTGTCCGACCGGGAATATGCCCAATCGGACATCAAGACATAGTGAATAATATTCAAAATTCCAAAATTAATATAGTGTACTGAGAGTATAACTACCACTCAACCTGACAATAGGCAGGATTGATTAGGTAATTAAGTGATCAACGCATTTATCGTGTTATACCGTTAATAAACCTACCTTGATTAACTACTTAATCTGCCTTGATTGACTTAATCCTTTGTCGGACAATTCATCAATCTAATCATAAACAGAAGTCATTGCTTTCCCTTTGTCGGACTATTCGAAAATCCATTAAGAGTGATTATAGTTTTAATCCACCTGTTTACCTTGTGGTCTTCAATTGTCGGGCATTTTAATCGTATTGATGTGAGCCGACAGCATCTATATATATCAACTAATCATAGATGTCACATATCATAAGAGTATATCATTTTATAACACCCTAATTCATTTTGTCTACGATATCCATTACGTCTTTTAAGAATCCATATATAAATTCTCATCCACAGTGGCACTTTCCCGTGATCTCGAGCGCCGCACGAATATTGCTTAACGTGTTAGGCAGTGCTTACTATGAAGCTGTGTGCTGTAAGTCACGTACACCATAGCGGCAATACGCTGAAGTCAGCTATGCCTTTTGTCATCACCAGAAGTATTATTTCAAACGCTTTTCTTTCATTTGCTGCCGTGTTCTTATTTCTATTACGCACGGATTTGAATATTTTGTTGACATTTTATAAAGAAAAAACATCACAAACTATTCTTATTTCGGAAGTTAGGCATTCATTTGCTGCCACGTAAATCTAAAGGAATATTACGGTTGTGAATTTTATGCCGAAGCAGGATCGGAAAGCTTTCATTCAATGTATTACGAAAATGCTTAATTTTGTATGACAACTGACATAAATTTGAATGCCGTACGGGAATTAGGTGTGAAAAATAGCGAGGTTCACCAATTTTTATTACATACGGAATTTGAATATTTTGTTGACATTAAATATGAAAAATAGCGAGGTTCACTTCATTTTGTTATGTACGTGATTTGAATATTTTGACATGTGACTTTTAATTGTGGTATGAATTCGTCTGCTTAAATAACGATAAGAGTTATGCCCCTTTATTTTCGGTAAAATGTCTGACACGAAAAATTTTGAAATCCCAACTCTGCTTTGAATATACAGTTGAGTCATAAATGTCCTTTTTAATGTGTTTTTTTTTATTATTTACATTCATTATTTGATTGGTCAAATGCTATTGTTTAATCAATTCCCACTTGTAGTTACCTGTCTGCGTTGGGGTGAAACATGTTTTTATTATGACAAAGGGAGCTGTCTTATAAGTGTGATTTAAATTGATTTTTTAACATACAAGGACTTTTTATTTTTTTGTGTTAACCAATTGTATATTTTTACCAACTTCCAACCCACGCAGTGTAAATAATTTAATTTAATCAACTTAATATCATATTAAATGTATTGGACGTTAAATCTGTAATATACAACAACATTGGGATGAAACAGCCCAGGGTGAAAAGATTGTGGGATGAACAGACCCGCACCCCCCTGAGTGACAGCTTGTCTATGGAGATCGACGAATAGCGACGTTTGGCGCCAGTATACAAGTTTCGTGAGATTATCACACGACCACATGTGCAGATGAAAAGCTGTGTTCATTCATTTGTGATTTAAATAAAATACTTTACCTGGAATGTGCTTTACCGATTTCCAATGATATAATAACATTGGACGTGATTTACCGATTGTTGATGTATTTGTCAATGGTGGAATCATTGCCAGGTCTTCTAGTCACGTGTACACGTGGAAAGCTATGTTCATTCATTTGTGATTTAAAGAAAAATACATTATCAGGGATGTGCTCTACCGATTTCCGATGGTATAATAACAATGGACAAACCGATTTTTTGTGTATTTGTCAATGGTACCGTGGAATCATTATTTTTAATGGATAATAATACTATGACCACGGTAAGTTTAGCATATCTTTGTGTGCATTTTTTTTATATTCACCCTTTTTATTCGTACTTCATTTCATATGTAAATAATCGTAATCAAAATGAACCGATCGGATAAACGACTCGCGAGCAAATAAATTTTTCGTCTAATATTTAAACACTTGATAAATTAATCGGCAGTTTGGAAATTAAAGCGATGTCTAGTAATCAAATGCATTACATAATTCGACGGTTCGTCCATTTTTTACCCCCCCTCGGAGATATCAAACGCTGTACCATATTAAATTAAACTATGGTTCAAATTAAACCATTATTGTCAATTATCAAACGATTATTGTCAATTATCAAACGATGTTTTGAAATCAAACTCTATAGCATTTTTTAAAGTCGAAAAACCCCATCTTAAACGATGCCAGTTTCCCAGTGTTATCTAACCATCCTGTAGCCATAGGCTTTGATTGACGGACTTATTTTTTTTCTAGATTTGAGACTGAGCCCTGCAAGATATCGTCCACGGATGATTTGCTATCCAGCATTGGATTGGACAAGTACCCCTATGATTTGGGAACTGTAACAAACTACCTATGACAAAAATCACAAATAGGCTTTATGCTAGACAAATGTTAATAAATTCCCGACAACTTCGGAGCATCGGTCTATCATGATTATCATGATTACTTTACATGACGACTGTGTGACTTTTGGTGACAAATACATTCAAAATAGACTGGTCAGACTGACGACAAAGACTAGGAAGCTGAGTAAAAGTAAGGTTAAGTCCGCTAAATGTATGAAATCATACGACGATTTTCTTGACACCCCATTTTTTCTGGGATAGTATATGTTATTCCATCGGCAGACACAAGTGAAATTAATTTAATAAACAGAGAGACTCGGACATCTGCAGATGCGACCTTAACTGATTTAGATAGAAAAAAAAGTATTTGCGGCGATTGTCATAAAAGCACAATCGCCAAGTTTAAAAAAAAAAATCAACTTAGGAAGACTAAAAAAGAAATGATTCGCATGAAGGCTAATAATGAAAATAAAAAACAATTGGCAGGCAAAAATAATGGTTGCAAGTCCAAACCTTTTTAGATGAACGAAGGAATTTTGTATGATGTCAAAAATCAAAGATACACAGCAGAATGCCATAATTTGGTCATGAAACTTAAAAATCTAAACGTTTCCAATGGTAACGTAGCAGTGGTTATAACCGCATGTTTGACTCTCGCGGGATTAAATCTAATTACACTCCATCAAAATCTACAGTTGAAAGAATATGATGTGAGCGCGTCGGTGTCCACATGTTTAGGAAACCTTGAAGTCGGCGAAAAATACCACCCTTTATACAGATGAAACTACAAAATTTGGCTCTAAATTCGGTACATACGCAATAATCGCTGGCTCAGCGCATACGCCACTTATCCAGCAATGTGTTCTTTTATCATAACAAACATCATGCAGTACAATATATTTATTTATCTGAGGGACAAAAAATAAAGTCTTAAATTAATAGTTTTATTAGGGTGTTTATCCCTCTCTCTCACTCCCCGTATTACATGTCATTATATTTTCCTCGAACTTTACCCGGCAATTTATTTTTCATAACAAACATCGTACTGCACAAAATAATATTTAGTTATCTTTGAGATAAACAATAAAGTGTTACATTATTAGATTTATAGACGCCTCTCTCTCCCTCGCTCCCTCTGTATAACATGCCGTTATAAATAGGCCAGTGTCTGGGTATAAATAAGTAAACGCACTGTTCATTTTAATATATGTATTAGGCTAATCTTGAAATAATTCATGTCAAATGCCGATCTTTCCATCTCCAGCTTAACATGTATATTAATTTCTACTGTAGCATTATAAACACAGTTAATATAAAGACATTTGAAGGCGCAGGTTTACTGTTAAAACAATTAAGCGTTCGCGCATGCGCGTACATATGCCAAATCCAATCGTCTCATAGAGTGTTTTCTGTTACTCTGCAGTATGGAAATAAACAATATTTTCCGACTGTGATAAAGTTATTTCGTTTCCGGGACGTGCGTAGCTTGGAGCATATTTTTTTTAGTACAACCAAGGGACATAGCTCTTGTTCTCACTAAGAGAGATAACTCCTTTGATTATGGAAGCCGGGAAGATTTTGAGCCATTTATAACATATGTCCAAATGGTTATATATCCTCAAAAATCAGAAGTGGCCAGACTTCCATTGTTGATCAATGTTGTTTTTATAGTAAGTCTTATCATATAATGTCTTTACTGTCCCGAAATAGTGTCTGTTTGTTATAAAACATTTTTAGCCTGAACCACTCTACACTGTGTATAAATTTAAAGTAATTCGGATATTAACTTTAGGCTCTAATGTGTTCACAAGAAATTGTAGACCACTGACCGACCGACAGATGGACGGACAGGGGCGCCGGCAATACATGTCCACATTTCCATGTGGGGGTATAAAAAGGGGTGTATAAAAAAAACACATTTACTTACAAATCTAGAAGAGTTATCATTTCTAACTGTTTTTGCATTTCCAAAAGCTAGGGGACAAACAATAAACAAAGTACATTAATCAAATTTTTGTTTCTGAATATTAGTGTTAAGAATGTCGATTTATATAAAATGATTCAAAGATAACTTTAGCGTACAGAGCAATAAAGATAATATGGGTTAAGTCTTATGGGTTAACAGTTGTTAAGTCTATTGTTATTCTTTCATTGATAACCTGGCCCCAGTTCACAAAGCATTAGCAGACTTAAGTTAAAAATTTACGCATTTTTCAATCACTGTTTAAGAGAAATATCTTTGATCCAGAAACACAAAAATGTGCACATATATCTGATATATTATAACAACACAACTTGTAAAGATAGGTTGCCAGGCAATGAAACATACACCCACAGCAGCTAAATCGTCAGGGCGGTCAACAAGGGTTGTCGCATATTTTTACTTTTTTTGGAAATGAAACATTTGTAATACACTAAAATCTGATTGAGAGTAACAACTCATTATGTAATTATCAGAAAATCATAAGAATTTGTTTGCTTTTTATTAAGTTTTGCCCCACGCTAACAATGAGTATAGGAAACATTTAATATGATGGATTTAGCTGTTCAGTTATCAAAATTCATCGAAAATCAAAATACTTGTTCGTTTCAACACCTTAAACTCTGTGTATCAATCTGATGTCAATCGCATATTAAGTTTGGCCTCTAGAGCATCCACAAGATTTTTTGAAGTGATCAAGGGCCATAACTCTTGCACTAATTATCAGAAATCGCTGAAAAAAATGGCTTCTTCGTCTCATGACCTTAAACAGTGTGTGTGTAAATTTAAAGTCAATCGGATATTAACTTTGGCCTCTAGAGCGTCCACAAGATTTGTTTGAAGTGATCAAGGGCCACAACTCTGGCACTAATCAGAAATCACTGAAAATCAATAGGCTTCTTCGTCTCATGACCTTAAACACCGTGTATGAATTTAAAGTCAATCGGATATTAACTTTGGCCTCTAGAGCGTCCACAAGATTTGTTTGAAGTGATCATGGGCCATAACTCTGGCACTAATTATCAGAAATCCCTGAAAATAAATAGGCTTCTTCGTCTGATGACCTTAAACACTGTGTATGAATTTAAAGTCAATCGGATATTAACTTTGGCTTTTAGGGCTTCCACAAGATTTTTTTAAATGATCAAGGGCCATAACTCTGGCACTAATTATCGGAAATTGCTGAAAATCAATAGGCTTCTTCGTCTCATGACCTTAAACACTGTGTATAAATTTGAAGTCAATCGGATATCAACTTTGGCCTCTAGAGCACCCACAAGATTTTTTTAAGTGATCAAGGGCCATAACTCTGGCACTAATTATCGGAAATCGCTGAAAATACATAGGCTTCTTTGTCTGATGACCTTAAACACTGTGTATAAATTTAAAATCAATCGGATATTAACTTTGGCCATTATAGTGTCCACAAGATTTTTTTTTAAGTGATCAAGGGCCATAACTCTGGCACTAATTATCGGAAATCGCTGAAAATCAATAGGCTTCTTCATCTTATGACGTTAAACACTGTGTATAAATGTAAAACCAATCGGATATTAACTTCGGCCTGTAGAGCATCCACAAGATTTTTTGACGTGATGAAGGGATATAACTCTGGTAGTTATTATCGGAAATCGATGAAAAACAATAGGATTCTTCTTCTCATGACCTTAAACACTGTGTATAAATTTAAAGTCAATCGGATATTAACTTTAGCCTCTAGAGCGCCCACAAGCAATTGTGGACGCTGGACCGCCGGACGGACGGGGGTGAGGACAATATACGACCACATTTCGATGTGGGTGTATAAAAAGGGTTATTTTCTTTTAGTTAAAATGAGATGAATCATTTTGAGTAAAATCTAAACTTAAGTCTGAGAATGTTTTGTTTACTCGAGTCCAGAGCATATACTTGCCACAAAAATATGATCAAGGACAATAACCCAAGAAGGAATTATTGGATATTTTTAAAATTCCTTAACATAAACAAGTTTCAATTAACAAGGACAACACAACAGATAAATGCTGTTGACATAAATATTAGCATCAAGTGACACGTAAAACTCTTTTCTAATGAGCTCAATTGTCTGACCTAACACCTTGATCTATTTTTTTTTTTTTTGCACTGACAAATTTGCAATTGAACTGAGTTGGGAATAAAAATCATATCCAGTGCACAAAAGCTTTACCATAGTCCTAGTAGTGATATTAATTCTAGTTTCCATCACACTTCATGCTTGACGTGTAGTGACATGTGTACTTATACATATAAACAGCTCAATGATGTGACCTTTAAATGAATGACAGCTCTATCTATACTGTCACTACATGTAGTATATTTATGAAATAATATAATTACAGTAGAATAGTTACCTTCTAATACAGGATTAGATTGTAGTAATTGTTCTTTAACACGATCTATATCTTGACCTTTACCAGAAACTTCAGCTACATATTGCATAATGACTTTACTTGCCTCTACAATAAATGTTTTTTATAAGAGTAAGAGCAATCAAGAGATGGCAGGTCCCTGACCACTGACCAGCTGGTTTTGTCAAAAATGTGATAGTGAAATACAGTGTCAACCATCAAACACAAATGACATAAACAGTCTTTAAAATGCATAAATTTTATCACTTGGAAGTTTGTATGCCTTGTATTAGTTGCAGGGTTCTTAATCCATTTTGAAATGAACTGGCCAAGGGTGCCTAACGGATAGTCGTATTTTCAACAACAGACATGTTGGTTTATGCATACTTTATTCACGTTAATAATTGCATAAAGTATTCCGAATAATAATAGCTTAAACTTCGAATAAACAAAACCTTTGTTGTAATTGCATACCTGTGTTCATACATCAATAATAATATCGAAATTTATAGTCAAATTTCAGCAACTTGCATATTCCTACTTTCGCTTTCATCCAACCAAACGGAAGTTATAATTTAGTAAAAAGAAAAACTACCAGTAAATATAAATATGATTTTTATACGCCCACATTTTTATGTGGACGTATATTGTCGTCGCCCCTGTCCGTCCGTCCACAATTGTTTGTGAACAGTCTACAGGTCACAATTTTTATCCGATTTCAATGAAACTTAAAATATAGGTTTATCACCCTAAGATCTCGGTTCCTTTCGATATTGGCATGTATAGGACTGTAACTTCATTGGTTATGGCCCCTGATTGTACGAAAAATCACTTTTTTAGCTTGTGAACAGTGTAGAGGTCACAATTTTGATCCGATTTCGATGAAACTTGAAATGCATGTTTATAACCAAAAGATCTTGGTTCCTTTCGATATTTGCGCATATCGGATCGTAACTTCCTGAATTATGGCCCCTGATTGTCCGAAAAATCACCCTTTTTAGCTTTTGTTCCCTGTGGAGGTCAAAATTGTAATCCGATTCAAAAAAAACGTTTTAATATATCACCGTTACATAGTTATGGGGGTTGAGTTCAAATTTCGTGAAAATCGGACCAAAATTGACGGACAAAATGGCCGCCGTTTGTACGCGAATAGTGTGAAAATATGTTATATCAAGGTTGTGGACCCTATAGAGGTCACAATTTTGAACCGATTTTCATGAAACTTGAAATGCATGTTTATAACCGAAAGATCTTGGTTCCTTTCGATATTTGCACATATCGAATCGTAACTTCCTGAATTATGGCCCCTGATTGTCCGAAAAATCACCCTTTTTAGCTTGTGTTCCCTGTGGAGGTCAAAATTGCTATCCGATTCAAAAAAACGTTTGATTATATCACCGTTACATAGTTATGGGGGTTGAGTTCGAATTTCCTGAAAATCGGACCAAAATTGACAGACAAAATGGCCGCCGTTTGTACGCGAATAGTGTGAAAAAATGTATCAAGGTTATGGACCCTATAGAGGTCACAATTTTGAACTGATTTTGATGAAACTTGAAATATATGTTTATAACATAAAGATCTTGGTTCCTTTCGATATTTGGACATATCTGATCGTAACTTCCTGAATTATGGCCCCTGATTGTAAGAAAAGTCACACTTTTTAGCTTGTGTTC
This sequence comes from Patella caerulea, assembly GCA_036850965.1. Classification (NCBI taxonomy): domain Eukaryota; kingdom Metazoa; phylum Mollusca; class Gastropoda; family Patellidae; genus Patella; species Patella caerulea. The sequence continues at coordinate 42,627,016 of JAZGQO010000007.1, forward strand.
CCTGTGGAGGTCAAAATTGTTATCCGATTCAAAAAACCGTTTGATTATATCACCGCTACATAGTTTTGGGGGTTGAGTTCGAATTTCCTGAAAATCGGACCAAAATTGACGGACAAAATGGCCGCCGTTTGTACGCGAATAGTGTGAAAATATGTTATATCAAGGTTGTGGACCCTATAGAGGTCACAATTTTGAACCGATTTTCATGAAACTTGAAATGCATGTTTATAACCGAAAGATCTTGGTTCCTTTCGATATTTGCGCATATCGGATCGTAACTTGCATGTTTATAACCCAAAGATCTTGGTTCCTTTCGATATTTGCGCCAATCGGATCCTAACTTCCTGAATTATGGCCCCTGATTGTCCGAAAAATCACCCTTTTTAGCTTGTGTTCCCTGTGGAGGTCAAAATTGCTATCCGATTCAAAAAAAACATTTGATTATATCACCGTTACATAGTTATGGGGGTTGAGTTCGAATTTCGTGAAAATCGGACCAAATTGACAGACAAAATGGCCGCCGTTTGTACGCGAATAGTGTGAAAAAATGTTGTATCAAGGTTGTGGACCCTATAGAGGTCACAATTTTGAACTGATTTTGATGAAACTTGAAATATATGTTTATAACATAAAGATCTTGGTTCCTTTCGATATTTGGACATATCTGATCGTAACTTCCTGAATTATGGCCCCTGATTGTACGAAAAGTCACACTTTTTAGCTTGTGTTCCCTGTGGAGGTCAAAATTGTTATCCGATTCAAAAGATAGGTTGCCAGGCAACGAAACATACGCCCACAGCAGCTAAATCGTCCGGGCAGTCAACAAGGGTTGTCGCATATTTTTACTTTTTGGGGGGATGAAACATTTGTAATACACTAAAATCTGATTAAGAGTAACAACTCATTATGTAATTATCTGAAAATCATTAGAATTTGTTAGCTTTTTATAAAGTTTTGCCCCACGCTAACAATTAGTATAGGAAATATTTAATATCATGGATTTAGCTGTTCAGTTATCAAAATTCATTGAAAATCAAAATACTTGTTCGTTTCAACACCTTAAACTCTGTGTATCAATCTGAAGTCAATCGGATGATAAGTTTGGCATCTATAGTGTCACAAGGTTTTTTTGAAGTGATCAAGGGAGATAACTCTGGAAGTAATTATTTGAAATCGCTGAAAATCAGTAGGTTTCTTCGTCTCATGACCTTAAACAGTGTGTGTAAATTTAAAGTCAATCGGATATTAACTTTGGCCTCTAGAGCGTCCACAGGATTTTTTGATATGATCAAGGGCCATAACTCTGGCAATAATTATCAGAGATTGTTGAAAATCAATAGGCTTCTTCGTCTCATGACCTTAAACACCGTGTATAAATTTAAAGTCAATCAGATATTAACTTTGGCCTCTAGAGCATCAACAAGATTTTTTGAAGTGATCAAGGGACACAACTCTGGCACTAATTATCAGAAATCGCTGAAAATCAATAGGCTTCTTCGTCTCATGACCTTAAACACCATGTATAAATTTGAAGTCAATCGGACATCAAGGTTTTTTTGAAGTGATCAAGGGAGATAACTCTGGAAGTAATTATTTGAAATCGCTGAAAATCAATAGGCTTCTTCGTCTCATGACCTTAAACACCGTGTATAAATTTAAAGTCAATCAGATATTAACTTTGGCCTCTAGAGTATCCACAAGATTTTTTGAAGTGATCAAGGGCCATAACTCTGGCACTAATTATCGGAAATTCGTGAAAATCAATAGGCTTCTTCGTCTTATGACCTTTAACACTGTGTATAAATCTAAAGTCAATTGGATATTAACTTTAGCCTCTTGATCATTCACAAGATTTTTCAAAGTGATCAAGGGTCATAACTCTGGCAGTAATTATCGGATTGCTGAAAATCAATAGGCTTCTTCGTCTCATGACCTTAAACACTGTGTGTAAATTTAAGGTCAATCGGATATTAACTTAAGCCTCTAGAGCGTTCACAAGATTTTTCAAAGTGATCAAGGGTCATAACTCTGGCAGTAATTATCGGATATTGCTGAAAATCAATAGGCTTCTTCGTCTCATGACCTTAAACACTGTGTATAAATTCGGATATTAACCCTGGCCTCTAGTGCGTTCACAAAAACTTGTGGACGATGGACGGACGGACGGACAGACGGACGGACGGACAGACAGACGGACGGGGGCGATGGCAATATACGTCCACATTTCTATGTGGGCGTATAAAAACCGTTTGATTATATCACCGTTACATAGTTTTGGGGGTTGAGTTCGAATTTCGTGAAAATCGGACCAAAATTGACAGACAAAATGGCCGCCGTTTGTACGCGAATAGTGTGAAAAAATGTTATATCAAGGTTGTGGTCCCTATACAGGTCACAATTTTGAACTGATTTTCATGAAACTTGACATGTATGTTTATAACCCAAAGGTCTTGGTTCCTTTCGATATTTGGACATATCTGATCGTAACTTCCTGAATTATGGCCCCTGATTGTACGAAAAGTCGCTATAATATTAAATGTTTCGTATCCAGTGGAGGTGACAGCTTATTCCATAATATTAAATGATTCGTATACTTTACATTAGCATGGAGCAGAACTTTAAAAAAAACAAACAAATTCTAATGATTTTCTGATAATTACTTAATATGCGATAACTCTTGTTGACTGCCCGGACGATTTAGCTGCTGTGTGGGCGTATGTTTCGTTGCCTGGCAACCTATTTTTTACAATTGTATTATTGTGATCACTTGTCAATGTATAAAAACAAAAAGAATGTAAGAACATATCAATAATAACAAATTAGTTTCTGTGTATAGTCGGAACTCGGAAATTTGCCGACGTGCGAAGATTCACGTGGCCAATTGTCATGATAGGCTATTACATGTACTTGACATAATAATTATATACGGGTCAGTAGGTTATTACCAGATTTACTCAACGCTAACATAATAATAATAATTATTAATATACGAGATCAGTAGGTTATTACGTGACTTAAAAAAGAAGACTAACTTAATAACTTACGAGACAAAACATTTTCTGTGAAATTTTGTCAAACGAAAGCCATTTGAGAGTAGTTAACCATTCGGAATTAAAATATCTCCCGGACTTCGACTTTGGTTGACCTATATTGGACGTGGGAACTTCCAATGACGACGTGCATGCTTGAAGTTCAAGGTCAGTGCCGCCATCACTATCGTCGGCTAAAACTCGTTTACGTTTTCTATTGTCATTCTGTGAGGTGTTCAAGTACTCTTCAACATTGTGTTAGATAGAAATGAATGAACCGACATTGGATTATATACATTCTTTAACTTGATTGACTCAACTAATTAAGTTGTTTAATTAGGAAATGAGCCGATACGGATTGAAGTTGAAGGTATTCATATTATATTGTATTGACTGATTCTTTGATGGGTTTCTTAATCGACGAGTAATAATTAACTCTTTGTTATCGGCCAAAAGTTGATTGATTAATGATACCATAGTGGCCGGTTCATTGTTTTACAAACCGGCTAGATTAAAGATCAATCGGCTAAAGCCGACAAAAAACAGCCGATTAAGATCCCTGATTAGTTGTAAAGGGCGGGGTGATTAACTCAACACTACACTTTATCACCAAATACTGACTAAATACTACCAAATGTTACCACATAAGTACCTCAAAATTGTGAACAAGCGGTTGCCATGCTCAACACTACACTTTATCACCAAATACTGACTGAATACTACCAAATGTTACCACATAAGTACCTCAAAATTGTGAACAAGCGGTTGCCATGCCAGATATAATGTGCAAAAGATGGACAGACTGATGTCCCCCAGTCGAAATCCCCAAATAAATAGATGACATATTATTGATTAATCGCACATTTATTTTTTTCAAAAGTATCGAGCAATCAAACTATACACTAAGTTTCATCATTCTTTATTAGACAGAATCAAGATTATACTGTCCCAAAGAATTGACCAATAAAATTGATTAACTCTGCTTAGCTTCAGCTCAAAATGTTTATCAATGAACTCTGTCAAGACATTCACCTAATGAACATCTACAAAAGTTTAAACTTAAACATTCTACCTCAATTAACAGCAGAGTTTTAATGTTCCAATCAAATTGCTTATCGCTCCTTAGCCTAATGATATTCTGACATTATAACCAAAGTTATCGTGCCCTTAAGCTGTTAACTGTAAAGAGAAAATGTTCATCAATCGAACTCCATCAAGGCATTCATCCAATGAATGCCTACACCAAGTTTGAACATTCTAGCTCAGTTAAAAGGAGAGTTATTGTGTTCCAAAGACTCGGCTAATCAAATTGCTTATCGCTCTGCTTACCCTGAGCAGACAATGTTCATTACAGAACTTAGTCATGGTACTGGTGTAATGAAACTATACATCAAGTTTCATCACCCTCACTTAATTAGAACTTAAGTTATCGTGTCCCAAACATCAACCAACCAAATTGCTCCTCTTTGCTTAACCTAAGCAGAAAATGCTCATCTTCGAACTCCATCAAGTCATTGACATCATACACACATACACCAAGTTTGAACATTGTAACTCAATAAGAAATGGAGTGATTGTGTTCCAAAATTTCGGCCAATCAAACTGCTTATCGCCAATGCTTACCTTGAGCCAAAAATGCTCATTATCAAACCTAGTCAAGGTATTGACGTAATGAAACTATACAAGTTTCATCACTCTCACTTAATTAGAACTAAAGTTATTGTGTCCCAAAGCATCAACCAATCAAATCGCTTATCTCTGCTTACCCTAAGCAGAAAATGGTCATCTCCAAGCAGGGGACAAAAAGATTTATAACAATCAGGGGCATAATCAAGGAAAGTTATGGTCCGAAGCGCAAGTGCACAAATATTGTCAGGAACAAAATCTTTGAGATAGATGTAACCTTATATTTTAAGTTTCATTAAAATCAGATACAATTTTTACACATATAATGTATGAGGAGCAGACGGTGTAATCTTGATATATTTGAACGTTTTTTTTTAAAAATAGATACAAATTGTGACCTTTTGATAGGCTCCACATGCTAAAACATGATCTTTTGTTCAATCAGGGGTCATAACCCAGGATGTTAAGTCTGATGTGCGCAAATATTGAAAGGAACCAAGAACTTTGAGTTATAAACATACATTTTAAAGCCGAAAAACAATTATCTAATATTGCCTTTTATCTGCCACTAGATGAGGACCCCATCTTAGAGTTCAAACAGGACATATCATGTAAAAATTCCTCAATATAAGGCTGTTTCTACCTTTTACCAAAAATACACATATCTTGGGAACCTGGTAAAGTCCCAGGCAGACGCATCATTAGTGGGAGAGGAACCCCCACAGATTTCATCAGTAGTTTCAAAGACGAACATATTAAAGATTTCGCCCCTACCCACTTTATTCAAAGATCCATTGACCTCACACGAGAAACTGATGTTAATCTTGTTACCTTGGATGTTACCTCTCTCTACACCAACATCCCAACTCAGGAAGACTTAAGGGCAGTAGCCAAATGTGAGGGGCTCTGGCAAAAACAGGCTTTTCTAGAAAATTTTCAAAATTGAGATTTGGAATCTGCACACCAAGAGCTTTCTAAAATTGAAGACATTTTTGAAATCGGATAAAAATTCGATAAGTTATACCCTTTTCTGTGTTAGAACTCAGCAGACTGAGAAATTAAGAAAATGGCCGCCAAAAATGAAGATTGAAAGATAGGTTGCCAGGCAACGAAACATACGCCCACAACAGCTAAGTCGTCCGGGCAGTCAACAAGGGTTGTCGCATATTGTTTCTTTTATCAGTAAGGAGAACATTAAGTAATTATCAGAATTGATTAGAATAGTTTTGATGGTTTGTCTGAAGGCCTTTGTCCACAAGATATTTCAAAGTGATCAAGCGTCAGAAATTATCAGATATCACTGAAAATCAAATAGGATTCTTCGTCTCATGACCCTAACCAAAGTGTACAAATTTAAAGTCAATCTGATATTAACTTTAGCCTTTAGAGCATTCATAGGGTTTTTCAAAGTGATCAAGGGTCATAACTCTGGTAGTAATTATCGGATATCGCTGAAAATAAATAGGCTATTTTTATCATGACCGTAAATAGTGTGTATAAATTTAAAGTCAATTGGATATTAACTTTAGATTTTTCAAAGTGATCAAGGGTCATAACTCTGGCAGTAATTATCTGATATTGCTGAAAATCAATAGGCTTCTTTGTATCATGACTTTAAACACCGTGTATAAATTCAAATTCAATCGGATATTAACTTTAGCCTCTAGAGCGTTCACAAGATTTTTCAAAGTGATCAAGGGTCATAACTCGGGCAGGAATTATCCGATATTGCTGACAATCAACAGGCTTCTTCGTATCATGACCTTAAACACTGTGTATAAATCTAAAGTCAATCGGATATTAACTTTAGCCTCTAGAGCGTTCACAAGATTTTTTAAAGTGATCAAGGGTCATAACTCTGGTAGTAATTATCGGATATTGCTGAAAATCAATAGGCTTCTTCGTCTCATGACCTTAAACACTCTGTATAAATTTAAAGTCAATCGGATATTAACTTTAGCCTTTAAAGCGTTCACAAGATTTTTCAAAGTGATCAAGGGTCATAACTCTGGTAGTAATTATCGGATATCACTGAAAATCAATAGGCTTCTTTGCATCATGACTTTAAACACCGTGTATAAATTTAAATTCAATCGGATATTAACTTTAGCCTCTAGAGCGTTCACAAGATTTTTCAAAGTGATCAAGGGTCATAACTCGGGCAGGAATTATTGGATATTGCTGAAAATCAACAGGCTTCTTCGTATCATGACCTTACACACTGCGTATAAATTTAAAGTCAATTGGATATTAACTTTAGCCTCTAGAGCGATCACAAGATTTTTCAAAGTGATCAAGGGTCATAACTCTGGCAGTAATTATCAGATATCACCGAAAATCAATAGGCTTCTTCGTCTCATGACCTTAAACACTGTGTATAAATTTAAAGTCAATCGGATATTAACTATAGCCTCTAGAGCGTTCACAAGATTTTTCAAAGTGATCAAGGGTCATAACTCTGGTAGTAATTATCGGATATCGCTGAAAATCAATAGGCTTCTTTACATCATGACTTTAAACACCGTGTATAAATTTAAATTCAATCGGATATTAACTTTAGCCTCTAGAGCGTTCACAAGATTTTTCAAAGTGATCAAGGGTCATAACTCGGGCAGGAATTATTGGATATTGCTGAAAATCAACAGGCTTCTTCGTATCATGACCTTACACACTGTGTATAAATTTAAAGTCAATTGGATATTAACTTTAGCCTCTAGAGTGATCACAAGATTTTTCAAAGTGATCAAGGGTTATAACTCTGGTAGTAATTATCGGATATCACCGAAAATCAATAGGATTCTTCGTCTCATGACCTTAAACACTGTGTATAAATTTAAAGTCAATCGGATATTAACTTTAGCCTCTAAAGCGTTCACAAGATTTATCAAAGCGATCAAGGGTGATAACTCTGGCAGTAATTATCAGATATCACCGAAAATCAATAGGATTCTTCGTCTCATGACCTTAAACACTGTGTATAAATTTAAAGTCAATCGGATATTAACTATAGCCTCTAGAGCGTTCACAAGATTTTTCAAAGTGATCAAGGGTCATAACTCTGGTACTAATCATCGGATATCGCTGAAAATCAATAGGCTTCTTCGTCTCATGCCCTTAAACACTGTGTATAAATTTAAAGTCAATCGGATATTAACTTTAGCCTCTAGAGCGTTCACAAGATTTTTCAAAGTGATCAAGGGTCATAACTCTGGTAGTAATTATCGGATATCACCGAAAATCAATAGGCTTCTTCGTCTCATGACCTTAAACACTGTGTATAAATTTAAAGTCAATCGGATATTAACTTTAGCCTCTAGAGCGTTCACAAGAAATTGTGGACGATGGACGGACGGACGGACGGACGGACCGAACGACAGACGTACGGACGGGGGCGACGGCAATATACGACCACATTTCCATGTGGGCGTATAAAAAAGTATTTATCTCAATCAAAAGTCCATAACAACCATGCTTATAAATCAATCAAATGACTTGAAAACTGCCACAGGCAAAGCTCTGATCATTTCCCTTCATATGATAGCCCTATACCTTAAAAAATAATTAGTCAAACAATGATCAAGTTTTCTCAGATCGTGCTCAAATCATAAATATGGGTTAAAGTGTGAAATACAGTTCAAACACCTGCAAAAATAAACATTACACAGTATTGTTATTAATTAAATTTATTTAAACAAAATAACACATCTTTGGCATATATGAGCAACATCCACTGTTACCATGGCAACAGCTCAACCAAACGTCCATCTTGGATTTCAATTTCAAAATTGAGCCAAGTGTGTCCTTATGTACAATGAGGCTTTTATCAAGTTAAAACCAATTCAATACCATATTTTTTTGTAACACATGCAAGTTTTCGTTCTTATACGTGTATCCGTATGTCTGTGTGTGTGGGGGGTGGGGTGGTGGCATTTTTTTTTGCTTTCTTTAACCGCTTATAGTTATAAATAATTGATTACTTTTTTTCAACAAAAAATTATGAATTAAAAAACCACTTAGGATGATTTTGCACACCTAGGACCCCTGTAACAAGACCAGGTGCCAAATATAATTCTTAAAAAAATAATTACTTTTTTTTTTTCACAAGAATATAAATGTTTTTGCACACCTTGGACCCCTCTTAGAAGAACAGGTGCCAAATTAAATTCAAAAGATAGGTTGCCAGGCAACGAAACATACGCCCACAACAGCTAAGTCGTCCGGGCAGTCAACAAGGGTTGTCGAATATTGTTTCTTTTACAACACATGATAATCTTATTACGAGTAATAGCCCATTAAATAATTATCAGAAATGATTAGAATAGTTTTGATGGTTTGTCTCAAGGCCTTTGTCCACAAGATATTTCAAAGTGATCAAGTGCCAGAAATTATCAGATATCACTGAAAATCAAATAGGATTCTTCGTCTCATGACCCTAAACACTGTGTATAAATTTAAATTCAATCGGATATTAACTGTAGCCTCTAGAGCGTTCACAGGGTTTTTCAAAGTGATCAAGAGTCATAACTCTGGCAGTAATTATCGGATATCGCTGAAAATAAATAGGCTATTTTGTATCATGACCGTAAATAGTGTGTATAAATTTAGTCAATCGAATATTAACTTTAGATTTTTCAAAGTGATCAAGGGTCATAACTCTGGCAGTAATTATCGGATAAGCTTATTGCTGAAAATCAATAGGCTTCTTTGTATCATGACTTTAAACACCGTGTATAAATTTAAATTCAATCGGATATTAACTTTAGCCTCTAGAGCGTTCACAAGATTTTTCAAAGTGATCAAGGATCATTACTCTGGTAGTAATTATCAGATATCACCGAAAATCAATAGGCTTCTTCGTCTCATGCCCTTAAACACTGTGTATAAATTTAAAGTCAATCGGATATTAACTTTAGCCTATAAATCGTTCACAAGATTTTTCAAAGTGATCAAGGGTCATAACTCTGGCAGTAATTATCAGATATCACCGAAAATCAATAGGCTTCTTCGTCTCATGACCTTAAACACTGTGTATAAATTTAAAGTCAATCGGATATTAACTATAGCCTCTAGAGCGTTCACAAGTTTTTCAAAGTGATCAAGGGTCATAACTCTGGTAGTAATTATCGGATATCGCTGAAAATCAATAGGCTTCTTCGTTTCACGACCTTAAACACTGTGTATAAATTTAAAGTCAATTGGATATTAACTATGGCCTCTAGAGTGTTCACAAGATTTTTCAAAGTGATCAAGGGTCATAACTCTGGTAGTAATTATCGGATATGGCTGAAAATCAATAGGCTTCTTCGTCTCACGACCTTAAACACTGTGTGTAAATTTAATGTCAATCGGATATTAACTTTAGCCTCTAGAGCGTTCACAAGAAATTGTGGACGATGGACGGACGGACGGACGGACCGACGGACGGACGGACCGACAGACGGACGAACGGGGGCGACGGCAATATACAACCACATTTCCACGTGGGCGTATAAAAATGAATTTTTTTTTAAGAATTGTTTTAAAAACATTTATAACCCAGCGCCTGCCAGGCAGTATAAGCCCACATTTTTGAGAGATGGATAGAGAGCAAGCTAAAGAAAGTGATTTTTCCTACAATCAAGGGCCATAGGCCTAATTCATAAAGTTAAAATTCGATATGCGCAAATATCAAAAGAAACCAATATCTTTGGGTTATAAACATGCATTTCAGGTTTCATCAAAATCAGATTAAAATTGTGACCTCTACAGGGTCCACAACCTTGATATACCATATTTTTATAGTATTCGCATACAAGCGGCGGCCATTTTGTCCATCAGTGTTGGTCCGATTTTATAAATCGTATAATAATTGTGACCTCCAGAGCGACCACCTAGCACTTCTCCGTCACCTAAGCCGAATTCCCGGGTGGAATTGAGCATACGAGCTATTCTCGCGGCAGAATTGGCAGAAGACATTATAATTTATCACACGTAAATATAGCTCAAAATAAGGCAAGCAATGTTATGGCATTGGTTTAACGCCTGCTTCCATTTCGCTCGCGCCATAAAGCGCAAGTACACCTTAGCGCATGCGCAACGGATGATTGACCAATCAGCGAGTTCGAAAGAGCCACGACCTAGCAACAAAACGTCATTATTAACACCTCTTGACAGATTGCAAGCTTTGATACTACTGGCCCTTACGCAACTAGATCTTATTGAATCTGCATAAATTAACCATATTTGGAAAGTTGACGTCGGGGGGCGGAGTTTGATAGAAGTACTTTAGCAATAGAGCCAGGAGAAGTACTTGAAAACAATGTCAGATTTTAGTGGGTTTTTTTACTTTTAATTGGATAGAAACATAACTTCTGAACGGATACCTTGACAAATCTCTTCTAAAATACAATTTTGGAGTGGTATTCCACTTTCTCTTTTTCAGGGATGAAAGATAAATGTATTTTCGATCTATTTTTGGCCGAAACCCATTTCAGGCAAAAATTTGATTTTGCAACGTATATTGGCCGTAGCTCAAAATAACCCCCAGCGAGAACCGCCTGTTTTCGTCAGAGTTCGTCACAAATGCATACTCACACATAAACCTGATTGGATAATCCATCCCGCGCATACTTAACCACATTCCTAAAACTCTGTTTTTAACAATAAACATTACCTTCAAAAAAAAAGAGGTACCGGTATGGGGACTAATTAGAGCACCCCCAGCTTTGTTTGTGTGAATTGGAACAAATCATGCTGGACAAAGTACCCCTCAAATTTCGGACTTGTAGGAACAAAAATGGTTTTGCAACAAGAATTTGTGCCCATGGAATGCGACCTAAAACGTATATATCAAGTTTTGTCAAAATCGCAAAAACTTGTGACCAGTTGAGTGTCCACAAAAAAAAAATGTGAACTTCCAAACAGGGGCAACGACAATATAATATAATACGTGGTGCTGGGAGACAAAAAAACTCAATTTTGAGTACGGAGAGAGAGAGAGAGAGAGAGAAATGGGGTTTAACGTCCACTCGACACAAACTAGGTCATTTCGGGACTAACGTTTGGTTTAATTTTATTTCAATAATCCGCTTGCGTGTAGGGGTCTTTAGCAGTGGGAGGAAACTAGAGTGCCCGGAGGAGCCCACATACGCTCACACCAGGGATCGAAACCACAGCCGCAAGCCAGAGGTGACCGGACAACTAGAGACCGAAGCGCGGCACTCTAGACCACTAGGCCATCCCAACCCCCCAAATTTTGAGTATGGAGGCAGAGGGCCAGACTAATGGCAGGTATCATAGGCAAGTGAATAAATTTCACTACAAAGACTTCAGTACTGAAACTTGCACCCTAATGACTTCCACATTGCATGCACATCTCATGGGGCCTTGTATCCAATAGTCAATCACCAAGGTGTAACTCCACATTAACACTCAAAGACCCGTACTACACTAACAACATTGTAAATCCATAAAATCAACGTACCTGTTTTTCCAGAACCACTTTCACCAGATATAATAATACATTGATCTAAGTTTCTGTCTCTCATCGATCTGTAGGCATCATCCGCTATGGCATATCTAGTAAATAGAAATTGACAGTACTAATGACTATTCGAAGATGTGGCATCAAATGATTTTGGAAAGAGTATCAAATCTACCTCATTCACTATATATATTCAGCAACATTTATTAAACAATTGTAAACTAATGCAATAACTAAATTTGCCACACGTTTCAAATAAGCTTTTAATCTAACACTGTTTATTACCCACAGAAATATAAAGATAAGTTGCCAGGCAATAAAACATACACCCACAGCAACTAAGTCTCAATAATGAAAACAATTACAGTACACTAAAATCTGATTACGAGTAACAACCCATTAAGTAATTATCAGAAATCATTGTTTCGATTGTTTGTCTCATGACCTTAAGCACAGTGTATAAATTCATATCAAACATACATTAGGCAAGACCTAAATCTGCCCATCGCAGGACTTTAGACATTTATTAGCATGAAAAATCTTAATCAACTCTTGATGCCATCTTATGTGTCAGATTTTCACTGGATTTGAATCTAATTTGCTGCTCAACACTCATTGATGATTTAATCCAAAACTGGATAATCGAAACTATCTTTTTTATTGTTCCGACTTTAGTAATGATGACTGAGACTAGGCCTGAAAATTTCAGCATATTCCTTTACATTATCCAGTAAGTGAAAACTGCCAGCTGCCAGTAATTATAGGAAATTATAGAAAATCAGTAAGGTAATGACCGTAACCACTGCGTATAAATCTAAAGTCTATCAGATAGTAACTTTAGCGTCTAGAGCATCCACAAAGTGATCAAGGGCCATAATTCTGGCAGTAATTTTTGAAAATGTTTAAATATCTATAGGCTTCACATTAATTTCATGTGAATCGGATGATAACGTTAGGTTCTAACTGACCAATGGCCAGGGCAGACGTTGCCACACCCCTTATGAATAAAGAGATAATCAAATTTCGGACCTTCACCAGGTCAACCAATAATGGCATCAGGTTTAAGATTAAGTTTCATCAAGGTATCTACCTAAAATACCATCCTAATGATAAAAATAGGTTGCCAGGCAACGAAACATACGCCCACACAGCAGCCAAATCGTCCGGTTCGTCAACAAGAGTTGTTGCATTTTAAGTAATCATCAGAAAATTAAAACTGACCCATAACTGTGATATAATTAAACGTTTTTTTAAATCAGATAATAATTGTGACCTCCACAAGCTAAAGATAGGTTGCCAGGCAACAAAACATACGCCCACAACAGCTAAGTCGTCCGGGCAGTCAACAAGGGTTGTCACATATTGTTTCTTTTATCAGTAAGGAGAACATTTACAACACATGATAATCTTATTACGAGTAATAGCCCATAAATTATCAGAAATGATTAGAATAGTTTTGATGGTTTGTCTCAAGGCCTTTGTCCACAAGATATTTCAAAGTGATCAAGTGCCAGATATCACTGAAAATCAAATAGGATTCTTCGTCTCATGACCCTAAACACTGTGTACAAATTTAAAGTCAATCGGATATTAACTTTAGCCTTTAGAGCATTCACAGGGTTTTTCAAAGTGATCAAGGGCCATAACTCTGCCAGTAACTATCGGATATCGCTGAAAATAAATAGGCTATTTTGTATCATGACTGTAAATAGTGTGTATAAATTTAAAGTCAATCAGATATTAACTTTAGATTTTTCAAAGTGATCAAGGGTCATAACTCTGGCAATAATTATCAGATATTGCTGAAAATCAATAGGCTTCTTTGTATCATGACTTTAAACACCGTGTATAAATTTAAATTCAATCGGATATTAACTTTAGCCTCTAGAGCGTTCACAAGATTTTTCAAAGTGATCAAGGGTCATAACTCGGGCAGGAATTATCGGATATTGCTGAAAATCAACAGGCTTCTTCGTATCATGACCTTTAACACTGTGTATAAATCTAAAGTCAATCGGATATTAAATTTAGCCTCTAGAGCGTTAACAAGATTTTTAAAGTGATCAAGGGTCATAACTTTGTTAATAATTATCGGATATCACCGAAAATCGATAGGCTTCTTCACCTCATGCCCTTAAACACTGTGTATAAATTTAAAAGTGATCAAGGGTCATAACTCTGGTAGTAATTATCGCATATCGCTGAAAATCAATAGGCTTCTTTGTCTCACGACCTTAAACACCGTGTATAAATTTAAAGTCAATCAGATATTAACTTTAGCCTCTAAAGCGTTCACAAGATTTTTCAAAGTGATCAAGGGTCATAACTCTGGCAGTAATTATCAGATATCACCGAAAATCAATAGGCTTCTTCGTCTCATGACCTTAAACACTGTGTATAAATTTAAAGTCAATCGGATATTAACTATAGCCTCTAGAGCGTTCACAAGATTTTTCAAAGTGATCAAGGGTCATAACTCTGGTAGTAATTATCGGATATCGCTGAAAATCAATAGGATTTTTCGTCTCACGACCTTAAACACTGTGTATAAATTTCAAGTCAATCGGATATTAACTTTAGCCTCTAGAGAGTTCACAATAAATTGTGGACGATGGACGGACGGACCAACAGACGGACGGACGGGGGCGACGGCAATATACGACCACATTTCCATGTGGGCGTATAAAAAGGGTGATTTTTCGTACAATCAGGGGCCATAATTCAGGAAGTTACGATCCGATATGGGCAAATATGCAATGGAACCAAGATCATTAGGTTATAAACATGTATTTCAAGTTTCATCCAAATCAGTTCAAAATTGTGACCTCTATAGGGTCCACAACCTTGATATAACATATTTTCGCTTACAGACGGCGGCCATTTTATCCGACTACTCTGGTCTGATTTTCACGAAATTCATATTCTCTCTTCATTACCATGAATGGTGATATAATCAAACGGTTTTTAAAATCGGATGATAATTTTGACCTTCAAACAAAAGCGATTTTTCGGACAATCAGGGGACATAATTCAGGAAGTTACGATCCGATGGGCCCAAATATCGAAAGGAACCAAGATCTTTGGGTTATAAACATACATGTCAAGTTTCATCAAAATTGGTTCAAAATTGTGACCTCTAATAGGGTCCACAACCTTGATATAACATATTTTCACAGTATTCGTGTACAAACGGCAGTCATTTTGTCCGTCAATTCTGGTCTGATTTTCACGAAATTCAAACTCTCTCTTTATTACCATGTAACGGTGATATAATCAAACGTTTTTTAAATCGGATAATAATTTTGACCTCCAGAGGGACCACAAGCTAACATTAGCCATTTTTCGGACAATACGGGAGATATAATTCAGGAAGTTACGATCCGATGGGCACAAATATCGAAAGGAACCAAGATCTTTGGGTTATAAACATGCATTTCACGTTTCATCCAAATCGGTTCAAAATTGTGACCGCTACACTGTTCACAAGCTAAAAAATGTGATTTTTCAGTTCAAAATTGTGACCTCTATAAGGTCCACAACCTTGATATAACATATTTTCACACTATTCGCGTACAAACGGCGGCCATTTTGTCCGTCAATTTTGGTTCGATTTTCACAAAATTCGAATTCAGCCTTCATTACCATGTAACGGTGATATAATCAAACCTTTTTTTAAATCGGATAATAATTTTGAAATTCGAACTTATCCTTCATAACCATGTAACGGTGATATAATCAAATTGTTTTTTAAATCGGATAACAATTTTGACCTCCAGAGGGACCACAAGCTAAAAAGGGCGATTTTTCGGACAATCAGGGGCCATAATTCAGGAAGTTACGATCCGATTGGCGCAAATATCGAAAGGAACCAAGATCTTTGGGTTATAAACATGCATTTCAAGTTTCATCCAAATCGGTTCAAAATTGTGACCTCGACACTGTTCACAAGCTAAAAAACGTGATTTTTCGTACAATCAGAGGCCATAGCGCATGAAGTTACAATCCGATACATGCCAATATCGAAAGGAACCAAGATCTTTGGGTGATAAACCTATATTTTAAAGAGCACATATAATGAGAAAACTAAATTCATTGAGCTTATAAACATTATTTACTATATGCATTTTACGGCAGTTTAACGTCAATCTGATGAAAATTAATTCAGATATCGTCACTCAAAGTCGCAAATATAGACCTCCCGTAAAAACGACTTGGCCTATTATTGAAAACACTCTTAATCCCCTCAGACGCCAGTGACGTCACAGTGACCAAATGCATATTCGGAATGTTTATTCCTTAATTACCTATATACACCCGGCGTGTGTATTCGTTAACGCCTGACTGATTCCTTAATCCCCATAATTAAATAACAATTGACTACGGAATAATTTGTTTTGTAATTTAGAATTTGTTTTATAAAGACAGATGTTGTAGCCATATTCCCCATGTGTTTTTTTTTAATTTTTTTATTAGAATAAGCCGACCGTAAGCCAACAATAATTGGCTTCTGATTGAAACAAGATTGGTGTGAAATTGTTATAGCCGGCGCTACGGACATCTTTTAAGCCGATAGAAATAATCAATTGTCGGCTTTTAAGAAACGAAATGGTTTCAAATAATAATCATTAGGGGTTTGACTGTCGATAGTGTGCATCGATAGTAAAAAGAAACTATCGATAAAAATTGCGATAATCAAGCAAACTATCGATAGCTTCAATAGTTTGTAATAGCGAAAGTAACATGGCTCAAATTCACTCGTATTTGTTGAATAATTACTCTGTATTTATAACAAAAAGCTCCGTTATCACTTAAATAGCGTTACACGATCTCAATGTCACATGGAAATCTTCGTCTACCATATTAGGCATGGCTTACTAAGAAATGTGTAAAATGGTTGATTTTGGCGCGAAAAAGCTGAAAATGGTCACGTACGCCAATAACAGACATGCTGAAAGCATGTCGCATATGACAGGAAAGTTGGCTATGCCTTTTTTACAAATTACTAAACTACCAATGTAATATTAATAATATACAATTTTATATAATATAAAGAAAAAAAAACAACAATTTACTTTATTATTTAATTCACAATCAGAATGCGACGTTACCGTGTACCCGAGATACCAGCTTAGGAGGCTCTTCTATTCGCCCCCCTCCCCCTTTGCCGCACCTTTAGAAGACACATGTTGTTTTTATTTGCACCGTCTTGTGTCGCTTCATTCTGTCGGCTTATTTGTCGATATGACTACCGATAACCGTGTTAAAATATTACGTACTGATTTACGGGTTGGAGATGTTGATCAACTAGTGAATTGTAATCTATTCTAGTCACAAATATATAATCTATTACAACTTAAGACAAGAAAGGTCGGCTTTTGAAAATGCTTTGACTTATTTAGTAGCTTACCAGTAAAATTACGAGTTAATGATTACGCCAGTCAAATGTTAATTGGACCGACAAATACACACGTGTTAACTGGCGGTGTGTATACAGTGAGATATCGTACAGATAGTGATATATTGTATAGATAATGTGTATAGATTATGTGTAGTGCCTGTGACATCACCAGCCAATCAACCGGATAAAGGTTGTAATTGAAAATTTGAAAACCGTTTTTGGCTGTCTGATGTTTCACTTCTGTGTAGCAACAAAATACTTCTTCAGATAACAAACTGATCAATCATGGAATGTTTCATAAAACTTGTCATTTTATGAAAGTAACTGATTTTATTACCTACTTTATATGTGGAAAATATAGTTGCAATTGTCACTTACAAAACAAAAAGCCAACAGTGAGGCTGATGTCTCAACCTCAATCCCAAAATATATAGATGACACATATATAACCAGCCCTGAAATAACGATTTTAGATGTACCTAACAATATGGTCCGATGTGGCTACTATAGGTTTTACCGATAACACTAACAGATACTGACAGCAAAATTTATCACCCAATAACACATTTGACAGTAGATATCGCTTGTATGATAAATTACATAATCTACTGCGATATCGCCTAAGGAGATATCGCTTTACATGAATTTGATTGGTCAATCAAAAAGGAACTACTTTCTTTTATTTTAAAGAAACCACATATTTTAAATAAAAAGTTACTTTTTTTTTAGTTAAAAAGAAACTGTTTTTATAAAATTGACCTTGAAAGAAATACTGGGTCAATATATAGGACTTTGCAATAGCTAATCTGCTGTCAAAAAACTGATGCATCACTACGCTGTAATGTAATTAGATTCTTAAAAGTGAAATCTATACCAAATAATTATATTTATTTATTTGTGCATGTGAGAAAGGATTGGGTGATAAATAAAATCTCTAACTCGTGTGTTTTGATATCAAAAAATATCAACACTCGTTGATAAAGTAAAAAAAAACTCGACAGAGCCTCGTTTTTTTCACTTTATCAACTTGTGTTGATATTTTTTGATATCAAAAAACACTCGTAGGAGATTCTCTATATATCTGCCAATACAGATACAATTACAGATAGTGTTGAATATAGAAGTATGTAATTTACACATTAAAATGCCCTGAATGTCATGATAATCGATGTAGTTACCTGATAATAAATACCTTGGAAATCAATTCAATATGCGCGAATATCACGGGGAACCAGGATCTTTGGGTTATAAACATACATATATTTCAAATTTCATCAAAATCAGATCAAAATTGTGACCTTTACAGGGTCCACAACCTTGATATACCATATTTTTACACCATTGGCGTACAAGCGGCGGCTATTTTGTCCGGCAGTTTTGGTCCAATTTTCACGAATTTCATAGTCGATCTTCATTACTGTCTGATGGTGACATATTACATAATCAAACATTTTTCTAAAATCAGATAATAATTGTAACCCCCAGAGGGACCACAAAACAATACGGATCACCCTTAGGGTATAAGGAATAAGTATTTTAAGTTTCAAGATGATCGATTAATAATTGTGGCCTGTAGGCAACACACAGACACACAAATAGAAAATAGGTTGCCAGGCAACGAAACATACGCCGACACAGCAGCTAAATCGTCCGGGCAGTCAACAAGAGTTGTCGGATCTTAAGTAATTATCAGAAAATCATTAGAATTTGTTTGCTTTTTATAAAGTTCTGCCCCATGCTAACGTTAAGCATACGAAACATTTAATATTATGGATTTAGCTGTTCAATTATCGATTTTCAAGAAATTCACACTCAACCATCATTAATGTGTAACGGGGATATAGTCAAACGTTTTTTTCAATTTGGAATAAAATTGTGACATGATGTTCGTACAATCAGGGGCCATAATTCAGGAAGTTATGGTCCAATGTGCCTGAATATCGAAAGGAACCGCATCTTTGGGTTATAAACTTAATTTCAAATTTCTTCAAAATCGGATTAAAATTGTGACCTCTACAGGGTCCACAACCTTGATATATCGTATTTTTTTCACTATTCGTATATTAGCGGCAGCCATTATGTCAGGCACTTTTGGTACGATATTTACGAAATTCGACCTCAACCTTCATTACAGTGAAATAGTGATATAACCAAACGTTTTTTAAAATTGGATAAGTTGTGACCTCCAGTGGGACAACAAGCTAAAAAGGCAATTTTTCGTACAATCAGGGGCCATAATTCAGGAAGTTACGATCCGATATGCGCAAATATGCAATGGAACCAAGATCTTTAGGTTATAAACATGTATTTCAAGTTTCATCAAAATTTGGTTCAAAATTGTGACCTCTAGGGTCCACAACCTTGATATAACATATTTCCACACTATTTGCGTACAATATAATCAAACGGTTTTATAAAATCGGATAATAATTGTGACCTTCAGAGGGACCAGAAGCTTAAAGATAGGCTGGCACTGCCAGACAGGATACGCCCACATTTTTGAGAGATGGACAGAGAACAAGCAATACCGAAAGTGATTTTTCCTACATCATTAAGTCCTGTATTTCATACTGTATTGGGAGCAGCCATTTTGTTGGTCAGTTCCAGTCTGATATTCATGAAATTCGAAGCCGACAATGATTATGGTGTGACGATACACAACCTAGAAATGTTACTTTTTGTCAAAATCGGATAAGAATTGTGACCTGTAGAGAGTCCACAACCATGATATACCATATTTTTACACTATTCGCGTACAAACGGTGACCATTTCGTCCGACAATTTTGGTACGATTTTCACGAAATTCGAACTCAACCTTCCTTACGGTGCAACAGTAATATAATTTGAGTTTTTTTTAAAATCAGATAATAATTGTTCGAGAGATAGACAGAGAACAAGCAATACCAAAAGTGATTTTTCCTACAATCAAAGGCCATAATTCATTAAGTTACAATTTGATATGCGCAAATATCGAAAAGAATAAAGATCTTTAGGTTATAAACAAGCAATTCAGGTTTCATCAAAATCAAATTAAAATTGTGACCTCTACAGGGTCCACAACTTTGATATACCATATTTTTACACTGTTCGCGTACAAACGGCGGCCATTTTTTCTGGCAATTATAGTCCGATTTTCTCGAAATTTGACCTCAACCTTCCGTAGGGTGTAACGGTGATAGAGTCAAACGTTTTTTTAAATTGGATAATAATTGTGACCTCCAGAGGGACAATAGGCGATTTTTTGGACAATCAGGGGCCATAATTCAGGAAGTTACGATCCGATACGCGCAAATAACGAAAGGAACCAAGATCTTTGGGTTATAACCATGCATTTCAAGTTTCATCAAAATCAAATTAAAATTGTGACCTCTACAGGGTCCACAACCATGATATACAATTTTTTAACAGTATTCACATACAAACGGCGGCCATTTTGTATGGCAATTTTGGTCCGATTTTCCCGAAATTCGAACTCAACCTTCCTTACGGTGTAACGGTAAAATAATCAACCGTTTTATTAAATCGGATAATAATTGTGACCAACAGAGGGACCACAAGCTAAAATAAGACGATTTTGCGTATAATCAGGGGCCATAATTCAGGAAGTTACGTTCCGAAATGCGCAAGTATCGAAAGGAACCAAGATCTTTGGGTTATAACCATGAATGTCAAGTTTCATCAAAAACGAATTAAAAATGTGACTTCTACAGGGTCCACAACCTTGATATACCATTTTTTAACAGTATTCACGTACAAACGGCAGCCATTTTGTATGGCAATTTTCGTCCGATTTTCCCGAAATTCGAACTCAACCTTCCTGAGGGTGTTACGGTGATATAATCAAACAGTTTTTTAAATCGGATAATAATTGTGACCTTCAGAGGGACCACAAGCTAAGGTGATTTTTCGGACAACCAGGGGCCATAATTCAGGAAATTACATTCCGATAGGCGCAAATATCGAAAGGAACCAAGATCTTTGGGTTATAAACATGCATGTCAAGTTTCATCAAAATCGGTTCAAAATTGTGACCTCTATAGGGTCCACAAGCTAAAAACAAGATTTTTCGCACAATCAGGAGCCATAATCCATGAAGTTTTCATCCGATACATGCCAATATCGAAAGCAGCCGAGATCTTTTGGGGATAAACCTATATTTCAAGTTTCGTCAAAATTGGATAAGAATTGTGACCTGTAGAGAGTCCACAAACAAATTGTGGACGGACGACAATATACGTCCACATAAAAATGTGGGCGCATAAAAAGGTGATTTTTCGGCCAATCAGGGGCCATAATTCAAGAAATTACCTTCCAATAGGTGCAAATATCGAAAGGAACCAAGATCTTTGGGTTATAAATATGCATGTCAAGTTTCATCAAAATCGGTTCAAAATTGTGACCTCTATAGGGTCCACAAGCTAAAAACGTGATTTTTCGTACCATCAGGGGACATAATCCATGAAATTTTTATCCGATACATGCCAATATCGAAAGCAGCCGAGATCTTTTGGGGATAAACCTATATTTCAAGTTTCGTCAAAATCAGATAAGAATTGTGACCTGTAGAGAGTCCACAAACAAATCGTGGACGGACGGACAGACGTCCAGAGAGACAGGGGCGACGACAATATACGTCCACATAAAAATGTGGGTGTATAAAAAGATAGGCTGGCACTGCCAGGCAGGATACGCCCACATTTTCGAGAGATGGACAGAGAACAAGCAATACTGAAAGTGATTTTTCCTACATCATTAAGTTAGAATTTGATATGTGCAAATATCGAAATGAATTAAGATCTTTGGGTTATAAAGGTGCATTTCAGTAGGCTTCAAATTTGACGTTGCTAAGTGGGTAATATGCTGACTCGGTAGCCTTGAGGTTGGGTGTTTAATCCATGCATTGGGTGACAAAGTTAATCTAGATTTTCTGGCGTGGTTTCCCCTTGTTAGTGATGAAGGAAGGATGGCCTCACAAGAACAGCTGTCAATTTTGGACCGCTTTTCACGAAATTCGACCTCAACCTTCATTACATTGTAACGGTGATATAATCAAACGGTTTTTTAAATGGGATAATAATTCTGACCCCAGAGGGCCCACAAGCTAAAAAAAAAAAGTCATTTTTCGTACAATCAGGGGCCATAATTCAGGAAGTTAAAATCCGATATGCACAAATATCGAAAGGAACTAAGATTGTAAAGTTGTAAACATGTGTTTCAAGTTTCATCAAAATTGAATGAAGGTATTGACCTCTACACGGTTCACATCCTTGATATATCATATTTTTACACTCTTCGTGTACAAGCGGCGTCCATTTTTCAGTCAATTTTGGTCTGATTTTTACGAAATTCGACCTCAACCTTCATTACGATATAACGGTGATATAATCAAACGTTTTTTTTAAATGGGACCTCCAGAGGGACCACAATCAGGGGCCATAATTCAGGAAGTTACGATCCAATGGGCGCAAATATGGAAAGGAACCAAGATCTTTGGGTTATAAACACGCATGTCAAGTTTCATCAAAATCGGTTCAAAATTGTGACCTCTATAGGGTCCACAACCTTGATATAACATATTTTCACCCTGTTCGCGTACAAACGGCGGCGATTTTGTCCGTC
Source organism: Patella caerulea (assembly GCA_036850965.1). Taxonomy (NCBI): domain Eukaryota; kingdom Metazoa; phylum Mollusca; class Gastropoda; family Patellidae; genus Patella; species Patella caerulea. Next base: position 42,650,151 of record JAZGQO010000007.1, read on the forward strand.
AATTTTGGTTTGATTTTCACGAAATTCAAGCCCAGCCTTCATTACCATGTAACGGTGACATAATCAAAGGTTTTTTTAAATCGGACAATAATTTTGACCTCCAGAGGGACCACAAGCTAAAAAGAGCAATTTTTCGGACAATCAGGGGCCATAATTTAGGAAGTTACGATCCGATATCGGCAAATATCGAAAGGAACCAAGATCTTTGGGTTATAACCATGAATTTAAAGTTTCATCAAAATCGAATTAAAATTGTGACCTCTAGAGGGTCCACAACCTTGATATACTATTTTTTAACAGTATTCGCGTACAAACGGCGGCCATTTTGTATGGCAATTTTGGTCCGATTTTCCCAAAACTCGAACTCAACCTTCCTTATTGTGTAACGGCGATATAATCAAACGTTTTTTTAAATTGGATAATAATTGTGACCTCCAGAGGGACCACAAGCTTGAAAGGGTGTTTTTTCTGGACAATCAGGGACCATAATTCAGGAAATTACGTTCCGATAGACGCAAATATCGAAAGGAACCAAGATCTTTGGGTTATAAACATGCATGTCAAGTTTCATCAAAATCGGTTCAAAATTGTGACCTCTATAGGGTCCACAAGCTAAAAACGTGATTTTTCGTACAATCAGGGGCCATAATCCATGAAATTTTGATCCGATACATGCCAATATTGAAAGCAGCCGAGATCTTTTGGGGATAAACCTACATTTCAAGTTTTGTCAAAATCAGATAAGAATTGTGACCTATAGAGAGTCCACAAACAAATTGTGGACGGACGGACAGACGTCCAGGGGCGACGACATAATACGTCCACATGAAAATGTGGGCGTATAAAAGGTCATTTTTCGTACAATCAGGGGCCATAATTCAGGAAGTTACAATCCGATATGCACAAATATCGAAAGGAACTAAGATTGTTAAGTTGTAAACATGTGTTTCAAGTTTCATCAAAATTGAATGAAGATTGTGACCTCTACAGGGTTCACAACCTTGATATACATGTACCATATTTTTACACTCTTCGCGTACAAGCGGCAGACATTTTTTCAGTCAATTTTGGTTTGATTTTCACGAAATTCGACCTCTACCTTCATTACGATGTAACGGTGATATAATCAAACTGTTTTTTAAATGGGATAATAATTCTGATCTCCAGAGGAACCACAAACTAAAAGATAGGCTGGCACTGCCAGGCAGGATACGCCCACATTTTCATTTATGGCAAGGTTTGGGGGCATTTGTGTGGAGCTTTTCACCACAACAATTCCACAAGATATTGGACTTGAAAAAAAAAAAATTTCTCCAAAATTATTTCTCAGACCCTCTATATGCCTGTGTGGTACCACATTCCACAAGATTTTCGACTTACAATAATTTTGATAGTGTTATGGGTCTGTGGTGTTTTTTGCCACAAGAGTTCCACAAGATATTGGACTTAGAAAAAAATAAAATTTTCTCCAAAATTTCTTCTCAGACCCTCTATATGCCTGTGTGGTACCACATTCCACAAGATTTTCGACTTAGAATAATTTTGATAGTGTTTTGGGTCTGTGGTGTTTTTTACCACAGAAGTTCCACAAGATATTGGACTTAGAAAAAAAAAAAAATTTTCTCCAAAATTTCTTCTCAGACCCTCTATATGCCTGTGTGGTACCACATTCCACAAGATTTTCGACTTAGAAAAAAAAAATAAAATTTTAAGGGGGCTTATCCGTCTGGAAGAAAATAAAGGGAACTTACCTGTGTGGAAGAAAATTAAGGGAACTTACCTGTGTGGAAGCAAATTAAGCGAGCTCACCTGTGTGGAAGCAAATTGAGGGGGCTTATCCGTGTGAAAGCAAATGAAGGGAACTTATCTGTGTGAACGCAAATTAAGGAGAATTATCTGTGTGGACGCAAATTAAGGGGACTTAACTGTGTGGAAGAAAATTAAGGGGGCTTATTAGTGTAGAGGCAAATTAAGGGAAATTATCCACGTGGAAGCAGTTTAAGGGGACTTACCTGTGTAGAAGCAAATGAAGGGGAATTATCTGCGTCAAGGCAAATTAAGTGGGGTGTTCTCACCTGTGTTAAGGCAAATTAAGAAGACTTACCTGTGTGGAAGCAAATTTAGGGGACTTAATTGTGTGCAAGCAAATTAAAGGGACTTACATGTGTGGAAGCAAATTAAGGGCACTTACCTGTGTGGAAGCAAATTAAGGAGACTTACCTGTGTGGAAGCAAATTGAGGGGTTTATATGTGTGAGAGCAAAGTAAGGAGATTTACCTGGGTGGAAACAAATTGAGGCGACTTAACTGTGTGGAAATAAATTGGGGGTACTTACCTGTGTGGAAGCAAGATGAGGGGACTTACCTGTGTGGAAGCACATTTAGGGGACGTACCTGGGTAGAAACAAATTTAGGGGAGTTACCTGGGTAGAAGCAAATTTAGGGGACTTAAGACTTAACTGTGAAAATAAATTTAGGGGACATAACTTTGTGGAAGTCACCTAAGGGAGCTTACACGCGTGACGCAAATTAAAGGGGATTACGTGGAGGGGGGTGATACATACCTGCTTGGAAACAAATCTGAGGGTATACCTGTGTCAAAGCAAAACTAACAAGCCAACAGTGAGGCTGATGTCCCCCGCCAAAAATCCCAAAATAAATAGACGACACATATTAATTAATCGCACATTTATTTTTTTCAAACATATCGAGCAATGAAACTGTACACGAAGTGTCATCCCAAAGTGTTTTTATAACGAAAAATGCTAAAACCAACGAAAATATGAAAATGTAACGTAGATTGACTTGGCCCCTCTGGCCAAGGGAAAGGGCCCTTGTGTCCAAGTCAATCGTTTCTATACACTGTTACTGTCGAATCGATTACTAAATGAGAATGCAGTCATTGTATTGGCATAAAAATCATCAATCAAGATGAACCTAAGTTATCTTGTCCCAAAGTATCAACAAATCAAAATGCTTATCTCTGCTTACCCTAAGCGGAAAATGCTCATCTTCGAACTCCATCAAGGCATTGACCTAATAAGCATATACACCAAGTTTGAACATTTTAACTCAATTAGAAGGAGAGTTATTGTGTTCCAAAGTCTCGACTACTCTCGACCAATCAAATTGCGTATCGCTCTGCTTACCTTGAGCAGAAAATGCTCATTATCGAACTTAGTCAAGGTATTACTGTAATGAAACTATACACCAAGTTTCATCACACTCACTTAATTAGAACTAAAGTTATCGTGTCCCAAAGCATCAACCAATCAAATTGCTCATCTCTGCTTACCCTAAGTGGAAAATGCTCATCTTCGAACTCCATCAAGGCATTGACCTTATAAGCATATACACCAATATGAACATTTTTACTGAATTAGAAGAAGAGTTATTGTGTTCCAAAGTCTCGACCAATCAAATTGCGTATCGCTCTGCTTACCCTAAGCGGAAAATGCTCATCTCCGAACTCCATCAAGGCATTGACCTAATAAGCATATACACCAAGTTTGAACATTTTAACTCAATTAGAAGGAGAGTTATTGTGTTCCAAAGTCTCGACCAATCAAATTGCTCTGCTTACCCTGAGCGGAAAATGCTCATTATCGAACTTAGTCAAGGTATTACTGTAATGAAACTATACACTAAGTTTCATCACTCTCACTTAATTAGAACTAAAGTTATCGTGTCCCAAAGCATCAACCAATCAAATTGCTTATCTCTGCTTACCCTAAGCGGAAAATGCTCATCTTTGAACTCCATCAAGGCATTGACCTAATAAACACATACACCAAGTTTGAACATTCTAGCTCAATTAGGAAGAGAGTTATTGTGTCCCAAAAAGTGTGACGGACAGACGGACAGACAGACAGACAGACAGACGGACGGACGAACCCATTTTAATAGTCCCCCAACTTTCTTCGAAAGGCGGGGGACAAAAAGGGCTTACCGAGTGGAACAAAATCAAGGGGGCTTATTTACCTGTTTGTAAGCAAATTAATGGAGCTTACTTGTGTGGGAGCTAATTAAAGGAGCTTATCAGTCTGAAAGGTCAAAGGGCCTTGTTACAGTATTGTTTATGGCCAAGGAGTTTAACTATAGTGAAATTTTTAGCCTCTCGATTGCTCATTTAGGGGGCGGGGGATACATGCAAAACATTAGGGTTGCCAAATAGGTAAATTGCGGTAATGTATATAGATATGTGGCACTTCCCCCTCTCCCCCCCCACCCCGGGTTTTGGTCATCCCACCCCACACTTCATATGGGTAACAAATACGCATCGCAGGGCGTAAACGTTTTAGTACGAACCAGTTGAATTGATTTAGGTAACAGAGTAAAATTATTTGAAAAACGAATTCCATTTTATTTAAATTCTGTTTGAATGAGATGGAAAGTACGATAGAGTTGACTTACGATATTTCAAAATGATTCAAATAACTTAAATGTCGGGAAGAGTAAGTGATTTGTAATAGGGGTAGGGGGTTTGGGATCATGTATATGTTTGAGTGTATGGAGTAGTGTATTAGCTCTTTTATTTTCAGAATGATTTCGATTTGCGGAGTGCTAGAAAACGGATGATAGAGTTGGATATGCTAGTAGGTTGTCCGAAGTATGTGAAACAAAAATCTGCCTTAGAAAAGGAGTTGGATAACTTTTTACAATTGTATAATCAAGATTTGGAAAATGTCACGCCATATTTTATGCCCTTATTTCTTATTCACAAAGATTCTGGTGGTAAAAGACTAGAGTTGTTCTGCAAATGATCAAAATACTTGAATTGCCCATGTCCCCTACGTTTAGCGGCAGGATCTGTAGACAGTCTGATTGGGAAGCTGCGAGCTATTTTCCGGGATTGCTGGAAAGGGTCAAAATTTAATTTTTATTTGGAATGCCAATGAAAGCAATTGGGATTTATGTTTGTAAGTCATAAAGATAGGCTGGCACTGCCAGGCAGGATACGCCCACATTTTCGAGAGATGGACAGAGAACAAGCAATACCGAAAGTGATTTTTCCTACATCTTTAAGTCCTGTATTTCATACTGTATTGGGAGCAGCCATTTAGTTGGTCAGTTCCAGTCTGATATTAATGAAATTCGAAACCGACAATGATTATGGTGTGACGGTACACAACCTAGAAATGTGACTTTTCATCAAAATCGGATAAGAATTGTGACCTGTAGAGAGTCCACAACCATGATATACCATATTTTTACACTATTCGCGTACAAACGGCGACCATTTCGTCCGGCAATTTTGGTACGATTTTCACGAAATTAGAACTCAACCTTCCTCATCAAAATCGAATTAAAATTGTGACCTATACAGGATCCACAACCATGATATGTCATTTTTTTAACAGTATTTGCGTACAAACGGCGGCCATTTTGTCTGTCAATTTTGGTCCGATTTTCCCGAAATTCAAACTCAACCTTCCTTACAGTGTAACGGTGATATAATCAAACATGTTTTTAAATTGGATAATAATTGTGACCTCCAGAGGGACCACAAGCTAAAGAAAGGGGGATTTTGCGTATAACCAGGGGCCATAATTCAGGAAGTTACAATCCGATATGCGCAAATATCGAAAAGAACCAAGATCTTTGGGTTATAACCATGAATTTCAAGTTTCATCAAATTCGAATTAAAATTGTGACCTTTACAGGGTCCACAACCTTGATATACCATTTTTTAACAGTATTCGCGTACAAACGGTGGCCATTTTGTATCGCAATTTTGGTCTGATTTTCCCGAAATTCGAACTCAACCTTCCTTACGGTGTAACGGTAATATAATCAAACGTTTTTTTAAATCGGATAATAATTGTGACCTCCAAGCTAAAAAAAAGGCGATTTTGCGTATAATCAGGGGCCATAATTCAGGAAGTTACGATCCGATATGCGCAAATATCGAAAGGAAGCAAGATCTTTGGGTTATAACCTTGAATTTCAAGTTTCATCAAAATCGAATCAAAATTGTGACCTCCACAGGGTCCACAACCTTGATATACCATTTTTTAACAGTATTCGCGTACAAACGGCGGCCATTTTGTATGGCAATTTTCGTCCGATTTTCCAGAAATTCGAACTCAACCTTCCTTAGGGTGTAACGATGATATAATCAAACGTTTTTTTAAATCGAATAATAATTGTGACCTCCAAGCTAAAAAAAAGGCGATTTTGCGTATAATCAGGGGCCATAATTCAGGAAGTTACGATCCGATATGCGCAAATATCGAAAAGAAGCAAGATCTTTGGGTTATAACCATGAATTTCAAGTTTCATCAAAATCGAATCAAAATTGTGACCTCCACAGGGTCCACAACCTTGATATACCATTTTTTAACAGTATTCGCGTACAAACGGTGGCCATTTTGTATGGCAATTTTCGTCCGATTTTCCCGAAATTCAAACTCAACCTTCCTTAGGGTGTAACGGTGATATAATCGAACGGTTTTTTAAATCGAATAATAATTGTGACCTCCAGAGGGACCACAAGCTAAAAAGGGTGATTTTTCGGACAATCAGGGGCCATAATTCAGGAAATTACATTCCGATAGCCGCAAATATCGAAAGGAACCAAGATCTTTGGGTTACAAACATGCATGTCAAGTTTCATCAAAATCGGTTCAAAATTGTGACCTCTATAGGGTCCACAAGCTAAAAACGTGATTTTTCGTACAATCAGGGGCCATAATCCATGAAGTTTTGATCCGATACATGCCAATATCGAAAGGAACCGAGATCTTTTGGGGATAAACCTATATTTCAAATTTCGTCAAAATCGGATAAGAATTGTGACCTGTAGAGAGTCCACAAACAAATTGTGGACGGACGGACGTCCGGACGGACAGGGGCGACGACATAATACGTCCACATGAAAATGTGGGCGTATAAAAATATAACAAGACGTCATTTGGTAGACGGACTGCATTTGAATATAAAAGGTAAACGCTTATTGCTTAGCAATTAAGGTTTAATGTAGTCTTCTGTAATAGCCTAAAAATCATTGGAGTAATCCAAGTTTACGATTGTTACATGATAGAAAACTTTTCAATGTCAGTAATTTATATTGGTTAAAGGGGAAAATATGTGATGGGGCGAAATGTGTTGTGGGGCGAAATGTGTTGTGGGATGAAGTGGGTATAGTTAATGTACAGTGTTTCAGATCATGTTAATAAAGTTCATATCTTTGTCATTGTTTTAGTTTTTGATATATGTAATAATTTCGGGGAGGAAGCACTGTGCCTGCAATACTTACATCTATAGGCAAGACGGTAATTCAGAGGAAAGTATACTATTTGTGTACAAACGGCAGCCAATTTGTTTGTCAATTTTGGTCCGATTTTCACGAAATTTGAACTCAACCTTCATTGCCATGTAACGGTGATATAATGAAACGTTTTTTTAAATCGGATAATAATTTTGACCTCCAGAGCAACCACAAGCTAAAAAGGGCGATTTTTAGGACAATCAGGGGCCATAATTCAGGAAGTTACGTTCCGATGGGCGCAACTATCGAAAGGAACCAAGATTTTGGGATTATAGACATGCATGTCAAGTTTCATCACAATCGATTCAAAATTGTGACCTCTACAGGGTCCACAAGCTAAAAACATGATATTTCGTACAAACAAGGGCCATAATCAATGAAGTACCGATCCGATACATGCCAATATCGAAAGGAACCAAGATCTTATGGGGATAAACCTATATTTCAAGTTTCGTTAAAATCGGATAGGAATTGTGACCTGTAGAGAGTCCACAAACAAATTGTGGACGGACGGACGAACAGGGGCGACGACATAATTCGTCCACATGAAAATGATGTGGGCGTATAAAAAGGTCATTTTTTGGACAATCAGGGGCCATAATTCAGGAAGTTTCATCAAAATCGGTTTATAATTGTGACCTCTATAGGGTCCACAACCTTGATATAACATATTTTCACACTATTCGCGTACAAACGGCGGCCATTTTGTTTGTCAATTTTGGTTCAATTTTCACGAAATTCGAACTCAGCCTCCATAACCATGTAACGGTGATATGTTAAAATGTTTTTTTAAATCGGATAATAATTTTGACCTTCAGAGGGACCACAAGCTAAAAAGGGCGATTTTTCAGACAATCAGGGGCCATAATTCAGGAAGTTACGATCAGATTGGCGCAAATATCGCAAGGAACCAAGATTTTGGGGTTATAAACATGCATGTCAAGTTTCATCACAATCGGTTCAAAATTGTGACCTCTATTGGGTCCACAAGCTAAAAACATGATATTTCGTACAATCATGAAGTTCCGATCTGATACATGCCAATATCGAAAGGAACCGTGATCTTACGGGGATAAACCTATATTTCAAGTTTCGTCAAAATCGGATAAGAATTGTGACCTGTAGAGAGTCCACAAACAAATTGTGGACGGACGGACGGACAGGGGCGACGACATAATTCGTCCACATGAAAATGATGTGGGCGTATAAAATCCGATCTTTCGTACAATCAGGGGACATAATTCAGAAAGTTACGATACGATGGGCGCAAATATTGAAAGGAACCAAGATCTTTGGGTTATAAACCAGGGTTCTTAATCCATTTTGAAATGAATCGGCCAAGGGTAAGCCTAACGGATAGTCGTATTTTCAACAACAGACATGTTGGTTAATGCATACTTTATTCACGTTAATAATTGCATAAAGTATTCCGAATAATAATAGCTTAAACTTCAAATAAACAAAACCTTTGTTGTCATTGCATACCTGTATTCATACATCGATAATAATATCAAAATTTATAGTCAAATTTCAGCAACTTGCATAATGCATATTCCTACTTTCGCTTTCATCCAACCAAACGGAAGTTATAATTTAGTAAAAAGAAAAACTACCAGTAAATATAAATATGTTTTTTTACAATTGTATTATTGTGATCACTTGTCAATATATAAAAATAAAAAGAATGTAATATCAATAATAACAAATTAGCACAAATTAGTTCTGTGTATAGTCGGAACTCGGAAATATGCCGAGGTTTGTCGAGTGATGCCACACGTGCGAAAAGTCACGTGGCCAATTGTCATGATAGGCTATTACATGACATAATAATTATATACGGGTAAGTAGGTTATTACCAGATTTACTCAACGCTAACATAATAATAATAATTATTAATATACGAGATCAGTAGGTTTTTTTACGTGACTTAAAAAAGAAGACTAAATTAATAACTTACGAGACAAAACATTTTTTGTGAAATTTTGTCAAACGAAAGCCATTTGAAAGTAGTTAGCCTAACCATTCGGAATTATTATCTCCCGGACATCGACTTTGGTTGACCTATATTGGCCGTGGGAGTTTCTCAGACTTTTGGAACTTCCAATGACGACGTGCACGCTTGAAGTTCAAGGTCAATGCCGCTATCACTATCCTCGGCTAAAAAGCGTTTACGTTTTCTATTGTCATTCTGCGAGCTGTTCAAGTACTTCAACATTGTGTTAGATATAAATGAATGAACCGACATTGGATTATATATATATTCTTTTACTTGATTGACTCAACTAATTAAGTTGTTTATTTAGGAAATGAGCCGATACGGATTGAAGCTGAGGTATTCATATTGTATTGACTGACTCTTTGATGGGTTTCTTAATCGACGAGTAATAATTAACTCTTTGTTATAGGCCGAAAGTTGATTGATTAATGATACCATAGTGGCCGGTTCATTGTTTTACAAACCGGCTAGATTAAAGATCAATCGGCTAAAGCCGACAAAAAACAGCCGATTAAGATCCCTGTTATAAACATACATATACAACTGGCTGTAGTTTTTTCTTTGATGTCCATAGCAGTTATATCTTATAACAACCTCTCGTGACGTCATCAGAGGTTGATATATTCGGTTCATATCAACCGCTGATGACGTCCTGACAGGTTGATATTTCATATCAACCGCTGATGACGTCATTACAGGTCGATATATTCGGCTCATATCAACCGCTCTTGACGTAGATGATCGAAATAATACAAAGAACACAGAAATAAAATTGTATTCTTTTGACAATAAAAAAAAAATTCTTTTGGTACAGTTTGTAGCAGGGTTCTTACTTCATTTTGAAATGAACCGGCCATGGGTCGCCCTAACAGATAGTCGTCTTTATGCATATTCTATTCACGACCGTAATTGCATATCGTATTAAGAATAATATTACCTTAAACCCTGAATATAAACCCTTAATAAACAAAACCTTTGTTTTAATAGCATACTTGTATTCACAAGTCGCTATATTCACACTTTTGCAGTCAAATTTCAGTTCTTTGCAAAATGCATATTCCTAATCCTACTTTTGCTTTCATTGTTTCGTCCAACCAAACGGAAGTTATAATTTAATAATAAAAAAAAATACGAGTAAATACAAATATGTTTTTTAAAACTATTTTTATTCTTAATCACTGGTAAATATATAAAAAAAAATAGGTTGCCAGGCAACGAAACATACGCCCACACAGCAGCCAAATCGTCCGAGCAGTCAACAAGAGTTGTCGCATATCAAGGAATTATCAGAAAATCATTAGAATTTGTTTGGTTTTTATAATCAGATAATAATTGTGACCTCCAGAGGCACCACAAGCTAAAAAGTAGTGCTCCTACGGTTAGTCGGATAACCGTAAACGGTTAGAATTGGACGGTTAAACGGTTCGAATTGAGCGGTACGGTTAATTGGAGATGTCCCCATTAAATGGAGTTATCTCCCATTACAGACGTCTCCATGACGACAGAGCGCCATTTTGAAAATTGAACAATGTATGTCAACTCGAGATGCCCCGTTACCCCAGTATTATAACGTGTATGACCTGTCAATGAGCAGCTGTTTGTTTTACAGGAATTTAATAAAAAAAATCTTATTCTCGGGTTTTAAATATTATTGTTTAAAAATTACAGGAAGTTAGTTACTGAGGTCAGGCGCTTTCTTCTTTATAACTATTCCACTTTATTCCACGATGTATTTATCTTGAAATCAGAATATTTTGCCGAGCAGTCGAGAGGTACGTGTTGCTGTTGGACCGTAGAAAACAACCCACGTCTTAAAATCTCGATAATCGGGGGAAGGCAAGGCGAGAACAATTACAAAATAATCATCCTGTATTAATGCGACATCATTACTGTCAAAAATCTACCAATTTAATTTTAAGAAGCCGAAGAGAATTTGCGTCGGTCACGTGTTCGCTCAGTCATTTAGTGCAGTTTTCATGCCGTGGCGTGTGATACGGTTCGACTGTTATGAGTTGAGTTACATTACATCTTGATCACACATAAGCTGTAGATAAATCTAGTTGCCTGATTATAAGTCTTTAATAATTTCAATAACAATAAAGTAGTTTTATCAACAAAGCACCGAGGGTGGAGATTGGAGTTATGGAACTGGTGAAATAAACTCGATCACCAAATAGTACAACACTTCCGCCATGATAATCTCTGAATTCGATGATCGACATTTGTTTTCTTTTGGTACTTTCAAATACTTACAAAGAGGAAAAACACAGGATTTAACTTAGAGAGGAGTAAAGCTATAATATTTGTAGGTACCGGTAAGCTGATTACTTGATATTGACAGACGTGTACAATTATGTATTAAAAACCACTTGCTTTTAAATCATCATACGGGGATGCGAGTGGTTATTTAATGTTGAAACTTGATACCAAACGGTTAATTGTTAGTAACCGGTTAATAGCCACGGTTATTCGAATAACAAAAAGTCCTAACCGTAGGAGCACTACTAAAAAGGGTGATTTTTCGTACAATCAGGGGACATAATTCAAGAAGTAATGACCCAATGGGCGCAAATATCGAAAGGAACCAAGATCTTTGGGTTATAAACATACCTGTCAAGTTTCATCAAAATTGATTCAAAATTGTGACCTCTATAGGGTCCACAACCTTGATATAACATATTTTCACACTATTCGTGTACAAACGGCGGCCATTTTGTCCGTCAATTCTAGTCCGATTTTCACGAAATTCAAACTCTCTCTTCATTACCATGTAACGGTGATATAGTCAAACGTTTTTTTAAATCGGATAATAATTTTGACCTCCAGAGGTACCAAAAGCGAACAAAAGCGATATTTCGGACAATCCGGGGACATAATTCAGGAAGTTACACTGTTCACAACCTTGATATAACATATTTTCACACTATTCGCGTACAAATGGCGGCCATTTTGTCCGTCAGTTTTGGTCCGATTTTCATGAAATTCGAACTCAACCTTCATAACCATGGAACGGTGATATAATCAAACGGTTTTTTAAATCGGATAACAATTTTGACCTCCAGAGGGACCACAAGCTAAAAAGGGTGATTTTTCGGACAATCAGGGGCCATAATTCAGGAAGTTACGATCCGATTGGCGCAAATATCGAAAGGAACCAAGATCTTTGGGTTATAAACATGCATTTCAAGTTTCATCCAAATCGATTCAAAATTGTGACCTCTACACTGTTCACAAGCCAAAAAACGTGATTTTTCGTACAATCGGGGGCCATAACCCATGAAGTTACAGTCCGATACATGCCAATATCGAAAGGAACCGAGATCTTAGGGTGATAAACCTATGTTTTAAGTTTCATTGAAATCGGATAAAAATTGTGACCTGTAGACTGTTCACAAACAATAGTGGACGTATAACAACAAAATATATAAGCACATATCAATAGTATAAAAAGTTAACAACGTAGCACAAATTTATTTCCGTGTATAGTCGGAAAGATGCCAATCACGTGACCAATTGTCTCGATTCAGATTAATTTATTTTTAGTGTCACCTGCATACAGTCGCCGGGATCTAATGTCTTTCCACTTTAGTAAACAATTATGTGGATTGAAGGAAGATAGAGGGGGGCCTTCTAAACTTATCCGCATCAAGTTATCTAAAGTTTCTACGTTTAGACGGCACCTAAGCTTAGTTTTGATAACGTTCTCTTTAGAAAAACCCCTCTCACACTCGACACTACTAACTGGTAGCGTCCTCCCTGTTAGCGTCCTCCCTATTTCCATCAGTTTTATTACATTTGGAAATTGTTCTTTCATGGAATTGTTATGACAGCTCACCAGTAATTCGGAATTAATAACTTAGTTAGACAAAACATTTTCTGTGAATTTTTGTCAAACGAAAGCCATTTGAAAGTAGTTAACCATTCGGATTTAAAATATCTTCCTGACTTCGACTTTGGTTGACCTATATTGGACGGGGGGGGATATGCAGCTTTTGGAATTTTCAATGACGACGTGCATGCTTGAAGTTCAAGGTCAGCGCCGCCATCACTATCTTCGGCTATATCTCGTTTACGTTTTCTATTGTCATTCTGCGAGGTGTTCAACTACTTCAACATTGTGTTAGATATAAATGATTGAACCGACATTGGATTATATACATTCTTTTACTTGGCATGATTAACTCAACTAAATTGTTTATTTAGGAAACAAGCCGATAAGGATTGAAGCTGAAGGTAATCAGATTGTATTGACGGACTCTGTGATGGGTTTCTTAATCGACGAGTAATAATTAACTCTTTGTAATCGGCCGTGATGGGTTTCTTAATCGACGAGTAATAATTAACTCTTTGTAATCGGCCGAAAGTTGATTGATTAATGATACCATAGTGGCCGATTCATGATAATTAACTCTTTATAAATCGGCCGACGTAGATTGATATATGATACCATAGTGGCCAATTCATTGTTTTATCAATCAGCTAGATTAAAGATCAGTCGGCTAAAGCCGACAAAAAACAGCCAAATAAGATCCCTGGTTTGTAGCATTCAGGACCTAGATAGACGGTGTACTTATCGGCTTATTTAAATCTGTTATCCACACTCCAGTCCATGTCTAAGATATCTTTCAGAATTTTCTTTCTGCCCAAATCATTTCTCCACACACTCCAAGACTTGAATTTATCACCCAAGAGTTCCTTTGTAAAGTATTTTTGGCTACGGCTACAGTCCACTCAAAACAGTCGGTCAAATCTTTCTCTGAACATACCGAAAAGTCAGAATTATCGGAAAAGATTGCCTTTTGATCCAAATTTTCTTCAGGCTATGTATAGATCCTAATCATAGTTGCATTCACATCTATTCTATCGTCAATATGATGACTAAAGATAGGTTGCCAGGCAACGAAACATACGCCCACAACAGCTAAGTCGTCCGGGCAGTCAACAAGGGTTGTCACATATTGTTTCTTTTATCAGTAAGGAGACCATTTACAACACATGATAATCTTATTAATAGCCCATTAAATAATTATCAGAAATGATTAGAATAGTTTTGATGGTTTATCTCAAGGCCTTTGTCCACAAGATATTTCAAAGTGATCAAGTGCCAGAAATTATCAGATATCACTGAAAATCAAATAGGATTCTTCGTCTCATGACACTGAACACTGTGTACAAATTTAAAGTCAATCGGATTCGGATATTAACTTTAGCCTTTAGAGCAGGGTTTTTCAAAGTGATCAATGGTCATAACTCTGGCAGTAATTATCGGATATCGCTGAAAATAAATAGGCTATTTTGTATTATGACCGTAAATAGTGTGTATAAATTTAAAGTCAATCGAATATTAACTTTAGATTTTTCAAAGTGATCAAGGGTCATAACTCTGGCAGTAATTATCGGATATTGCTGAAAATCAATAGGCTTCTTTGTATCATGAATTTAAACACCGTGTATAAAAATTTAAATTCAATCGGATATTAACTTTAACCTCTAGAGCGTTTACAAGATTTTTCAAAGTGATCAAGGGTCATAACTCGGGCATGAATTATCAATATTGCTGAAAATCAACAGGCTTCTTCGTATCATGACCTTACACACTGTGTATAAATTTAAAGTCAATCGGATATTAACTTTAGCCTCTAGAGCGTTCACAAGATTTTTCAAAGTGATCAAGGGTCATAACTCGGGCAGGAATTATCAGATATTGCTGAAAATCAACAGGCTTCTTCGTATCATGACCTTACACACTGTGTATAAATTTAAAGTCAATCGGATATTAACTATAGCCTCTAGAACGTTCACAAGATTTTTCAAAGTGATCAAGGGTCATAACTCTGGTAGTAATTATCGGATATCGCTGAAAATCAATAGGCTTCTTCGTCTCACGACCTTAAACACCGTCTATAAATTTCAAGTCAATCGGATATTGACTTTAGCCTCTAGAGCGTTCACAAGAAATTGTGGACGATGGACGGACGGAGACCAATGTACGGATCGACCGACAGACAGGGGCGACGGCAATATACGACCGCATTTCCATGTGGGCGTATAAAAAGGATTGATTATTCGTTTGACTTCGTTTTACTATCCATTTTGTTTTAGCTTTCTTCAGTTCAATTACTACAACATGCCGACGTATAAACAAACATGTGCACGTGATGTCGAGCAATTATCCAATCACTGTTGCCTTTTTTAGAAGAGTCCATTAAATTTAAGGGTGAACGTTGTATTATGTCAGATATAAACCTACTCTCTCTCAGATTGATATGATAGAGAACACTTGGGCTATGCCCGCGTGTTCTCTATCATATCAACCTTGGGTAGGTTAATATCCTATACATGTCAAGTTTCATCGAAATCGGTTAAAGATTGTGACCTCTATAGGGTCCACAAGCTTGATATAATATATTTTCACACTATTCGCGTACAAACGGCGCTCATTTTGTCTGTCAATTTTGGTCAGATTTCCATGAATTTCGAACTCAACCTCCATAACCATGTAACGGTGATATAGTCAAACGGTTTTTAAAATAGGTTAACAATTTTGACCTCCGGAGAGACCACAAGTAAAAAGATAGGCTGGCACTGCCAGGCAGGATACGCCCACATTTTTGAGAGATGGATAGAGAACAAGCAATACCGAAAGTGATTTTTCCTACATCATTAAGTCCTGTATTTCATACTGTATTGGGAGCAGCCATTTTGTTGGTCAGTTCCAGTCTGATATTCATGAAATTTGAAGCCGACAATGATTATGGTGTCATGGTACACAACCTAGAAATGTGACTTTTCATCAGAATCGGATAGAATTGTGACCTGTAGAGAGTCCACAACCATGATATACCATATTTTTACACTATTCGCGTACAAACCGTCACCATTTCGTCCGGCAATTTTGGTACGATTTTCCCGAAATTCGAACTCAACCTTCCTTACGGTGCAACAGTACTATAATCAGAGTTTTTTTTAAATCAGATAATAATTGTTCGAGAGATAGACACAGAACAAGCAATACCGTAAGTGATTTTTCCTACAATCAAAGGCCATAATTCATTAAGTTACAATTTGAAATGCGCAAATATCGAAAAGAATAAAGATCTTTAGGTTATAAACAAGCACTTCAGGTTTCATCAAAATCGAATTAAAATTGTGACCTCTACAGGGTCCACAACTTTGATATACCATATTTTTACACTGTTCGCGTACAAACAGCGGCCATTTTTTCTGGCAATTATGGTCCGATTTTCTTGAAATTCAAACTCAACCTTCCGTGGGGTGTAACGGTGATAGAGTCAAACGTTTTTTTAATCGAATAATAATTGTGACCTCCAGAGGGACCATAGGCGATTTTTCGGACAATCGGGGGCCATAATTCAGGAAGTTACGATCAGACATGTGCAAATAACGAAAGGAACCAAGATCTTTGGATTATAACCCTGCATTTCAAGTTTCATCAAAATCGAATTAAAATTGTGACCTCTACAGGATCCACAACCATGATATACAATTTTTTAACAGTATTTACATACAAACGGCGGCCATTTTGTATGGCAATTTTGGGCCGATTTACCTGAAATTCAAACTCAACCTTCCTTACGGTGTAACGGTAATATAATCAAACGTTTTTTTTTCAATCGGATAATAATTGTGACCTCCAGAGGGACCACAAGCTAAGAAGATAGGCTGGCCAGGCAGGATACGCCCACATTTTTGAGAGATGGATAAAAAACAAGCAATACCGAAAGTGATTTTTCCTACATCATTAAGTCCTGTATTTCATACTGTATGGAGCAGCCATTTTGTTGGTCGGTTCCAGTCTGATATTCATGAAATTTGAAGCCGACAATGATTATGGTGTGACGGTACACAACCTAGAAATGTAACTTTTCGTCAAAATCGGATAAGAATTGTGACCTGTAGAGAGTCCACAACCATGATATACCATATTTTTACACTATTCGTGTACAAACGCAATTTTGGTACAATTTTCACGAAATTCGAACTCAACCTTCCTTACGGTGCAACAGTAATATAATCAGAGGGTTTTTTTAAAATCAGATAATAATTGTTCGAGAGATAGACAAAGAACAAGCAATACCGAAAGTGATTTTTCCTACAATCAAAGGCCATAATTCATTAAGTTACAATTTGAAATGCGCAAATATCGAAAAGAATAAAGATCTTCAGGTTATAAACAAGCAATTCAGGTTTCATCAAAATCGAATTAAGATAGGCTGGCACTGCCAGGCAGGATACGCCCACATTTTCGAGAGATGGATAGAGAACAAGCAATACCGAAAGTGATTTTTCCTACATCATTAAGTAAGAATTTGATATGTGCAAATATCAAAATGAATTAAGATCTTTGGGTTATAAAGGTTCATTTCAGTAGGCTTCAAATTCGACTGGGGATCATGTTGCTAAGTGGGTAAGATGCTGGCTCGGTAGCCTTGAGGTTAGGTGTTTGATCCCTGCATTGGCTGACAAAGTTCATCTAGATTTTCTGGCGTGGTTTCCCCTTGTTAGTGATGAAGGATGGATGGCCTGACAAGAACAGCTGTAAATTTTGGTCCGATTTTCATGAAATTCGACCTCAACCTTCATTACGATGTAACGGTGATATAATCAAACGTTTTTTTAAATGGGATAATAATTCTGACCCCAGAGGAACCACAAGCTAAAAAAAGGGTCATTTTTCATACAATCAGGGGCGATAATTCAGGAAGTTACAATCCGATATGCACAAATATCGAAAGGAACTAAGATTGTTACAGTGTAAGTTGTAAACATGTGTTTCAAGTTTAATCAAAATTGAATGAAGATTGTGACCTCTACAGGGTTCACAATCTTGATATACCATATTTTTACACTCTTCACGTACAAGCAGCAGCCATTTTTTCAGTCAATTTTGGTCCGATTTTCATGAAATTCGACCTCAACCTTCATTACGATGTAACAGTGATATACTGTAATCAAACGGTTTTTTAAATGAGATAATAACTCTGACCTTCAGAAGCTAAAAAAGGTCATTTTTCGGACAATCAGGGGCCATAATTCAGGAAATTAGGATCCAATGGGCGGAAATATCGAAAAGAACCAAGATCTTTGGGTTATAAACATGCATGTCAAGTTTCATCAAAATCGGTTCAAAATTGTGACCTCTATAGGGTCCACAACCTTAATAACGTATTTTCACACTAATCGCGTACAAACGGCGGCCATTTTGTCTGTCAATTTTGGTCCGATTTTCACGAAATTTAACCTCAATCTTCATTACCATGTAACGGTGATATAATCAAACGGTTTTTCAATTCCGATAATAATTTTGACCTCCAGTGGGACCACAAGCTAAAAAGGGTGATTTTTCGTACAATCAGGGGCCATAATTCAGGAAGTTACGAATCAATGAGCGCAAATATCGAAAGGAACCAAGATCTTCGGGTTATAAACATGCATGTCTAGTTTCATCAAAATCGGTTCAAAATTGTGACATCTATAGAGTCCACAACCTAGATATAACATATTTTCACACTATTCGCGTACAAACGGCGGCCACTTTGTCCGTCAATTTTGGTTCGATTTTAACGAAATTTGAACTGAGCCTTCATTACCATGTAACGGTGACATAATCAAACGTTTTTTTAAATCGGATAATAATTTTGACCTCCAGAGGGACCACAAGCTAAAAAGGGCCATTTTTCGGACAATCAGGGGCCATAATTCAGGAAATTACGATCCGATGGGTGCAAATATCGAAAGGAACCAAGATCTTTGGGTTATAAACATACATGTCAAGTTTCATCAAAATCGGTTTAAAATTGTGACCTCTATAGGGTCCACAACCTTGATATAACATATTTTCACACTATTCGCGTACAAACGGCGGCCATTTTGTTTGTCAATTCTAGTCCGATTTTCACGAAATTCAAACTCTCTCTTCATTACCATGTAACGGTGATATAGTCAAACGTTTTTTTAAATCGGATAATAATTTTGACCTCCAGAGGTACCAAAAGCGAACAAAAGCGATATTTCGGACAATCCGGGGACATAATTCAGGAAGTTACACTGTTCACAACTTTGAAATTTGAACTCAGCCTTCATTACCATGTAACGGTGATATAATCAAACGGTTTTTTAAATCGGTTCAAAATTGTGACCTCTATAGGGTCCACAAGCTAAAAACATGATATTTCGTACAATCAGGGGCCATAATCCATGAAGTTCCGATACGATACATGCCAATATCGAAAGGAACTGAGATCTTATGGGGATAAATCTATATTTCAAGTTTCGTCAAAATCGGATAAGAATTGTGACCTGTAGAGAGTCCACAAACAAATTGTGGACGGACGGACAGGGGCGACGACATAATACGTCCACATGAAAATGTGGGCGTATAAAAATTGTGACCTCTACAGAGTCCACAACTTTGATATACCATATTTTTACACTGTTTGCGTACAAACGGCGGCCATTTTTTCTGGCAATTATGGTCCGATTTTCTCGAAATTCGAAATCAACCTTCCGTAGGGTTTAACGGTGATAGAGTCAAACGTTTTTTTTAAATAGGATAATAATTGTGACCTCCAGAGGGACCATAGGCGATTTTTTAGACAATCAGGGGCCATAATTCAGGAAGTTACGATCGGATATGTGCAAATAACGAAAGGAACCAAGATCTTTGGTTTATTACCATGAATTTCAAGTTTCATCAAAATCGAATTAAAAATGTGACTTCTACAGGGTCCACAACCTTGATATACCATTTTTTGACAGTATTCGTGTACAAACGGCGGCCATTTTGTATGACAATTTTCGTCCGATTTTCCCGAAATTCGAACTCAACCTTCCTTAGGGTGTAACGGTGATATAATCAAACGTTTGTTTAAATCGGATAATAATTGTGACCTCCAGAGGGACCACAAGCTAAGAAGGGTGATTTTTCGGACAATCAGGGGCCATAATTCAGGAAATTACATTTCGATAGGCGCAAATATCTAAAGGAACCAAGATCTTTGGGTTATAAACATGCATGTCAAGTTTCATCAAAATCGGTTCAAAATTGTAACATCTATAGGGTCCACAAGCTAAAAACGTGATTTTTCGTACAATCAGGGGCCATAATCCATGAAGTTTTCATCTGTTACATGCCAATATCGAAAGCAGCCGAGATCTTTCGGGGATAAACCTATATTTCAAGTTTCGTCAAAATCGGATAAGAATTGTGACCTGTAGAGAGTCCACAAACAAATTGTGGACGTCCGGACGGACAGGGGCGACGACAATATACGTCCACATAAAAATGTGGGCGTATAAAAAAGGCGATTTTTCGGACAATCTGGGGACATAATTCAGGAATTTACGATCCGATGAGCACAAATATCGAAAGGAACCAAGACCATTGGACTATAACCATACATGTCAAGTTTCATCAAAATCGGTTCAAAATTGTGACCTCTATAGGGTCCACAACCTTAATATAATATATTTTCACATTATTCGAGTACAAAGGGCGGCCATTTTGTCTGTCAATTTTGGTACGATTTTCATGAAATTTGAACTCAACCTCCATAACCATGTAACGGCGATATATTCAAATGTTTTATTAAGTCAGATAACAATTTTGATCTTCAGAGGGACCACAACCTAAAAAGGGCGATTTTTCAGAACAATCAGGGTCCATAATTCAGAAAGTTACAATCAGAAGGGTGCAAATATCGAAAGGAACCGAGATCTTTGAGTTATAACCATGCATTTCAAGTTTCATCAAAATCGGTTCAAAATTGTGACTTCTACACTGTTCACAAGCTAAAAATGTGATTTTTCGTACAATCAAATTATCTGCCCACAAGTCTCAACCTATCAAAATGTTTACCTCTAATTAACCTTAGTTTTTGTATTCCAAAATCTCAACCAATCACAATGAAAGTCTCCACTTAGTGTAAGTGGAATAAAAATGCTTATCATCGAACTGAGTCAAGGTACTGACATAATGAAACTATAGGCCTATACCAAGTTTCACCACTCTCACTCAATTAGAATGAAACTATCATTCTGCTTAACTTGAGCAGAAAGTGTTCATTATTGATCTTGGTCAAGATATTTATGTAATGAAACTATACACTTAAAAAGAATCAAAGTTATCTAGTTCCAAAGCACTGAACTATCATATTGCCAGAACAGTCATGGCATCTAATAAAAACCGAACTCCAGTTCAATCAGAACCTGAGTTATTATGTCCCTAAATGTGTGACAGACAGACTGACCAACAATTATGAACCATCATCAAAAATATTAAATCCTATGAATTTTAGGTCACTCAAAATTTAATGAGAGTAGGCTTATTTTAGATTCATGAAGAGTGGATATGATTTGTGCAGCATGAAACCGTCCTATCTATAAAATATAACAATAAACATTATGAAAATATACTTACATATGAGGAGGCAGTTCATATATATTTCTACTACGATATTCTTCAATAACATCATGTGTATATAGTTGTAATTTACGATATGGATTCACCGATACAACAACATTACCAATATATGTCTGAAAACAATAAATTTTACAACTTGTCAAAACATATCAGTCTAAACAATTTAGGGGACATGAGTTTATTTGAAGAGATTGATTTTATGAGATGGTAATGTGTTCTCCATGACTTTCATGTAACTTATGCTGCACATGCTGTTCACTGGGAACAGCCTTATAAAATGCACCGCCTGGTTGAATCATTCACACTACAACATCAGCATCATACCACTGCTCACAACAGCTCAGAGGAACCAGGTGCTTGGAAGACTTGATGCTGGTAATGTGTTCTCCATGATTTTCATGTAACTTATGCTGCACATGCTTTTCACTGGGAACAGCCTTATAAAATGCACCACCTGGTTGAAACATTCACACTACAACATCAGCAGCATACCACTGCTCACAACAGCTCAGAGGAACCAGGTGCTTGGAAGACTTGATGCTGGCCAATCACTTCCAGGTCATTGTTCGGGCCACCAACACCACAGATGATCGTCCCAGAACTGCCAGACCAAGGGTTAGGACAAGGCGACAAGACTGCCATGTTGTGCGATAGCACTGCAGAATCCCTTCACACAAGCTTCTGGAACAGCACATTAAACAGTGGGAACACATCGGAGACCCATATTTACCGATACAGTGTTGACGTCACCCCTCACCAGCAACGTGAACGTCTACAGTTTGCCCAACAACACCAGAACTGGCGACACATGCAACACATGTTCACAGATGAGTGGGCACTACATACCAATTGCAAATGGCAGGACTAAAATGTGACATTGGTTATTCTGAATTCTGATCAATGTGTCATGGAACAAGACTCATGGGGAGGTCCAAGCATCATGGTTTGGGGTGGAATTGGCTGAACCAGAGGGTGGGTTCTTTGGTGTTCCAAAATCTTAGTCCCGGGAGAGGAGGCAGCATCACATCAGTGTTCTACATCCATCAAGGTCTCAGACCTCATGCCAGACCACAATTCGCACGTCAGCAAAACAGCATGACAACGTCCATGCCCACACCGCCAGAGTTACTCGGAACTTTCTACAGCAGAACAGTACCAACGTTATGCACTGGCCAGCCCTTAAAGCCAATTGAACATCTTTAGGATGAAATTCAGGGGAGAGTTAATAATACAGCCGACAGACTGTGCCAGGCTTTTCTGAGAGTGTGCTTCCCGGTGCCAATGGCGTTCATCAACTGTTTTGTTCACTCCTTGTACAGACAATGTACTGCTGTTATTTGCAGTAGACACACCAGATACTGATGTATAGACTATGTACAGACTCTAGACCACATTTCGCACATCAGCGAAACAGCATGACAACGTCCATGCCGACACTGCCAGAGTTACGCAGGACTTTCTACGGAAGAACAGTGTCTATGTTATGCACTGGCCAGCCCTTAGTCTGGACTTAAACCCAATTGAACATCTTTAGGATGAAATTCAGAGGAGAGTTAATAATACAGCCTACAGACTGCCAGGCTTTTCTGAGAGTGCTTCCAGGTGCCAATGGCGTTCATCAATTGTCATGTCCAATCCTTGTACAGACGATGCACTGCTGTTATTTGCGGTAGACACACCAGATACTGATGTATAGACTATTTACAGACTATGTACAGACTATAAACCTTCTCATAATGTCTTGGAATTGTGATGAATTAATCACTGTTGTGGCAACATACTGTTCACAAAAAATTGCTTTGATCCATTAAGTAAGTCATTTTCTAGAATTTCATTAAAGTGCTTCTCTGATTTTGAAATCAGACTGAAGTTTTTTTTTGGTTTAAGTATATATATACAAATTAGGCCGTGATGTGAAATTTCTAGCACGCTTGCTTCTGTTGTTCCATCCCGACAATTTTCAGGCGGAAAACAAACTACATCATCTAATTCTTCTAGTATTACTTTGTATTTCCACACAACTTTTCTTTTAACAATTCTTTGACGTTTGACAGAAAACCTAAAATAAATATGGGCTTACTTATCAATGTGCGATGGTATTTGAATTTCGCGGTGATTTGGTTTTAATAGATCACGTGACAAAGCTCACCAATCAGACGCACACGACGAAAGGTCAACGGGTCGTGTAGAGTGAAAGGTCACCAGTTTGTTTACGTTTTGATAGTAAAAAAGCGGAAGAATAACTAGAGCTGTATACCCTGTGTAGATTTTGTTTAAAACACCGATGTAAAACCGTTTACTGTGAGAAACTGGGGAAAAGTTAGGGTATGTGCTAACCAGTGGATCAAATTAGATGGAAATATTGATATGTTGGACAAAGAATTGTAGGAATGTGCAGACAAAACTCTCTTTCATTCTAACAATACAGACTTCTCACATACATTACCAACGTAAAAAAAACCCCAACAACTCTGTACGAATAAAGAACTATGTTTAGAGCAGCTAATATTTTACCAGCGAAATAAGAAAAAGAATAATATGTCTGGTTAATTTGTTAAGGGGATCATATCTTAACATTTTCCAATTTTATTGCAAATGCAAGTTGATGAAGATATTCTCCTATTCCTAAATGTATGACAACTCAGACCAAGACAGAAGACCACTATGGTAAAGACTGTGTCACCATTGAGGTGAAATACCATGTGCATTACTTTAAAGTTGCCTTACTGTAGCTGCAGAAATTTATGCCCTTCTTGTTAAACTCTACTGTAACAAATGACAGGGTTAGGTTGACTATGTAGAGATCAAGAACCAAACAATATTTTCTCTGTGGATGCAAACCAGGCTGCATTAGGCTACATATAGTTGTATTTGTTACAAGTAAGCTTTCTAGTATGGATTTGTGTAAATTGTTCGAATATGAAAGTGACAGTCAAATGATATTAATGAAATTACGTGATTTTTTATGAAAAGGCCTACACCTGTATTCATACATATGTATTTTTGTAAGCGGTTTGGACATTGGTGTGCATGTAAAAAGACCCCTCTGAAAATCACTATAATTGTTCGTCTCAAGACCTTAAACCCTGTGTATTAATATGAAGTCAATCAGATGATAAGTTTGGCCTCCAAAGCGTCACAAAACTTTTCAAAGTAATCAAGTGACATAACTCTGGCAGTAATTATCAGATATCACTGAAAATCAATAGGATTCTTCGTCTCATGACCTTACATTGTGTATAAATTTATAGTCAATTGGATATTAACTATAGCCGTTCGAGCGTTCACAAGGTTTTGCAAAGGGATCAAGGGTCATAACTCTGGCAGTAATTGTTGGCTATCCCTGAAAATCTTTGTCTCATGACCTTAAATACTGTGTATAAACTTAAAGTCAATCGGATATTAACTTTAGCTGCTAGAGCGTTCACAAGATTTTGCAATGTAATCATCAGATATCGCTGAAAATCAATAGGATTCTTTGTCTCATGACCTTAAACACTGTGTATAAATTTAAAGTCGATCGGATATTAACTTTAGCCGCTAGAGCGTTCACAAGATTTTTCATAGTGATCACGGGTCATAACTCTGGCAGTAATTATCGGATATCGCTGATAATCAATAGACTTCTTCGTCTCATGACCTTAGACTGTGTATAAATTTAAAGTCAATCAGATATTAACGTTAGCCGCTAGAGCGTTCACAAGAAATTGTGGACAACGGACCGACCGACAGAAGGGGGCGACAGTAATATACAACCAGATTTCCATGTGGGTATATAAAAATGGGATCAAAATTGTCTCGTCTAGTGGCTCCACACCTTTAATTTACATGTACAATATTCTGTGGTTCGTCATACACTAAGAGATGGTCTATAACAGATAAATGTGAGAAATATACCTTTATCTTCATTTCTAAATTGTATTACAACTCAAAATTATCCAGGTCAGTGTGTTTTCTATGTGGTAATACTTGTGAGGTACTGGAATGGTTTTCTACCGACACTTCAGCTATTACGATTATTTAAGTAGCGAAACTGGATTTCATTACTAAATAATTATCATAAGCCTGTCTAATATTTCCTTTTTCAGTCCAATATATAATATTTTGCATATACTGACAAAGTGGTATGGACATGTGAATTCACAATACCCTACGAAGAATAAAAAACAGGAGATGTGAATTCATTTTTCAAAGTTTTGGTGGGGGGTCATTCCATATCAAGTGGACCAATTTTAGGGAAATTGGGAAATCCACCCCCTCAAAAAAAATCTGGAAAAAATATATGTTAAAGTACATGGCCTAAAACTACCAAATACCAATTTTCAGCTTCCTAGGTAAAATAAAGGCGGAGATATCATCATTTGAAAAAATAGGTTGCCAGGCAAAGAAACATACGCCCACACAGCAGCCAAATCGTCCGGGCCGTCAACAAGAGTTGTAGCATAGTAAGGAATTATCAGAAATCAGATAATAATTGTGACCTCCAGAGGGACCACGAGCTAAAAAGGGTGATTTTTCGTACAATCAGGGGACATAATTCAGGAAGTAATGACCTGATGGGCGCAAATATCGAAAGGAACCAAGATCTTTGGGTTATAAACATACATGTCAAGTTTCATCAAAATTGATTCAAAATTGTGACCTCTATAAGGTCCACAACCTTGATAAAACATATTTTCACACTATTCGTGAACAAACGGCGGCCATTTTGTCCGTCAATTCTAGTCCGATTTTCACGCAATTCAAACTCTCTCTTCATTACCATGTAACGGTGATATAGTCAAACGTTTTTTTTAAATCGGATAATAATTTTGACCTCCAGAGGGACCAAAAGCTAACAAAAGCGATTTTTCGGACAATCCGGGGACATAATTCAGGAAGTTATGATCCAATGGGCGCAAATATCGAAAGGAACCAAGATCTTTGGGTTATAAACATACATGTCAAGTTTCATCAAAATCGGTTCAAAATTGTGACCTCTATAAGGTCCACAACCTTGATATAACATATTTTCAAACCATTCGCGTACAAACGGTGGCCATTTTGTCTGTCAGTTTTGGTCCGATTTTCACAACCTTCATAACCATGGAACGGTGATATAATCAAACGTTTTTTTAAATCCGATAACAATTTTGACCTCCAGAGGGACCACAAGCTAAAAAGGGCAAATTTTTCAGACAATCAGGGGACATAATTCAGGAAGTTATGATCCAATGGGCGCAAATATCGAAAGGAACCAAGATCTTTGGATTATAAACATACATGTCAAGTTTCATCAAAATCGGTTCAAAATTGTGACCTCTATAAGGTCCACAACCTTTATATAACATATTTTCACACCATTCGCGTACAAACGGCGGCCATTCTGTCTGTCAATTTTGGTCCGATTTTCACGAAATTCGAACTCAACCTTCATAACCATGGAACGGTGATATAATCAAACGTTTTTTTAAATCCGATAACAATTTTGACCTCCAGAGGGACCACAAGCTAAAAAGGGCAATTTTTCGGACAATCAGGGGCCACAATTCAGGAAGTTACGATCCGATGGGCGCAAATATCGAAAGGAACCAACATCTTTTGGTTATAAACATACATGTCAAGTTTCATCAAAATCGGTTCAAAATTGCGACCTCTATAAGGTCCACAACCTTGATATAACATATTTTCACACTATTCGCGTACAAACGGCGCCCATTTTGTCCGTCAATTTTGGTCCGATTTTCACGAAATTCGAACTCAACCTTCATAATCATGGAACGGTGATATAGTCAAACGTTTTTTTAAGTCGGATAACAATTTTGACCTCCAGAGAGACCACAAGCTAAAAAGGGCAATTTTTTGGACAATCAGGGGCCATAATTCAGGAAGTTACGATCCGATTGGCGCAAATATCGAAAGGAACCAAGATCTTTGGGTTATAAACATGCATTTCAAGTTTCATCCAAATCGGTTCAAATTATGACCTCTACACTGTGCTCAAGCTAAAAGATAGGCTGGCACTGCCAGGCAGGATACGCCGACATTTTCGAGAGATGGATAGAGAACAAACAATACGGAAAGTGATTTTTCCTACATCATTAAGTCCTGTATTTCATACTGTATTGGGAGCAGCCATTTTGTTGGTCAGTTCCAGTCTGATATTCATGAAATTCGAAGTCGACAATGATTATGGTGTGACGGTACACAACCTAGAAATGTGACTTTTCGTCAAAATCGGATAAGAATTGTGATCTGTACAGAGTCAACAACCATGATATACCATATCTTTACACTATTTGCGTACAAACGGCGACCATTTCGTCCGGCAATTTTGGTACCATTTTCACGAAATTCAAATAATTCAGGAAGTTACGATCCGATATGCGCAAATACCGAAAGGAACCAAGATCTTTGGGTTATAACCATGCATTTCAAGTTTCATCAAAATCGAATTAAAATTGTGACCTTTACAGGGTCCACAACCTTGATATACCATTTTTTAACAGTATTCACGTACAAACGGTGGCCATTTTGTATGGCAATTTTGGTCTGATTTTCCCGAAATTCGAACTCAACCTTCCTTACGGTGTAACGGTAATATAATCAAACGTTTTTTTAAATCGGATAATAATTGTGACCTCCAAGCTAAAAAAAAAGGCGATTTTGCGCATAATCAGGGGCCATAATTCAGGAAGTTACGATCCGATATGCGCAGATATATAAGAAGAAGAAGCAAGATCTTTGGGTTATAACCTTGAATTTCAAGTTTCATCACAATCGAATCAAAATTGTGACCTCCACAGGGTCCACAACCTTGATATACCATTTTTTAACAGTATTCGCGTACAAACGGCGGCCATTTTGTATGGCAATTATCGTCCGATTTTCCCGAAATTCGAACTCAACCTTCCTTAGGGTGTAACGGTGATATAATCAAACGTTTTTTTAAATCGAATAATAATTATGACCTCCAAGCTAAAAAAATGCGATTTTGCGTATAATCAGGGGCCATAATTCAGGAAGTTACGATCCGATATGCGCAAATATCGAAAGGAAGCAAGATCTTTGGGTTATAACCATGAATTTCAAGTTTCATCAAAATCGAATCAAAATTGTGACCTCCACAGGGTCCACAACCTTGATATACCATTTTTTAACAGTATTCGCGTAATAACGGCGGCCATTTTGTATGGCAATTTTCGTCCGATTTTCCCGAAATTCGAACTCAACCTTCCTTAGGGTGTAACGGTGATATAATCAAACAGTTTTTTAAATCGAATAATAATTGTGACCTCCAGAGGGACCACAAGCTAAAAAGGGTGATTTTTCGGACAATCAGGGGCCATAATTCAGGAAATTACATTCCGATAGCCGCAAATATCGAAAGGAACCAAGATCTTTGGGTTACAAACATGCATGTCAAGTTTCATCAAAATCGGTTCAAAATTGTGACCTCTATAGGGTCCACAAGCTAAAAACGTGATTTTTCGTACAATCAGGGGCCATAATCCATGAAGTTTTGATCCGATACATGCCAATATCGAAAGGAACCGAGATCTTTTGGGGATAAACCTATATTTCAAGTTTCGTCAAAATCGGATAAGAATTGTGACCTGTAGAGAGTCCACAAACAAATTGTGGACGTCCGGACGGACAGGGGCGACGACAATATACGTCCACATAAAAATGTGGGCGTATAAAAAAGGCGATTTTTCGGACAATCTGGGGACATAATTCAGGAATTTACGATCTGATGAGCACAAATATCGAAAGGAACCAAGACCATTGGACTATAACCATACATGTCAAGTTTCATCAAAATCGGTTCAAAATTGTGACCTCTATAGGGTCCACAACCTTAATATAATATATTTTCACATTATTCGAGTACAAAGGGCGGCCATTTTGTCTGTCAATTTTGGTACGATTTTCATGAAATTTGAACTCAACCTCCATAACCATGTAACAGCGATATATTCAAATGTTTTATTAAGTCAGATAACAATTTTGATCTTCAGAGGGACCACAACCTAAAAAGGGCGATTTTTCAGAACAATCAGGGTCCATAATACAGAAAGTTACAATCAGAAGGGTGCAAATATCGAAAGGAACCGAGATCTTTGAGTTATAACCATGCATTTCAAGTTTCATCAAAATCGGTTCAAAATTGTGACTTCTACACTGTTCACAAGCTAAAAATGTGATTTTTCGTACAATCAAATTATCTGCCCACTAGTCTCAACCTATCAAAATGTTTACCTCTAATTAGGAACCGAGATCTTTTGGGGATAAACCTATATTTCAAGTTTCGTCAAAATCGGATAAGAATTGTGACCTGTAGAGAGTCCACAAACAAATTGTGGACGTCCGGACGGACAGGGGCGACGACATAATACGTCCACATGAAAATGTGGGCGTATAAAAACGTGATTTTTTGTACAATCAGGGGCCATAACCCATGAAGTTACAGTCCGATACATGCCAATATCGAAGGAACCGAGATCTTAGGGTGATAAACCTATATTTTAAGTTTCATTGAAATTGGATAAAAATGGTGACCTGTAGACTGTTCACAAACAATTGTGGACGGATGGACGGACGAACAGGGGCGACGACAATATACGTCCACATGAAAATGTGGACGTATAAAAAAAGTTTCCAATTGGTAATAAAAATTCTCTTATTTCTGTTAGGTTTTCAGCTCCGTTGTTTATACTTCTAAAGTGTCTAGAACCCCCTAACTTGGCAATATAATAGAACTGCAAACGTAGATTCTTTGAAAAAATTTGGGGTAGGGGGTATCCCTACTGTAAGGGTTGCCATCAAAGTTGGAAAAAAATAAGCAAGTATTTTATTTTTCACGACTTTGGAGTGCTCTAGAAAAGTTATTGTTGTGTCTAGAGGTCTAAAATTTGCTATATATACACTCCCAGATGGTGGAATTTCGATATGGAATTGAATATAAGAGGACCATATGATGTTATATCCCAAAGATATCAGGCCTCAAAGTTGGTTTCCCGCCAAAATCTTGTGAAAATGCCTAATTTTGATTGCCATTTTGGTTAAGTCGGACAAGTGGTAAAATATTAAAAGGGACAGGAAATGAATCTTCTGTTACCCTTCTACAACATATCAAAAATCCAAAGTTGGCCGTATTCGTTGATATTTTTAATTTTCATCCGAAGTTTGTAAATATACATGTGTTTTTGCCGATTTTCGCATTCAATTAGATATTTTCATGAAAAATTGCCTTTTTATGATCTCAGACAAAAGCTTCTAACCCTTTAGAGCCTAAACCATGAAGGAGGTCTTCAAAAATTCACAAATTGTGTTTTTCATGATGCCTGGGGTGTGAATAAACCTAATCCACAAAAAAAAAAATTCATCAGAAATCATTTCCAAAATTTTGGACAGGTATCGATTTTGATACCATAGGCTTTAGACAAAGATGACTAGTGGATAAGGCGCTGGTTCGCTAGCCTGGAGGTTGGGTGTTCGATCCCTGCATTGGCCGAGAAAGTTCATCTCGATTGTCCGACGTGATTTCCCCTTTGTCAGTGATGCAGAAGGAGGGACTGACAAGGACAGCTGCCTAGTCGTTCGGATGGGACGAAAAACCGAGGTCCTGTGTACACATTGGCGTGCACGTAAAAGATCCCTTGGCAGTTGGAATTTGATATGAGTAGGCCGTAGCGCCGCTGCCCGGGCAAAATTTCCTCATAGCACACTGTATGGCGTATGCCCGTCTTCCATTAGCCCAGGTTAGGTGAAAAAGAGTAGGACGTTAAACCCCATTTCATTTCATTTTATTTCTCAACTGAGAAATATATCGGAAAACCCAGGTTGGATATCCTATTTATTTGTGATAAGCTAAAAAAAAAAAAAATTTCTGTCTTTGTTCAGACATAAATTTACATTACATTGACAGTTGGGATGGAAATTTTGGAATTTATTTTTGGAGAAGATCAGGTATATTTGACAGATAATGCCTGTGGTAGCAAATTTAATACCACATACATGTTTTCACCACACACCGAGCGATTAAGTTTGCAATTGAATATACTGTGAACTGTTATTAAGTTTCTCTGTATTCTTATATACATGAATAATATATTAATTTTGGGTAAACTTAACTATTTTGTTGAATAATACTACAATTTCCCTGGTCAAAAAACATAAATTTCTCAATCGTGGGAGCTGCCATCTTTGAAAGTACAAGTGAACCTCATGTACTCAATATAGCAGTATCACCGACGCTCTTCTCGGGGGCTATTCTTTGTTCGAATATGCACCCAGGTGATATATATGTACATATGCAATACATATGGATGAGCTGGTATTGGGGGTGTATAGTCAGTATAGCTCATTACTGGAGAAGTATTCTGGTGAAGGCGGTCACTGTGTATCATAAGTCCAAGTCCAAATCCATTATTTAAAAATACATTATTTACAAATTATATAGAAGGCATTCGATCTCCTTGTCTGTGTGTGTCTCCAATCTCATCTGCCTCTTGTCTGTGTGTAGAGGTCTTTTAAAGACACTAATTAGCATATACACAAAGGAATACTTTCAACAAATCAAATTAAAGATAAGATTAGGGATAAAACAAAGTTAAACTAATATATAAATTTCATTGGTTGAAAGTTTCATAGTGAAATATAATTTATAGGATCTAATAATAAGCTTTAAGCCATAACAATTAAAAAGCATTGACACTTGATTGGCATTGATCAGACTGCATTGTTAACTGTATAAATCTTTGCTCAAGGTTTCTCTTAATAAGCCTACTGGCATTCAAAGATTATAAAACAGTTCAGTTCAGTTCAGTTCAGTCAACACCAATCATGCTTTTAGGCAATTACTTTAAATCAAAATATTGACATTAAATGTAAGGAAAGACCAAATGATAACCTTAATATTGTCTATATACTTTAAGAAATAAATTCTGTATATTCTTAAAATAAAATTTGAAAAAGGAGTAAAATTTATTATCACTATTTGGTGACAGCAGCGCTGTATGGTTCTATATTAGATACCATAGGCGTTCTCGTCATGAAAACCGGGTGATAGATTATTTGTTCAAAATTTAGTTTATTAATTAGTTAAGTTAATTAGTGGTATCAAATCTGATACCGACGGCGCTAAAGGGCTAAATAGGGGTTAGAGCAGGGATCTTATTTGGCTGTTTTTTGTCGGCTTTAGCCGATTGATCTTTAATCTAGCCGATTGATAAAACAATGAATCGGCCACTATGGTATCATATATCAATCTACGTCGGCCGATTTACAAAGAGTTAATTATCATGAATCGGCCACTATGGTATCGTTAATCAATCAACTTTCGGTCGATTACAAAGAGTTAATTATTACTCGTCGATTAAGAAACCCATCACCGAGTCCGTCAATACAATCTGATTACCTTCAGCTTCAATCCTTATCGGCTTGTTTCCTAAATAAACAATTTAGTTGAGTTAATCATGCCAAGTAAAAGAATGTATATAATCCAATGTCGGTTCAATCATTTATATCTAACACAATGTTGAAGTACTTGAACACCTCGCAGAATGACAATAGAAAACGTAAACGAGATATAGCCGAAGATAGTGATGGCGGCGCTGACCTTGAACTTCAAGCATGCACGTCGTCATTGGAAATTCCAAAAGCTGCAGATCCCCCCCCCCCACGTCCAATATAGGTCAACCAAAGTCGAAGTCAGGAAGATATACGAGTATATGAGTCAGACAGTGGACGGGTTTTTAGTAGCAACAACAAAGTTATACCTTGATCACAAACCTTTATACGGACCAAAATTGGCGACATTTTTACAAACTACCAACGGGACAGACAAGTATTTGGGAGAGACAATGACAAGAACGCATAAAGACGCTACGCTTTTAGACAGGGTACGAAAGACAGTGACTAGGGTGGTGGACAATATAACTGCTCGGTTCCCCGACAATAAAATTCTCTCCGTGTTCGGTATTTTCAACCCAAAGAATGTTACTAGTGACCCTAATTAGTTATTTTAAATGAACATTTTTCCAAAGCAGGGAGGACGCTACCAGTTAGTAGTGTCGAGTGTGAGAGGGGTTTTTCTAAGCAGAACGTTATCAAAACTAAGCTTAAGTGCCGTCTAAACGTAGAAATTTAAGATAACTTGATGCGGATAAGTTTAGAAGGCCCCCCTCTATCTTCCTTCGATCCACATAATTGTTTACTAAAGTGGAAAGGCATTAGATCCCGGCGACTGTATGCAGGTGACACTAAAAATTAATTAATCTGAATCGAGGCAATTTGTCACGTGATCGGTATCTTTCCGACTATACACGGAAATAAATTTGTGCTACGTTGTTAACTTGTTATACTATTGATATGTGCTTATATATTTTGTTGTTTTTATATATTTACCAGTGATTAAGAATAAAAATAGTTTTAAAAAACATATTTGTATTTACTCGTATTTTTTTTTTATTATTAAATTATAACTTCCGTTTGGTTGGACGAAACAATGAAAGCAAAAGTAGGACTAGGAATATGCATTTTGCAAAGTACTGAAATTTGACTGTAAAAGTGTGAATATATCGACTTATGAATACAAGTATGCTATTAAAACAAAGGTTTTGTTTATTAAGGGTTTATATTCAGGGTTTAAGGTAATATTATTCTTAATACGATAAGCAATTATGGTCGTGAATAATCAGAATAGAATATGCATAAAGACGACTATCTGTTAGGGCGACCCGTGGCCGGTTCATTTCAAAATGAAGTAAGAACCCTGGGTTAGAGCTACCAAATCCACCATTCTAGATGAATTTTGTGCGTAGATCACGAATATAACATCACTTTGGACGTAGGGTGTAGCAGTGCGCTTTAATTTTACCTTCAAAATTAATGAAAATTTTGGTTTTCAAGACCAGTTTTTATACGCCCACATTGAAATGTGGTCATATATTGTCGTCGCCCCCGTCCATCGGTTCGGCATCCACAATTGCTTGTGGACGTTCTAGAGGCTAAAGTTAATATCTGATTGACTTTAAATTTATACACAGTGTTTAAGGTCATGGGACGAAGAAGTCTATTGTTTTTCAGCGATTTCCGATAATAATTACCAGTTATGACCCTTGATCACTTCAAAAAATCTTGTGGACGCACTAGAGGCCAAAGTTAATATCCGATTGACTTTAATTTTATACACAGTGTTTAAGGTCATGAGACGAAGAAGCTTATTGATTTTCAGCGATTTGCGATAATAAGTGCCAGAGTTATGGCCCTTGATCACTTAAACAAATTTTGTGAACGCTCTAGAGGCCAAAGTTAATATCCGATTGACTTTAAATCTATACACAGTGTTTAAGGTCATAAGACGAAGAAGTCTATTGATTTTCAGCAATTTCCGATAATTAGTGCCAGAATTATGGCCCTTGATCACTTGACTTTAAATTTATACACAGTGTTTAAGGTCATTAGACAAAGAAGCCTATTGATTTTCAGCAATTTCCGATAATTAGTGCCAGAGTTATGGCCCTTGATCACTTTAAAAAAATCTCGTCGACGCTCTAGAGGCCAAAATTTATATACGATTGACTTTAAATTTATACACACTGTTTAAGGTCATGAGACAAAGAAGCCTATTGATTTTCAGCGATTTCCGATAATTAGTGCCAGAGTTATGGCCCTTGATCACCTCAAAAAATCTTGTGGACGCTCTAGAGGCCAAAGTTAATTTCCTTATTTTTCCCTATTTTAAAGAGAGAATAAAATTAAAACAACATATCCTATGCCTGAACTGATGTCATATTCGTAATCTACGTAAAAAGTTCTCCTAGCTTGGTAAATTTGACTACAGTACATCATCCAGTAGTAATTAAAGATAGGTTGCCAGGCAACGAAACATACGCCCACAGCAGCTAAATCGTCCGGGCAGTCAACAAGGGTTGTCGCATATTTTTACTTTTTTCGGTAATGAAACATTGGTAATACTCTAAAAACTGATTAAGAGTAACAACTCATTATGTAATTATCAGAAAATCATTAGAATTTGATTGCTTTTTATAAAGTTTTACCCCACGTTAACAATTGAATTAGTATATATACATGAAACATTTAAAATCATCGATTTAGCTGTTCAGTTATCAAAATTCATTGAAAATCAATATACTTGTTCGTTTCAACACCTTAATTTCTGTGTATCAATCTGAAGTCAATCAGATGATAAGTTTGGCCTTTAAAGCGTCCACAAGATTTTTTGAAGTGATCAAGGGCCATAACTCTGGCACTAATTATCGGAAATCGCTGAAAATCAATAGGCTTCTTCGTCTCATGACCTTAAACACTGTGTATAAATTTAAAGCCAATCGGATATTAACTTTGGCCTCTATAGCGTCCACAAGATTTTTTGAAGTGATCAAGGGCCATAACTCTGGCACTAATTATCGGAAATCGCTGAAAATCAATAGGCTTCTTCATCTCATGACCTTTAACACTGTGTATAAATTTAAAGCCAATCGGATATTAACTTTGGCCTCTATAGCGTCCACAAGATTTTTTGAAGTGATCAAGGACAATAAAACTGGCACTAATTATCGGAAATCGCTGAAAATCAATAGGCTTCTTCGTCTCATGACCTTAAACACTGTGTATAAATTTAAAGCCAATCGGATATTAACTTTGGCCTCTATAGCGTCCACAAGATTTTTTGAAGTGATCAAGGGCCATAACTCCGGCACTAATTATCGGAAATCGATGAAAATCAATAGGCTTCTTCGTCTCATGACCTTAAACACTGTGTATAAATTTACAGCCAATCGGATATTAACTTTGGCCTCTAGAGCATCCACAAGATTTTTTGAAGTGATCAAGGGCCATAACTCTGGTAGTTATTATCGGAAATCGCTGAAAAACAATAGGCTTCTTCGTCTCATGACCTTAAACACTGTGTATAAATTTAAAGTCAATCGGATATTAACTTTAGCCTCTAGAGCGTCCACAAGCAATTGTGGACGCCGGACCGCCGGACGGACGGCCGGACGGCCGGGGGCGACGACAATATACGACCACATTTCAATGTGGCCGTATAAAAATTGGTCTTGAAAACCAAACTTTTCATTAATTTTCCTTCATATTGTAGCTGTAATAGCGAAAAGTTACATTCTGAAGGTGAAATTAAAGCTCACTGCTAAAT
Organism: Patella caerulea; assembly: GCA_036850965.1. Taxonomy (NCBI): domain Eukaryota; kingdom Metazoa; phylum Mollusca; class Gastropoda; family Patellidae; genus Patella; species Patella caerulea. The sequence continues at coordinate 42,687,021 of JAZGQO010000007.1, forward strand.
CTTACGTCCGAACTGATGTTATATTTGTGATCTACACACAAAATTCATCTAGAATGGTGGATTTGGTAGGCCTAATCCATTTAGAAGCTTTTTTTCAGAGATCATAAAACGGCAATTTTTCATGAAAATGTCTAACTGAATGCGAAAATCGGCAAAAACACATGTATATTTACAAACATTGGATGAAAATTAAAAATATAAACGAACACGGGCCAACATTGGATTTTTGATATGTTGTAGAAGGGTAACAGAAGATTCATTTCCAGTCTCTTAAAATTTTGCCACTTGTCCAACATAACCAAAATGCCAACCAAAATTAGGCATTTTCACGAGATTTTGGCGGGAAACTAACTTTGAGGCCTGATATCTTTAGAATATAACATCATATGGTTCTACATTCAATTCCATATCGAAATTCCACCGTCTGAGAGTGTAGATAGCAATTTCTAGACCTCTAGACACAACGATGGTTTTTCTAGAGCACTCCGAAGGTCGTGAAAAATAAAATACTTGCTTATTTTTTTCTAACTTTGATGGCAACCCTTACAGTAGGGATACCCCCTACCCCAAATTTTTTCAAAGAATCATAATCTACGTTTGCAGTTCTATTATATTGCCAAGTTAGGGGGTTCTAGACACTTTAGACTATATAAACAACGGAGCTGAAAACCTAACAGAAATAAGAGAATTTTTATTACCAAATGGCAACCGTTTTTTCAAATGGTGATATCTCTGCCAATATTTGACCTAGGAAGCTGGAAATTGGTATTTGGTAGTTTTAGACCATGTACTTTAACATATATTTTTTCCAGATTTTTTTGAGGGGGTCAGTTTCCCACCACTGGTCAACTTGACATGGAACGACCCTGTGTTATTAAAAATGACCAGCAATGAAAATTTTGAAGTGGAGCCCTGCTTTGTCCATATAGCAAAAAGAACTGATGTGGTGCAATAGCAGCACATTTCTATACAAACATTTTCTGATATTTGGTGCTGTATTAGAAAAATCCTAATTTCGTTGGAAGAAATGAAATGAAATTCAATGGGGTTTAACGTCCTACTCTTTTGCACCTAACCTGGGCTAATGGAAGACGGGCATACGCCATACAGGGTGCTGTGAGGGAAATTTTGCCAGGGCAGCGGCGCTACGCCCTACTCTTATATCGAATTCCAACTGCCAAGGGATCTTTTATGTGCACTCCGATGTGTACACGGGACCTCGGTTTTTCGTCCAATCTGAATGACTTGACAGCTGTCCTTGTCAGGCCCTCCTTCTGCATCACTGACAAGGGGAAATCACGCCAGAAAACCGAGATAAACTTTCTCGGCCAATGCTGGGATCGAACACCCGACCTCCAGGCTAGTAAACCAGCATCTTACCCACTTAGCCACCGTAACCTCCCGAAGTTGGAAGAACTTTCCATCATTTGTCAATATTTGACATCCCCAGCATGTTCATATATAAGGAAAGGTGTTCAGCCTAACATGTATTTCTCATAATGCTGTGCAATTAAATGTCAAAATCTATTTATAGCTATGGAAGAAAGCACCATTATCAAAGGTTTAATTTATATCTATGATTAATAAGTCATAGTGACCAGCAGAGTTTATAATATCAGCTTGTCTTAGAGAACTATTCTGGAACTTTTTTGAAAAAATGCCATTTCAAATGTATAGTGAAACAGTCCAGATAATAGACAAATATTATAGCTGAATTTAGTCAATTGCATACTGTCATTACAGATTTTATATGGCATCTACTCTAACGAGTTAGTTACCATTCTAAAATAATCAATAACTCTCACATTTCGAAGTCCACATACTTTATTAAGAGTAGAATTAAGGAGACAAAAGTCAAACTGAAAATTCTATCACAGAGACTAAGACCAGACTAATAATATAAATCTAAAATGACTTACATAGATGAGATCATGATCAAAACGTTCCTTGAGATTTTCTATGAAGACATCCTCTGTCATAGGATCCAATAAGACTGCATCACTAACCCCTACATTACTCTCCAATGACATCAATCTACCACGATGCAGAGCCATTTCCTAGTATTCAAATCCTGAAGAAAAAAAAATCTTTTTATACAGTTATCATTGTAAACTATTTATTTTGTGTTTCTAATGTCACTCTAATTTTCAGAGCTTTTAAAAACAAAATCTTCATGAAGCAAATAATGCAGGTAATGTATATATAATACAAATATAAAGAATCTGATATGAAACCTGAGAATAATGTTAAGTATTATTGCATAAGGGCTCAGTACTCTGACTACACAAACCAGCAGTTGTCAAGCAAGATATACCAACATTTTACAAGATAACAATAAAAGCGATTTTTCGTACAATCAGGGGTCAAAATTCAGAAAATTATTGTCTGAAATGCGCAAATATCGAAAGCGACCAAGATCTCTGGAATAGAAAGATATATTTTAAGTTTCATCAAAATTGGATAAAAATTGTGTCCACAACCTTCATATTACATACTTTTACACAACTTGCGTGGAAAGAGCGGCCATTTATGTCGGCAGTTCATTTCGATTTTCTCGAAATTCACATTCAACTTTCATTATGGTATAACAGTGATATATTTAAGGTTTTTATAAAATCAGATCGGTAGTTATGCAAGATACGTCCAAATTTTGCAAGAGATGGACAGAAAACAAGCTAAAAAAAAAAACGATTTTACGAACAATCAAGGGCCATAATTCAGGAAGATACGCTTGGATATGTATGAACATTGAAAGGAGTCAAGATCTTTAGTTTATAAACATTGCATAGCATGTTTCATCAAAATCAGATTAAAATAGTGTCCTCTAGAAATCCACAACCTTGATAAACCATATATTTACAATATTTGCATACGAGGGGCAGCCATTTTGTCCAGCAGTTTTGTTCCAATTTGTACAAAATTCAGACTCATCCATAATAAGGGTATAACAGTGATATATTCAAAGGTTTTTTTTTTTAATTCAGATAAAAATAGGTTGCCAGGCAACGAAACATACGCCCACACAGCAGCTAAATCGTCCAGGCAGTCAACAAGAGTTGTTGCATATATAAAGGAATTATCAGAAAATCATTAGAATTTGTTTGGTTTTTATAATCAAACGTTTTTTTAAATCAAGTAATAATTGTGACTTCCAGAGGGACCACAAGCTAATAAAGGCGATTTTTCGTACAATCAGGGGCCATAATTCAGGAAGTTATGATCCAATATGCAATGGAACCAAAATCTTTAGTTTATAAACAAACATGTATTTCAAGTTTCATTAAAATTGAATTAAAATTGTGACCTCTAAAGGGTCCACAACCTTGATATAACATACTTTCACACTATTCGCGTACAAACGGCGGCCATTGTGTCTGTCAATTTTGGTCCGATTTTCACGAAATTCAACCTCATTCTTCATTACCATATAACGATGATATAATCAAACGGTTTCCAAATCGGATAATAATTTTGACCTCCAGAGGGACCACAAGCTAAAAAGGGAGATTTTTCAGACAATCAGGGGCCATAATTCAGGAAGTTACGATCCAATGGGTGCAAATATTGAAATGAACCAAGATCTTTGGATTATAAACATACATGTCAAGTTTCATCAAAATCATATCAAAATTGTGACCTTAACCTTGGGTCCACAACCTTAATATAACATTTTCACACCATTCACGTACAAACAGCGGCCATTTTGTCTGTCAGTTTTGGTCTGATTTTCATGAAATTCAAACTCAACATTCATTGCAGTGTAACGGTGATATAATCAAACGTTTTTTTAAATCGGGTAATAATTTTGACTTCCAGAGGGACCACAAGCTAATAAAGGCAATTTTTCGTACAATCAGGGGCGATAATTCAGGAAGTTACTATCCGATATGCGCAAATATCGAAAGGAACCAAGATCTTTGGGTTATAAACAAACATGTCAAGTTTCATCAAAATCGAATTAAAATTGTGACCTCTACTGGGTCCACAACCTTGATAAAACATATTTTCACACTATTCTCGTACAAACGTGGCCATTTTGTCTGTCAATTTTGGTCTGATTTTCACAAAATTCGAACTCAACCTTCATTACCTTTTAACGGTGATATAATTTAACGTTTTTTTAAATCGGATAATAATATTGACCTCCAGAGGGACCACAAGCTAAAAAGGGTGATTTTTCGGACAATCAGGGGCCATAGTTCAGGAAGTTACGATCTGACGGGCGCAAATATTGAAAGGAACCAAGATCTTTAGGTTATAAACATGCATGTCAAGTTTCATCAAAATCGGTTCAAAATGGTGACCTCTACACTGTTCACAAGCTCAAAACGTGATTTTTCCTACAATCAGGGGCCATAACCCATTAACCCATGAAGTTACAGTCCGATACATGCCAATATCGAAAGGAACCGAGATCTTAGGGTGATAAACCTATGTTTTAAGTTTCATTGAAATCGGATACAAATTGTGACCTGTAGACTGTTCACAAACAATTGTGGACGCACGGACGAACAGGGGCGGCGACAATATACGTCCACATGAAAATGTGGGCGTATAAAAATTGTGACCTCTAGAGGAACCACAAGCTAAAAACGCTATTTTTTGTAAAATCATGGGCCATAATTCAGGAAGTTATGATGCAATATATATGCGCAAATAACGAAAGGGTTACAGACATGAATTTCAAATTTCGTCAGAGTTCCACAAGTCAAAAACAAGATTTTTTGTACAATCAGGGGCCATAATCCAATACATGACCTGTAGTGTGTCCACAAACAAAATGTGGACAGGGGTTGGACTGAAAGGGGCGACGGCATGTCCACATGAATCCATGGGCGTATAAAAGTGTACATGGCATGAAAATTTATCATACAACAAGATATCACTTCAACTTCTATCAACTATTGCATGATTGCATAATTAAATATCATTTTACTTGTAGATCGCATAAATTAATGTAATACATTATTCCAAACAAAATCAAGAACAACAACAACCAAAGAAGAAAAGATTTAAAGTCTCTTTTTCATCATTGCTTTTAAAGTGTATTTTTTGTCTTATTTCCTTCTATTAATATTCTTGTTCTAATTTGTCATAATAGAAAATTACATACATGTATAAATGTTACTGTCTTTTGTAAACTTTTTCTAATCAAAACCATTTTATTATTGAATAATTGATTTCTTGATTGATGTGTAAAATAAGTTTAACTAAAAATTATGTCGTAACACAATATATGGATAACTAAATCATACATTAAATGTGGTCACATCAAATTTATTCTACCCTAAGCCTTTCACACACTTAGTTACTGCACTACTGTGCATAATACATACTGAAAAAACTACTAGCAAACATTCTAAACATAGATCACCTTACCGTAACAATTAACTTATTTTACATACAGCCTCATAGAAATCATAGATTTGCAACCTACCAAATAAAGTGCTGAACTAAAACTATAATCATTCTCAATGTCTAGTACCAGAAGATGTATACAAAGTCCTCCAAGATCAACTATTAGAAGATTTCAACTGCCACAGTCCAACTGTTTAATCATGTCAATATATCACTACTCATATATCATCATAAATAGCAGTAGGAATTTTATACCAGTTAAACAGACAGTTGATATATAGTATAAATCATCTTATATCTTATAAAGGGAGACATGCAAACAATAACAGGTTAATACAGTTGATATTTCACTAGTATTTGAATCATTGAATCACTAGGTCAATAAATACAACTTTAATCATTACAACATATCTACATGATACTTACTTCATTTTTACATTCACCTTAATACATAATAATTTTAGGACCAATTTATTAGAATAATTAACAGGAGCCAATAATATATATGTCAACTTTAAATCTGACCAATATTGTTGATTTAGAAGGTTTAAATAACAGTGTATAATAAAGTCAATTGAATATTAACTTAGGCTCTAGAGCGTCCATAAGATATTTCAGTGATTAAGGGCCATAACTCTGGCAGTAATTAACATAAATCGCTGAAAATCTATGGTGTCCAAAAGACATTTCAGAGTGATCGAGGACCATAACTCTAAATGTAATTATCGGAAATCGTTGAAAATGATGTCGAGATTCATAAAAAAAATTCCCAGTTTGTGCCACCGTGTAGTTTAAGAAACACTGTTTAGTTTTGACATCTGTCGTCTGGTTTATGAAACTAAACTATTTAGCATGTCAAAACTAAATGGTGTTTTTTAAATTACACAGTTCCCAAAACTGGGCATTTTTTGATGAATCTTGAGGGCAGTTAACCCTTTTGGATGGCTGTCTATTAACTCTTAAATGACCCAGAGATTTGACGTCATAACGTCATAAAAACCCACGTCATAATGGTCAATAGTGCTAAAATATAGGTATGCATTTTAAAATCGTATCATTAACTATAACAACTGAAAATAAACCCTTCATGTAAATGGATGAAATAATCTAAAATGCATGAATATGAATTTTACACCAAAAAAAAAAAAAAAAAAAAAATAATTTAGACATTTCATGCACATGTAGGCCTATATAGATCTAATGGTTATTTCTTTTTGTTCGGCTTTTGTGAACTAAAAATCATTTATCATGAATCTCTTTTAATTTAAGCTTATTAATATTTAAAAGTACGGTAATTAAAATTTTGGTTGATTAGTCTGGCTTCTATCACATTCTAACGCAAAACTATAAATATCTAGGCCTACACCACCGATAAAATCTGAATCACTGTAGGGATGGTAATCCGTCGTAAGGAGAAGGTTGTCGTATAGGCTTAGACACCGTTTTATTATAATTTTTCAAGAAGAAACAGTAAGATTTTTAACTGTCAAAATGTCAAACAGGAAGTAAACAAATGAGAAAAGGCAGCCTGTTTACAAGGGATGTAACTCCCATCGCACTAGGCACGTTGCATTCGGCTAACTGGTTTTGTCGACAAAAGTCGCCGTGGGTACTTAACGGTAACGTCATAGGTGTCGACAGAAGTCGACGTGGGTCAGTTAAGAGTTAACTGGATATATATATATATATATGTGTATTAGGTGCTAGATGGAAGTGCAGTTTCTTTTCTTTTTTCATCAAATCAGAATGACACCCACGTGACCCAGCCCCTAGGCTTCTTCGTCTCATGACCTTAAACACTGTGTATAAATCTAAAGTCAATCGGATAATAACTTTAGCCTCTAGAGCGTCCACAAGCAATTGTGGATGCCGGACGGACGACAATATACAACTACATTTCAATGTAGTGCGCATAAAAACAACAACTTTGACGATTTCGAACATTTCGCATTGTCGCAAAATGCCAGAAATAGCTTTAATCTCTAAGTCATACCTACTTTCCAAAAAAAAACCTCAAAGACATCGAATTGATCAGACAAGTAGTTTCTGAGATATGCTCAAGTGGAAAAAAAAAAAAAATATAAGAAGAATAATCTTAACAAAGACAATAGTGTTTCACACAAGCTACGCAGGTGTGAAACCCTAACAAGAAAAAATAATAAATTGGTCCAAAATGTATAAGCCTAAATATAGCAAGAAACATTTCACAAAAGCGAATCTGAAAAATAAATGGAAATAACTGAGACTTGTACTGCTGAAATCGGATTGACTTCCTGTTCCACAAGCTTCCGAAAAAGGAATCAACCCATTGAAAAACGATATTTAGCTCATATTGAACTCAGTCAAGACATTCACCTAATGAACATCTACATCAAGTTTAAACATTATACCGCAACTAAAAGTTGTTATGTTCCAAAGTCTTGACCAATCAAACTGCTTATCACTCCTTAGCCGAAACCAAAAATCTGCATCATTGAACTTAGTCAAGGTAATGATAAATCATTGTCGTCATTTTTATTGCAGCAATTGCCCGCATTCATGCTATCCATATGTACATCTACATCAAGTGAAATGTCTAACAAACCAACAAAAAGGAACAATTTTCGTCATGACGTCATAACAACCCCTAATAACACCATGAAGTGACTGAGAAACACAGCAAAAACTCAAAGAGTGATGTATTAAAAAGATATTGGTTTTATAATGGCATTGCTTTATAGGATTTTGGTCAAATGGTGGCCATTTTTAGACCCTTTCCGGTAGCTCAATTTCAGACAACTTTTGATACGTACAGGAAACAACCATAAAACATTTTCTTGAAATTTTTTTGACGTTGGCCTATTTTTTTCCATTACTTTGACTCTACTATTACATGGTCACAAACTGACCATTTATGTTTTAATTGTCTTCCTTAATTTAAAGTTACATTATGGGAGATAAGATAAAGAGATGGCAGTTCTCACTATAATAGTTAAAAACTAGATAGTGTAAAGGTAATTTGCTGAAAATTTCAGTCAAATTGGCCACTATTAGCCGGGAAAAAAGCGTTTGAAATATTCACATAGCCTCGGTCATCATTACTCAAATCATTAATATAAACAGCATAGTCTCGATTATCCACTTGATTGATTTAATTATCAAAGGCCATTAAGCGGCATATAGGAATTCAATCCGCCAACATCAAAGGCTAGCTTTGACTTTAAGGGTTTATTATGGTCTGGATATGTTAATTACAGGGAATATTTTACTTTTTTACATTTGATTAGCAGTTTCCAGAAAAATTGTGTAAGAATGCTAATCAATTGTATAATTGAGTAGCAAAATTTACCAATTGATTAGCAGTTTTTTAGTATATAATAGAATTCTTATTTCACATAATTAGGCCTATATGTGACAATAACAATACCCACATTATTTGTATTACCAAACGGTTGTTTATATTTATATATAAAATAAAAATAAAAGTATGTGACCACATGTTATTCTTTGTACGAAACCTGGACATTCTTTATTTACTTCATACTCTATAGTCAGATCTTTTCTGCGTCATATTTCCTCACCCAACCTTGAACTGTTGCTAATTTTAATGTCGAATTTGAAGACAGAACATAATATCATGTGTTTGAATTTCGCGACGTACCCTCGATCATCTGGTAATTTTATCTTGTAGTGTTTTGAATGTCTGTCTTGACGAATGTGACTACCACAGATATAGAAAGAAAGTATGTAGTGTTGTCATCTCTGTCATCAAAACCTTTTACGTCTATAAATAGCAGACGTCAACATGTACTGCTCTCGTTCCACTGGACCGTTCAGAGGCACGTAAAGAGTCTTGATGATATAGACAATAAAATTGCGAGATTTGAGATTTGTTTTGATGTGTATTACGATACTGAATGGTTTTAAAGTTAAAATTAATTTTCAAAACTTTGATTCGCGCTGAAGCAGGGTTTTATGCTTATAATGCTAATCAAGTATGAATTTGATTCGCAAAATCGGACGTTTGAGTCTGAAATTGCGATACGAACCCGGTTAAAATATTCCCTGGTTAATTAATGTCTAATTGATTATTTAGATAACATCTCAGGCCTAAAGAAAGACCTGTAATAAGCAGATTTTGCTCTTGCATAATGCTATTTTAACTAAGGTTATGTGGTTATTTTTTAAGTAGTGTTGTTTTTGTACTTTAGACTGCTATTGTTGTTTTACCAAAGAATGGGAAATGAAAATTGATTTTTTATCAGCATAAATTAGGTTTGTTTTGTTTCATGTTTTCATTATGTTTTTACTTTTGTGGTAATTCTTAGATTTTAATATTATGACTATTCTGGGTAATACTTGTTTCTTATACATGTACAGTGTAGGGACTAAAGTGACCCCCCTGTTACCCTGTTTGCATTGATATATCGATCTGTCATCCTGAAAAATCAAAACAAAATACAAAAATGTGATACATACGCTAAAATTAAGGTCTATATCACAATTTTTTTACAAACAAACAGCATGTTGGATATTACCACAATATATAGCTATATCACAATATCAATACTAAAATATCGCAATGTTGAAAATAGCACATATCACTTATCTCTGACTTTGTCGCACAAATCCAGCAAGGTAGTTAGAACACTGACTATATCAACATTAAGTGATCAATCTATTTGAAGTCCAAATTTTGAACATGTGATATTGAATTATTTGTATCAATTTACTTACCTCATAGGCAAAATCATGCATGTAAACAGATCATATTCCTGCTAGAAGTGGTGCCAATAATCTGCTCTATTTCAGAAATTTTGACTTCATGTGTAAACAATGTTACTTATACATCAAAGCATTAATATCAGCATGAGTTTCCTATCAGCTCCAAATACAGATAACCTTAAAAATAAATATTTATGTTTATTTGACATCTATATATATATATGATATATTCATGATGTATATTAATTTGATACAAATATCAAGACATAATATTATCAAATAATCTTTACAAAACATTCTCAACAAGCCACCAGTGGGGCTGATGTCCCCCGCCGAAATCCCAAGATAAATAGATGACACATATCAATTAATCGCATATTTTTTTTCTTCAAAAGTATGGAATAATCAAACTGTACACTAAGTCTCATCACTCTCTATCAGAAAGAATTATCTTGTTCTAAGGAATCGACCGCCAACACCAAGTTTGAACATTCTAGCTCAGTTAGAAGAGTAATTGTGTTCCACAATTTCAGCCGATCAAATTGCTTATCGCTCTGCATGTTAAAATCAACTCTCTTGGGTTGTTTTTTTTTATTGAATAGTTACGTGCGTGCAATAACCGGAAGAAAAGAGTACTTGGGGGAGGGGAGCCCCCAGCTAGGGTGACCACCTTTACTTTATCATATTGCGGGATATTTATGAAAAAATATATTTTGCTCCAAAATCACCGCTCTATAGGCGCAATAGGCGCAAGACAGCAACACCATTTTCAGCAATCTGACACAAAAAATGTGGCAATGGAATACTCTGATAACTTTTAATTTTTTCCTGAATACATAATTCAAGACGGTTTAACCCTTGAGCGTATACAAGGGGTATTTTGGACCCAAACGATCACATATTCTTAATGTTTGTGAGAAATTGGTTCATAATTGTCTAGCGAGAATTTATATATTGTCAGCTTCTTGATGTCGAGTATAGTGCTGCAAATAGAATGGACGTGAGGCAGTGGCAACATACACCATTTGATAAGAAACTACAGTATTACATTAACGGATACCAGGGGTCTTGTGGACCCCCCCCCCCTTTCATTTCAACATTTGGTGTTTACAGGTGTCTAATCGGTCCTGCAATCGGTGCTAGATTTGTATTGAATATTTCTTACTGATGATATTGTTTTGGTTATTCTAGTAATCTAGATCTGAAAGCAAATCAGGGTACCCTACCAACCCTATCAAAAGACGATTCTACATGGAACATGACAATTACGATATTTTTAGATTTGTATGGTTTCAGAAAAATCTTATAATTCCTATCATCACTGAAATACTTGAAATATTTTGTTTTAGCCTTATTATTGTTCAGTCTTGATATGAAGCTGTAGTTTGATCGTATTTGAATAAAATTATTCACCCAAAAACCTATTTATGTCTGGGATCTTTGATTACCCCTAGTACCGAAAACGTTTTTCGTGCACAAGGGTTAATTAGTTTACATGTATGATGACTTGTAACATTTTACAAATAAAACAATTCGAAGAATTATGTACAGCCATTATATTTCAAGAAACAATCGAACGTTAAAGTAGCAAAGAATATCATCAACAGTATTCGACAGTGTAAACAGGACTAAACAAGGGCCAAAGGTCACCCTATACCCCCCCACTCCGCCGAACCTGGCTTACTAATACTATAGGGCAGTGGTTCCCAACCACTTTATGGGTCATTGCGGAACTACCATATGGTTCAATTTTTCTCCAATAATTCGCTTGCGCGTAGGGGTGTTTCGCAGTGGGAAGAAACCAGAGGACCCGAAGAAAACCCATGCAGTTGGACAGGCAACCCTACTCCTTGTCACGTTCAACCGGTCAATCGAAACTCCACTAGTGGACTCAATGACAGACCGTATGATACAGCGTGTGCATGCTAACCATTCAGCCCCCCCCCTTCTCATGTATGCACTAATTGAATGGTTAACATAATATGGATGTTGTATTGTACACAGGTTTATCCCAGATTTTAAAATAATGATATGGCTACACTATAAAGTATCTATACTTAATCATAAATATGTCAGATATCATAGAGAAAAATCACAGCCATAATACTAGGCAACTTATTATAATCAATGACAAAATGCTAGACGTCTGAGAAACAAAGAGAGTTGCACAAAATTTAAATGCGATAGATTTGAAAGAGTAAAGTAGGAGTGTAGGCTAGCTAGTGTAAAAACCATTAATATTTTATGTAGCCATATAGGCTACCTAACCAAGTGATAAGATAATTTCTTAGTCTGGCACGGGTGATAAATAGAACTTCTTAGTTAGTCTGGGTGTTTTTTTATTTTAATTTAAAAAAAAAAGCAAATCTAATTTCATTTCTCTCGATACAGTGACGACTAACATTGAACGTGTAAGCACGCGGATATAAAAGCTGTTAGTTTGCTGTGTAGTGTGTGTGATAATAATAAAAACCTCTTTATCTTCAGACAGGGTTTAATTTCGAATGTAAAAATCACTCCACTAACCTTTCAAACTCTGCGAATAAGAATAAATTCAAATAGATGTATCTCCAATAATCAATATCTTAACCACTGATTAACGTGTTAATAGAATAATTACAAAGAAAAGCAAATCAACAGTCGATAGATAAATCCAACTGCCACCGTTCTTCCATTGATCGATGTCAGATAAGCGCATGCGTGCCAGTCGAAATTTAAGAAAGATGTTTTCCGCAAAACGGTGCCATTCTTTAATTCTTATTCAAACATGGCATGTACGTGTAGGCTATGTCAGTTATATAGGGGGTCGAACTGGCCAGTCCAATTTTTAATTGTTACATGATTGGAGCATTTGCAATATTTAATGTAAGAAGATGTGGTCAGTGCACCAAACCTTAACATTTTTAAATCCCGACTAGACAAATTTTGGCAAAGAGTTTGAAAGACACGAAGCATAGGCTACCGGGTACCATTAATTACAAGGTTAAATTCACCAGAATAACAAACAATTACTATGAGTCTATAGGATCGCACAGAACCATAAGTAAGTCCTAAGTGTTATATGGTCCAAATCATAAATGTAAATTCAATTGTAATTTGAATGTTAATTGGTCAAAATATGATTTGATTAAATTTTAACTATTATTAAACAAACAAATTAATATTGTAATTATAGACATAGTAAAGAAAAAATAAAAGAATGAATGAAAAGGTTCATTATACTTTTAGCCGACCCGGCCCCGCATCACTCGATACAACCAAGGTATAGGCCTACTCTATTATTCCAGTTCCCAACCTTTTTGTGATACCACTTGGACTCCTGTTATACAGTCGCCGCATATCACCGGCACCGGGTTCCAGAGAAACTCAGTTTGATAAGGCGCTGGTTCGCTAGCCTGGAGGTCGGGTGTTCGATCCCTGCATTGGCCGAGAAAGTTCATCTCGATTTTCCTACGTGATTTCCCCGTCAGTGATGCAGAATGAGGGCCTGACAAGGACAGCTGCTTAGTCGTTTGGATGGAATGAAAAACCGAGGTCCCGTGTACACATTGGAGTGCACGTAAAAGATCCCTTGGCAGTTGGAATTCGATATAAGAGTAGACCGTAGCGCCGCTGCCCGAGCAAAATTCCCCTCATAGCAGGCCCGTTCGTAGTATTTTTCTGATGAAATGTAAATACCTGTAGGCCTATACTATAGTATAGACTAATTTTTGGATTTTCTAAAAATAATAAATATCATATATTATTAAAATACATTTTACAAATCTGATATGACAAATGTCTGATCTGTGAAACAAATATTGATTTTAAGATACCGGTACAAATATTAATCTTAGTGTACAAATGTCGAAATACGACAACAAATGAAGAAGTATGAATTAAAGACTATGAACCTAGAACTAAGAACCAAGAACATTGAATAAAGAGCTGTTTGGTCTTCCATAGTACAAGCTAAAAACGCGATTTTTCGTATAAACAGGGGCTGTAATCCAGAAAGTTACAATCCGATATACGCGAATATTAAAAGAGGGAAAATACAGATTTGACGTCATCCTTTGATGTTGGCGTACCATTATTTCAAATAATTACGGGCAAAGTGCCAAGCCTACATTTTTCGTACTAGTTGAAATATTGTACCCGAGTGACGTATTTCATTGAAATGCACGTGCTGGATAGTGTCTGTATTTTAAGTTGTTTAAATTAATGGCCTTGAGCAAGACATTGCATAATATATAGATATTGCTCTGGTGCTATCGCACTCGTACAATACCAATATATATTACTTTACTTAATGTCTCGCACTCGGCCATTAAACTACACATACCCCATGAAGCTATGGTCCGATTTCTGCCAATATCGAAAGTAACAAAAAAGTAATAAACATACATCGTAATTTTCATCAAAATCGGATAAAACTTGTGACTCCTAGAACTAGAGTGTCCAAAACCTTGGTATAATTATACCAAGGTTTTGGACACTCTAGTTAAAACCACCATTGCTGAGTAGTTTTATTAGCCAGAACCTTGGTATAATTATGGAAAACCAAATCTTTCAGTAATAAACATACATCGTAAGTTTCATCAAAATCGGATAAAACTTGTGACTCCTAGAACTAGAGTGTCTGTCCAAAACCTTGGTATAATTATTATACCAAGGTTTTGGACACTCTAGTTAAAACCACCATTGCTGAGTAGTTTTATTAGCCAGAAATCGCTCATACAGCATCTCCTACGATCTATAGACCCCCGAGAGCTAACTTTTTAGGGACCTAGGATAGTAGCCCCCCCCACCCCCCAATCAAGAATAGCTTCTGCCAGCCCTGATCCTATATACATCCCAGAAATACGGAAATTCATAACCCGATACCGTGTATACAGTCTAATCTGCCGCGCCATAGTGTCACTACATTTTGCACCCAATCGGCTATGCAGTGAAACCTTTTTAAACGCCCACATTTTCATGTGGGGACATTATGCCGTCGCCCGTCCGTCAGCCTGGCCACAATTGTTTGTGGACTTTCTACAGGTGACGATTCTTATCCGATTTTGACAAATCTTGAAATATAGGTTTATACACAAAAGATTCCGCATTCGATATTGGCATGTATCGGATCGAAACTTCATATATTATGGCCCCCTGATTGTCCGAAATATCACGTTTTAAGCTTGCGGACCCTATAGAGGTCACAATTTTGAGGGGTTTATATAGGCTTTGCCTGTTCCCCAATCCCCTCAGTTTCTGAATAAATATTGTTAATAAAAAAAATATTTGCGCATATCGGATCGTAACTTCCTGAATTATGGCCCATGGCCCCGAGTTCACAAAGCATTCTCAGACAAGTTAAGAATTTACTCAAAATTGTTCACTTTATTGTAACTAAAATATAACCCTTTATACAAGATTTGTTGTTTTCCTGTATCAAATACCCTAATAAGAAACTATGAGCAAAGTTTTGTGTTTCTTGATCAAAAATATTTCTTATAAACAGTGATTGAATGTTGAGTAAATTCTCAACTTAAGTCTGAGAATGCTTTGCGAACTTGGGGCCTGATTGTACGAAAAATCGTCTTTTTTAGATTGTGGACTCTCTGGAGGTCACAATTATTATCCGATTTATAAAACCGTTTGATTATATCACTGTTACATCATAATGTAGGTTGAGTTTGAATTTCGTAAAAATCGGATCAACATGGCCACCGCTTGTACGCAAATAGTGTAAAAATATGGTATATCAAGGTTGTGGACCCTGTAGAGGTAACAATTTAAATCCGATTTTGATGAAACTTGAAATGCAAGATTATAACCCAAAGATCTTGGTTCCTTTTGATATTTGAGTAATGAAGATTGAGTTTAGATTTTGTAAAAATAGGACCAAAAATGCCGGAAAAATGTCCGTCGCTTGTACGCGAACAGTGTAAAAATATGGTATATCAAGATAATGAACCCTGTATAGGTCACAATTTTGATCTGATTTTGATGAAGCTTGGAGTATAGACCCTCACACAAAGTTGGCTGATATTGTTTAGTTGTAGGTATCCCTGGCGAATACAAAGTTTTGAGAGGAAATGGAATGAAATGGGGTTTAACGTCCTACACCCTGCACCTAACTTGGGCTAATGGGAGACGGGCATACGCCATACAGTGTGCTATGTGGGAAATTTTGCCCGGGCAGTGGCGCTAAGGCCTATTCTTATATCAAATTCCAACTGCCAAGGGATCTTTTACGAGCACGCCAAGAGACCTCGGTTTTTCATCCCATCCAAACGATCATTCTGCTGTCCTTGTCAGGCCCTCCGTTCTGCATCACTGACAAGGGGAAACCACACCGGAGAATCGACATGAACTTGCTCGGCCAATGCAGGGATCGAACACTCGACATCGAGGCTAGCGAGCCAGCTAATTACCCACTTAGCCACATGATCCCCAGTTTTGAGAGGGAATTGATAGAGATTGGTTACTTTGAATATGTTTTCGGGACAAATGTATCATCAAATCAAAAAGTATGAACCCGGGAATGTATCTTTAATTATTTATTGCTCGATTTGTATAAAACAAAGTTCATATTCAATGGTGCAACATTTTGTATTACCGATAATGTTGTCTGTCGGCACCGGAAATGATGTGATTATTTTAACAAAACGTCTTTACGCAAGCAAATATTATTCTTTTATAATAAATAAAACGTAAGAGGGGCTATGTTAAGGCGCAAAAAAAGTCGGAAGCAGTTTTTTTTTTATTTTTTTTTTTTTAATTTCGATTTTTGCGTCATTTCGATGTAAATGTGGAAATTGCGGAGAAATAGGCGCTTTTCAAGGTTTTTGGTCCTTAATATTACTAATAGGGTTAATTATTGTTCGATTTTCGTACAATTTTCACCATGTGATACCTAATGCAATTCTAATGGACATATAAATTGGATCCATAATCATAAAGATGTACAAAGATAGGTTGCCAGGCAATGAAACAACTCATTATGTAATTATCTGAAAATCATTAGAATTTGTTTGGTTTTTATAAAGTTTTGCCCCACGCTAACAATTAGTATAGGAAACATTTAACATCATGGATGTTATCAAAATTCATTGAATATCAAAATACTTGTTCGTTTCGACACCTTAAAAACTGTGTATCAATCTGAAGTCAATCGGATGATAAGTTTGGCATCTGTAGCGTCACAAGGTTTTTTGAAGTGATCAAGGGAGATAACTCTGGAAGTAATTATTTGAAATCACTGAAAACCAGTAGGCTTCTTTGTCTCATGACTTTAAACACTGTGTATGAATTTAAAATCAATCAGATATTAACTTTGGCCTCTAGAGTGTCCATGGGATTTTTTGATGTGATCAAGGGCCATAACTCTGGCACTAATTATCTGAAATCGCTGAAAATCAATAGGCCTCTTCGTCTCATGACCTTAAACACTATGTATAAATTTAAAGTCAATCGGATATCAACTTTGGCCTCTAGAGCATCCACAAGATTTTTTGAAGTGATCAAGGGACATAACTCTGGCACTAATTATCGGAAATCGCTGAAAATCAATAGGATTCTTCGTCTTATGACTTTAAACACTGTGTATAAATTTAAAGTCAATTGGATATTAACTTTGGCTTTTAGAGCGTCCACAAGATTTTTTGAAGTGATCAAGGGCCATAACTCTGGCACTAATTATCGGAAATCACTGAAAATCAATAGGCTTTTTCGTCTTATGACCTTAAACACTGTGTATAAATTTAAAGTCAATCGAATATTAACTTTGGCTTTTAGAGCGTCCACACGATTTTTTGAAGTGATCTAGGGTCATAACTTTGGCACTAATTATTGGAAATCTCTAAAAATCAATAGGCTTCTTCGTCTTATGACCTTAAACACTGTGTATAAATTTAAAGTCAATCGGATATTAACTTTGGCTTTTAGGGCATCCACAAGATTTTTTGAAGTGATCAAGGGCCATAACTCTGGCACTAATTATCGGAATTCGCTGAAAATCAACAGGCTTCTTCGTCTTATGACCTTTAATGCTGTGTATAAATTTAAGGTCAATCGGATATTAACTTTGGCTTTTAGAGCATCCACAAGATTTTTTGAAGTGATCAAGGGCCATAACTCTGGCACTAATTATCGGAAATCGCTGAAAATCGATAGGCTTTTACATCTCATGACCTTTAACACTTTGTATATATTTGAAGCCAATCGGATATTGACTTTGGCCTCTAGAGCGTCCACAAGATTTTTTGAAGTGATCAAGGGCCATAACTCCGGTAGTTATTATCGGAAATAGCTGAAAAACAATAGGCTTCTTCGTCTCATGACCTTAAACACTGTGTATAAATTTAAAGTCAATCGGATATTAACTTTAGCCTCTAGAGGCTTGTGGACGCCGGGCGGACGGACGGACGACAATATACGACCACATTTCAATGTAGGCGTATAAAAATTGCATCTATCACCTTTACTTCCCTTGTCGAGAAAAGAACAATTTTGTCAAGATCACGTTTGAAGATTTTTTTTCGCATTTTAATTTCCCATTTGAAAGTCAGCTAACTTAGCGGTAAGTTAGTAACAATTTTTTGAAATATGTAAAACATGGTAAAATATGTATAAATCGAATTGATATTGATAAATTTGGTTGCGTCCATTTTATAACACGTATGTAATACTTGTGTAGAAATATGTTTAACGGTTTCATTGGTATCAGAAGTGACATAAGTTCAAGGGTATCATGACACCGGCATTGACATAAGGTGAGGTGGCACCGATGAAACCCGTCATTATTGCATCGCAGTTCTAATTTTACATAAATGTCGGTTTAACATTTAAATAAAAATCAAAACGTGATGATCACTATTATTATTATGCCCTCTCTTCCGTATTTTTTTTTTTTTTTTTTTTTTTTGTATTTTATTTTATTGAGAAATAGAAATCATCAGAGACAATTAAAATTCCACAATAACTGAATAAACCGATTGACTGGGGCCTATATTTCAAATTTACGCATGATATTGCATGTATGGTATTAAAACAATTTCTGAGTTGGGTATTTAGAAACAGCGGGTTTGTAGAGATTGTTAGATTGTATATCTAACCAACACATAACCAAACCTTTTCGATAGAAATGAAATGGGGTTTAACGTCCTACTGTGGAGCGGATATGGCCATCGGGCGATCGCCTGAAGGGCCAGTCGTACAAAAAATGAAATATAGTTTTGTCTAATTCGTCTTAAAAAAAAAAAAAAAAACTTTTCTGCTGAACATTATAGGGGGGTATTGGAGCGATGATGAACATGTTGTATGTGGCCGGTGGCTTTAACGGGCCGCCACGCCATCACTAGTCTCGGTCACCCAGAAGCCCCTAGTCTTCAACGCGGTAAATGATAGGGTGTACAGAGCAAGACCGATGTTGAGCGAGGCCGCATGTCAGTCAATTTGATTGACAGTTCGGTAAACGGCCTTCATGTTTGATCTTCCGCTAAATCTGTACTCTCTCTCTCTCTCTCTCTCTCTCTCTCGCCCTCTCTCTCACTCCCTCTCTCTCTCTCTCGCTCTCTCAATGTCACATAGAAATATAGCACCCAATCGGTCTCGCTGTGTCTTTTTCTTGTATTTGTAGAATGTTAAGGTATTTCTTTGAATTATTTTTCATGGGTCATTTTATTATATAGATTTTATTATATATCTAAGACTAGAGTGAATCTACTATATAAATGAATTATAATATCTTATATATCACACACAACGCACTATACCACGTGAAGTATACAACCGACTTCGCTTAGCAGTCAGTATACTTTGAACCAAATCAGCGTCGCTTAGCAGTGTGATTTTTCGTTTTATTTTGAAAGATTTTAAAGTATTTCTATGAATTAATTTACATCAAAAAATAATATTTGAGTGAATGCATTATATAAATTTAGGATAGTATCTTATATATCACAGACATCGCACTATACCACATGAAGTATAAAATCTGCTTCGCTTAGCAGTTAGTATATATACAGTATACTTTTAACCCAATCGGCATCGCTTAGCAGTGGGACTTTTTCTTCTATTTTGAAAGATCTTAAAGTACTTCTATGAATTAATTTACATTGAAAAATAATATTTGAGTGAATGTATTATATAAATGAAGAACAGTATCTTATATATCAAAGAGACCGCGCTTTATCACACGAAGTATAAAATAGGCCTCGCTTAGCAGTCAATATATTTAATCCCAATCGGCGTCGCTTAGGATTTTTTCTTCTATTTTGAAAGATTTTAAAGTATTTTTACGAATTAATTTTGAGTGAATGTATAATATAAAGTAAGGATAGTATCTTATATATCTCGAACATCGCACTATACCACATGAAGCATACAATCGGCTTCGCTTAGCAGTCATTATACTTTGAACCAGATCGGCGTCGCTTAGCAGCGGGATTTTTCTTCTATTTTGAAAGATTTTAAAGTATTTCTATGAATAAATTTATATCAAAAGATAGGCTGGCAATGCCAGGCAGGATACGCCCACATTTTCGAGAGATGGACAGAGAACAAGCAATACCGAAAGTGATATTTCCTACATCATTAAGTCCTGTATTTCATACTGTATTGGGAGCAGCCATTTAGTTGGTCAGTTCCAGTCTGATATTAAAGAAATTCAAAACCGACAATGATTATGGTGTGACGGTACACAACCTAGAAATGTGACTTTTCATCAAAATCGGATAAGAATTGTGACCTGTAGAGAGGCCACAACCATGATATACCATATTTTTTACACTATTCGCGTACAAACGGCGACCATTTCGTCCGGCAATTTTGGTACGATTTTCACGAAATTAGAACTCAACCTTCCTCATCAAAATCGAATTAAAATTGTGACCTATACAGGGTCCACAACCATGATATATCATTTTTTTAACAGTATTCGCGTACAAACGGCGGCCATTTTGTCTGTCAATTTTGGTCCGATTTTCCCCAAATTCAAACTCAACCTTCCTTACAGTGTAACGGTGATATAATCAAACGTTTTTTTTTAAATTGGATAATAATTGTGACCTCCAGAGGGACCACAAGCTAAAGAAAGGGGGATTTTGCGTATAACCAGAGGCCATAATTCAGGAAGTTACGATCCAATATGCACAAATATCGAAAAGAACCAAGATCTTTGGGTTATAACTATGAATTTCAAGTTTCATCAAAATCGAATTAAAATTGTGACCTTTACAGGGTCCACAACCTTGATATACCATTTTTTAACAGTATTCGCGTACAAACGGCGGCCATTTTGTATGGCAATTTTGGTCTGATTTTCCCGAAATTTGAACTCAACCTTCCTTACGGTGTAACGGTAATATACTCAAACTGTTTTTTTTTTTAAATCGGATAATAATTGTGACCTCCAAGCTAAAAAGATAGGCTGGCACTGCCAGGCAGGATACGCCCACATTTTTGAGAGATGGATAGAGAACAAGCAATACCGAAAGTGATTTTTCCTACATCATTAAGTCCTGTATTTCATACTGTATTGGGAGCAGCCATTTTGTTGGTCAGTTCCAGTCTGATATTCATGAAATTCGAAGCCGACAATGATTATGGTTTGATGGTACACAACCTAGAAATGTTACTTTTCGTCAAAATCGGATAAGAATTGTGACCTGTAGGAGTCCACAACCATGATATACCATATTTTTACACTATTCGCGTAAAGCGGTGACCATTTCGTCCTGCAATTTTGGTACGATTTTCACGAAATTCGAACTCAACCTTCCTTACGGTGCAACAGTAATATAATCAGAGTTTTTTTTAAAATCAGATAATAATTGTTCGAGAGATAGACAGAGAACAAGCAATACCGAAAGTGATTTTTCCTACAATCAAAGGCCATAATTCATTAAGTTACAATTTGATATGCGCAAATATCGAAAAGAATAAAGATCTTTAGGTTATAAACAAGCATTTCAGGTTTCATCAAAATCGAATTAAAATTGTCACCTCTACAGGGTCCACAACTTTGACATACCATATTTTTACACTGTTCGCGTACAAACGGCTTCCATTTTTTCTGGCAATTATGGCCCAATTTTCTCGAAATTCAAACTCAACCTTCCGTAGGGTGTAACGGTGATAGAGTCAAACGTTTTTTCAAATCGGATAATAATTGTGACCTCCAGAGGGACCATAGGCGATTTTTCGGACAATCAGGGGCCATAATTCAGGAAGTTATGATCCGATATGCGCAAATATCGAAAGGAAGCAAGATCTTTGGGTTATAACCATGAATTTCAAGTTTCATCAAAATCGAATCAAAATTGTGACCTCCAAAGGGTCCACAACCTTGATATACCATTTTTTAACAGTATTCGCGTACAAACGGCGGCCATTTTGTATGGCATTTTTCATCCGATTTTCCCGAAATTCGAACTCAACCTTCCTTACGGTGTAACGGTAATATAATCAACCGTTTTATTAAATCGGATAATAATTGTTACCACCAGAGGTACCACAAGCTAAAATAAGGCGATTTTGCGTATAATCAGGGGCCATAATTCAGGAAGTTACGATCCGATATGCGCAAATATCGAAAGGAAGCAAGATCTTTGGGTTATAACCATGAATTTCAAGTTTCATCAAAATCGAATCAAAATTGTGACCTCCACAGGATCCACAACCTTGATATACAATTTTTTAACAGTATTCGCGTACAAACGGCGGCCATTTTGTATGGCAATTTTCGTCCGATGTTCCCGAAATTCGAACTCAACCTTCCTTAGGGTGTAACGGTGATATAATCAAACGATTTTTTAAATCGAATAATAATTGTGACCTCCAGTGGTACCACAAGCTAAAAAGGGTGATTTTTCGGACAATCAGGGGACATAATTCAGGAAGTTATGATCCGATAGCCGCAAATATCGAAAGGAACCAAGATCTTTGGGTTACAAACATACATGTCAAGTTTCATAGAAATCGGTTCAAATTTGTGACCTCTATAGGGTCCACAAGCTAAAAACGTGATTTTTCGTACAATCAGGGGCCATAATCCATGAAGTTTTGATCCGATACATGCCAATATCGAAAGCAGCCGAGATCTTTTGGGGATAAACCTACATTTCAAGTTTCGTCAAAATCGGATAAGAATTGTGACCTGTAGAGAGTCCACAAACAAATTATGGACGGACAGACGTCCGGACGGACGGGCGGACAGGGGCGACGACATAATACGTCCACATGAAAATGTGGGCGTATAAAAATAATATTTGAGTAAATGTATTATATAAATGAATGATAGTATCTCATATATCACAGACATCGCACTATACCCCATGAAGCACTCTCTTAGTAGTGATTATACTCAATCGGCATCGCTCAGCAGTCAGTACACTTTGAAGCAGATCGGCATCGCTTAGCAGTGGGATTTTTTCTTCTATTTTGAAAGATTGTAAAGTATTTCTATGAATAAATTTTCATCGAAAAATAATATTTGGGTGAATGTATTATATAACTGAATGGTAGTGTCTTATACATCACAGACATGGCACAATACCCCATGCAGTGTACAATCGGCCTCGCTTAGCAGTCATTATACTTTGAACCCAATTGGCCTCGCTTAGCGGTGGTACGTTTTCTTATTATTGAACCAACCACGTGAGTTTTGTCCGGTTTCCTCTCCCTGCTAAAGACCACTACGCCCATGAAAATTATTGATATAAAAATAAAACCATATGTTATTCGTAGAATATTTGTATGGATGATAGAGGCTACGCCATCGCTAGAGTCAATCTGATCCCGCAGTGAATATTAAATTCTCAAACATTTTTTTGAAGTATACTATTCAAAAAAAGTAGGGGATATTTGATTTTTAAGTGTTATTAAAGTCACCTAATGGAACTGACGAAGAAACAAATGACAAAATGAAATGAAGTTCACATTCATCGATTTATTCCAAATGACCGTTAGACTAAGTAAGGCACAGACTGACCATTATAAGGGTAAAATGATACCCGGGGTCAAACAGCAAAGTTACCACAGCATAACAACAAAGTCAGTAACGGGTAAATCCTCCTCTATTTGTCAAACAAGCATTGATCCAACTCCTAATGAGACGTCTAAGGTCATTTCGGTCCAGATTGTCCCATTCCTGTTGCAACGCAGCAGCCAAACTGATCCCACAGTGAATATTCGCTTGGCCGCTACAATTACTGATAAGCATGACATTGACGAGGCATGACATTGACGAGTAGGGCATATTAACTTTTTTACTCCGACAAATTAAATTCTAAAACATTTTTTTGAGGTAAAGAAAAATAAATAAAGCCGTTTCAAGTATTTGTAGTTAAAAAATATTTCCTATTTAGTATAAATGGGTATTAAAATGAGTAAAATGCATCATTTTGCCCGAAGCAGTTAGGTGTTAAGTAAACATTGCACGAGCCGTTGAGCCTATGACTACGAGGCGTGCAAGTCAACGCACGTGTTTTAGACAGCCATCCGTTACAGGGATAATTCGTTTGTAATTCTCTGTGAAACAGGTTGCGCAGCAACAAGTTCTTTGACATTGGCAGGACGTTGTTGACGTTGACGTAACCTCTGTCCAAGCATGTCACAGACATGCTCGATGGGGGAGAGGTCGGGACTCAGTGCTGGCCAAGGTAATGTGGTGATGTTCTGTTGTTGGAGGTAACCTGTAACGATCCTTGCCCTGTGACATCTTGCGTTGTCATCCTGGAAGATGAAACGGCGGCCATGACGTCGTGCAAACGGCACAACATGGACTGCCAAGATGTTGTCCCGGTAGTACTGGCCTGTAACACGCCCTGCAACAACATGTAAAGCCGTTCTTCCAGCAACAGTGATGCCTCCCCGCACCATAACAGAACCACCCCCAAATCGATCATGTCTGATAACGTTAACGTCTTGGAAGCGCTCGTTTCGACGACGCCACACCCTCCTACGTCTGTCCAAAAAATCAACAGTGAACCTTGACTCATCTGAAAACATCACATTGCTCCAGCGTCGATTATCCCAGTGTTGACGATCCCTACACCAACAACATCTTGCCTGAATGTGATGATCTCTAAAACAAGGGTTCACGCGAGGACGTCGGGCGCGAAGGTGACGCCTATGCAGTCGATTCCGGATCGTCTGGCCACACACTCTCACACCAGTGTCTGTTTGAAGACGAGAGCTGATCTGATTTGCTGTGATTACACGATTTGTCAAGGCCAAGGTACGGATAAATTGATCCTGGGCTTGAGTTGTCGCCCTTGGTCGACCTGAGCGTGGTCTGTCCTGTACAGATTGTGTATCACGGTATCTGGACCATAGCCTGCTTATGACAGACTGAGAAACATTCATCGTCCGCTCCACAGCCGCCTGTGTTGTACCGATCTGTAGCATGCCAAGGGCACGTAACCTTTCATTTTGGGTAAGCCGACGCATATCAAAATTTGTTTTCTGGTCACTAAAACAATTAAAGTGATGTTTCCACCCTGGAGTTCAATGCCACAATGAGTGTAACATTCGAAGTCAGAGTCGTGCAAATCTTGGGTTGGACCCCCATGATGATCCCAAGCATCACCTGCATTCCATGCGGTAGCTATTGGTGCGTTTGGGCGTCACATGTAACTGGAAATGTTTCTTCTGTTAGGTTCTATTGTGCCTTTTTTCGTAGTTATTTGCATATTTTAGTATTATGCCCCCAAAATCAAATATCCCCTACTTTTTTTTCAATAGTATATGAAAATATACATTATTACAATAAATAAAATACGCAATTTAAATCTTATAATTAAATACGTATGCAAACTATACGTAAAATATACACTACTACAATATTCTTAATTTATATATTAATATCGTTTTTTGAATGGAAATTAATTGAAAAAAAATGCTCCAACATTTTAAACATCAAGAAAAGACTCACTTTAAAGCGAGGACGATTGGGTTCTAGATATGGTAAAAGGCAACCATTTTGTCTATATCTAGGATATATAGGATAATATTCTTAATTTATATAATCAAATCACCATAATATCGTTTTTAAATGGAAATTAATTGAAAAAAAAAATGCTCCAACATCTTTTAAACATCAAAAAAAAAAAAGACTCACAGTAAAGCGAAGACGATTGGGTTCAATGTGTGGTATAAGGCAACGATTTTCTCTATGTCTAGAATATGTAGGTTGATATTCTTAATTTATGTTATAAAATCATCGTAATATCGCTTTTTTAATGGAAATTAATTGAAAAAAATACTGCAACATCTTTTAAACATAAGAAAAAGACCCACTATAAAGCGAGGACGATTGGGTTCAATGGGTGATATAAGGCAACGATTTTCTCTATATTTAGGATATATAGGATAATATTGTTAATTTATATATTCAAATCACCGTAATATCGTTTTTGTTTCTTGACTGGAAATTAATTGAAAAAAATACTGCAACATCTTTTAAATATAAGAGAAACACTCACTATAAAGCGAGGACGATCGGGTTCAGTGTGTGATATAAGGCAAAGACTTTCTCTAGGATGTATAGGATAATACTCTTAATTCATAAACATCACCGTAATATGTGGTATAAAGCAATCGTCTTCTTTATATCTAGGATACATAGGATGATATCCTTAATTCATATAACAAAATCGCCCTAATATCAGGTTTTTTTTTATGAAAATTAATTGAAAAAAAATACTCCACAATCCTTTAAACATAAAAAACTCACTATAAGGGCGAGGCCGATTGAGTTCAATGTAAGGTATAAGGCAACAATTTTCTTTATATCTGGGATATATGGGATGATATTCTTAATTTATGTTATAAGACCATCGTAATATCGTTTTTTTTTAATGGAAATTTAATTGAAAAACATTAGAAAAAGACTCACTATAAAGCGAGGCCGATTGGGTTCTATATTATGTGGTAAAAGGCAACCATTTTCTCTATATCTAGGATACATAGGATAATATTCTTAATTTATATACTCATATCGCCCTAATATCGTTTTTTTTTATGGAAATTAATTGAAAAAATACTCCACGATCCTTTATACATAAGATAAAAACTCGCTATGAAGCGAGGACGATTGGGTTCAATGTGTGGTATAAGGCAACGATTTTCTCTATTTCGAGGATTTATAGGGTAATATTCCTCATTTATATAATAAAATCACCCTAATATCGTTTTTTGAATGGATATTAATTGAAAAAAATACTCCAACATCTGGGATATGTAGGATGGTATTCTTAATTTATGTTATAAAACCACCGTAATATCGTTTTTTTTCTAAAGGAAATTAATTGAAAAACATTAGAAAAAGACTCACTATAAAGCGAGGCCGATTGGGTTCTATATTATGTGGTAAATGGCAACCATTTTCTCTATATCTAGGATACATAGGATAATATTCTTAATTTATATACTCATATCGCCCTAATATCGGGTTGTTTTTTTTTTAAATTAATTGAAAAAATACTCCACGATCCTTTATACATAAGATAAAAACTCGCTATAAAGCGAGGACGATTGGGTTCAATGTATGGTATAAGGCAACGATTTTCTCTATTTCGAGGATTTATAGGGTAATATTCCTCATTTATATAATAAAATCACCCTAATATCGTTTTTTGAATGGATATTAATTGAAAAAAAAAAATACTCCAACATCTTTTAAACATAAGAAAAAGACTCACTATAAAGCGAGGAAGATTGGGTTCAACGATTTCCTCTTTATCTAGGATATATAGGATAATATTCTTAATTTATATAATAAAATCACCCTAATATCGTTTTTTATGGAAATTAATCGAAAAAAAAAAAAATGCTGCAACATCTTTTAAACACCAGAAAAGGACTCACTATAAAGCGAGCACGATTGGGTTAAGTGTGTGGTATAAGGCAACGAATTTCCCTATATATATATCTACGATATATATGATGATGTTTTTGATTTATAAAATCAAATCAGAGTAACATCGGTTTTTTTTTATGGAAATTACTCCAAAATCCTTTAAACAGACACACTATACAGCGGGGCCGAGGAAATTTACAGGAAGATGTAATATCTGATTTAGCCTCTAATGAACTGTTAATCAATGATTTTCTCTGTTTCTAAGATATGCAGGATAATATTCTTAATTTTATATAATAAAATCACGCTAATGCCATGTAATAGTGTGGTGATTTTCTCTATTTCTAAAGGGGAGGGGGTACCTAGTGGTCTAAAGTGCCGCGCTTCGACCTCTAGCTGGCCGGTCACCTCTGGCTTGCGGCTGTGGTTTCGAGCCCAGGTGTGAGCATATGTGGCATGGAGATAGGGGCGCCTTCTCAACCTCGTGGGTTTCCTCCGGGCACTACGAGCAAGCGAATTATTGAAATAAAATTGAACCATATGGTAGTCCCGAAATGACCTAGTTTGTGTTGAGTGCGTTAAACCCCATTTCTCTCTCTCTCTCTCTCCCTCTCTCTCTCTCTCTAGTTCTAGGATAATATTCTTAATTTATAATAAAAAGAATTACTCTAATATAATTATTTTATGGAGATTAATTGAAAGACATATCAAAATCTTTTAAACATAAGAAAAAGCCTCACTATAAAGAGAGACCGTTTGGGTTGTATATGTGGTCATAGGATAGCCTATACAGGATAATATTCTTAATCTGTGACTATATAATAAAATCACTCTAATATCTTTATTTTATGGAAATTAATAGAAAGAAATACTCCAAATTTCTTTCAAATATAAGAAAAAGACTCAATATATAAAGCGAAACCGATGGGTTCTAATTCTATGTGTCGTATAATGCGATGATTTTCTCTATTTCTAGGATATATACGATAATATTCTTAATTTAAAAAAAATCACTCAAATTTCGTGATTTTATTTATGGAAATTACTTGAAAAAATATTCCAAAATCTTTTAATTTAAACAGACACACAGCGAGGTCGAGGGGGGTTGGGATGGCCTAGTGGTCTAGAGTGCCGCGCTTTGAACTCTAGCTGGCCGGTCACCTCTGGCTTGCGGCTGTGGTTTCGAGCCCCGGTGGCATGGAGATAGGGGCGCCTTCTCAACCTCGTGGGTTTCCTCCGGGCACTCCGGTTTCCTCCCACTGCTAAAGACCCCTACGCGCAAGCGAATTATTGAAATAAAATAAACCATATGTTAGTCCCGAAATGACCTAGTTTGTGTTTAGTGGACGTTAAACCCCATTTCTCTCTCTCTCTCTCAGCGAGGTCGAACAAATTATTTACAAGACCGTAGATCCAACATCTGATTTTAGCTTCTACTATACATAATGTCAAGGCCGTACATCGAACTGCCAATCAAATTGACTGAAAAGAGATAGGTTTAATGGTTGAGCTGATCTGAGCGGACGATAGTTCTCAGCAACCAGTTCATGACCTTGAACCTCATCGTCGAAAACTGCGGTTAACTAAACACTGTGCTCATCCGTATATGTGAATATACGAAGTGAATTACAAATACCCAGTACTATTTAAAGCATTAAATACACACAATAATTGTATAAGTCTTTGCCCCCCATTTCTGTAGCATCATACATAATTCCTGAAAATAACTATAATATCCCGTAAAACATGTTGAAGTAATTACCGGTATAAACCAAAAACATCGGAATATACTGATCTCCTTTTCAGGTCGATTTTCATTTACCAAACCCGAATGTTTCTTTCGTCCTGAGCCACACAATACACGACATGGGGTGATAGGGTATTTATCCATCTTATATATAGCAACCAGGAATATTACTATAAGTCCTCAAAATAGTCTTAAATACGTTCCGCAAATACCCGCACGATTTTTTTTTTGTCAGTATTGTTATTTACCAGAAGTCCTCAGCCACCTAATAATTGGTATGGAATAATTTAAGCGTTTAATCCTCTTTCATATGGCAACATCGATTATTCCTGAAATACCTCTACATCACAAATCGGTCCCTAAAATCATTACCCCCACCAGGTTATTTTTGGGTTTTTTTTTTTCATTTCATTTCATTTTCTAACGTCCGCTGCCATTTTATTTATTTGAGCCACCCTACACATGGTATAAAATGAAAGAGTGTTTATCCCACTTTCATGTGGTACCATTTATTATTCTTCACAGCCCTCGACTTAGTCTGAAATCCGTCCCCGAAAATCACTACCCCCCCCCACCTATTTTCTTTAAATATTTCATTTAATTTTCTAACGTCCGCTGCCATTTTATTCATTTGAGCCACGCTACACATGGTATAAAACAAAAGAGTGTTTATCCCAATTTCATGTGGTACCATTGATTATTCCTCACAGCCCTCGACTTAGTCTGAAATCCGTCCCCGAAAATCACTCCCCCCCCCACCTATTTTTTTTTAAATATTTCATTTAATTTTCTAACGTCCGCTGCCATTTTATTTATTTGAGCCACCCTACACATGGTATGAAATGAAAGAGTGTTTATCCCACTTTCATGTGGTAACATTGATTATTCCTCACAGCCCTCGACTTAGTCTGAAATCCGTCCCCGAAAATCGCTACCCCCCCCACCTATTTTTTTTTAAAATATTTCATTTAATTTTCTAACGTCCGCTGCCATTTTATTTATTTGAGCCAACCTACACATGGTATAAAACGAAAGAGTGTTTATCCCACTTTCATGTGGTACCATTTATTATTCCTCACAGCCCTCGACTTAGTCTGAAATCCGTCCCCGAAAATCACTACCCCCACCCACCTATTTTTTTAAAAATATTTAATTTAATTTTCTAACGTCTGCTGCCATTTTATTTATTTGAGCCACCCTACACATGGTATGAAATGAAAGAGTGTTTATCCCACTTTCATGTGGTACCATTGATTATTCTTCACAGCCCTCGACTTAGTCTGAAATCCGTCCCCGAAAATCACTACCCCCCCCACCTATTTTCTTTAAATATTTCATTTAATTTTCTAACGTCCGCTGCCATTTTATTTATTTGAGCCACCCTACACATGGTATAAAATGAAAGAGTGTTTATTCCACTTTCATGTGGTACGATTGATTATTCCTAACAGCCCTCGACTTAGTCTGAAATCCGTCCCCGAAAATCACTACCCCCCCCTCCTCACCTATTTTGTTAATATTTCATTTAATTTTCTAACGTCCGCTGCCATTTTATTTATTTGAGCCACCCTACACATGGTATAAAACGAAAGAGTGTTTATCCCACTTTCATGTGGTGCCACTGATTATTCCTAACATCCCTCGACTTAGTCTGAAATCCGTTCCCGAAAATCACTACCCCCCCCACCTATTTTTTTTTTTAAATATTTCATTTAATTTTCTAACGTCCGCTGCCATTTTATTTATTTGAGCCACCCTACACATGGTATAAAACGAAAGAGTGTTTATCCCACTTTCATGTGGTACCATTTATTATTCCTCACAGCCCTCGACTTAGTCTGAAATCCGTCCCCGAAAATCACTTTTTTAAAATATTTAATTTAATTTTCTAACGTCCGCTGCCATTTTATTTATTTGAGCCACCCTACACATGGTATGAAATGAAAGAGTGTTTATCGCACTTTCATGTGGTACCATTTATTATTCTTCACAGCCCTCGACTTAGTCTGAAATCCGTCCCCGAAAATCACTACCCCCCCACCTATTTTCTTTAAATATTTCATTTAATTTTCTAACGTCCGCTGCCATTTTATTTATTAGAGCCACCCTACACATGGTATAAAATGAAAGAGTGTTTATCCCACTTTCATGTGGTACGATTGATTATTCCTAACAGCCCTCGACTTAGTCTGAAATCCGTCCCCGAAAATCACTACCCCTCCCTACCTATTTTGTTAACATTTCATTTAATTTCTAACGTCCGCTGCCATTTTATTTATTTGAGCCACCCTACACATGGTATGAAATTAAAGAGTGTTTATCCCACTTTCATGTGGTACCATTGATTATTCCTCGCAGCCCTCGACTTAGTCTGAAATCCGTCCCCGAAAATCACTACCCCCCACCTATTTTTTTTTAAATATTTCATTTAATTTTCTAACGTCCGCTGCCATTTTATTTATTTGAGCCACCCTACACTTGGTATAAAATGAAAGAGTGTTTATCCCAATTTCATGTGGTACGATTGATTATTCCTAACAGCCCTCGACTTAGTCTGAAATCCGTCCCCGAAAATCACTACCCCCACCCATCTATTTTTTTCTAAATATTTAATTTAATTTTCTAACGTCCGCTGCCATTTTATTTATTTGAGCCACCCTACACATGGTATGAAATGAAAGAGTGTTTATCCCACTTTCATGTGGTACCATTGATTTTTCCTCACAGCCCTCGACTTAGTCTAAAATCCGTCCCCAAAAATCACTACCCCCCACCTATTTTTTTTTTAAATATTTCATTTAATTTTCTAACGTCCGCTGCCATTTTATTGATTTGAGCCACCCTACAAATGGTATAAAATGAAAGAGTGTTTATCCCACTTTCATGTGGTACCATTGATTATTCCTAACAGCCCTCGACTTAGTCTGAAATCCGTTCCCGAAAATCACTACCCCTCCCCACCTATTATTTTTTAAATATTTCATTTAATTTTCTAACGTCCGCTGCCATTTTATTTATTTGAGCCAACCTACACATGGTATAAAACGAAAGAGTGTTTATCCCACTTTCATGTGGTACCATTTATTATTCCTCACAGCCCTCGACTTAGTCTGAAATCCGTCCCCGAAAATCACTACCCCCACCCACCTATTTTTTTAAAAATATTTAATTTAATTTTCTAACGTCTGCTGCCATTTTATTTATTTGAGCCACCCTACACATGGTATGAAATGAAAGAGTGTTTATCCCACTTTCATGTGGCACCATTGATTATTCTTCACAGCCCTCGACTTAGTCTGAAATCCGTCCCCGAAAATCACTAACCCCCCCCCCCACCTATTTTCTTTAAATATTTCATTTAATTTTCTAACGTCCGCTGCCATTTTATTTATTTGAGCCACCCTACACATGGTATAAAATGAAAGAGTGTTTATTCCACTTTCATGTGGTACGATTGATTATTCCTAACACCCCTCGACTTAGTCTGAAATCCGTCCCCGAAAATCACTACCCCCCCCCTCACCTATTTTGTTAATATTTCATTTAATTTTCTAACGTCCGCTGCCATTTTATTTATTTGAGCCACCCTACACATGGTATAAAACGAAAGAGTGTTTATCCCACTTTCATGTGGTGCCACTGATTATTCCTAACATCCCTCGACTTAGTCTGAAATCCGTTCCCGAAAATCACTACCCCCCCCACCTATTTTTTTTTTTTAAATATTTCATTTAATTTTCTAACGTCCGCTGCCATTTTATTTATTTGAGCCACCCTACACATGGTATAAAACGAAAGAGTGTTTATCCCACTTTCATGTGGTACCATTTATTATTCCTCACAGCCCTCGACTTAGTCT
Source organism: Patella caerulea (assembly GCA_036850965.1). Lineage (NCBI taxonomy): Eukaryota > Metazoa > Mollusca > Gastropoda > Patellidae > Patella > Patella caerulea. The sequence continues at coordinate 42,720,522 of JAZGQO010000007.1, forward strand.
GAAATCCGTCCCCGAAAATCACTTTTTTAAAATATTTAATTTAATTTTCTAACGTCCGCTGCCATTTTATTTATTTGAGCCACCCTACACATGGTATAAAATGAAAGAGTGTTTATCGCACTTTCATGTGGTACCATTTATTATTCTTCACAGCCCTCGACTTAGTCTGAAATCCGTCCCCGAAAATCACTACCCCCCCACCTATTTTCTTTAAATATTTCATTTAATTTTCTAACGTCCGCTGCCATTTTATTTATTAGAGCCACCCTACACATGGTATAAAATGAAAGAGTGTTTATCCCACTTTCATGTGGTACGATTGATTATTCCTAACAGCCCTCGACTTAGTCTGAAATCCGTCCCCGAAAATCACTACCCCTCCCTACCTATTTTGTTAACATTTCATTTAATTTCTAACGTCCGCTGCCATTTTATTTATTTGAGCCACCCTACACATGGTATGAAATTAAAGAGTGTTTATCCCACTTTCATGTGGTACCATTGATTATTCCTCGCAGCCCTCGACTTAGTCTGAAATCCGTCCCCGAAAATCACTACCCCCCACCTATTTTTTTTAAAATATTTCATTTAATTTTCTAACGTCCGCTGCCATTTTATTTATTTGAGCCACCCTACACTTGGTATAAAATGAAAGAGTGTTTATCCCAATTTCATGTGGCACGATTGATTATTCCTAACAGCCCTCGACTTAGTCTGAAATCCGTCCCCGAAAATCACTACCCCCACCCATCTATTTTTTTCTAAATATTTAATTTAATTTTCTAACGTCCGCTGCCATTTTATTTATTTGAGCCACCCTACACATGGTATGAAATGAAAGAGTGTTTATCCCACTTTCATGTGGTACCATTGATTTTTCCTCACAGCCCTCGACTTAGTCTGAAATCCGTCCCCAAAAATCACTACCCCCCACCTATTTTTTTTTTAAATATTTCATTTAATTTTCTAACGTCCGCTGCCATTTTATTGATTTGAGCCACCCTACAAATGGTATAAAATGAAAGAGTGTTTATCCCACTTTCATGTGGTACCATTGATTATTCCTAACAGCCCTCGACTTAGTCTGAAATCCGTTCCCGAAAATCACTACCCCTCCCCACCTATTATTTTTTAAATATTTCATTTAATTTTCTAACGTCCGCTGCCATTTTATTTTTTTGAGCCACCCTACACATGGTATAAAACGAAAGAGTGTTTATCCCACTTTCATGTGGTACCATTTATTATTCCTCACAGCCCTCGACTTAGTCTGAAATCCGTCCCCGAAAATCACTACACCCACCTATTTTTCCGTCCCCGAAAATCACTACCCCCCCCCCCCCACACACACCTATTTTTTTTAAAATATTTCATTTAATTTTCTAACGTCCGCTGCCATTTTATTTATTTGAGCCACCCTACACATGGTATGAAATGAAGAAGTGTTTATCCCACTTTCACGTGGTACCATTGATTATTCCTCACAGCCCTCGACTTAGTCTGAAATCCGTCCCCGCAAATCACTACCCCCATTTATTTTTTTTTAAATATTTCATTTAATTTTCTAACGTCCGCTGCCATTTTATTTATTTGAGCCACCCTACACATGGTATAAAATGAAAGAGTGTTTATCCCTCTTTGATGTGGTACCATTTATTATTCTTCACAGACCTCGACTTAGTCTGAAATCCGTCCCCGAAAATCACTACCCCCCCCCCCCTCCACACACCTATTTTTCTTAAATATTTCATTTAATTTTCTAACGTCCGCTGCCATATTATTTATTTGAGCCACCCTACACATGGTATAAAACGAAAGAGTGTTTATCCCACTTTCATGTGGTACCATTTATTATTCCTCACAGCCCTCGACTTAGTCTGAAATCCGTCCCCGAAAATCACTACCCCCCCCCCCAACTATTTTGTTAATATTTCATTTAATTTTCTAACGTCCGCTGCCATTTTATTTATTTGAGCCACCCTACACATGGTATAAAACGAAAGAGTGTTTATCCCACTTTCATGTGGTACCACTGATTATTCCTAACATCCCTCGACTTAGTCTGAAATCCGTCTCCGAAAATCACTACCCCCCCCCCAACATATTTTCTTTAAATATTTCATTTAATTTCTAACGTCCGCTGCCATTTTATTTATTTGAGCCACCCTACACATGGTATAAAACGAAAGAGTGTTTATCCCACTTTCATGTGGTACCATTTATTATTCCTCACAGCCCTCGACATAGTCTCAAATCCGTCCTCGAAAATCACTACCACCCCCCACCTATTATTTTTAAATATTTCATGTAATTTTCTAACGTCCGCTGCCATTTTATTGATTTGAGCCACCCTACACATGGTATAAAATGAAAGAGTGTTTATCCCACTTTCATGTGGTACCATTGATTATTCCTCACAGCCCTCGACTTAGTCTGAAATCCGTCCCAGAAAATCAATACCCCCCACCCCCTATTTTTTTTTAATATTTCATTTAATTTTCTAACGTCCGCTGCCATTTTATTGATTTGAGCCACCCTATACATGGTATGAAATGAAACAGTGTTTATCCCACTTTCATGTGGTACCATTGATTATTCCTAACAGCCCTCGACTTAGTCTGAAATCCGTCCCCGAAAATCACTACCAACCCCCAACCTATTTTCTTTAAATATTTCATTTAATTTTCTAACGTCCGCTGCCATTTTATTGATTTGAGCCACCCTACACATGGTATAAAATGAAAGAGTGTTTATCCCACTTTCATGTGGTACCATTGATTATTCCTAACAGCCCTCGACTTAGTCTGAAATCCGTCCCCGAAAATCACTACCCCTCCCTACCTATTTTGTTAAAATTTCATTTAATTTCTAACGTCCGCTGCCATTTTATTTATTTGAGCCACCCTACACATGGTATAAAACGAAAGAGTGTTTATCCCACTTTCATGTGGTACCATTTATTATTCCTCACAGCCCTCGACATAGTCTGAAATCCGTCCCCGAAAATCACTACCCCTCCCCCACACCTATTTTTTTTAAATATTTCATTTAATTTTCTAAAGTCCGCTGCCATTTTATCTATTTGAGCCACCCTACATATGGTATGAAATGAAAGAGTGTTTATATCACTTTCATGTGGTACTATTGATTATTCCTCACAGCCCTCGACTTAGTCTGAAATCCGTCCCCGAAAATCACTACCCCCCCCCACCTATTTTTTTTTAAAATATTTCATTTAATTTTCTAACGTCCGCTGCCATTTTATTTATTTGAGCCACCCTACACATGGTATAAAACGAAAGAGTGTTTATCCCACTTTCATGTGGTACCATTTATTATTCCTAACAGCCCTCGACTTAGTCTGAAATCCGTCCCCGAAAATCACTACCCCCACCCATCTATTTTTTTTCTAAATATTTAATTTAATTTTCTAACGTCCGCTGCCATTTTATTTATTTGAGCCACCCTACACATGGTATGAGATGAAAGAGTGTTTATCCCAATTTCATGTGGTACCATTGATTTTTCCTCACAGCCCTCGACTTAGTCTGAAATCCGTCCCCGAAAATCACTACCCCCCACCTATTTTTTTTTTTTAAATATTTCATTTAATTTTCTAACGTCCGCTGCCATTTTATTTATTTGAGCCACCCTACACATGGTATGAAATGAAAGAGTGTTTATCCCACTTTCATGTGGTACCATTGATTATTCCTCACAGCCCTCGACTTAGTCTGAAATCCGTCCCCGAAAATCACTACCCCCCCCCTCACCTATTTTGTTAATATTTCATTTAATTTTCTAACGTCCGCTGCCATTTTATTTATTTGAGCCACCCTACACATGGTATAAAACGAAAGAGTGTTTATCCCACTTTCATGTGGTGCCACTGATTATTCCTAACATCCCTCGACTTAGTCTGAAATCCGTTCCCGAAAATCACTATCCCCCCCCACCTATTTTTTTTTTAAAATATTTCATTTAATTTTCTAACGTCCGCTGCCATTTTATTTATTTGAGCCACCCTACACATGGTATAAAACGAAAGAGTGTTTATCCCACTTTCATGTGGTACCATTTATTATTCCTCACAGCCCTCGACTTAGTCTGAAATCCGTCCCCGAAAATCACTAACCCCCCCTACACACACACACCTATTTTTTTATTTTTTTTTAAATATTTCATTTAATTTTCTAACGTCCGCTGCCATTTTATTTATTTGAGCCACCCTACACATGGTATGAAATGAAGAAGTGTTTATCCCACTTTCACTTGGTACCATTGATTATTCCTCACAGCCCTCGACTTAGTCTGAAATCCGTCCCCGAAAATCACTACCCCCACTTATTTTTTTTTAAATATTTCATTTAATTTTCTAACGTCAGCTGCCATTTTATTGATTTGAGCCACCCTACACATGGTATAAAATGAAAGAGTGTTTATCCCTCTTTCATGTGGTACCATTTATTATTCCTCACAGACCTCGACTTAGTCTGAAATCCATCCCCGAAAATCACTACCCCCCCCCCTCCACACACCTATTTTTTCTAAATATTTCATTTAATTTTCTAACGTCAGCTGCCATTTTATTGATTTGAGCCACCCTACACATGGTATAAAATGAAAGAGTGTTTATCCCACTTTCATGTGGTACCATTTATTATTCCTCACAGCCCTCGACTTAGTCTGAAATCCGTCCCCGAAAATCACTACCCCCCCCACCTATTTTGTTAATATTTCATTTAATTTTCTAACGTCCGCTGCCATTTTATTATTTGAGCCACCCTACACATGGTATAAAACGAAAGAGTGTTTATCCCACTTTCATGTGGTACCACTGATTATTCCTAACATCCCTCGACTTAGTCTGAAATCCGTCTCCGAAAATCATTACCCCCCCCCCATATTTTCTTTAAATATTTCATTTAATTTCTAACGTCCGCTGCTATTTTATTTATTTGAGCCACCCTACACATGGTATAAAACGAAAGAGTGTTTATCCCACTTTCATGTGGTACCATTTATTATTCCTCACAGCCCTCGACTTAGTCTCAAATCCGTCCTCGAAAATCACTACCCCCCCCCACCTATTATTTTTAAATATTTCATGTAATTTTCTAACGTCCGCTGCCATTTTATTGATTTGAGCCACCCTACACATAGTATAAAATGAAAGAGTGTTTATCCCACTTTCATGTGGTACCATTGATTATTCCTCACAGCCCTCGACTTAGTCTGAAATCCGTCCCCGAAAATCACTACCCCCCCCCCTATTTTTTTTTGATATTTCATTTAATTTTCTAACGTCCGCTGCCATTTTATTGATTTGAGCCACCCTATACATGGTATAAAATGAAACAGTGTTTATCCCACTTTCATGTGGTACCATTGATTATTCCTAACAGCCCTCGACTTAGTCTGAAATCCGTCCCCGAAAATCACTACCCCTCCCTACCTATTTTGTTAATAGTTCATTTAATTTCTAACGTCCGCTGCCATTTTATTTATTTGAGCCACTCTACACATGGTATGAAATGAAAAGGGGCTTATCCCTCTTAGATGTGGTACCATTTATTATTCCTGACAGCCCTCGACTTAGTCTGAAATCCGTCCCCGAAAAACACTACCCCCCCCAACCTATTTTCTTTAAATATTTCATTTAATTTTCTAACGTCCGCTGCCATTTTATTGATTTGAGCCACCCTACACATGGTATAAAATGAAAGAGTGTTTATCCCACTTTCATGTGGTACCATTGATTATTCCTAACAGCCCTCGACTTAGTCTGAAATCCGTCCCCGAAAATCACTACCCCTCCCTACCTATTTTGTTAATATTTCATTTAATTTCTAACGTCCGCTGCCATTTTATTTATTTGAGCCACCCTACACATGGTATAAAACGAAAGAGTGTTTATCCCACTTTCATGTGGTACCATTTATTATTCCTCACAGCCCTCGACATAGTCTGAAATCCGTCCCCGAAAATCACTACCCCTCCCCCACACCTATTTTTTTTAAATATTTCATTTAATTTTCTAACGTCCGCTGCCATTTTATCTATTTGAGCCACCCTACACATGGTATGAAATGAAAGAGTGTTTATATCACTTTCATGTGGTACTATTGATTATTCCTCAAAGCCCTCGACTTAGTCTGAAATCCGTCCCCGAAAATCACTACCCCCCCACCTATTTTTTTTTTTTAAATATTTCATTTAATTTTCTAACGTCCGCTGCCATTTTATTTATTTGAGCCCCCCTACACATGGTATAAAACGAAAGAGTGTTTATCCCACTTTCATGTGGTACCATTTATTATTCCTCACAGCCCTCGACTTAGTCTGACATCCGTCCCCGAAAATCACTACCCCCCACACCTATTTTTCTTTAAATATTTCATTTAATTTTCTAACGTCCGCTGCCATTTTATTTATTTGAGCCACCCTACACGTGGTATGAAATGAAGAGGTGTTTATCCCACTTTCACGTGGTACCATTGATTATTCCTCACAGCCCTCGACTTAGTCTGAAATCCGTCCCCGAAAATCACTACCCCCACTTATTTTTTTTTAAATATTTCATTTAATTTTCTAACGTCCGCTGCCATTTTATTGATTTGAGCCACCCTACACATGGTATAAAATGAAAGAGTGTTTATCCCACTTTCATGTGGTACCATTGATTATTCCTCACAGCCCTCGACTTAGTCTGAAATCCGTCCCCGAATATCACTACACCCACCTATTTTTTTTAAATATTTCATTTAATTTTCTAACGTCCGCAGCCATTTTATTTATTTAAGCCACCCTACACATGGTATAAAACGAAAGAGTGTTTATGCCACTTTCATGTGGTACCATTTATTATTCCTCACAGCCCTCGACTTAGTCTGAAATGCGTCCCCGAAAATCACTACCCCCCCCCCTCCACACACCTATTTTGTTAATATTTCATTTAATTTTCTAACGTCCGCTGCCATTTTATTGATTTGAGCCACCCTACAAATGGTATAAAATGAAAGAGTGTTTATCCCACTTTCATATGGTACCATTGATTATTCCTAACAGCCCTCGACTTAGTCTGAAATCCGTTCCCGAAAATCACTACCCCTCCCCACCTATTATTTTTTAAATATTTCATTTAATTTTCTAACGTCCGCTGCCATGTTATTTATTTGAGCCACCCTACACATGGTATGAAATCAAATAGTGTTTATACCACTTTCATGTGGTACCATTGATTATTCCTCTCAGCCCTCGACTTAGTCTGAAATCCGTCCCCGAAAATCACTACCCCCACTTATTTTTTTTTAAATATTTCATTTAATTTTCTAACGTCCGCTGCCATTTTATTGATTTGAGCCACCCTACACATGGTATAAAATGAAAGAGTGTTTATCCCACTTTCATGTGGTACCATTGATTATTCCTAACAGCCCTCGACTTAGTCTGAAATCCGTCCCCGAAAATCACTACACCCAACTATTTTTTTTAAATATTTCATTTAATTTTCTAACGTCCGTAGCCATTTTATTTATTTGAGCCACCCTACACATGGTATAAAACGAAAGAGTGTTTATCCCACTTTCATGTGGTACCATTTATTATTCCTCACAGCCCTCGACTTATTCTGAAATCCGTCCCCGAAAATCACTACCCCCCCCCCTCCACACACCTATTTTTTTTAAATATTTCATTTAATTTTCTAACGTCCGCTGCCATATTATTTATTTGAGCCACCCTACACATGGTATAAAACAAAAGAGTGTTTATCCCACTTTCATGTGGTACCATTTATTATTCCTCACAGCCCTCGACTTAGTCTGAAATCCGTCCCCGAAAATCACTACCCCCCCCCACCTATTTTGTTAATATTTCATTTAATTTTCTAAAATCCGCTGCCATTTTATTTATTTGAGCCACCCTACACATGGTATAGAATGAAAGAGTGTTTATCCCAATTTCATGTGGTACCATTGATTATTCCTAACAGCCCTCGACTTAGTCTGAAATCCGTCCCCGAAAATCACTACACCCACCTATTTTTTTTAAATATTTCATTTAATTTTCTAACGTCCGCTGCCATTTTATTCATTTGAGCCACCCTACACATGGTATAAAACGAAAGAGTGTTTATCCCACTTTCATGTGGTACCATTTATTATTCTTCACAGCCCTCGACTTAGTCTGAAATCCGTCCCCGAAAATCACTACCCCCCCCCCCACACACCTGTTTTTTTTTAAATATTTCATTTAATTTTCTAACGTCCCTTGCCATTTTATTGATTTGAGCCACCCTACACATGGTATAAAATGAAAGAGTGTTTATCCCACCTTCATGTGGTACCATTGATTATTCCTAACAGCCCTCGACTTAGTCTGAAATCCGTCCCCGAAAATCACTACCCCCCCCCCCCACACACACACACACACCTATTTTTTTTTTAAATATTTCATTTAATTTTCTAACGTCCGTTGCCATTTTATTTATTTGAGCCACCCTACACATGGTATGAAAGGAAAGAGTGTTTATCCCACTTTCATGTGGTACCATTGATTATTCCTCACAGCCCTCGACTTAGTCTGTTTTCCGTCTCCGAAAATCACTAACCCCCCCCCCACCTATTTTTATACGCCCACATTTTTATGTGGACGTATATTGTCGTCGCCCCTGTCCGTCCGTCCGTCCACAATTGTTTGTGAACAGTCTACAGGTCACAATTTTTATCCGATTTCAATGAAACTTAAAATATAGGTTTATCACCCTAAGATCTCGGTTCCTTTCGATATTGGCATGTATCGGACTGTAACTTCATGGGTTATGGCCCCTGATTGTACGAAAAATCACGTTTTTAGCTTGTGAACAGTGTAGAGGTCACAATTTTGATCCGATTTCGATGAAACTTGAAATGCATGTTTATAACCAAAAGATCTTGGTTCCTTTCGATATTTGCGCATATCGGATCGTAACTTTCTGAATTATGGCCCCTGATTGTCCGAAAAATCACCCCTTTTAGCTTGTGTTCCCTGTGGGGATCAAAATTGTAATCCGATTCAAAAAACCGTTTGATTATATCACCGTTACATAGTTATGGGGGTTGAGTTCGAATTTCGTGAAAATCTGACCAAAATTGACAGACAAAATGGCCGCCGTTTGTACGCGAATAGTGTGAAAATATGTTATATCAAGGTTGTGGACCCTATAGAGGTCACAATTTTGAACCGATTTTCATGAAACTTGAAATGCATGTTTATAACCGAAAGATCTTGGTTCCTTTCGATATTTGCGCATATCGGATCGTAACTTCCTGAATTATGGCCCCTGATTGTCCGAAAAATCACACTTTTTAGCTTGTGTTCCCTGTGGAGGTCAAAATTGCTATCCGATTGAAATAAACGTTTGATTATATCACCGTTACATAGTTATGGGGGTTGAGTTCGAATTTCGTGAAAATCGGACCAAAATTGACAGACAAAATGGCCGCCGTTTGTACGCGAATAGTGTGAAAAAATGTTATATCAAGGTTGTGGACCCTATAGAGGTCACAATTTTGAACTGATTTTGATGAAACTTGAAATATATGTTTATAACCGAAAGATCTTGGTTCCTTTTTCGATATTTGCGCATATCGGATCGTAACTTCCTGAATTATGGCCCCTGATTGTCCGAAAAATCACACTTTTTAGCTTGTGTTCCCTGTGGAGGTCAAAATTGTTATCCGATTCAAAAAAACGTTTGATTATATCACCGTTACATAGTTTTGGGGGTTGAGTTCGAATTTCGTGAAAATCGGACCAAAATTGACAGACAAAATGGCCGCCGTTTGTACGCGAATAGTGTGAAAAAATGTTATATCAAGGTTGTGGACCCTATAGAGGTCACAATTTTGAACCGATTTTCATGAAACTTGACATGTATGTTTATAACCCAAAGGTCTTGGTTTCTTTCAATATTAGCGCCCATCGGATCGTAACTTCCTGAATTATGGCCCCTGATTGTCCAAAATATCACCCTTTTTAGCTTGTGGTCCCTCTGGAGGTCAAAATTGTTATCCGATTTAAAAAAACGTTTGATTATACCACCGCTACATGGTAATGGAGGTTGAGATCGAATTTCGTGAAAATCGGACCAAAATTGACAGACAAAATGGCCGCCGTTTGTACTCGAATAGTGTGAAAAAATGTTATATCAAGCTATAGAGGTCACAATTTTGAACCGATTTTGATGAAACTTTACATGTATGTTAAAGATCTTGGGTCCTTTCTATATTTGCGCCCATCTGATCGTAACTTCCTGAAATATGTCCCGTGATTGACCGAAAAATTGCCTTTTTTAGCTTGTGGCCACTCTGTAGGTCAAAATTATTATCAGATTTAAAAAACGTTTGATTATATCACCGTTACATTGTTATAAAAGATGATGTGGAATTTCGTGAAAATTGGACCAAAATTGACGGACAAAATGGCCGCTGTTTGTACACGAATAGTGTGAAAATATGTTATATCAAGGTTGTGGACCCTACAGAGGTCACAATTTTGAACTGATTTTGATGAAACTTGAAATACATGTTTATAGCATAAAGATCTTGGTTCCTTTCGATATTTGGACATATCTGATCGTCACTTCCTGAATTATGGCCCCTGATTGTACGAAAAGTCGCTATAATATTAAATGTTTCGTATCCAGTGGAGGTGACAGCTTATTCCATAATATTAAATGATTCGTATACTTTACATTAGCATGGAGCAGAACTTTATAAAAACCAAACAAATTCTAATGATTTTCTGATAATTACTTAATATGCGATAACTCTTGTTGACTGCCCGGACGATTTAGCTGCTGTGTGGGCGTATGTTTCGTTGCCTGGCAACCTATTTTTGTTTTAAATTTTTCTTTAATTTTCTAACGTCCGCTGCCATTTTATTTATTAGAGCCACCCTACACATGGTATAAAACGAAAGAGTGTTTATCCCAATTTCATGTGGTACCATTGATTATTCCTCACAGCCCTCGACTTAGTCTGAAATCCGTCCCCGAAAATCACTACCCCCACCCATCTATTTTTTTTCTAAATATTTAATTTAATTTTCTAACGTCCGCTGCCATTTTATTTATTTGAGCCACCCTACACATGGTATGAAATGAAAGAGTGTTTATCCCACTTTCATGTGGTACCATTGATTATTCCTCACAGCCATCGACTTAGTCTGAAATCCGTCCCTGAAAATCACTACCCCCCCCCCACCTATTTTTGTTTTTTTTAAATATTTCATTTAATTTTCTAACGTCCGCTGCCATTTTATTTATTTGAGCCACCCTACACATGGTATAAAACGAAAGAGTGTTTATCCCACTTACATGTGGTACCATTTATTATTCCTCACAGCCCTCGACTTAGTCTGAAATCCGTCCCCGAAAATCACTACCCCCACCCAACTATTTTTTTTTAAAATATTTAATTTAATTTTCTAACGTCCGCGGCCATTTTATTTATTTGAGCCACCCTACACATGGTATGAAATGAAAGAGTGTTTATCCCTCTTTCATGTGGTACCATTTATTATTCCTCACAGACCTCCACTTAGTCTGAAATCTGTCCCCGAAAATCACTACCCCCTCCCCTCCACACACCTATTTTTTTAAAATATTTCATTTAATTTTCTAACGTCCGCTGCCATATTATTTATTTGAGCCACCCTACACATGGTATAAAACGAAAGAGTGTTTATCCCACTTTCATGTGGTACCATTTATTATTCCTCACAGCCCTCGACTTAGTCTGAAATCCCTCCCCGAAAATCACTACCCCCCCCCACCTATTTTTTTTTAAATAATTCATTTAATTTTCTAACGTCTGCTGCCATTTTATTTATTTGAGCCACCCTTCACATGGTATGAAATGAAAGAGTGTTTATCCCACTTTCATGTGGTACCATTTATTATTCTTCACAGCCCTCGACTTAGTCTGAAATCCGTCCCCGAAAATCACTACCCCCCCCCCCCACCTATTTTCTTCAAATATTTCATTTAATTTTCTAACGTCCGCTGCCATTTTATTTATTTGAGCCACCCTACACATGGTATAAAATGAAAGAGTGTTTATCCCACTTTCATGTGGTACGATTGATTATTCCTAACAGCTCTCGACTTAGTCTGAAATCCGTCCCGGAAAATCACTACCCCTCCCTACCTATTTTGTTAACATTTCATTTAATTTCTAACGTCCGCTGCCATTTTATATATTTGAGCCACCCTACACATGTTATAAAACGAAAGAGTGTTTATCGCACTTTCATGTGGTACCATTTATTATTCTTCACAGCCCTCGACTTAGTCTGAAATCCGTCCCCGAAAGTCACTACCCCCCCCCACACACCTATTTTCTTTAAATATTTCATTTAATTTTCTAACGTCCGCTGCCATGTTATTTATTTGAGCCACCCTACACATGGTATAAAATGAAAGAGTGTTTATCCCACTTTCATGTGGTACGATTGATTATTCCTAACAGCCCTCGACTTAGTCTGAAATCCGTCCCCGAAAATCACTACCCCTCCCTACCTATTTTGTTAACATTTCATTTAATTTCTAACGTCCGCTGCCATTTTATTTATTTGAGCCACCCTACACATGTTATAAAACGAAAGAGTGTTCAACGCACTTTCATGTGGTACCATTTATTATTCCTCACAGCCCTCGACTTAGTCTGAAATCCGTCCCGAAAATCACTACCCCCCCCACCTATTTTTTTAAAAATAATTCATTTAATTTTCTAACGTCCGCTGCCATTTTATTTTTTTGAGCCACCCTACACATGGTATAAAACGAAAGAGTGTTTATCCCACTTTCATGTGGTACCATTTATTATTCCTCACAGCCCTCGACTTAATCTGAAATCCGTCCCCGAAAATCACTACCCCCCCCCCCCCACACACACACACACACACCTATTATTCTTAAATATTTTATTTAATTTTCTAACGTCCGGTGCCATTTTATTTATTTGAGCCACCCTACACATGGTATTAAATGAAAGAGTGTTTATCCCACTTTCATGTGGTACCATTGATTATTCGTCACAGCCCTCGACTTAGTCTGAAAATCCGTCCCCGAAAATCACTACCCCCCCCCCACCTATTTTTTTTTAAAATATTTCATTTAATTTTCTAACGTCCGCTGCCATTTTATTTATTTGAGCCACACTACACATGGTATAAAACGAAAGAGTGTTTATCCCACTTTCATGTGGTACCATTTATTATTCCTCACAGCACTCGAATTAGTCTGAAATCCGTCCCCGAAAATCACTACCCACACCCACCTATTTTTTTTTAAATATTTACTTTAATTTTCTAACGTCCGCTGCCATTTTATTTATTTGAGCCACCCAATACATGGTATGGAATGAAAGAGGGTTTATCCCACTTTCATGTGGTACCATTGATTATTCTTCACAGCCCTCGACTTAGTCTGAAATCCGTCCCCGAAAATCACTACCCCTCAACCTATTTCTTTTATATTTCATTTAATTTTCTAACGTCCGCTGCCATTTCATTTATTTGAGCCACCCTACACATGATATAAAACGAAACAGTGTTTATCCCACTTTCATGTGGTACCATCTATTATTCCATATATGCATTGGCTTAGTATGAAATCCGTCCACGACCCCCCCCCCCCCCCCCCCCCCCGTGAGGAATAATCAATGGTACCACGTGAAAGTGGGATAAACATTCTTTCATTTCATACCATGTGTAAGGTGGCTCAAATAAATAAAATGGCAGCGGACGTTAGAAAATTAAATGAAATATTTAAAAAAAAATAGGTGGGGGGGTAGTGATTTTCGGGGACGGATTTCAGACTAAGTCGAGGGCTGTGAGGAATAATAAATAGTACCACATCAAAGACGGATAAACCCTCTTTCATTTCATACCAGTTGTAGGGTGGCTCAAATAAATAAAATGGCAGCGGACGTTAGAAAATTAAATGAAATATTTAAAAAAAAATAGGTGGGGGGGGTAGTGATTTTCGGGGACGGATTTCAGACTAAGTCGAGGGCTGTGAGGAATAATCAATGGTACCACATGAAAGTGGGATAAACACTCTTTCATTTTATACCATTTGTAGGGTGGCTCAAATCATGAATGGCAGCGGACGTTAGAAAATTAAATGAAATATTTAAAAAAAAATAGGTGGGGGGTAGTGATTTTCGGGGACGGATTTCAGACTAAGTCGAGGGCTGTGAGGAATAATCAATGGTACTACATGAAAGTGGGATAAACACTGTTTCGTTTTATATCATGTGTAGGGTGGCTCAAATAAATGAAATGGCAGCGGACGTTAGATAATTAAATGAAATATTTAAAAAGAAAATAGGTGTAGGGGGGGGTAGTGATTTTCGGGGACGGATTTCAGACTAAGTCGAGGGCTGTGAGGAATAATCAATGGTAGCAGGTGAAAGTGGGATAAACACTCTTTCATTTCATACCATGTGTAGGGTGGCTCAAATAAATAAAATGACAGCGGACGTTAGAAAATTAAATGAAATATTTGAAAAAAAATAGGTGGGGGGGTAGTGGTTTTCGGGGACGGATTTCAGACTATGTCGAGGGTTGTGAGGAATAATAAATGGTACCACATCAAAGAAGGATAAAGCCTCTTTCATTTCATACCATGTGTAGGGTGGCTCAAATCAATGAAATGGCAGCGGACGTTAGAAAATTAAATGAAATATTTTTAAAAAATAGGTGGGGGGGGGTAGTGATTTTCGGGGACGGATTTCAGACTAAGTCGAGGGCTGTGAGGAATAATAAATGGTACCATTTGGAAGAGGGACAAACCCTCTTCCATTTTATACCATGTGTAGGGTGGCTCAAATCAATAAAATGGCAGCGGACGTTAGAAAATTAAATAAAATATTTCAAAAAAATAGGTTGGGGTAGTGATTTTCGGGGACGGATTTCAGACTAAGTCGAGGGCTGTTAGGAATAATCAATGGTACCACATGAAAGTGGGATAAACACTCTTTCATTTTATACCATGTGTAGAGTGGCTCAAATAAATCAAATGGCAGCGGACGTTAGAAAATTAAATGAAATATTTAAAAAAAAAATAGTTGGGGGGAGGGGGGTAGTGATTTTCGGGGACGGATTTCAGACTAAGTCGAGGGCTGTGTGGAATAATAAATGGTACCACATGAGAGTGGGATAAACACTCTTTCGTTTTATACCATGTGTAGGGTGGCTCAAATAAATAAAATGGCAGCGGACGTTAGAAAATTAAATGAAATATTTTTTAAAAAAAGGTGGGGGGGGGGGGTAGTGATTTTCGGGGACGGATTTCAGACTAAGTCGAGGGCTGTGAGGAAAAATCAATGGTACCACATGAAAGTGGGATAAACACTCTTTCATTTCATACCATGTGTAGGGTGGCTCAAATAAATAAAATGGCAGCGGACGTTAGAAAATTAAATTAAATATTTAAAAAAAAAATAGGTGGGTGGGGGTAGTGATTTTTGGGGACGGATTTCAGACTAAGTCGAGGGCTGTGAAGAATAATAGATGTTACCACATGAAAGTGTGACAAACACTCTTTCGTTTTATACCATGTGTAGGGTGGCTCAAATAAATAAAATGGCAGCGGACGTTAGAAAAATTAAATGAAATATTTGAAAAAAAATAGGTGGGGGGGGGTAGTGATTTTCGGGGACGGATTTCAGACTAAGTCGAGGGCTGTGAGGAATAATAAATGGTACCACATGAAAGTGCGTTGAACACTCTTTCGTTTTATAACATGTGTAGGGTGGCTCAAATAAATAAAATGGCAGCGGACGTTAGAAAATGAAATGAAATATTACCAAAAAAATAGACTGGGGGGGGGGTAGTCATTCTAGGGGACAGATTTCATACTAAGCCGAGGGATTTCAGGAATAATCAATGATGCCACATGAAAGTGGGATAAACACTCTTTCATTTCATACCATGTGTAGGGTGGCTCAAATAAATAAAATGGCAGCGGACGTTAGAAAATGAAATGAAATATAACAAAAAGATACACGGGGGGGGGGCGGTGATTTTAGGGGACAGATTTCATACTAAGCCGAGGGATTTCAGGAATAATCAATGGTACCACATGAAAGAAGAATAAGCCCTCTTTTATTCCATACCATGTATTGGGTGGCTCAAATAAATAAAATGGCAGCGGACGATAGAAAATTAAATGAAATATAAAAAAAAAATAGGTTGGGGGGCGGGGTAGTGATTTTTGGGGACGGATTTCAGACTAAGTCGAGGGTTGTCAGGAATAATCAATGGGAGAGAGAGAGAGAAATGGGGTTTAACGTCCACTCAACACAAACTAGGTCATTTTGGGACTAACATATGTTTTCATTTTATTCAATAATTCGCTTGTGCGTAGGGGTCTTTAGCAGTGGGAGGAAACCGGAGTGCCCGGAGGAAACCCACGAGGTTGAGAAGGCACCCCTATCTCCATGACACATACGCTCACACCACAGCCGCAAGCCAGAGGTGACCGGCCAGCTAGAGGTCGAAGCGCGGCACTCTAGACCACTAAGCCATCCCAACCCCCCAATAATCAATGGTACCATATGAAAGAATATTCCGGTTACATTCGGGAATTATGTTTGGTGCCACAAAAATGGGGTATAAAGACTGATACAATTATTGTGTGTCTTAAATGGTTAAAATACTACGGGGCGTTTGTTATTCATTTATCCGCTCACATAAACGGCTAAACAGTGTGTTTATTAACCATAGAACTAAATATTTAGTTCGATGATTAAACACAGCTATCGACGATGAGGGTCAAGGTCATAAATCGTAACGTCATGTGTAGGTATACATTGATATCTTTTTATTTTTTTCAACGAATCGCTAGTTTGTTTAACGGGTCGGAAGATCGCCTGCTATATCAATAAATTATTCTAGTGTTCATTTTTGTTTTTGATCAGTTGGCACTATTTTATTGTCTTATGTAACAAAGATCGTCTGTCATCTGTTTGATAAACAAATGATGGAAACGCGCGAAGTGATGAAGCTTTTAGAATATTATGATATTTCGAGGAACTTCCCTCGCCAGCTTTATTATTGTATTTTGTAGCGGGTGTGCTAGCTAATTATGCCATGTTGATATTCACTGTATAGTATAGTCTAGTTCAGCTCTGAACGTCGGTCTCATTACACTCACCCTGGACGTTCAGGGGCTGGCCCATTCAATCAATGTCGAAAATAATTTGACCCCCAATTTTACTGGGCAACTTTTCACTGCTCAACGATGGGTGTCACTCCGTGTGGACGCATGTGCAGTGTAAAGGAACATCTCAGTGAGAAAATAAGACCTTGTTCATTTCGCTAGAGTCAGTATGAGCATCACAACACGCTGTGTCATGGTGGCGAAAGGGTAGTTTGATAGGAGGGGACGTATTTTAAACAGCGTGTTGTTTCGCTCATACTGAGTCTAGCGAGGTAAGCAAGGTCTTATTTTGTCACTAAGATGTTCCTTTACATTGTACAGACGTCCACACGGATTGACACTCCGATGTTTCGCAGTGAAAAGTTGCCCAGTAAAATTGACTGGGGTTCAAATTATTTTCGACATTGATTGAATAGGCCAGTCCCTGAACGGTCAGGGTGAGTGTAATGAGACCGACGTTCAGAGCTGAACTAAGTATAGTCAAACATTGTTGTACAATATTCAGCAAGCAGCAGTGGACGTATATCTTTTGTTTTCACCTTCTCCACCGGAAATACAAATCCTAAAATATGGGCCAGACATTCCAGGCCCAGATCCAGGATTTTGGTTGGGGGGGGGGCACACATTGGAGCAATGGGTAATATGTCGCAACCTTGGGTTGCTTGGGTGGAGACAATGTGTAAATCATGTTTATATCTATTAAAAATGAGAAGATATGTGAACTACAACAGTAACAAAGCAAACGAAAATGAAAATCAACTATGTCACTGGGGCTGATAGGGGGATCTTCGCCTGCTTTCTTCGGATATTCTTCACAATTTCAAAAAGGGGATCTTTAGGGTGTTGTTTCTTTTAAGCAATCTATACTTGCTATGCGTAGAAAAGAATGAAATTGTGCCGCTTAGAAATGCCCTGTTCCATTTATTTGTGTACTTAATTATTTTGATTAAACACTGACATTCGTTTTCAACTATGTGTCTTCTTCAGTTAAGAGTAAACTCAATCCAAGAGAATTATTAATTGCTCAGAAAATTGGATATTTGGAATTTCCACAAATAGTCTTGCAACTTGAAACCCCACTCGCCCTTCATGTATCTTGAGACATTTCCAATCAGAGAATTTATTCTTCCAAAGAATAAACCCAGAATCCCTATAGCTATTGTGAGATCCATGATATAATTAAGTGGTAGCACAATTTACCCAAATTAACCCAATTCTACCCATATCCACCTTTATTTCAACTGATATCACAATAATTTAAATTTTAAATCGATATTTGATAATATACCGTTTTTTCTGTAAAATTGTCATTTTTAATTTAAAATCGTAGTGTTTTGTGTCAGAATGTGATTTCCACGTAATTTTGGACTTTCATAAGATAACCAAACAAGCATGAATTGTTGGATTTTAACACAAAAAGACTGTGATTTTAATATACTACCATTCCTTTAGCTAAATATGGCCGGGAGGGGAGGGGGAATAACCTTTCGGTAAGGGGGCGTACATTTTGAGGACATTTTCGGAAAGGTCATTCTAACAGACTGTAATAATCATGCTATGTAGTTACCTAGGCGTTTAATAAGCATTTTAAAATAAGTATTCAAACCAAAAAAAAATCATTATTTTTAAAATTTATTTAAAACTATTTTAGATTAGTACAAAAAAATACTTTAATGATTGTAAGCAATTTCAGAGCGAGAGGGGGGGGCGAGCATTTCACGCTGGGGGGCCATGCCCCCCGCACCCCCTGTAGATATGGGCCCAAATATGGCATAATTACTTTTAAAAAAAACCCCCGATATACATGATTGTATGTGGAAATAATGATGGTTTTGGGTAGATTTGTGTATTACTTACACGAGCTATGCGTTGCTTAGTAATGACTTCCAAACTTGCTTGGAAATCACATTTTGAGGGGCTTTTTGACACTTAAAAGCTATGATTTTAAATTAAAAATGACAATTTTGCATAAAGAACGGTATACTATCAAATATCAATATCAATTATTGTGTTATGAGTTGAAATAGTGGTAGATTTGTGTAGATTCGGGTGAATTTAGGTAGATTTGGGTAAGACTTGCTACCAATAATTTAGTGATCTTAATATAATTTTCATGAATCGGTATCATAATGAGACAAGAATTGATATCATGTTTGGAGAGTCAGGGTGTCTAAGACAAGACGCTTGCTCGCTAGACTGGAGGTTGGGTGTTCAAACTCTGCATTGGCCAGGAAAGTTTATCCAGATGTTAAAATAACATCCATGCTGGCTTGGTAGCTCCAGAAAATAAATAATAGCCTTATTCTAAAAGTACTAGATGTTTTAGTGTCTTACCTGTTGTGTAAATTATCCATTACATCCTATTTTACTTTTCCAGAGGGTTTGAAAATATTTTAAAATCCAAGTCACATTTGAAAAGGTTTACGTTAGACTTTTCAAATCAATAAGTTGAATTTTTCCAATTTTTTTAAATGAGGTGTGTTAAAATGAAATTTATATCATCAATTAATTGGAATATTGTAAAATGATACAATTTGTTGACCAGAATGAAGATTGGGACATATTATTCAGTTACAACAAGAGTGGTATTGGGGCTTTAAACAACATTTCATTTCGATATCATGTTTACATACTTTGGTCACTTACACACAGAAGAATGTGTAAAGATAGAGGTCAGGGGACTAGAGTGATTTTAAGGATGACACATTGCCCTGGTATAAAAAAAATATATAATTAAGGGAGGAGGATGAAAATTTATTCTTTATCCAGAAAAGTGACAGAGCAGGTGAAAGAGTGAAGACAGGGAACAGTTATCTTGTAGTGTCAAAGGGGTCCTCTTTGGATCCTTTAGCACAAAATATTTATATTTTAAATAAGGTTCATAACAATATTGATATTGATGCAGATAACTGAAACCAAGTATGTTCTAAATATATTATTATCTTGTTTAAATTGATGCCTGCATGTACATTTGCTATCTGGCGGGGGAATATCACCAGCTTTGCATGGACTTGTGTAAGACCTATATAGCATCAATCTATGCAGTTAGCTATTTGTTGTATTCTTACATTGATTGTTTTTTTATTTAAAGGTTGGTCGATTTTTTATGGTGATTTCTGTAAATTCTACATTATTTTATTAGAATTTAAGAGTGACCTTAGTCATTTCAAATAATCAAGATGTCAAGATTTTAGTGTATTCTCCTCCATAAGAATCCAAGAGTGCAGAGTTTGCTTGAGTGCGCAAAGATATCAATTGGTGACAGTTTATGTTATTTGATTGCAATATAACAGTGTATTAACAATGTTAATATTATCATGTGTTCTCCTTAACAATGCCAATATTATCATGTGTTCTCCTATGTCAATACCATTGAGTATTCTGTGTATCAATGCACCATAATAGCTACAAAATAGTTGATGTAACTTTTATCTAAAAAAGGTAAAGAGAAACATTATACAAAATGGAAGGAACGCCATTACTACAGAGCCAAACGGCTCAGAAGCCATCGTCTTCTCAAGGAAATCTTAAGAACTTAATATTAATCAATGTTGTTATATTATTAGTTTCCATCGGCACTTGTATAATGTCCATAGTTTTACCTCAGTATGTCTACAAACGAGTCGGAGAAGAACTCTACTCTAATGTTACTCTTAAACATTTCAAAAACCAGTCACTTTGCTTCCGGAATATTTCAGATCCGAACTACAAGATACAAGTAAATGTACAAGAAACCACCAGTGATCGATTGACGCAACTCATTCTGTTTAACAGCATTCCTGCTATTTTTACTGTTGCCATTTTGGGAGCTTATGTTGATTATTTGGGTAGAAAGACCATCTTGATAATGGCCTTGTTCGGTCATTTTGCAAGAAATTTGTGTTTGACACTGGTTGCTTTGTGGAATCTCAGCATCGATTACATGTATCTATACATTGGATTTGGACTTGATGCTATTTGTGGGGGATTTTGTGCTTTATTATTATTGGGATATGTTTTTACTGCAGACCACACACAAACATCTGAATCAAGAACATTTGCTATGGGTGTACTGGCTGTAAGCAATGGATTAGCCAGCTGCCTTGGATACATCTTGACAGGATATCTAATTGAAAGACTTGGATTCTTCTATCCTATGTTAATTTCCTCTCTCTTGAATTGTATTAGTTTGGGTTTAACTGTGATATTTGTTTCTGAAACATTAGAACGCCGTCCAAATTCCTGCATTTCTCCTCAGAAAGGTTTAAGTAACGTGTTTGGATTCTATTACAGTAAAGTTTATGATGGTAGACGAGGAATCTTCTGGTTAGCCATGTTGGGTTTTTTATTTTCTGTGATAAGTACTGTTGGTGGATCTAATATTATGACATTATTTGTGTTCGATTCACCGCTCTGTTGGGATCCAATTAAACTGGGATGGTATAACACTGTTGGAATGGGTGTCATCAATATCTTTGGTATGGCTACGTTACGATTGATGCAGGTATTTTTCTCCGAAGGTACCATTGCTTTGATTGGATCTATCTCTATTGCTGCTTATGATATTTATCTTGGATTCTGCTACACAGATTGGATGTTGTACTGTGGTAAGATTGTGTTTTTCCAATGACCATGTAGTACAACTATTCATGCCAAATCATGGTCTCGTTGCAAGAATATTCTCCGTGATAAAGTTTTCCACAAGTATTTCAGAATTTCGAAAGGGGCCTATATGCAAGAATAAGTTATTGTCAAATCAGCGATTCATGCTACTAATTGTCGAATATATGACATGCAGTATTCTTGAATAATACCCATTGTTTATCACTCTATAATCCCACTTACCCTTAAATAACATTATTTTGTAGCCCTTATACCAATTAAGAATTTATATGCATCATTTAAATTAGTAAGATAGGTTGCCAGGCAACGAAACATATGTCCACAGCAGCTAAATCGTCCGGGTAGTCAACAAGGGTTGTCGCATATTTTTACTTTTTTTGGTAATGAAACATTTGTAATACACTAAAATCTGATTAAGAGTAACAACTCATTATGTAATTATCCGAAAATCATTAGAATTTGTTTGCTTTTTATAAATAGTAACTATTAGTATAGGAAACATTTAATATCATGGATTTAGCAGTTCAGTTATCAAAATTCATTGAAAATCAAAATACTTATTCGTTTCAACACCTTAAACTCGGTGTATCAATCTGAAGTCAATTGAATGATAAGTTTGGCCTCTAGAGCATCCACAAGATTTTTTGAAGTAATCAAGGGCCACAACTCTGGCACTAATTATTAGAAATCGCTGAAAATCAATAGGCTTCTTCGTCTCATGACCTTAAACACTGTGTATAAATTTAAAGTCAATTGGATATTAACTTTGGCCTCTAGAGCGTCCACAAGATTTTTTTGAAGTGATCAAGGGCCATAACTCTGGCACTAATTATTGGAAATCGCTGAAAATCATTAGGCTTCTTCGTCTTATGACCTTAAACACTGTGTATAAATTTCAAGTCAAGGGCTACAACTCTGGCACTAATTATTAGAAATCGCTGAAAATCAATAGGCTTCTTCGTCTCATGACCTTAAACACTGTGTATAAATTTAAAGTCAATTGGATATTAACTTTGGCCTCTAGAGCGTCCACAAGATTTTTTTTAAGTCATCAAGGGCCATAACTCTGGCACTAATTATTGGAAATCGCTGAAAATCATTAGGCTTCTTCGTCTTATGACCTTAAACACTGTGTATAAATTTCAAGTCAAGGGCCACAACTCTGGCACTAATTATTAGAAATCGCTGAAAATCAATAGGCTTCTTCGTCTCATGACCTTAAACACTGTGTATAAATTTAAAGTCAATTGGATATTAACTTTGGCCTCTAGAGCGTCCACAAGATTTTTTTGAAGTGACCAAGGGCCATAACTCTGGCACTAATTATCGGAAATCGCTGAAAATCAATAGGCTTCTTCGTCACATGACCTTAAACACTGTGTATAAATTTAAGTCAATCGGATATTAACTGTGGCCTCTAGAGCGCCACAATATTTTTTGAAGTGATCAAGGGCCATAACTCTGGTACTGGTAGTTATTATCGGAAATCGCTGAAAAACAATAGGCTTCTTCGGGCCATAACTCTGGCACTAATTATCCGAAGTCGCTGAAAATCAATTGGGTTCTTCGTCTTATGACCTTAAACACTGTGTATAAATTTAAAGTCAATCGGATATTAAGTTTGGCCTGTAGAGCGTCCACAAGATTTTTTGAAGTGATCAAGGACCATAACTCTGGCACTACTTATCGGAAATTGCTGAAAATTAATAGACTTCTTCGTCTCATGACCTTAAACAATGTGTATAAATTTAAAGGCAATCGGATATTAACTTTGGCCTCTAGAGCGTCCACAGGTTTTTTTGAAGTGATCAAGGGCAATAACTCTGGTAGTTATTATCGGAAATGGCCATAACTCTGGTGGTTATTATCGGAAATCGCTGAAGAACAATAGGCTTCTTCAGGCCATAACTCTGGCACTAATTATCCGAAATCGCTGAATATCAATTAGCTTCTTCGTCTTATGACCTTAAACACTGTCTGTGTATAAATTTAAAGTCAATCGGATATTAACTTTGGCCTGTAGAACGTCCACAAGATTTTTTTGAAGTGATCAAGTGCCATAACTCTGGTAGTTATTATCAGAAATCGCTGAAGAACAATAGGCTTCTTCAGGCCATAACTCTGGCACTAATTATCCGAAATCGCTGAAAATCAATTAGCTTCTTCGTCTTATGACCTTAAACACTGTCTGTGTATAAATTTAAAGTCAATCGGATATTAACTTTGGCCTGTAGAACGTCCACAAGGTTTTTTGAAGTGGGCCATAACTGAAAAACAATAGGCTTCTTCGTCTCATGACCTTAAACACTGTGTATAAAATTTAAAGTCAATCAGATATTAACTGTAGCCTCTAGAGCGTCCTTGAGCGGACGGGGGCGACGACAATATACGACCACATTTATTTGACGAAACTAGTCAGGATAGTGGACATGTATGATAGTTTTAAATGGCAGTTTTATATATTTCAACCACATTTCAATGTGGGCGTATAAAAACGAAGAAGCCTATTGAATTTCAGCAACTTCTGTTAATTACATCTAGATTTATGGCCCTTGTTTCACTTTGTTGAACCTTGTGAATGCTCCAATGACAACAGTTATCATCCGATTTGTATGATATTTATATGCATCATTTTAATTAGTGAAACGAAGAAGTTTGTTGAATTTCAGCAACTTCTGTTAATTCCAGAGTTGAGGTCCTTGTTTTAGTTTTTAGAACCGTGTGAACCAACAAACAACCAAAATTATATGTCATCTGTATAAAATTGATTATTAAATGGCCCACAAAAGAATAAATATACAACCGCTCGGACAATTTAGCTGTGGGCGTACGTTTCATTGCCTGGCAATCTATCTTTTATCGATTAATAATAACAATATTGCTGCATTAATTCAGTGATCATTATCATTTTATTAATCTAACTTAAAAATGCATTATGTAAGATTTAGCTGACAGTAAAATAGATAATGAAAACAGAGAGAAATTGGGTTAAATGTCCACTCAACAAAAACTAAAAGTGATTTCAAGAATAAAACATGGTTCCTTATGATCCAATGCACATGCATTAAGCAAAGGGAATGTGTTGTAAATTTCAGTCAAATTACTTCATTCGGACCGGAGTTACCTTTGTTTGCAGAACAGTATACTCTCGACTGAAATTGCTACTGTTAATACATTGCTACTGTTAATACGATAGTAAACAAAGTCTCTTTTTAAATTAAATCATTAACTGCCAACCGTATTTAAATTTGTTGAACATCATAACCATCAGAAGTTTTAGAGAGTTGTTGATGGGGCTGACATGTATTGTGTGTCCCATGGTAAATAATAAACGGATTTCTACGATTATGAACAAACTACTCTACTTAAGTTATTATAAACTTACCTATGTGTTTAAAATCACCTCCGGTTAAATAAAATCCATTATACAACTAAATATACCAACGAATAAAAAAGTTCTCTCTTGTAAAATTGAACTTATCACAAACTTTGACACAGAGAAATAAAAAATGGAAGCTTATTACGTCACTTATCGGAATAGATCATTTCGTATGAGGGGGTCAAAGCAAGGCTATTTTTGTGTTGATGCGTTCGATTACTGGCGCCGCGCTTACTCTAGCCACCGCGAATGCATTCGGGTTACTTCTGGAGGTAACCCATTATTCAACATGGAGGCAAATAAATTATTTGATCGAAGTTATATTTTCCGATAAAGTTTAGGCGACGGAAGAATTATTGTTGACAATTGTCTCAGTAATGTTGTGTTTATTTTGGTGATTCTACATCTTGGTTTAACTATTTCAAGAATTAGAAAAATCCACTCGCAGAACTGAGATATTTATTAAATATTTTTTTTTTTCTTGATAACGGGTCAGTTTCCCCAAATCAATGTATGGAGTCATAAGCCATGGTGGCTATAGAGAGCAGACTGGGTCTCCAAGTAGGAATTCTTCCTACTGAATTTGGTATCTGATTAGAAGAAAGTCTTTAAAACCCTAGCGTCATGTGTACACCCAGACCAGCCGATGTGAACATGAGTAAATCGAACTCGATGATCACATAGCCTACAGCCTGGAGTACGACTCAGTGACCTTTTTGCGGTTTATGTATGATATTCGATAGTTATTCATCTTGGGCGGCATAATTCGAATATGACAGCCATCCATACCTCCGATTATTCCAATCCGTGAAATTTACAATATTTAGCAAAACCGTAATAAATTTCTTCACGTTTGTGGGGTAATGGGCAATTGTAACACGGACAGGAGATCTTCCTTTGTTCTTTTCGCAGATTGTTTTACCTCTGCTAAACTCACTGGGGCGTAACTGTGCAATAAATAGACATTTGCAGTGTTGTTGCACACTTTTGCTGGTTTACGCTAGTTTTAGTAGAAATCATATAGAGAAGTTGGATGGGTTTTCCGTGCAATAACAACGATCATGTTGAGCAGGTATCAGTATTACAATCATTTATATCACGCTTCATTCGCTACCAGATTTAAAACAGGTCTCTGTGCGATCATAACCTTGCCCTTCTAACTACAATTCTTGTAAGCTATGGAGCTCGTCAACAAAGCTAACCAAAGGTTACATTGGTTGAACGAAAATGTGATTTAAAGTATGTTCTGCATAATATGGGCTTTAATATTTCGCTTTTCTGGATTTGATAATTCCAATGAGACACCAATGAAAAAGTCTAAAGTTTGTTGATGGATTATTGTCTGCTCGTTGTTATTCATCAGAACATCGAGCACAATTAATTGTTTGGTGGCGTTCATCTTCCATTTTGATATCCGAAGAAAGTGCCGCGCCGTTTGATTACCCATTCCCACTGCGCATGTCGAAACGTACTCGAGGATCCTGGCCGAGTAAGCACGGAGCAAATAATCGAACGCGACATGTATGAATAAGCTTTTGCTCTGAGACCCAGTAATGAGTTTGAGCGTTTACAAACATAAATACGCCCATAGTCCGATATTTTGTTTCCGCCTTGTATTAATTATTTGGTTAGAGAGTTCTGGGGGAATTTTTTTCTTTTGAATTACATTTGTTTTATTGGCCTTGAATATCACCGTTGAATATTTTTAATATTTCCTGATGATGAACTTAAGCAGTCCTGCCAGTTAACCCCGGCAATCTGCTGTGGACGAGGTAGGCCTAAATTCCGATGTATTTTACATTTGCCTCAGCAAAATTAATAGCTGAGGCCATTGAATCATTGAATAGGTATATAACGTTTTTTTAAAGATAAATACCAATAATTATTATCACCAAATCATACGCGCATCGGTTTTATTATCGGTAGATAGTTCCATATCTTTCTATTTCTCTTTAAATATTATTTCTGGTGTGTTAGAATTTTATAATCGTGAAATTCACAAGGCTGTTTATCCATAAGATTTTGAAATCCACGGAGAATGGAATTTTCTGATGGCATTTCGTAGATCGCGATCATGCCCCAGCTAATCAACGCTTTGAATTATATTGCCGTAAAAGGTACCATGTCATATGAGTTATTGTATGCTACACAGATGGTTAAATTTAGTGCCGCGAAACTTGCACGAATTTTCCCCGTGGTCTGCATAATTAACACACAAAACCATTTTTATAAAGACGATAAACGATGTTTAGACATCCCGAACTTTTCTTATCAAGAATGTTTCGATTTCAGTATCTGTCGAATGAACAAAAACAAGTAATTTAATCAGGAACATTAATGATATGAACAGTCGGAACGTGAATAAAATATGGAAATTATTGAGAAGCGGTGGTCTTTTTCATACGAAATATGATCAATTAAAATTATGATTGACTGCGGGCTGTAATGTGTTTTATAAAAATATATATAATAAACACGGGTGAAATTACGGAGTGAAAAGCAATATTATACATGTATTTACGAGTATACGTATAATCGGTAAATAAAATTTAGTAGACTGACAATCAAATGGTTTAAAATTAATGTCATTGTCTCCAGTTGCTATTTTCTTGCCCAAACTCAAACGATCGAAAAGGCCGTGTGCTGTTTTGATTACAACGCACGTGGTTATCATAAATTACCCCCTTCACCATAATTACGATGGTTTAGCCCATAACGTCACGTGTGTAATGTTGTGATGAACACAGACGAAAATACAAGCAAAAACATTGAATTTTCAAGAGAGAACCTCTTTTTTCCGTTGGGATGTTTAATTGTGCAATGAATTTTATTTAACCGGAGGTAATTTTAAACACATAGGTAAGTTTATAATAACTTAAGTAGAGTAGTTTGTTCATAATCGTAGAAATCCGTTTATTATTTACCATGGGACACACAATAGTTAAATGTCTAATGATTTTTATAATAACATTTAAGGCAGAAAGAAAGATCTGTTTCAGGTAGATTTAGCTCTTGAATAATGCAAGTTTGAATTTACCTTTTTTTTCCAGCACCGTTATTTGCCCTGTTTAGCTTTGGAACCTATCCTGTTATCAGGTCTATTATATCACAAATGGTAACAAAGGAGAGACAAGGTTTAGTTTAAAACTATGTTAAACATTTGATCTAATATGAATGATTTATATGATATAACCCACAAGAATTAGTATGTTAGTCTTTTTTTTGGCCAGACTCGTGGCCAATTTGGATTTGAGCAAAGCTGCATCGTAGAGGCTATGAGTTAAGATATGTTAAATCCAACTGGTTTTAAAAAAACTGTCTTAAAAGAGCTTTCTTGAAAGGTGCTTAAATGTAGATGACCAGGATGGTGTAGGATATGGGACTTGAGTCTTTACCCTTCATAAAATCTGCAAATTGGTGTGTCAGTTGTTGGATGACCCACAGGTATTTATCTAGCTCCCCCCAATGAAATGTCATATACTAAATGTGATTTTTTTGATAACTTGCAGAACTTAATCCTAATGTTTTTTTCAGGATCTATATTTGCTAGTATAGCATTTATTGAAGCAATGTGTTATGCATCAGGTAGTCCAGTCTTCAGTTATATTTATAAAGCAACTGTTGGCAATTTCAAAGGTGCAGTCTTTCAAGTCATGGCAGCAATGCACTTCATAGCTTTTATCATGTACTTGTAAGTTACTAGACTTTTAATTACTGTTTCAAATGTTATTATGATGTGTTAGATAGATAATCAGATTAAAAAGAGGCCCATCAAAGATTTTACGCAACATTTATAGCAGGCACGGATACAGGGGGGGGGGGTCCGCCACCCCCCCTCGCTCAGACTTGAAAATTTTTTATGCAATTTTATTAGCGATTTAGACCTGTAATTTACCTTCCGGAAATACGTCAGAATGAACCAAATTGAATCTAATTTACCAAATTTTTCAAGGGGAGGGCCCACAAACCCCCCGTTTATCGGTTGAGTGCAATTATCAAAGCTAGACCCTCCCCCCCCTGCAAAAAATCCGGGATCCGCACCTTTATAGGTGGTGCTGGCTTGTGTGTATCATTTGCAACTTTTTAATACTAAACATTTTTGACTTGATATTTCTATTATAGATTCAAGATTCCCAATATTATGATTGCAAAGGGATTCAAAATTCTTTGATGAGTGACATAGTTTAGAAGAACAAATACAGTGGGTAAATGCATTTATCATATTTTTTAGATTACTTATCAAGAGAAGAAACAGCTACAGCAAAAGACAGGAATTAGCTCTGAGTATTCAAGCTGCTGATGAAGATACAATGGATAGCTATGATAATATTAATTGACGATTTTAAAATAACCATTTTCCTGGATAATATTAATTTGAATACAGTTTCCGTCTTCATAAGCCCGAATTCGAGCAGAAACATGAAGATAAACCCCCCATTTCATTCCTGTACAACTTATCACAGATAATAGTAATCTAATTACAAACTTAATACTCGTTCTATGGACAATGGTAATCACTGATCACCCTTTCTATGAACAATAGTAATCTCAATACAACTTATCCGTTCTATGGATAATAGTAATCTCTATACAACTTATTACCCATTATATGGACAATAGTAATCACTGATCACCCTTTCTATCATATTCCTGAAGCAATGGCCCGAGAAATCCCTCTCTGACCATTGCTGGAATAGCGTCTGTTTCTTGAACTTATGCGGGAGTGTGTCTATTCTTTCCGTTCAATGAAAGCTATGACTTAAGTACAGCAACATGACAGTCCTTCGATTCATCTGGGTCTTCCCTAAAACTTTGGACAGTGATTTAAGGTATTAAAACGGGGAAAGTATGTTCGTTTCCAAACAGTATTGTTTACATTTCATTCGACTTGATATCCTCGTTTGTCACGCAATTAGTTTTACTGCAGTATTCTGCTATGCACGGGTTAATTAAGCATAATAAAATCGTGAGTCATGACGTATACGTTATGTAAACATATTTGGTCCAGTATTGGCAGCTCGTGATTGGTTGGTAGACGGACTACTGATCAATCAAAATTTAACACAACAATATCCACTCATAATAGCAGTGTGTAGTTGGATTACCTCTAATCAGATGCAACACTGCGCGGAGTATGCCTTTCTATGGATAACAGTAATAACTTATCACCCGTTCTATAGATAATAGTAATCTCTGTGCCGATTCTGTTAATAATAATAGTAATCTCTATACAACTTATCACCAATTCTGTGGTTAATAGTACTCTCTGTACAACTTATCACCCCTTCTATGGATAATTGTAATCATTATGGATAACAGTAATCTGATTATAAACTTACTACCTATTATATGGATAATAGTAATCTGATTACAAACTTAGGATAATAGTAATCTCTATACAAATTTTCACCCATTCTATGGATAACAGTCATCATCCCGTCTATAGATAATAGTAATCTCTGTATAACTTATCACCCCTAGTATGGATAATAGTAATGTCTGTACAACTTGGCAACCTCTTGGGGTTTGACGTTGACATCTTATACAATCTTTTTCAATAATTCACTTGCACATAGTAGTCTTTAGCAGTGTTAAGACCATAGAGTTATATATAGAAACTAGAGTCCGCACTGATCACGTGACAGCGTGCCGACATGGAGCCTTGTCCGCCATGTTAGTTCCGGGGGGTAAGCATTTTTTTCCGTCCACCGGAGCCAGGTCTTATGACGTCATATGAGGATTGTGGGTTAGGATAAGGGTTAGGATAAGGGCTGTGGCCTGCAGATTTCGTCACAGTCTCGAGATGTTGACAGGGCTAGCCCTAACCCTAACCCTGGGCCAAACCTAACCCTTATCCTAACCCACAATCCACATATGACGTCATAAGACCAGGCTCTGGTAGCCGGTAAAAACGCTTACCGTTCCGGGGAGTCTGAACGTAAATACCCGGATGTTCACTATGTTATTGCATCAATCATTCGGTGTCGAACTGTTTTAAAACGTGCACAAATATTACATTTTTAAATTTTCTCACCCAAATACTTATTGTTTGATAAAAATAATAATAAAGATCAATGGACCGACTTGTCCCCGGGCCCCTCTTTCCACGTAAAGGTTATAGAATAATTTATTTTGACATGTCCGCGATTTCGATAACAACAGTAAACAGTGTCTCTCCTCTGCGTCGCGTCTACTCTTACTTAACCCTCTTTACTAATAATAATACTCTATGTCATAGGCCTCAAAAAGTTAAGCAAACTTTATGACAGTAAGGTAAGATTTCAATTTATAAATTTATTAGTCACATTTACTATAGAATACACATTCGGGACACAATTTAAAGTATCAAATATTAAACTGGAAATTAAAGTGAAAGTAGAGTAGGCCTACGGGATCGCTGACACTGACATGTCACTTTATTACATAATTTTCTAAAACAAATTAACAAATAAATAATTAATAATATAACATTTTCTGCAGGCTGTTTTAAGTTTTTCTTCCCTTTTCAGTTTCATATATTTCTAAAAAATAATTAACAAAAATTATATTGAAATAAATCAATACCGGGCGGTAAATAGAAATAAACAACATTATAGTTATACGTAGGCTATTAATTTTTCTTCACTTTACATTCCCAAATTTCCTGAAATTAAAAAATAAATAAAAATACCAGTAGGCCTACATATTTACTAGTTATTTTCATAACTGTCTTTTAGGGAGCGCTTCGCCTGCTCCGTCTGAAGCGCTCCCTAATAGACAGTTATGGAAATAACTACATATTTACTATAGAATACACATTCGGGACATATTTTTATGTATCAAATACTATACTGGAAATTAAATTGAAAGTGAAAGTAGAGTACGGGATCGCTGACAATGACATGTCACTTTTCATTCCATAATTATCTAAAACAAATTAACAAATAAATAAATAAAAATACAATATTTTCTGCCGGCTGTTTTTAGTTTCTCTTCCCTTTTCAGTTCCATATAATTCTAAAAATAATTAACAAATATTGAAATAAATCAATACCGGGCGGTAAATAGAAATAGGCCTACAACATTATACGTAGGCTATTAATTTTTCTTCACTTTCCATTCCCAAATTTCCTGAAATAAAGTAATTAACAAATAAATAAAAATACCAGTACATATAATTCTGCGGGCTATTGTTTTCTGTTAACTTTTTAGTGCTTAAATTAAAAAAAAAACAAAACAAAACATTCATTTCTCTACACTCTTTATTAATTAGTTCCATAAATTTACTGTATAAGAATTCATATTGTGGACATTTCACTAATTCAAAAGATGAACGTTTTAATAAAAATTAAAACAGAAAGCGAAGGTAAAGTAAATAGGCCTAGTAGCGTATAGTCAGATAGAGACACATACGACACACCTGTGCTTGCCTACTCCATGATCAAACACGATAGCAGATGGCTTCCATCTTGTTTACTGACGGTACTACTTATTTTAAGACAGACTCGGCTTTCCAATTTATAATATCTACGTCATTGGGGATTTCCAATTTATACTCACTGGTTGCTATGACCCGCTATGGCGTTGTCTAGAAACGCGCGTGCTCGCGTTAGTTTAAAATTTTTGCTATACGTTTAACATGGACTATTTGATGTAATTTGCCTGATTTGATTTGGCCCCATTTCCATAAATTTAGGTTGTTTTTTAGAAATTTTTAGCAAATGTTAATCTTAGGTGTTTTTTAATTCTAGCCGAAGTAAATTTTTTTACAATTTATAGCGAGTTAAGTTATCGTCTCTAAGAGGCGGGCGTAGTATTTTAAATGGCGGCCATTTGCCATCATGTGTATTCTTGAAGTAGGTACACATGATGTAATCGTATGATAGAGACACTGCGGTCGAGATCGCTGATATATGTCAAAATAAATTATTCTATAACCTTTACGTGAAAAGAGGGGCCCGGAGATAAGTCGTTCCATGGATCTTTATTATTATTTTTATCAAACAATAAATATTTGGGTGAGAAAATTTAAAAATGTAATATTTGTGCACGATTTAAAACAGTTCGACACGGATTGATTGATGCGATAACATAGTGAACATCCGGGTATTTACGTGCATACTCCCCGGAACTAACATGGCGGCCGTCGCTTCATTCCGGCACAAACCTTTAACGTTGTAGTCATGGGAGTCACGTGATCAGTGCGGACTCTAGTTTCTATATATAACTCTATGGTTAAGACCCAGAGAAAACCACAAGGTTGGACAAGCAACTTTACTCTAAGTAGTTGTACAAGCTTGGGTTCAAAATTACATCTCTTGGCTCAATGACAGATCTTATGATCTAATTGTATCCCAATTGTGTGAAAGAACTTTTTAACAAATTTTTAGAAGAATAATTGCATATTTAGCATATATATACTTGTTGTATATTTGAAATTTACATTCCAGAAATTAAATGTAAAAATCATTTTAAAGATGGGTTCCCAGCAAAGTATTTATCGGGTGGTTATTGCCAATAAAAGTATGGCAATTTTGGTATATACGGAAAGTACAGATATCCAATCTTACTAGAAAAATATTGGATTCCCTGAAAAACACTCATTGAGCGAATACAGGACTAAAAAGTAAGGGTTCCTCTTATCGACAGCCCGACGATTAGGGCTACACCCAAACGTGATGTCGAAGGCTGCACGAGCACATTGAGCGCTTTGTGTACATGTTGATAAACTCTATAAAGAGTTAGACATACAACACTTTCTGAGATAAAAATCACGGAAAAAGACGCAGGCAATGGATAATCCGAGAATTTAATTAGGATTCGATACTTGTAATAAATAGTCAGCGATTACAGACAACAACGTCTTGTGTATGCAATGAAATCTCACCTGTCTCTGCCTGCAGTTGCCATAGGGACGGAGAAGGGTAATCC
Source organism: Patella caerulea (assembly GCA_036850965.1). Taxonomy (NCBI): domain Eukaryota; kingdom Metazoa; phylum Mollusca; class Gastropoda; family Patellidae; genus Patella; species Patella caerulea. The sequence goes on from JAZGQO010000007.1 coordinate 42,754,625, forward strand.
CCTGACGCAAACATGGCCTCTTTTGATTCATTTTTAGAGCGGGATATACTTAGCAATTACAATGTTTTGAGAAGGATTTGAAACAAAACTATGATAAATTAATTATTTTGAATAGGTTTTTAGTCCAAACACATCATCAAATCACCCAGTAATCTGATTACAAACTTAGGATAATAGTAATCTCTATACAAATTTTCACCCATTCTATGGATAACAGTCATCATCCCGTCTATAGATAATAGTAATCTCTGTATAACTTATCACCCCTAGTATGGATAATAGTAATGTCTGTACAACTTGGCAACCTCTTGGGGTTTGACGTTGACATCTTATACAATCTTTTTCAATAATTCACTTGCACATAGTAGTCTTTAGCAGTGTTAAGACCCAGAGAAAACCACAAGGTTGGACAAGCAACTTTACTCTAAGTAGTTGTACAAGCTTGGGTTCAAAACTACATCTCTTGGCTCAATGACAGATCTTATGATCTAATTGTATCCCAATTGTGTGAAAGAACTTTTTAAAAAATTTTTAGAAGAATAATTGCATATTTAGCATATATATACTTGTTGTATATTTGAAATTTACATTCCAGAAATTAAATGTAAAAATCATTTTAAAGATGGGTTCCCAGCAAAGTATTTATCGGGTGGTTATTGCCAATAAAAGTATGGCAATTTTGGTATATACGGAAAGTACAGATATCCAATCTTACTAGAAAAATATTGGATTCCCTGAAAAACACTCATTGAGCGAATACAGGACTAAAAAGTAAGGGTTCCTCTTATCGACAGCCCGACGATTAGGGCTACACCCAAACGTGATGTCGAAGGCTGCACGAGCACATTGAGCGCTTTGTGTACATGTTGATAAACTCTATAAAGAGTTAGACATACAACACTTTCTGAGATAAAAATCACGGAAAAAGACGCAGGCAATGGATAATCCGAGAATTTAATTAGGATTCGATACTTGTAATAAATAGTCAGCGATTACAGACAACAACGTCTTGTGTATGCAATGAAATCTCACCTGTCTCTGCCTGCAGTTGCCATAGGGACGGAGAAGGGTAATCCCCTGACGCAAACATGGCCTCTTTTGATTCATTTTTAGAGCGGGATATACTTAGCAATTACAATGTTTTGAGAAGGATTTGAAACAAAACTATGATAAATTAATTATTTTGAATAGGTTTTTAGTCCAAACACATCATCAAATCACCCAGTTCATACCCGGGAAAGCAACTGTCACAATTAAATTTTTTGTTTACATATTTATATGGTTAATTTTATTTTTGACAAATAAATCATTGATAATATACCATTAATTAATTTTTTTTTAACTAGTGCAAGGTTAAATCAAGTGAGTTAAACATAGGTTGCCTAACATTAAACATGCAGCTACAGATTCCTTGCTAGCACAGAGCATATTATTCTCTCTAAGTAATATTCATTGAAATAGCATCCAATACACAAATAAGCATAAATATTGTCTCAAGCTTCCAGTTTTATGAAATTCTCAGGTAATCCCCCAAACCTATGGAGTGGAATTTTCCCCATAATTCTAAATCCTAACCTTAGTAATGCATATGCTAATGGGCTTACTTCTATGCATGTAACTTCTTACTCACAAATGTTAAATTTATAGGACTTTTTTCTTAAATATTACAGTTCGAATACGTATTTTGTTTTTTATTCATTATTACTTATTACTTTTAATTTATTATAGTCTGTTTAGTTTCGTTAACATTTTGACATTTCACAAATGTTACGCGGTAAAGCTGTCATAATTCTAAGCTTTATTTTGATAACAGACAGCGCTGTTTACAATTGTATGGAGGCTGATTGGGGACATGCAAAATCTCGCCCTTTTCATAATCAGACATAGAACAAAATCATAGAATGTTCTATATATGTTTTTAATATATAAATAGGATTCTCTGTCGTGCATTTATCATAATAATACTGCTAAATTGATTGATTTGGCATATTGTTTCTAAAAGAACAATAAAATATATACATGTAGTAAGAACTAATTACGTCATGCACAGGAGTGAATAAATCAATATAAATAGGTAATCATTTTTCCCCTCAAATTTATGAAATATTTTACGCACATAAGTAAAAAAATTTTTTATATATTATTTTAGCTTTTTATCAGGTCAAGCTTCCAAATTGTTATGATCCTAGGTGGCTCGGTGTGTATGTCCCAGACTCGGTCTCGGGTTCGCTCCCGGTGTTGGAAGAGAAAGTCCCTCAGGTTTTCCACCATGATTTACCCTTTTCAGTGGTGCTAGAGGGGGTTCCTGACAAATGAAATGGGATTTAACGTCCTATACTCTTTTGCACCAAACTAGGGTTAAGAGAAGACAGGCATAAGCCATACATTGTGCTATGAGGGAAATTTTGACCGGGCAGCGGCACTTTGGCCAATGTGTATACGGGACCTCAGTTTTTCGTCCCTTCGGTTCCTGGCGAGGAACAATGTGTAGTCGTTCTAATGGCGTGCACGTAAATGAAAGCTGGACGTTGGAATTTGAAATAATAGTAGGCCATAGCGTCTCTGTCGGTGCAAAATCACCTCACATTACACACTTCATGGCGTGTTCTCACCTTGATGCTGAACGGCGGGACGTTAAACTCGATTTAAAAATAAATTAATGGAGAAAAGATAGGCCCAAAAAGCTGACCAATGTAAAGGGAATTTGCTGAAAATTTCAGTTTCACTCTGAACCGAGAATTCAGCGATTGAATTTTGCGCATAGCCTCGATCATCATTACTTAAGTCGGTACGATACAAAAAAACCCACACAATTTCAATTATCCATTTTTATACGGCCACATGGAAACGTGGTCGTGTATCGCCGTCGCCCCCGTCCGTCCATCCATCGTCCACAATTTCTTGTGAACGCTCTAGAGGCTAAAGTTAATATCCGATTGGCTTGAAAAAGCGATATCCGATAATTACTACCAGAGTTATGACCTTTGATCACTTTGAAAAATCTTGTGAACGCTCTAGAGGCTATAGTTAATATCCGATTGACTTTAAATTTATACACAGTGTTTAAGGTCATGAGACGAAGAAGCCTATTGATTTTCGGTGATATCTGATAATTACTGCCAGAGTTATGACCCTTGATCACTTTGAAAAATCTTGTGAACACTTTAGAGGCTAAAGTTAATATCCGATTGACTTTAAATTTATACACAGTGTTTAAGGTCGTGAGATGAAGAAGCCTATTGATTTTCAGCGATATCCGATAATTACTACCAGAGTTATGACCCTTGATCACTTTGATAAATCTTGTGAACGCTCTTAGAGGCTATAGTTAAGGTCATGAGACGAAGAAGCCTATTGATTTTCGGTGATATCTGATAATTACTGCCAGAGTTATGACCCTTGATCACTTTGAAAAATCTTGCGAACACTTTAGAGGCTAAGTTAATATCCGATTGACTTTAAATTTATACACAGTGTTTAAGGGCACGAGACGAAGAATCCTATTGATTTTCGGTGATATCCGATAATTACTACCAGAGTTATGACCCTTGATCACTTTGAAAAATCTTGTGAACGCTCTAGAGGCTAAAGTTAATATCCGATTGACTTTAAATTTATACACAGTGTGTAAGGTCATGATACGAAGAAGCCTGTTGATTTTCAGCAATATCCGATAATTCCTGCCCGAGTTATGACCCTTGATCACTTTGAAAAATCTTGTGAGCGCTCTAGAGGCTAAAGTTAATATCCGATTGAATTTAAATTTATACACGGTGTTTAAAGTCATGATACAAAGAAGCCTATTGATTTTCAGCAATATCCGATAATTACTACCAGAGTTATGACCCTTGATCACTTTGAAAAATCTTGTGAACGCTCTAGAGGCTATAGTTAATATCCCATTGACTTTAAATTTATACACAGTGTTTAAGGTCATGAGACGAAGAAGCCTATTGATTTTCGGTGATATCTGATAATTACTGCCAGAGTTATGACCATTGATCACTTTGAAAAATCTTGTGAACGCTTTAGAGGCTAAAGTTAATATCCGATTGACTTTAAATTTATACACGGTGTTTAAGGTCGTGAGATGAAGAAGCCTATTGATTTTCAGCGATATCCGATAATTACTACCAGAGTTATGACCCTTGATCACTTTGAAAAATCTTGTGAACGCTCTAGAGGCTAAAGTTAATATCTGATTGACTTTAGATTTATACACAGTGTTTAAGGTCATGATACGAAGAAGCCTGTTGATTTTCAGCAATATCCAATAATTCCTGCCCGAGTTATGACCCTTGATCACTTTGAAAAATCTTGTGAACGCTCTAGAGGCTAAAGTTAATATCCGATTGAATTTAAATTTATACACAGTGTTTAACACTATAAACCGCAGATTGCCTCGTTCGGCATTTCTGTCCAAACGAGGTAAAAAAAAAACGCCTCGTTGTCTGGAGTTCCAAATCGAGGTTTTTTAAATTGCCCCGTTTTTGGAACGAGGTATTTTGTTCAGAACGAGGCTTGGTAAAAATGCCTCGTTTACTAAACATTGTTTTTTATACGCCCACATGGAAATGTGGTCGTATATTGCCGTCGCCCCCGTCCGTCCGTCCGTCCGTCGGTCCGTCCGTCCATCGTCCACAATTTCTTGTGAACGCTCTAGAGGCTAAAGTTAATATCCGATTGACTTGAAATTTATACACAGTGTTTAAGGTCATGAGACAAAGAAGCCTATTGATTTTCAGCGATATCCGATAATTACTACCAGAGTTATGACCCTTGATCACTTTGAAAAATCTTGTGAACGATATAGAGGCTAAAGTTAATATCCGATTGACTTTAAATTTGTACACAGTATTTAAGGTCATGAGACGAAGAAGCCTATTGATTTTCAGCGATATCCGATAATTACTACCAGAGTTATGACCCTTGATCACTTTGAAAAATCTTGTGAACGCTCTAGAGGCTAAAGTTAATATCCGATTGACTTTAAATTTACACACAGTGTTTAAGGGCATGAGACGAAGAAGCCTATCGATTTTCGGTGATATCCGATAATTACTACCAGAGTTATGACCCTTGATCACTTTGAAAAATCTTGTGAACGCTCTAGAGGCTAAAGTTAATATCCGATTGACTTTAAATTTATACACAGTGTTTAAGGGCATGGGACGAAGAAGCCTATCGATTTTCGGTGATATCCAATAATTACTACCAGAGTTATGGCCCTTGATCACTTTGAAAAATCTTGTGAACGCTCTAGAGGCTAAAGTTAATATCCGATTGACTTGAAATTTATACACAGTGTTTAAGGTCATGAGACAAAGAAGCCTATTGATTTTCAGCGATATCCGATAATTACTACCAGAGTTATGACCCTTGATCACTTTGAAAAATCTTGTGAACGATCTAGAGGCTAAAGTTAATATCCGATTGACTTTAAATTTATACACAGTATTTAAGGTCATGAGACGAAGAAGCCTATTGATTTTCAGCGATATCCGATAATTACTACCAGAGTTATGACCCTTGATCACTTTGAAAAATCTTGTGAACGCTCTAGAGGCTAAAGTTAATATCCGATTGACTTTAAATTTATACACAGTGTTTAAGGGCATGAGACGAAGAAGCCTATCGATTTTCGGTGATATCCAATAATTACTACCAGAGTTATGGCCCTTGATCACTTTGAAAAATTTGTTAACGCTCTAGAGGCTAAAGTTAATATCCGATTGACTTTAGATTTATACACAGTGTTTAAGGTCATGATACGAAGAAGCCTGTTGATTTTCAGCAATATCCGATAATTCCTGCCCGAGTTATGACCCTTGATCACTTTGAAAAATCTTGTGAACGCTCTAAAGGCTAAAGTTAATATCCCATTGAATTTAAATTTATACACGTTGTTTAAAGTCATGATACAAAGAAGCCTATTGATTTTCAGCAATATCCGATAATTACTGTCAGAGTTATGACCCTTGATCACTTTGAAAAATCTAAAGTTAATATTCGATTGACTTTAAATTTATACACACTATTTACGGTCACGATACAAAATAGCCTCTTTATTTTCAGCGATATCCGATAATGACTGCCAGAGTTATGACCCTTGATCACTTTGAAAAACCCTGTGAATGCTCCAAAGGCTAAAGTTAATATCCAATTGACTTTAAATTTGTACACAGTGTTTAGGGTCATGAGACGAAGAAGCCTATTTGATTTTCAGTGATATCTGATAATTTCTGGCACTTGATCACTTTGAAATATCTTGGGGACAAAGGCTTTGAGACAAACCATCAAAACTATTCTAATCATTTCTGATAATTATTTAATGGGCTATTACTCGTAATAAGATTATCATGTGTTGTAAATGTTCTCCTTACTGATAAAAGAAACAATATGCGACAACCCTTGTTGACTGCCCGGACGACTTAGCTGTTGTGGGCGTATGTTTCGTTGCCTGGCAACCTATCTTTCAAGATAGTTATTAGCAGTATTTCCTATCAGCGAATTTGTAAAAATTAAAATTTATGTTATTTAATACGAAAATAAAACCAGTCCGAGTTATGACCCTTGATCACTTTGAAAAATCTAAAGTTAATATCCGATTGACTTTAAATTTATACACACTATTTACGGTCATGATACAAAATAGCCTATTTATTTTCAGCGATATCCGATACTTACTGCCAGAGTTATGACCCTTGATCACTTTGAAAAAACCTGTGAATGCTCTAAAGGCTAAAGTTAATATCTGATTGACTATAAATTTTTACACAGTGTTTAGGGTCATGAGACGAAGAATCCTATTTGATTTTCAGTGATATCTGATAATTTCTGGCACTTGATCACTTTGAAATATCTTGCGGATAAAGGCCTTAAGACAAATCATCAAAACTATTCTAATCAACTCTGATAATAATTTAATGGGCTATTACTCGTAAATGTTCTCCTTACTGATAAAAGAAACAATATGCGACAACCCTTGTTGACTGCCCGGACGACTTAGCTGTTGTGGGCGTATGTTTCGTTGCCTGGCAACCTATCTTTTGATTTAATCATGAATCGGCGTTGAGCAGCAGATCGAATCTTTATACGGTAAACATCACAGGCTAAAGGTGACATCGACAGTTGATAATGCAGATTCTGCTCTTGCAAAATGTATGTTTAATTTCCAAATCACCGGGTTGTCTTATCAGGTAGAGGGTCTCTTTGGATATTGGGCGAACGATTTGCCCCTTAAATTGATCTTATTAATCTCATTCCAAAGTTTGGGTTTGTGGGTGGGTGGGTGAGGTGTGTGTGTGTGGAGTCGGCGGGGTGTGGCTTTGCTTTAATTTAATATCTGAATTATCATTTCCTGTTTTTCAAAATAATATATATTGTTTATAAACCAAAACAAACACAAAATAGCTTTGATCTACTGGTGTATTTCTATATTATTTAAATAATATAAGAATAATTTACTTTTGTACGTAACATATTTCATATATCTTTAGAGATGAAAATAGCCTATTACTTCTCTCAAAAATATTGAGAACGAATATTGAAAAAAAAAATTATTGAAAAAAAGGCTAAATCAATCGATAAGGCCGTATCGGAGCAAATGCACGAAAAGGTATCATATTTATTCATCTGAAAAATATGTAGAATAATTTGCCTTTGTACTAGGGCCGAAACGATACGTTGTGCCACGATATGATACAGCTTGATGTTGTAGACCAACGATACGGGTGCATCACGATACACACGCCATTAATGTGAAATAGACTAAAGTTTTCTTGAAATAAAGAAAAAATACACAATGTTTTAAATTTATATTGTTTATTATTAGATAAATTAAAATTTTATGTTTAACTTTTAACCAATATTTTTTGCACATTTTTCATTTTGTGCGAAACACTCAAACAGGAAGTACGAAACAGGAAAACCAATATTCTCCCACACCTTTGATTGCAATCTGTTTCACGGAGAATTACTTACGAATTATCTCTGTAACAGATGACTGTCCACAACACGTGCGTTGACTGCACACGCCATCAGACATTGGCTCATCGGCTCATGCAATGTTTACTTAACACCTAACTTTTCGGTGATATCCGATAATTACTACCAGAGTTATGACCCTTGATCACTTTGAAAAATCTTGTGAACGCTCTAGAGGCTAAAGTTAATATCCGATTGACTTTAAATTTATACACAGTGTTTAAGGGCATGGGACGAAGAAGCCTATCGATTTTCGGTGATATCCAATAATTACTACCAGAGTTATGGCCCTTGATCACTTTGAAAAATCTTGTGAACGCTCTAGAGGCTAAAGTTAATATCCGATTGACTTGAAATTTATACACAGTGTTTAAGGTCATGAGACAAAGAAGCCTATTGATTTTCAGCGATATCCGATAATTACTACCAGAGTTATGACCCTTGATCACTTTGAAAAATCTTGTGAACGATCTAGAGGCTAAAGTTAATATCCGATTGACTTTAAATTTATACACAGTATTTAAGGTCATGAGACGAAGAAGCCTATTGATTTTCAGCGATATCCGATAATTACTACCAGAGTTATGACCCTTGATCACTTTGAAAAATCTTGTGAACGCTCTAGAGGCTAAAGTTAATATCCGATTGACTTTAAATTTATACACAGTGTTTAAGGGCATGAGACGAAGAAGCCTATCGATTTTCGGTGATATCCAATAATTACTACCAGAGTTATGGCCCTTGATCACTTTGAAAAATTTGTTAACGCTCTAGAGGCTAAAGTTAATATCCGATTGACTTTAGATTTATACACAGTGTTTAAGGTCATGATACGAAGAAGCCTGTTGATTTTCAGCAATATCCGATAATTCCTGCCCGAGTTATGACCCTTGATCACTTTGAAAAATCTTGTGAACGCTCTAAAGGCTAAAGTTAATATCCCATTGAATTTAAATTTATACACGTTGTTTAAAGTCATGATACAAAGAAGCCTATTGATTTTCAGCAATATCCGATAATTACTGTCAGAGTTATGACCCTTGATCACTTTGAAAAATCTAAAGTTAATATTCGATTGACTTTAAATTTATACACACTATTTACGGTCACGATACAAAATAGCCTCTTTATTTTCAGCGATATCCGATAATGACTGCCAGAGTTATGACCCTTGATCACTTTGAAAAACCCTGTGAATGCTCCAAAGGCTAAAGTTAATATCCAATTGACTTTAAATTTGTACACAGTGTTTAGGGTCATGAGACGAAGAAGCCTATTTGATTTTCAGTGATATCTGATAATTTCTGGCACTTGATCACTTTGAAATATCTTGGGGACAAAGGCTTTGAGACAAACCATCAAAACTATTCTAATCATTTCTGATAATTATTTAATGGGCTATTACTCGTAATAAGATTATCATGTGTTGTAAATGTTCTCCTTACTGATAAAAGAAACAATATGCGACAACCCTTGTTGACTGCCCGGACGACTTAGCTGTTGTGGGCGTATGTTTCGTTGCCTGGCAACCTATCTTTCAAGATAGTTATTAGCAGTATTTCCTATCAGCGAATTTGTAAAAATTAAAATTTATGTTATTTAATACGAAAATAAAACCAGTCCGAGTTATGACCCTTGATCACTTTGAAAAATCTAAAGTTAATATCCGATTGACTTTAAATTTATACACACTATTTACGGTCATGATACAAAATAGCCTATTTATTTTCAGCGATATCCGATACTTACTGCCAGAGTTATGACCCTTGATCACTTTGAAAAAACCTGTGAATGCTCTAAAGGCTAAAGTTAATATCTGATTGACTATAAATTTTTACACAGTGTTTAGGGTCATGAGACGAAGAATCCTATTTGATTTTCAGTGATATCTGATAATTTCTGGCACTTGATCACTTTGAAATATCTTGCGGATAAAGGCCTTAAGACAAATCATCAAAACTATTCTAATCAACTCTGATAATAATTTAATGGGCTATTACTCGTAAATGTTCTCCTTACTGATAAAAGAAACAATATGCGACAACCCTTGTTGACTGCCCGGACGACTTAGCTGTTGTGGGCGTATGTTTCGTTGCCTGGCAACCTATCTTTTGATTTAATCATGAATCGGCGTTGAGCAGCAGATCGAATCTTTATACGGTAAACATCACAGGCTAAAGGTGACATCGACAGTTGATAATGCAGATTCTGCTCTTGCAAAATGTATGTTTAATTTCCAAATCACCGGGTTGTCTTATCAGGTAGAGGGTCTCTTTGGATATTGGGCGAACGATTTGCCCCTTAAATTGATCTTATTAATCTCATTCCAAAGTTTGGGTTTGTGGGTGGGTGGGTGAGGTGTGTGTGTGTGGAGTCGGCGGGGTGTGGCTTTGCTTTAATTTAATATCTGAATTATCATTTCCTGTTTTTCAAAATAATATATATTGTTTATAAACCAAAACAAACACAAAATAGCTTTGATCTACTGGTGTATTTCTATATTATTTAAATAATATAAGAATAATTTACTTTTGTACGTAACATATTTCATATATCTTTAGAGATGAAAATAGCCTATTACTTCTCTCAAAAATATTGAGAACGAATATTGAAAAAAAAAATTATTGAAAAAAAGGCTAAATCAATCGATAAGGCCGTATCGGAGCAAATGCACGAAAAGGTATCATATTTATTCATCTGAAAAATATGTAGAATAATTTGCCTTTGTACTAGGGCCGAAACGATACGTTGTGCCACGATATGATACAGCTTGATGTTGTAGACCAACGATACGGGTGCATCACGATACACACGCCATTAATGTGAAATAGACTAAAGTTTTCTTGAAATAAAGAAAAAATACACAATGTTTTAAATTTATATTGTTTATTATTAGATAAATTAAAATTTTATGTTTAACTTTTAACCAATATTTTTTGCACATTTTTCATTTTGTGCGAAACACTCAAACAGGAAGTACGAAACAGGAAAACCAATATTCTCCCACACCTTTGATTGCAATCTGTTTCACGGAGAATTACTTACGAATTATCTCTGTAACAGATGACTGTCCACAACACGTGCGTTGACTGCACACGCCATCAGACATTGGCTCATCGGCTCATGCAATGTTTACTTAACACCTAACTGCTTCGGGCAAAATGATGCATTTTACTCATTTTAATACCCATTTACACTAGCCTAAATAGGAAATAATTTTTAACTACAAATACTTCAAACGTCTTTATTTATTTTTCTTTTACCTCAAAAAAATGTTTGAGAATTTAATTTGTCTGAGTAGAAAAGTTCATATGCCGTACTCATTAAGCCGAGTCGATGTCATGCTTATCAGTGATTCTAGCGGCCAAGCGAATATTCACTATGGGATCAGTTTGCTTCGATCGAACGGGCGGGTGGCTTTTCCATTTCAACTTCACCAAGTGTAAGACTGCTACCACCAGTACTGGGCGTGAACATAATAGGTTGATGCTATACCGTATCTATCTAAATATAAAAAAGGGGAGGAGCTACCAATAACTAGATGAGCAGTAATTCTAACGCGTTTGTAGGCGGGAATTAAGAAGCATGACCACGCCTTGACATGATCGGTGAAGGTCGCGTTAGCAGCTCGCTTCACCAGCGAATTGCGATACCCATTTAACTACCGACAATAGTGATGTACAAGCTGTTTAATGCATTTAGGAAGCTGAGAAATAAATGAAAGCGACAAAAGTACACGTGACGACACAATGTATAACTCGAAACACCAGGAATTTCAATGCACCAGGTAGGAAGTGTCTTTTGATATCGATATATACGGTCGTTTGGCCTGTAAATATGTCTTTCCATATTGTAATACAATAATTGTACCGGGCGGTATTGGTCAGGGGCGAGAATTGAGAAGTTCATCGAGATTTTCCGACGTTACTTCCTCTTGTCAGTGCTGATCGACGGAGGGTCTGACAGGGACAACTGTGTAGTCTTTCGGATGGGACGTAAAACAAATGTTCCGTCAATACATTGTCATTCATGTGCATGTGACGTAAAGGATCCCTTGGCAAATGGCGAAATGGCTCAAGTCAAACTGCGATTTCTTGTAGTTCAAAAAGATGAAAAAACAATGTTCAAATGTTGACATTTTTTCTGGATAGGGCATAAACTAGTAAAATGCAATGGCATGCTATGCCATTACCTGAAGAGTGGCGTTAAAATTCCATTTTTATTTTTATTTTCACCTTCACCTAATTTGTAATGTTACGGTACCCAAGGTATCAATTGTTATTTGGCACTATTATTATTGACAGGGGTCATGGCTGATGGGTCAACGGACTTGAGAGTTGATAATGCCACATGCTTGGCAAGTTAAGCAAAGCTTAAATAGTCTAAGTAACAATGCATCTTTATAAAGCTTCATTTATTTACAATTTAATTTTGTTCTATTTTCTTTTTTCTTCAGGATGATGCTCTGATAGTCTATTAAAAAATCTAATGTCAAAGTAGAAATTGATGTAAGTGGTTTTATCCTTTGACAGCAATTCAGCCTATAATACTAAAAATGATAAAGTACCCATCATTAGTTCCCAGTGTTGAGTCATGTTAGTGAGTGGTGCAGAACATAGCGCCTGACAAGGACAACTGCCTAGTTGTTGGGATGCAAAGATTAACAGAGGTCCAGTGTACACATTGACGTGTACGTAAAAGTTCCTTTGCCAGTTGGAATTGGATATAAGTGTAGGCCGTAACACCACTGTCTAGGCAAAATATCCCTCATAGCAGTCAGAGCAGTACATAGGACATTATACCTCATTTTATTTCTATAATATTGGGAGCCCCTAAGTCTCAGTGTGTAAAGTGTGGTTAGCAATAGCTAGACATGGTCATCCTATGTTTGATAGCACCTATGTCCAGGCAAAAGAGAGAGAGAGAAATAAATGGGTTTTAACATCCACTCAACACAAACTAGGTCATTTTGGGACTAACATATGGTTTCATTTTATTTCAATAATTCGCTTGCGTGTATGGGTCTTTAGCAGTGGGAGGAAACCGGAGTGCCTGGAGGAAACCCACGTGGTTGAGAAGGCGCCCCTATCTCCATGCCACATATGCTCACACCAGGACTTGAAACCACAGCCGCAAGCCAGAGGTGACCGGCCAGCTAGAGGTCGAAGCGCGGCACTCTAGACCACTAGGCCATCCCAACCCCCCCATGTCCAGGCAAAATTTCCCTCAAACCTCATTGCATGGGGTTTGCCTGTTTTCATTAGCTCCATATTGGAAATTAAAACCCATTTAAGTTTATTTCATGTAGTATGTAACATTGACAATAACAATCGTTAACATTATAGGCGTGCGGTCCTGAGAGAAGAAAAGCAGAAAAGAGGCTGCAGATTTAACGTTGTCAGCAATAAGGTAATTTCTTGTTCTTGTAAAACCCTTTTATACTGAGCCGAATATAGTACGAGGTTTGTCCGCCCAGATTTCATTTACAAAGCATTATCTCATAAACCATTTAACGTAACTTTCAGACTGGTTATTTTGGGTTTTTCCTGGGTTTTCTGGATTCTCCTGGTTTCCTTCTGGTGCTAAAGACTCCCAATGCGCAAGCAAATTGTTGAAATTCTGATTCTCCTGGTTCCCTTCCACTCCTAATATTGAACCCTATGTTACTCCCAAAAATGACCTAGTTTGTGTCATGTGGAGGTGTATTTATAAAATTTCATTACATTGTGTTGTAAACCTGCATCTGGAACTGTCTCCAATTTGACGATTCTTTGATGGTAGTGGTGGTAATTTGTAATTTTAGTTAATTTATGTACACTTACACTATGATTAAATTCATTTATTAAAGAAGACTATTTACCATTATTCTTTCAGGCACTGGGATTCCAATTAGTTGTATATCTATGTACAAAACTATTAAAAAGAAGATTCAAGAAAAACTCTCTATTTGCAATGCTACATTTACCATATCTCCAGAATTGCAACTTCCGTGTTTATAATCTTGACAATTTATATGCAACATTTTGTTGGAAGAATCCACAGTATTTGTTGTGGTGAACAAAATAAATATATGCTGTGGAGAGGCAAATTTTATGTTGACCAAGTATGAAAATAAAGTTATACATCTGCATGTTTCAATCACTCTTTTTGTTATGCCTCTTTTCTTTTGCAAATTAAGGTCCCAATGTTTTCTGCGGTATGGGGAAATGCTGCATTTGGGCCCAATCTGATGTAAAGAAATGAAATGGGGTTTAACATCCTAGTTTTAACACCTACTTGGCATATTAGGACAGGTATACACCATGCAGTGTGATATGATTGAAATTCCAAGCACCCACCCCCTTCTTCCTGACCTATTCACAAGAGAGAACAACATCGGAAAAGCATGCCATTATGACCTTTGCAAAATACTATTCTTTATTTCAAATTCCAAGCCCCCCCCCTCCGTCCTAACCTATTAGGGGGAACAACATCGGAAAAGCATGCCATGATGACCTTTGTCAGTCTACACTGAGTGGAACATTGAGCCACCGTGGCCCCTCTAAAGGAAACACCCAGTGTGTAGGCAAATATTTTCTGTAACACAAGAAAGCATAACACTTTATGATGAATTTATCATACAAAATCCTCCTATAAGAACCAAGCTGAAAACAAATGCTGCTGTCATGGCTATATTGTGACCAAAATATTCTGCTCTGCTGAATAATCTAACAACAATTCCTGCTGTTGGGACTAATCTATATAAAATTCTCCTGTGGTATCTTTTCTGACGAAAAATTCTATTTTGTGGCTATCTACCGAAAAATTTTGCTGTGATGGATAATCTAATGAAATTCCTGATATGATGGATAATCTAAAAGAAAAATCCTGCTGTTTAAACCAATCTATAGAAAATCCTGCTGTTGGAAGGAACCAAGCTAAAAACTAATTTTGCTGTGTATGGCGGTTGTGGTGAAAACATGCTGCTGTCATGGCTATTGTGACGAAAATATTCTGCCTTCTTGGATTTTCTAACGGCAATTCCTGCTCTGCTGAATAATCTAATCACAATTCCTGCTGTTGGCACCAATCAGGCGCGGATCCAGAGGGGGGGTTTGGGGGGTCCAACCCCCCCCCCCCCCCTGCTCAGCGACATAAAAAAAAATAATGCCTTGCATCAATGAAATTAAATCACAAAATGATCCTGCATCAGTATAAAAATGATTTCTCTGTTTAAAAAGCTCAATTTGTATGTATGCCTATGTAATTTAGAGACGATGATGGCAGATTTCCGTGACAGAAACCTGGCAAACCCCCTCCTGCAAAAATTCCTGGATCCGCCCCTGCCAATCTATAGAAAATTCTGCTGTGATAGCTATTTTGACGAAAAGTCTGTTTTGGTGGTTATCTGCCAAATAAGATAATCTTACGAAATTCCCGATATGATGGATAATCTGAAGAAAAATCCAGCTGTTTAACCCAATCTATAGAAGATATCCAAGCCGAAAACAACTTCTGCTGTCATGGCTATTGTGATAAAAATATTCTGCTCTAATCGCTATAATCTAACGAAATTACTTTTTTGATGGATAATCTGAAGAAAAATCCATCTGTTTAAAGCAATCTATAAAAGATATCCAAGCCGAAAACAACTTCTGCTGTCATGGCTATTGTGATAAAAATATTCTGCTGTAATCGCTATTGTGACGAAAATTTCAGCTCTGTTGAATAATCTAACCACAATTCTTCCAGTTAGAAAATTCTGCTGTGATAGCTATTCTGACGAATAAGTCTGCTGTGTTGGCTATTCTGCCGAATAAATCTGTTGTGATGGATATTCTAACGAAATTCCTTATAGGATGGGTAATCTGCTGTTTAAACCAATCGATAGAAAATTCTGCTGTTTAAACCAATCTAAAGAAAATCCTGCTGTTGGAACCAAGCTAAGAAAAATTTTGCTGTATATGACTGTTGTGATGAAAACATTCTGCTGTCATGGCTATTGTGACGGAAATATTCTGCTGGCATGGATTTTCTAACGACAATTCCTGCTTGCTGAATAATCTAACCACAATTGCTGCTGTTGGGATCAATCAATAGAAAAGTCTGCTGTGATAGCTATTCTGACGAAAATTTGTTTTGGTGGCTATCTGTCGAATAATATTGAATCCCAAACTTAGGCTGCCTATCTCAAGCTAGCTCCGTCTGAGAATAACATTCTCGGAAGTCTGACGTAGGTGGATCGCTGTGTGCAGTATAATAATATTGCTGTGATGAATAGTCTAACGAAAATTCCAGCAGTTTAAAACAATCTATAGAAAATATGCAAGCAGAAAACAACTTATGCTGTCATGGCTATTGGGGTAAAAATATTCTGCTCTAATCGCTATTCTGAAGACAATTTCCGCTCTGTTGAATAATCTAACCACAATTCTTCCAGTAAGAACCAATCTGTAGAAAATTCTGCTGTGATAACTATTCTGCTGTGCTGGTTATTTTGCCGAATATACCTTATGTGATGGATATTCCAACGAAATTCCTT
Source organism: Patella caerulea (assembly GCA_036850965.1). Lineage (NCBI taxonomy): Eukaryota > Metazoa > Mollusca > Gastropoda > Patellidae > Patella > Patella caerulea. The sequence goes on from JAZGQO010000007.1 coordinate 42,771,132, forward strand.
GTACGATGGATAATCTATAGAAAAATCCTGCTGTTTCAACCAATCTATAGAAAATCCTGCTGTTTAAACCAATCTATAGAAAATCCTGCTGTTTAAACCAAGCTAAGAAAAATGTTGCTGTATATGGCTGTTGTGATGAAAACATTCTGCTGTCATGGCTATTGTGACGAAAATATTCTGCTGGCATGGATTTTCTAACGACAATTCCTACTCTGCTGAATAATCTAACCACAATTCCTGCTGTTGGGACCAATCTATAGAAAATTCTGCTGTGATAGCTATTTTGACGAAAAGTCTGTTTCGGTGGTTATCTGCCAAATAAGATAATCTTACGAAATTCCCGATATGATGGATAATCTGAAGAAAAATCCAGCTGTTTAACCCAATCTATAGAAGATATCCAAGCAGAAAACAACTTCTGCTGTCATGGCTATTGTGATAAAAATATTCTGCTGTAATCGCTATTGTGACGAAAATTCCAGCTCTGTTGAATAATCTAACCACAATTCTTCCATTTGGGACCAATCTATAGAAAATTCTGCTGTGGTAGCTATTCTGGCGAAAAAGTCTGCTGTGCTGGCTATTCTGCCGAATAGAACTGTTGTGGTGGATATTCTAGCGAAATTCCTTATACGATGGATAATCTAAAGAAAAATCCTGCTGTTTAAACCAATCTATAGAAAATCCTGCTGTTTAAACCAATCTATAGAAAATCCTGCTGTTTGAACCAAGCTAAAAACAAATTTTGCTGTATATGGCTGTTGTGATGAAAATATTCTGCTGTCATGGCTATTGTGACGAAAATATTCTGCTGTCGTGGATTTTCTGACGACAATTCCTGCTCTGCTTCTGCTGTCTTGGCTATTGGGGTAAAAATATTCTGCTGTAATGGCTATTCTGACGAAAATTTCAGCTCTGTTGAATAATCGAACCACAATTCTTCCAGTTAGGAACAATATATAGAATATTCTGCTGTGATAGTTATCCTGACGAAAAAGTCTGCTATGCTGGCTATTCTGCCGAATAAACCTGTTGTGGTGGATATTCTAACGAAATTCCTTATACGATGGATAATCTAATGAAAAATCCTGCTGTTTAAACCAATCTGTAGAAAATTCTGCTGTTTAAACCAATCTATAGAAATTCCTGCTGCTTGAACTAGGCTAAAAACAAATTTAGTTGTATATGGCTGTTGTGATGAAAATATTCTGCTGTCATGGCTATTATGACGAAAATATTCTGCTGTCATGGATTTTCTAACGACAATTCCTGCTCCGCTGACTAATCTAACCACAATTCCTGTTGTTGGGATGAATATATAGAAAATTCTGCTGTGATAGCTATTCTAACGAAAAATTCTGTTTTGGTGGCTATCTACCGAATAATATTGCTGTGGTAAATAATCTTACGAAATTCCTGATATGATGGATAATCTGAAGAAAAATCCAGCTGTTTAAACCAATCAATAGAAAATCCTGCAGTGAAAACCAAGCAGAAAACAACTTCTGCTGTCATGGCTATTGTGGTAAAAATATTCTGCTGTAATCGCTATTGTGACGAAAATTCCCGCTCTGTTGAATAATCTAAACACAATTCTTCCAGTTAGAACCAATCTATTTGAAAATCCTGCTGTTTAAACCAATCTATAGAAAATCCTGCTGTTTAAACCAATCTATAGAAAATCCTGCTGTTAGAACCAAACTAAAAACAAATTTTGCAGTTATGCTTTTGTGATGAAAATATTCTGCTGTCATGGCTATTGTGACGAAAATATATTCTGCCTTCGTGGATTTTCAAACGGCAATTCCTGTTCTGCTGAATAATCTAACCACAGTTCCTGCTGTTGGGATAAGTCTATAGAAAATTCTGCTGTGATAGCTATTCTGACGAAATATTCTGTTTTGGTGGCTATCTGTCGAACAATATTGCTGTGATGAATAATCTAACGAAATTCCTGATATGATGGATAATCTGAAGAACATTCCAGCTGATTAAACCAATCTATAGAAAATATGCAAGCAGAAAACAACTTCTGCTGTCATGGCTATTGGGGTATAAATATTCTGCTGTAATCGCTATTCTGACGAAAATTTCAGCTATGTTGAATAATCTAACCACAATTCTTCCAGTTAGGACCAATCTGTAGAAAATTCTGCTGTGATAGCTATCCTGTAGAATAAGTCTGCTGTGCTGGCTATTCTGCCGAATAAACCTAGTGATGGATATTCTAACGAAATTCTTTGTATGATGGATAATCTAAAGGAAAATCCTGCTGTTTAAACCAATCTATAGAAAATCCTGTTTAAACCAATCTATAGAAAATCATGCTGTAGGAACCAAGCTAAAAACAAATTTAGTTGTATATGGCTGTTGTGATGAAGACATTCTGCTGTCATGGCTATTGTGACGAAAATATTCTGCTGTGATGGATTTTCTAACGACAATTCCTGCTCTGCTGAATAATCTAACCACAATTCCTGTTTTTTGGACCAATCTATAGAAAATTCTGCTGTGATAGCTAATCTGACGAAAAATTCTATTTTGGTGGCTATCTGCCGAATAATATTGCTGTGATGAATAATCTAACGAAATTCCTTATTTGATGGATAATCTGAAGAAAAATCCAGCTTTTTAAACCAATCTATAGAAGATATCCAAGCAGAAAACAACTTCTGCTGTCATGGCTATTGTGATAAAAATATTCTGCTGTAATCGCTACTGTGACGAAAATTTCAGCTCTGATGAATAATCTAACCGCAATTCTTCCAGTTAGGACCAGTATATAGAAAATTCTGCTGTGATATCCGTCCTGCAGAGTAAGTCTGCCGGGCTGGCTATTCTGTCGAATAAACCTATTGTGATGGATATTCTAACGAAATTCCTTATATGATGGATAATCTAAGGAAAAATCCTGCTGTTTAAACCAATCTATAGAAAATACTGCTGTTTAAAACAATCTATAGAAAATCCTGCTGTTAGAACCAAACTAAAAACAAATTTTGCAGTTATGCTTTTGTGATGAAAATATTCTGCTGTCATGGCTATTGTGACGAAAATATTCTGCCTTCGTGGATTTTCTAACGGCAATTCCTGTTCTGCTGAATAATCTAACCACAATTCCTGCTGTTGGGACTAGTCTATAGAAAATTCTGCTGTGATAGCTATTCCGACGAAATATTCTGTTTTGGTGTCGAATAATATTGCTGTGATGAATAATCGAACGAAATTCCTGATATGATGGATAATCTGAAGAACATTCCAGCTGTTTAAACCAATCTATAGAAAATATGCAAGCAGAAAACACCTTCTGCTGTCATGGCTATTGGGGTAAAAATATTCAGCTGTAATCGCTATTCTGACGAAAATTTCAGCTTTGTTGAATAATCTAACCACAATTCTTCCAGTTAAGATCAATCTGTAGAAAATTCTGCTGTGATAGCTATCCTGCAGAATAAGTCTGCTGTGCTGGCTATTCTGCCGAATAAACCTAGTGTTGTATAGCCATATATTAGTTCTAAGCATGTATTATTGTGGTCTGTATCCTGCTACTAAGGATACATGATTTATCTCCCTTACATATTGCCTGTTGTAAGACTTGATAACTTGTATGATTAGGAGTGAGCTCCCCTGAAAGGAAGTGAATAAACATGTGCCTATGAAAGAAGTCTTTTGTTTCTATGAATGTCTTCCAATGAAAATATATGAATACGTGTGGACTTGACAATACACAACATGGTGAAGATGCCAAAAAGTTCCCCAATATAAGTATTTGACGCTGATTTTTATTGGATGGCTGATTTTCACTCCGATTTTCATGGATTGAATTGAGATTAATTGTGTTCCATTAGGCACCAGTGATATTAATTAGTGGTTGAGACTATTTCGAAGATCAACTTGAAAACCTAGTAACTACAATAGTTTACTCTAGCTAACATTAGCTGATTGGATTTTATTATTACTTGTCGCAGCATTTTTCTTAGTATAGTATGCCTACTATAGCCACCATATATAGGTCTAACCTACAGTAGAGTGGGGTAACATTTTAAGTGTAGTGCAGTGGCCTTTTATTTCAACTTGTGTTGATCTCCTGTATACAGCAACTCGATCATAACCATTAATACAGATAAACTGATTGAGTGATTAGCTAAGTTGCTTGTAAATGAATTGTTTAACTTTGACAGTCCTCTATTGGATATGTGTTTGACCGTTTTATGCAGTGTTCCAAGGACTTGTGGAAGCCGTCCATTTCAAAGAACAGTTCCAATTGGGTTTTTTTACCAGCCAGGACATTCATTGCAATTTCACTGTAACCTACATATGTGATCACAGACTTTAAAATTTGTTCTTTTGTAAATTCTAGCTAAATAACAAATATAATAGACAGTTTTGTATTGTTTTCATTTGAACTATAAATTGGGTTCCTCGATTTATTTCATTTATAACATTTACAAACCTAATAATTAGTAATATTGTCAGATAATTTGTATATCAAGTGTAACACTTTTGATTGGTCATTTTTTTTGGATTTTCATTCTAGTAATTCCATTTTTGTGAAACTGTTAAAGTTTCTAAATATATATACATGTAATTGGTAAATACTGTTACTATTACTATTTAAATCACATGATTAATCATTTTTTTTGCCTTTCAGCTTCCTACCATCCTTTTGACGTTGATCAATTTACGTAATCTTTAGTTATGGTAGTTATTCATTATGGAGAAAATGATCGATCGATTCGATGGCAATATTATTGATAGGGACAATGCTAGGGCCCACACATTAAGCTTTGAGGACTATCTATATCAAACGGACATATCGCCCGAGGATGGAGATTTGGAACATGTAGTTCGGCTTTTTAAACAGTCACTGAAGGGTTCAGCTCGGTTATGGGTTGAAAACCGTGATTTCGATTCATATGCTAGTCTAAAAGAGCAGTTTATCAATAAGTTTTCTACTACCAAGACTACTCTGGGTTTGTTTTCGCAATATTCTAGCTTACAGTATGACTGTTCTCTTTCTCCAATTGATAATCTAGAGAGGATTACAAAACTAGCTTCACAGTTGGATTATAATGCTTCTCAAATCCGAGATAAGTTTATATCAGTTCTACCTAACAATTGTAAGCAGTCAGTCATCATGGTCAGTTCTGATGACACACCAGTAGAGATCCTTGCTGCTAAGGCCCAGCGATACTTTGATGTCAGTTCCAGTGTTCCCTCTTCAACAGTGAAAGGAGTATCCTTCAGTATGTCTGAATTACAGGATGAGGTCTCAAATTTAACATTGGATTTGAGTACTCCTTCCCCATACACTGATAGTTCTGTCAGGAAGGTCCAGTCAGACCGTCGACTACATAGATCCCCATCAACAGACAGAAACGTTTCTCCATCTAGGTTTCATCGCTCTCAATCACCACATAATTCTCGTTCATTTTATAGGACTCAATCACCTCTTAGGGATCACTCTACTTTCCGCAATAGATCACCGTGTCCTCAATCACCACATAATTCTCGTTCATTCTATAGGACTCAATCACCTCGTAGGGATCACTCTACTTTCCGCAATAGATCACCGTATCCTTATAATTCTCGTTCATCATATAGAACACAATTTCCTTCTAAGCATCGGTCTGAAAATCGATCTCCTCATCCATCCAGACCACGTGTCATATTTTGTGATTATTGTCTTTATCCTGGCCATACTTGGCAGTTTTGTTACGTTCGTCAAGAGCATCTTTCTCATCGACAGTTGTCACAGAACGAGCCTACCCATCCAAATGGTCCTACCATATCTCGTCAGGATTTTTGAATTCGGGAACATTTGATAATCATGCTCCACAAATGTTCCCCAATTCCAATTTTGTAACAAAAGCCATTTCTGCAAATGCGGACCAAGACGTTATTGTTCAGTTAAATCGTTCTAACTTTTGTAAAGGTGTTTTACCTGATAAGAAATCAGTTATTATTTTGTTTGACAGTGGTGCATCCAAGTCTTTAGTATCACAGTCTGTTATTAACTCATCTTCATATCTGTCAAGTCTTTCTGTACATACGTTGGAAAATAGTTTAAATTTTCGTATGGGTAATGGTCAAATATTGACTTGCTTTTCGTTCATGATGGTTAAAATTTTTATACAAGGCTCTTGTTTTAATGTTAAAGTTCATATTGCCCCACATTTAGTTGGTATTGATTTAATCTTTGGTCAAGATACCCTGTCAGAGTTAAAAGGGTCTTTACAATTTGATACAAATCAATTTCATTGCAAGTCTAAGAAAGTATCATTTACTCCGACCCACAGTGTTTATATTCGCCCTGGCCATACACGTTATGTAACCTTATATGGTAACGTGCCATCTATATACCGAAATCGTGAAGTTCTTCTTAAGAAAGTGTCAAAGGCACCATCTTCCTCGTTTATATTAGCAACATTGCAACGCAATAAAACCATCGTACCTATATCTAATCCCGGTAAGAAGACTCTTCATCTTAGACCTTCTCAACATTTATTTTATTTTAACACTGACAATCTCTTTTTATGTGATTCATCAGATTTTGTGCACAATTCACAACAAATTTCTCATCTTTCTCAGAGTACTCTTTCACCTCATAAACCTGAGTTAGAGATTCTTAAGCAGACTATCAATTTGTCTGACGGTTGTATCTTGTCGCCTACTCAGAGAGAGGAGTTTCTGCACCTTCTATCTAAACATAAGGATGCCTTTAGTTTGTACGGTGAGATAGGTCACTGTCCAAATTTAGAAGTAGATAAAGAAGTCACTGATTCGCGTCCATTTTATATTCGTCCATATCACACAAATGAAAGCGATAAACAAGTTATTGATGCAGAACTTGAAAAATTAGTCAAGCAAGGTATTATAGCCGAGGGTCATCAATCTTATACCTCTCCGATATTGGTATTGCCCAAGAAAGGCAGCACTGAGAAACGCGTTGTCGTCGATTTTCGTCATTTAAACAACCGCATTAAAAGGTATAACCATCCCTTCCCTTTACTGGCTTCAACATTACAGCGGATAGGTAATGCCTCTCCCAAAGTTCTCAGTTGTTTGGATTTAAAATCTGCCTTTTTCTCTTTGCCCCTTGCCCCTAATGCCCAACAATATACTGGAATCTCATCATATCATGGCGGTCGACATTTCTATTTTAAAAGGCTAACCCAGGGCCTAAGTGTCTCGCCTGCCATTTTCCAGACAAAAATGGATAAAATCCTATCTAAAGTTCCTGACAGCCGCCATTACTGCATTGCACACCATGATGATATTATTATCTTTAGTAAAGATGCCCAGGATCATAGTAAGCATCTTCAAGCAGTCTTCAAAGCCCTGATAGATAATGGTTTAAAGATTTCCCCTGGTAAATGCTCATTCTTCAGACGTGAGGTCGTCTATATGGGCCACATCATAAAGGTAAATGATGATGGACTTGTAATTCTGAAGGCTTTAGCAGATCGTTGTCAGTCTATTCAGCATCTTATCCGTCCTAAGTCCAGTAAAGAGGTACGTCGATTCATAGGAGCTGTAAACTACGTATCCAATTTTCTTCCTAGATTACAAGAAGTAATGCAACCTCTCCATAGCATTTCATCAAAAAAGTCCAAGTTTGCATGGTCCAATGTACATGAAGAGGCCTTTCAGAAAGTTAAATCTCTGTTAACTACACCACCAGTCTTGTATCTTCCAACGGCAACAGGTCATCTTACTCTCTATAGCGATACAAGCCGTTCTGCAACTGGCTCATATTTGACACAAGTCATAAATGGCAAGGAAAGGATCTTAGGTTATTACTCAAAGAAATTACCTCCAGCATGTGCCAATTACAGTGTCACTGAACTAGAAATGTTTGGTTTGCTAATAAACATCACCCATTTTCAGTACCTTCTCCAAGGAGTAGAATTCACTGCTGTCGTGGATCATTCTGCCATTGTACACATTCTCAGTTCTAAGAAAGAGCCTTGTACTTAACGCCTTAAGAGGATTATCATCAAGCTTTCGCAATATTCCTTCCAAACATGTTATAAAAAAGGTACAGAGATGGTATTAGCTGATTTTTTGTCCAGGAGCTCCACTGATACTCATGATTGTGAAATTGATCAAGTGGTCCCCACAGCCTTTGCCTTTTCAGACTTTGCTTTTCCCATTCTCTCGCAAGTTAATCGACCTGTTACTCGTCGGTATGCAAAGGAACAACAAATACCTATCCCAGATCTATTTCCCAAATCTAAAGCTTCCTCAACTGTTTGCATACCATCTTCAGTATCTCAAGAAGATATACCTCCAACCACTCCTACGTCTGATTTCAACCCGGATTCAGAATCATTTGATAACCAGTCTCAGGCACAGATCCCACATAAGAATGTTTCCAACCAGGTTATCAACCCCGCTAAACCATCAAAGCCTCCTTCTTCGACTAAAGTGCCCACTCACCAAAATACAACCTATTTGGGTAAACACAGACCAGTAGTGTCCACAACAGAAACTCGTCCCGAGGAGCGTCTTGTTGACAAACCTGAGGATGGAATCGATGACTCAATTCCGATAGACTTGTGTATTCCTCCCAAACCCCTACTTCACAATTGTGAAAAGGTTGTTTCTTCTCATTTTCCAAAGCAAGCTGAACTGACCAAACTCTATAATGTTATTAAGCGTAAGATAATCAGAGATTACAACTTACCTTTTGATCAGAATAAACTTCGCTTAGAACAGGAAACATCTCCTTATTTCAAACAGGTTTATGACTATCTGGCACATGATATCTTGCCTAGCAATCGTAAAGCTGCTAAACGTTTAAAACTACAGTCAGAGGAGTATATTTTAGCAGAACAGCTTTTATTTCGCCTCCTGGTACATGATGATGATCGCTTTACTCTTCAGTTAGCCGTTCCGGAATCAATGTGTAATGGCTTAATCCATCAGTATCATGATAGCCAGTTATGCAATCATCAAGGTGTTGTTCGTACCTATTTAACCCTACGGAAGTTATTCTATTTTCCAAACATGTTTCAGCGAATTACACAGTATGTCAATACATGTTCAACCTGCCAACAATTCAAGCCCAAAACAGATACAGCCAGAGTTTTTCATCCTCGAATCCCTGAGGAATATAATGTTTTCAGCAAATTAAGCATTGATTTTAAGTCTATGCCCACATCAGTTTCTGGTTTCAAACATCTTCTTGTTGTATGCGATGAGATAACACGTTTTGTTATTTGTGTTCCTACAAAGTCTGTCGATGCAGAAACAGTTTGCGAAGCTTTAATTCAGAAGGTTGTTTGCCTATTTGGTCCTCCATCAGTTATCATATCTGATGCTGCTTCAAGTTTTACTGGAAAACTAGTGTCTTCACTCTGCACAGCCCTTGGTATTAGTCAGAAAGTGATTAGTGTTGCCAATCATGGTAGCCTTCTAGTCGAACGACACATCAGGTCAATTTCAGACTTCTTAAAGGTCAACTTAAATCAATATGGAACCGATTGGGTCAGATACGTGTCTACGTGCTGCTATGCATACAACTCCTTTTCTTCATCACGATTAGGTAGTTTTTGTCCTTACGAATTAGTGTTTGGTCGTAAACCGAAAAATCTTACTCATCTCAATTGGCAATTTGATGGCATTTGTCGCTCCTATTCGGATTATATTTCCCAATTGAAGGACAGATTTGATCATATGTCGAAGACCATAATGGATCTCCAGAAACGTCAGCAGGAATCACAAAACATAAGTGTTGCTCATAATCTGAGTAAGAATCCTGTTTATGGATTGGGTCAGCTGGTGTATGTTCTCAAGCCTTCGTCTTCCAGCTTAACTTCAAATTCACGAAAAATCAAGGCCGATTGGTGTGGTCCTTTGGTTGTCCATCAGGTACTCGATCGAACCCATTACGTTCTTGCCACATTGGATGGCAGGGTGCTTTCGGATGTCTATTCTATTAATAGACTAAAGCCATGTTTTGTACGGTCACCTAATTTTCAAACTAAAATTACCCATATTGATCAACTGCAAAAGGAGCTGGGTAATGTTCCAGCCAATAATGCTCGTACCCTTACTGAAATTAATCCTTTATGTTTAATTACTGATGAGAATGATATTGTACTACATTCATTCAATGAGACTGTAATCCCTTATAATAGGATCACAAAACCAGTTAATTTACACCAGTATGTACATAATAGTGATGATAACCATCATCTTGCTACTGTTGGGACTTTGTCTAATTATCAGTTCACCCAACAATGTCATGTTTTACAAAATGTTTCTAATGTGTCTACCATGGAGTTAAAGAAAGCACGGTTCAAGTGTGGTTCCCTACAAGTTTTAGTTACCATACCGCATACAGAGGCAAGCCATAAGTCTTCTTGGGTCCCTGTGAATTCTTGCCCTACATTATTTGCCATTGTCAATAACCTTATTCATGATAATAAGCTCCAAGTTACAGGTAGCATTAGTAAATATAGATTGATTAACATGTAATACTGTTATTGTAGTGTTCATTCAGAAACCCAGCTGTATATCAACCTAAACACTGTAGATATCTACAACATGTGTTTTAGTACACTAATGGGGTTCGGAGCATTGTGAATGTTCACTTTAATAGCTTCCATATCGTATATGTAAATATATTGTTTGAGTTATAATATGTACCATAGTTTTAGTTTTGCTTTTCTTAAAATCATAGTTTAATCATAGTTTACAGTTTGTCCAACCAGTTGTACTTTGACTTCAAAAACTGCGTTTTTGATTTCAGTCGGGGGGATGTTGTATAGCCATATATTAGTTCTAAGCATGTATTATTGTGGTCTGTATCCTGCTACTAAGGATACATGATTTATCTCCCTTACATATTGCCTGTTGTAAGACTTGATAACTTGTATGATTAGGAGTGAGCTCCCCTGAAAGGAAGTGAATAAACATGTGCCTATGAAAGAAGTCTTTTGTTTCTATGAATGTCTTCCAATGAAAATATATGAATACGTGTGGACTTGACAATACACAACACTAGTGATGGATATTCTAACGAAATTCCTTGTATGATGGATAATCTAAAGGAAAATCCTGCTGTTTAAACCAATCTATAGAAAATCATGCTGTTTAAACCAATCTATAGAAAATCTTGCTGTAGGAACCAAGCTAAAAACAAATTTAGCTGTGTATGGCTGTTGTGATGAAGACATTCTGCTGTCATGGCTATTGTGACGGAAATATTCTGCTGTCATGGATTTTCTAACGAAAATTCCTGCTCTGCTGAATAATCTAACCACAATTCCTGTTTTTTGGACCAATCTATAGAAAATTCTGCTGTGATAGCTAATCTGACGAAAATTCTGTTTTGGTGGATATCTGCCGAATAATATTGCTGTGATGAATAATCTAACGAAATTCCTTATTTGATGGATAATCTGAAGAAAAATCCAGCTTTTTAAACCAATCTATAGAAGATATCCAAGCTGAAAACATCTTCTGCTGTCATGGCTATTGTGATAAAAATATTCTGCTCTAATCGCTATAATCTAACGAAATTAGATATAACGAAATATTCTGCTGTAATCGCTACTGTGACCGCAATTCTTTCAGTTAGAAAATCCTGCTGTTTAAACCAATCTATAGAAAATCCTGCTGTTGGAACCAAACTAAAAACAAAAATTTTGCAGTTAAGCTTTTGTGATGAAAATATTCTGCTGTCATGGCTATTGTGACGAAAATATTCTGCCTTCATGGATTTTCTAACGGCAATTCCTGTTCTGCTGAATAATCTAACCACAATTCCTGCTGTTGGGACTAGTCTATAGAAAATTCTGCTGTGATAGATATTTTGACGAAAACACTGTTTCAGTGGTTATCTGCCGAATAACATTGCTGTGATGGATAATGTAACGAAATTCCTGATATGATGGATAATCTGAAGAAAAATCCAGCTGTTTAAACCAATCTATAGAAGATATCCAAACTGAAAACAACTTCTGCTGTCATGGCTATTGTGATAAAAATATTCTGCTGTAATCGCTATTGTGACGAAAAATCCAGCTCTGTTGAATAATCTAACCACAATTCTTCAATTTAGGACCAATCTATAGAACATTCTGCTGTGATCGCTATTGTGACGAAAATTCCCGCTCTGTTGAATAATCTAAACACAATTCTTCCAGTTAGAATCAATATATTTGAAAATCCTGCTGTTTAAACCAATCTATAGAAAATCCTGCTGTTTAAACCAATCTATAGAAAATCCTGCTGTTAGAACCAAACTAAAAACAAATTTTGCAGTTATGCTTTTGTGATGAAAATATTCTGCTGTCATGGCTATTGTGACGAAAATATATTCTGCCTTCGTGGATTTTCAAACGGCAATTCCTGTTCTGCTGAATAATCTAACCACAATTCCTGCTGTTGGGATAAGTCTATAGAAAATTCTGCTGTGATAGCTATTCTGACGAAATATTCTGTTTTGGTGGCTATCTGTCGAATAATATTGCTGTGATGAATAATCTAACGAAATTCCTGATATGATGGATAATCTGAAGAACATTCCAGCTGATTAAACCAATCTATAGAAAATATGCAAGCAGAAAATAACTTCTGCTGTCATGGCTATTGGGGTATAAATATTCTGCTGTAATCGCTATTCTGACGAAAATTTCAGCTATGTTGAATAATCTAACCACAATTCTTCCAGTTAGGACCAATCTGTAGAAAATTCTGCTGTGATAGCTATCCTGTAGAATAAGTCTGCTGTGCTGGCTATTCTGCCGAATAAACCTAGTGATGGATATTCTAACGAAATTCCTTGTATGATGGATAATCAAAAGGAAAATCCTGCTGTTTAAACCAATCTATAGAAAATCACGCTGTTTAAACCAATCTATAGAAAATCATGCTGTAGGAACCAAGCTAAAAACAAATTTAGTTGTATATGGCTGTTGTGATGAAGACATTCTGCTGTCATGGCTATTGTGACGAAAATATTCTGCTGGATTTTCTAACGACAATTCCTGCTCTGCTGAATAATCTAACCACAATTCCTGTTTTTTGGGCCAATCTATAGAAAATTCTGCTGTGATAGCTAATCTGACGAAAAATTCTGTTTTGGTGGCTATCTGCCGAATAATATTGCTGTGATGAATAATCTAACGAAATTCCTTATTTGATGGATAATCTGAAGAAAAATCCAGCTTTTTAAACCAATCTATAGAAGAGATCCAAGCAGAAAACAACTTCTGCTGTCATGGCTATTGTGATAAAAATATTCTGCTGTAATCGCTACTGTGACGAAAATTTCAGCTCTGATGAATAATCTAACCGCAATTCTTCCAGTTAGGACCAGTATATAGAAAATTCTGCTGTGATATCCGTCCTGCAGAGTAAGTCTGCCGTGCTGGCTATTCTGTGGAATAAACCTATTGTGATGGATATTCTAACGAAATTCCTTATATGATAGATAATCTAAGGAAAAATCCTGCTGTTTAAACCAATCTATAGAAAATACTGCTGTTTAAAACAATCTATAGAAAATCCTGCTGTTAGAACCAAACTAAAAACAAATTTTGCAGTTATGCTTTTGTGATGAAAATATTCTGCTGTCATGGCTATTGTGACGAAAATATTCTGCCTTCGTGGATTTTCTAACGGCAATTCCTGTTCTGCTGAATAATCTAACCACAATTCCTGCTGTTGGGACTAGTCTATAGAAAATTCTGCTGTGATAGCTATTCTGGCGAAATATTCTGTTTTGGTGTCAAATAATATTGCTGTGATGAATAATCGAACGAAATTCCTGATATGATGGATAATCTGAAGAAATTCCAGCTGTTTAAACCAATCTATAGAAAATATGCAAGCAGAAAACAACTTCTGCTGTCATGGCTATTGGGGTAAAAATATTCAGCTGTAATCGCTATTCTGACGAATATTTCAGCTTTGTTGAATAATCTAACCACAATTCTTCCAGTTAAGACCAATCTGTAGAAAATTCTGCTGTGATAGCTATCCTGCAGAATAAGTCTGCTGTGCTGGCTATTCTGCCGAATAAACCTAGTGATGGATATTCTAACGAAATTCCTTGTATGATGGATAATCTAAAGGAAAATCCTGCTGTTTAAACCAATCTATAGAAAATCATGCTGTTTAAACCAATCTATAGAAAATCTTGCTGTAGGAACCAAGCTAAAAACAAATTTAGCTGTGTATGGCTGTTGTGATGAAGACATTCTGCTATCATGGCTATTGTGACGGAAATATTCTGCTGTCATGGATTTTCTAACGACAATTCCTGCTCTGCTGAATAATCTAACCACAATTCCTGTTTTTTGGACCAATCTATAGAAAATTCTGCTGTGATAGCTAATCTGACGAAAAATTCTGTTTTGGTGGATATCTGCCGAATAATATTGCTGTGATGAATAATCTAACGAAATTCCTTATTTGATGGATAATCTGAAGAAAAATCCAGCTTTTTAAACCAATCTATAGAAGATATCCAAGCTGAAAACATCTTCTGCTGTCATGGCTATTGTGATAAAAATATTCTGCTGTAATCGCTATAATCTAACGAAATTAGATATAACGAAATATTCTGCTGTAATCGCTACTGTGACGAAAATTTCAGCTCTGATGAATAATCTAACCGCAATTCTTTCAGTTAGAAAATCCTGCTGTTTAAACCAATCTATAGAAAATCCTGCTGTTGGAACCAAACTAAAAACAAATTTTGCAGTTATGCTTTTGTGATGAAAATATTCTGCTGTCATGGCTATTGTGACGAAATATTCTGCCTTCATGGATTTTCTAACGGCAATTCCTGTTCTGCTGAATAATCTAACCACAATTCCTGCTGTTGGGACTAGTCTATAGAAAATTCTGCTGTGATAGATATGATGTGATGGATATTATAACGAAATTCCTTATATGATGGATAATCTAAAGTAAAATCCTGCTGTTTAAACCGAACTATAGAAAATCCTTCTGTTGGAACCAAGCTAAAAACAAATTTTGCTGTTAGCTGTTGTGATGAAAATATTATGCTGTCATGGCTATTGTGACGAAAATATTCTGCCTTCATGGATTTTCTAACGGCAATTCCTGCTCTGCTGAATAATCTAACCACAATTCCTGCTGTTCGGACCAATCTATAGAAAATTCTGCTGTGATAGCTATTTTGACGAAAACACTGTTTAAGTGGATATCTGCCGAATAACATTGCTGTGATGGATAATGTAACGAAATTCCTGATATGATGGATAATCTGAAGAAAAATCCAGCTGTTTAAACCAATTTATAGAAGATATCCAACCCGAAAACAACTTCTGCTGTCATGGCTATTGTGATAAAAAAATATTCTGCTGTAATCGCTATTGTGACGAAAATTCCAGCTCTGTTGAATAATCTAACCACAATTCTTCAATTTAGGACCAATCTATAGATTATTCTGCTGTGATAGCTATTCTGACGAAAAAATCTGCTGTGCTGGCTATTCTGCCGAATAAACCTGTTGTAAGGATATTCTAACGATATTGCTTATATGATGGATAATCTAAAGAAAAATCCTGTTTAAACCAATCTATAGAAAATACTGCTGTTTAAACCAATCTATAGAAAATCCTGTTGTTTAAACCAATCTATAGAGAATCCTGCTGTTGGAACCAAACTAAAAACAAATTTTGCAGTTATGCTTTTGTGATGAAAATATTCTGCTGTCATGACTATTGTGACGAAAATATTCTGCCTTCGTGGATTTTCTAACGACAATTTCTGCTCTGCTGAATAAACTAACCACAATTCCTGCTGTTGGGACTAGTCTATAGAAAATTCTGCTGTGATAGCTATTTTGACGAAAGTACTGTTTTTGTGGTTATCTGCCGAATATCATTGCTGTGATAGATAATGTAACGAAATTCCTGATATGATAGATAATCTGAAGAAAAATCCAGCTGTTTAAACCAATCTATAGAAGATATCCAAGCAGAAAACAACTACTGATGTCATGGCTATTGTGATAAAAATATTCTGCTGTCTGTTATAACCGCTACTGTGACGAAAATTTCAGCTCTGTTGAATAATCTAACCATAATTCTTCCAGTTAGGACCAATCTGTATAAAATTCTGCTGTGACAGCTATTCTGACTTATAAGTCTGCTGTGCTGGCTATTTTCCCGAATTAACCTGTTGTGATGGATATTCTAACGAAATTCCTTATATGATGGATAATCTAAAGGAAAATGATGCTGTTTTAACCAATCTATAGAAAAGCATGCTGTTTATACCAATCTATAGAAAATCTTGCTGTTGGAACCAAGCTAAAAACAAATTAAGCTGTGTATGGCTGTTGTGATGAAAATATTCTGCTGTCATGGCTGTTGTGATGAAAATATTCTACTGTGATGGATATGCTAATGACTATTCCTCCTCAGCTGAATATACTAAATAATCTAAGGACAAGTCCTGCTGCGGGAACAATCTATAGAAAATTCTGCTGTGATAGCTATTCTGATGAAAAATTCTGTTTTGGTGGCTATTATGCCGAATAATTCTGCTGTTCTGATGATTAATCTAACCACAATTCCTGATACGAATGATAATCTTCGAAAAAATAATGTTGTTGGGTGCAATGTATAGAAAATCCTGCTGAGAACGAATTATTCCTGTCGGGACCAATCGATAGAAAATTCAGCTGTGATAGCTATCTTGACCCAAAATTTGTGATGGCTATTGTGCCGAATAATTCTGCTATGATGGATAATAATCTTAAGAAAGAAATTCCTGATATAATTGATATTCTAAAGAATCTAACGGAAATCCTGATGTGATGGATATCTAAACCAAAACCCTCTGTTGGGACCAATCTATAGAAAATCGTGTTGTGGGAACTAATCTGAAAACAAATTGTGCTGTGATGGCTATTCCGACGAAAAATTCTGCTGGGCCGAACATTCGCAGTTTCTGTAAGACTCTTATGGGGGCTGTTTTAGTTTTCAACTGTATGTTTTATAGAATAATATTCCATGCAGTATAAAAAAACGTTTTAAAACGTTTATTTAAAGCCGCTTTAACAGACACTGCATACAACTGATATGTCCATAATTTGGTTGTTGTTTTTTTTTGTGTTTTTTTATACGATTACATTGTCACTTTGTAAAGTGCCCCTAAACACGGAATATGAAAGGGGGCACTATAAATATGCTGTAATAATAATAATAAATATGATGTAATAGTAATAAATATGCTGTAATAATTTAGTAATAAATATACTGTAGTAATCTAGAGAAAATCTTATTGTTGAGACTAATCTATTGAACATCCTGCTGTGAGTACCAATCAGAACCATTATAAATAATTACTGCTTTGAGGGGTGGGGTGGGGCAATCTTTAGAGAATAATGGTGGGGGCATTAATCTTAAGAAAAATTTTGCTGTGAAAGCCAAACTGAACAAAGCACTCTCAGACTTTAGTTTATAATTTACTCAAAATTGTTCGCCTTATTTTAACTAAAATATAGCCCTGTATAAAACCTTGGCTGTTTTAATGTATCAAATAGGCATACATGAATAAGAAACAATGTGCAAAGTTTTGAGTTTGGGGATCAAAGATATTTCTTATAAACAGTAATTGAAAGTTGAGTAAATTATTAACTTAAGCCTGAGGATGCTTAGTGAACTCAAGGCCCGACGTGATGGATAATCTAAAGAAAACTTTGTTGTGGGGGCTAATGCGAATAAAAATTCTGCTGTGACTGGCAATCTATATAAAATCATTGGGACCATAGAAATACTAATATTATTATAACATGCAATATTTAAAAAATCGTGCCGTGGGCGCTAATAAAAAAATCATGTTGTTGGGACCAATGGAGAAAATACTGCTGGGGACATTCTAAATAAAAACAATCCTGCTGTGAAAGCCAATATAACTATGGTGTGTGTGGATGTGGGGTGGGGGTATAGAAAAATTAAAACATTGAATGTTTATCTATTTCTTTCGTGACTTTTTGTGCATGTGCGTGGAGGGGGATTAATGGCATTATGGGCCAAAGACAGATTGTCAACGTTACGGATATAAATATGGCTATATTAGTTTATGGCTCTACAATGTACTTTAAATTCGTGGAATAGCAGTAGAACAGGTTTTAACATTTATGTGGTCTGCGTCCAGTTGTTAGAATTATTTCCCTTGATATTTCTAAGGTGAAGGCTGACAGCTGTCAATCATTCTGCACTGGTGTGTATGATGCCTGTCACTTTGTGGTAGCTCTGAAAGAGTGCTTACCAACATAATAGTCGAAAGACTAAGAGAGACTAGACTGTTAACCAAAATTTCAACACGCTTTTCATTCATTCGAATAAGAGCCACCAGCATCGCAACAAGAAATGACTGTTAAATAAAATGCCATTTCATTGGTGTAAAACGCATGGCTTCCGGTATTTTGTCCAATGGAAAACATTGTCTTGTCCAGTTTCCGAGTGGTATTTTGCACGCGATTAGTAGGTCAGTTTTGCAATGATTGTGAAGTCTGGACGCCCGGGCCTATAGAAGACGCGTGCTGTTTCTAGTCTATTTATAGCTACCGAGGGTTTCTTCTTTACTTAGGCCTTGTGTACGTACGTACTGAACTGATAGGTAATTTCTAAGGGTCCTACATATCTCATTTATTGAACAAATATCGCGATATAGTATGAAATTAATCGTGAACCTTAAATTGAAAAAAAAATCGCGATTATCGATATTCTTAAAAAAAATATCGTTCATCGTTTTCATGGAAAAAATCACGGTACACCGGTTCACCGGTGAATCCTTTCGGCCCTACTTTGTACGTAAAGTATTTTAGTATTTTTGACATAAAAATGTCGTCATGTCTGACGGGTAATGAAAAGAGCGATATTGTACATGTCCATGTCCCCAATGAACCACCAAATAGTACACAGCGCCACCTGTTAGCATAATGCGTGTTAAAATTATGACTCCCTTATACCTAGTCTTGGTCACCCAGAACCCCCTAGTCTTCAACGCATGGAGGGTCTGGGTTGGTTCTCAATATTTAACGAAAATTACTGGATAATCTACCACATAAAAAAACAAATTTTTGGTTACGCATGGGTAATGGAACCTTTTGGCTAAAGTCTTGGTAAGTGCTAGATGTTATGAAGCTGGGACGATTTTTCTAGATTCTATAAAGCGTGGTTGAAATATATCCCACAATTCACTTACCACATCTATTATTAGATTAGAAACAAAATAGAGACGATGAAGAATTAAGAAGATTGTGAGAAGCCATACGACTGATTCATGACAAGTCGAGAAAATTACCATTTCAATTGAAACCTTTACAAACAAAATTTTAAAGAGTGTCATTGTTGACAAAAGAGCTGTTTTGATAGATTCAGTACGTGGTAACTTAAAAGACTGGATAATCCAGACAATGACATATTTTTCCGTTAAATTTTGAGGACGCATCCAGGCTAATATTCGTAGAATATTTGTGTGGATGATAGAGACTATTCAGTATGTGGTAGGTAAGCACTCTTTCAGAGCTACCACAAAGTGACAGGCTTCATACACACCAGTGCAGAATGATTGACAGCTGTCAGCCTTCACCTATCAAGGGAAATAATTCTAACAACTGGACGCAGACCACATAAATGTTAAAACCTGTTCTACTGCTATTCCAGGCCACGAATTTAAAGTACATTGTAGAACCATAAACTAATATAGCCATATTTATATCCGTAACTTTGACAATCTGTCTTTGGCCCATAATGCCATTAATCCCCTCCCCGCACATGCACAAAAACTCACGAAAGAAATAGATAAACATTCAATGTTTTAATTTTTCTATACCCCCACCCCACATCCACACACACACACACACCATAGTTATATTGGCTTTCACAGCAGGATTGTTTTTATTTAGAATGTCCCCAGCAGTATTTTCTCCATTGGTCCCAACAACATGATTTTTTTATTAGCGCCTACGGCACGATTTTTTAAATATTGCATGTTATAATAATATTAGTATTTCTATGGTCCCAATGATTTTATATAGATTGCCAGTCACAGCAGAATTTTTATTCGCATTAGCCCCCACACCAAAGTTTTCTTTAGATTATCCATCACGTCGGGCCTTGAGTTCACTAAGCATTCTCAGGCTTAAGTTAATAATTTACTCAACTTTCAATTACTGTTTATAAGAAATATCTTTGATCCCCAAACTCAAAACTTTGCACATTGTTTCTTATTCATGTATGCCTATTTGATACATTAAAACAGCCAAGGTTTTATACAGGGCTATATTTTAGTTAAAATAAGGCTAACAATTTTGAGTAAATTATAAACTAAAGTCTGAGAGTGCTTTGTTCAGTTTGGCTTTCACAGCAAAATTTTTCTTAAGATTAATGCCCCCACCATTATTCTCTAAAGATTGCCCCACCCCACCCTCAAAGCAGTAATTATTTATAATGGTTCTGATTGGCACTCACAGCAGGATGTTCAATAGATTAGTCTCAACAATAAGATTTTCTCTAGATTACTACAGTATATTTATTACTAAATTATTACAGCATATTTATTACTATTACAGCATATTTATTACTATTACAGCATATTTATTATTATTATTACAGCATATTTATAGTGCCCCCTTTCATATTCCGTGTTTAGGGGCACTTTACAAAGTGACAATGTAATCGTATAAAAAAACACAAAAAAAAAACAACAACCAAATTATGGACATATCAGTTGTATGCAGTGTCTGTTAAAGCGGCTTTAAATAAACGTTTTAAAACGGTTTTTTTTATACTGCATGGAATATTATTCTATAAAACATACAGTTGAAAACTAAAACAGCCCCCATAAGAGTCTTACAGAAAATGCGAATGTTCGGCCCAGCAGAATTTTTCGTCGGAATAGCCATCACAGCACAATTTGTTTTCAGATTAGTTCCCACAACACGATTTTCTATAGATTGCTCCCAACAGAGGGTTTTGGTTTAGATATCCATCACATCAGGATTTCCGTTAGATTCTTTAGAATATCAATTATATCAGGAATTTCTTTCTTTAGATTATTATCCATCACAGCAGAATTATTCGGCACAATAGCCATCACAAATTTTGGGTCAAAATAGCTATCACAGCTGAATTTTCTTTCGATTGGTCCCGATAGGAATAATTCGTTCTCAGCAGGATTTTCTATACATTGCACCCAACAACATTATTTTTTCGAAGATTATCATTCGTATCAGGAATTGTGGTTAGATTAATCATCAGAACAGCAGAATTATTCGGCATAATAGCCACCAAAACAGAATTTTTCATCAGAATAGCTATCACAGCAGAATTTTCTATAGATTGTTCCCGCAGCAGGACTTGTCATTAGATTATTTAGTATATTCAGCAGAGGAGGAATAGTCATTAGCACATCCATCACAGTAGAATATTTTCATCACAACAGCCATGACAGCAGAATATTTTCATCACAACAGCCATACACAGCTAAATTTGTTTTTAGCTTGGTTCCAACAGCAAGATTTTCTATAGATTGGTATAAACAGCATGCTTTTCTATAGATTGGTTTAAACAGCATCATTTTTTTTAGATTATCCATCATATAAGGAATTTCGTTAGAATATCCATCACAACAGGTTTATTCGGCAAAATAGCCAGCACAGCAGACTTATTAGTCAGAATAGCTGTCACAGCAGAATTTTATACAGATTGGTCCTAACTGGAAGAATTGTGGTTAGATCATTCAACAGAGCTGAAATTTTCGTCACAGTAGCGGTTATAACAGACAGCAGAATATTTTTATCACAATAGCCATGACAGCAGTAGTTGTTTTCTGCTTGGATATCTTCTATAGATTGGTTTAAACAGCTGGATTTTTCTTCAGATTATCTATCATATCAGGAATTTCGTTACATTATCTATCACAGCAATGGTATTCGGCAGATAACCACTAAAACAGTACTTTCGTCAAAATAGCTATCACAGCAGAATTTTCTATAGACTAGTCCCATCAGCAGGAATTGTGGTTAGTTTATTCAGCAGAGCAGAAATTGTCGTTAGAAAATCCACGAAGGCAGAATATTTTCGTCACAATAGCCATGACAGCAGAATATTTTCATCACAAAAGCATAACTGCAAAATTTGTTTTTAGTTTGGTTCCAACAGCAGGATTCTCTATAGATTGGTTTAAACAACAGGATTTTCTATAGATTGGTTTAATCAGCAGTATTTTCTATAGATTGGTTTAAACAGGATTTTTCTTTAGATTATCCATCATATAAGCAATATCGTTAGAATATCCTTACAACAGGTTTATTCGGCAGAATAGCCAGCACAGCTGACTTTTTCGTCAGAATAGCTATCACAGCAGAATAATCTATAGATTGGTCCTAAATTGAAGAATTGTGGTTAGATTATTCAACAGAGCTGGAATTTTCGTCACAATAGCGATTACAGCAGAATATTTTTTATCACAATAGCCATGACAGCAGAAGTTGTTTTCAGGTTGGATATCTCCTATAGATTGGTTTAAACAGCTGGATTTTTCTTCAGATTATCCATCATATCAGGAATTTCGTTACATTATCCATCACAGCAATGTTATTCGCCAGATAACCACTAAAACAGTGTTTTCGTCAAAATAGCTATCACAGCAGAATTTTCTATAGATTGGTCCGAACAGCAGGAATTGTGGTTATATTATTCAGCAGAGCAGGAATTGCCGTTAGAAAATCCATGAAGGCAGAATATTTTCGTCACAATAGCCATGACAGCATAATATTTTCATCACAACAGCTAACAGCAAAATTTGTTTTTAGCTTGGTTCCAACAGAAGGATTTTCTATAGTTCGGTTTAAACAGCAGGATTTTACTTTAGATTATCCATCATATAAGGAATTTCGTTATAATATCCATCACATCAGGTTTATTCGGCAGAATAGCCAACACAGCAGACCTTTTCGTCAGAATAGCTATCACAGCAGAATGTTCTATAGATTGGTCCTAAATTGAAGAATTGTGGTTAGATTATTCAACAGAGCTGGAATTTTCGTCACAATAGCGATTACAGCAGAATATTTTTATCACAATAGCCATGACAGCAGAAGTTGTTTTCAGTTTGGATATCTTCTATAGATTGGTTTAAACAGCTGGATTTTTCTTCAGATTATCCATCATATCAGGAATTTCGTTACATTATCCATCACAGCAATGTTATTCGGCAGATAACCACTAAAACAGTGTTGTCGTCAAAGCAGCTATCACAGCAGAATTTTCTATAGACTAGTCCCAACAGCAGGAATTGTGGTTAGATTATTCAGCAGAACAGGAATTGCCGTTAGAAAATCCATGAAGGCAGAATATTTTCGTCACAATAGCCATGACAGCAGAATATTTTCATCACAAAAGCATAACTGCAAAATTTGTTTTTAGTTTGG
Source organism: Patella caerulea (assembly GCA_036850965.1). Taxonomy (NCBI): domain Eukaryota; kingdom Metazoa; phylum Mollusca; class Gastropoda; family Patellidae; genus Patella; species Patella caerulea. Next base: position 42,794,569 of record JAZGQO010000007.1, read on the forward strand.
TTCCAACAGCAGGATTTTCTATAGATTGGTTTAAACAGCAGGATTTTCTAACTGAAAGAATTGCGGTTAGATTATTCATCAGAGCTGAAATTTTCGTCACAAGAGTGATTACAGCAGAATATTTTTACACCAATAGCCATGACAGCAGAAGTTGTTTTCTGCTTGGATATCTTCTATAGATTGCTTTAAACAGATGGATTTTTCTTCAGATTATCCATCAAATAAGGAATTTCGTTAGATTATTCATCACAGCAATATTATTCGGTAGATAGCTACCAAAACACAATTTTTCGTAAGAATAGCCATCACAGCAGAATTTTCTATAGATTGGTCCCGATAACAGGAATTTTGGTTAGATTATCCAGCAGAGCAGGAATAGTCGTTATAAAATCCATGACAGCAGAATATTTTCGCCAGAATAGCCATGACAGCAGAATGTTGTCATCACAACAGCCATATACAGCTAATTTGTTTTTAGCTTGGTTCCATCAGCAAGATTTTCTGTAGATTGGTTTAAACAGCATGATTTTCTATAGATTGGTTTAAACAGCAGTATTTTCCTTTAGATTATCCATAATATAATAAATTCCGTTAGAATATCCATCACAACAGGTTTATTCGGCAGAATAGCCAGCACAGCAGACTTATTCGGCAGAATAGATATCACAGCAGAATTTTCAACAGATTTGTCCTAACTGGAAGAATCAAATAGATTGGTTCTAACCGGAAGAATTGTGTTTAGATTATTCAACAGACTTGGAATTTTCGTCAGAATAGCGATTACTACAGAATTTTTTTACCCCAATAGCCATGACACCAGAAGTTGTTTTCTGCTTGAATGTTTTTATCACAACAGTCATTTACAGGGAAATTTTTTTTAGCTTGGTTCCAACAGCAAGATTCTCTATAGATTGGTTAAACAGCGGGATTTTCTATAGATTGGTTTAAACAGCAGTATTTTCCTTTAGATTATCCATCATATAAGACATTTCGTTAGAATATCCATCACAACAGGTTTATTCGGCAGAATATCCATCACAACAGGTTTGTTCGGCAGAATAGCCAGCACAGCAGATTTATTCGTCAGAATAGCTATCACAGCAGAATTTTCTACAAATTGGTCCTAACTGGAAGAATTGTGGTTAGATTATTCAACAGAGCTGAAATTTTCGTCATAATAACGATTACAGCCGAATATTTTTACCCCAATAGCCATGACAGCAGAAGTTGTTTTCTGCTTGGATATCTTCTATAGGTTGCTTTAAACAGCTGGATTTTTCTTCAGATTATCCATCAAACAGGCCCGTAGCCAGCTTGCTGGATTCGGAGGGGCAGTGAAGTTTTTAGGAGGGGCATACCCGTTACAGTCTACAGTAGGTATTTAAGAGTTAAGGTTGGCAAATTTTCTTTCGGGGGGGCAAAACATTTTTTCAGGGGGGCATTGCCCCCCCTTGCCACCCCCTGGCTACGGGCCTGCCATCAAATAAGGAATTTCGTTAGATTATTCATCACGGCAATATTTTATCCGGTAGATAGCCACCAAAGCAGAATTTTTCTTCAGAATAGCTATCACAGCTGAATTTTCTATTGATTTGTCCCAACAGCAGGAATTGTGGTTAGATAATTCAGCAGAGCAGGGATTGTCGTTAGAAAATAAAGGAACAGCAGAATTTCTCGTCACAATAGCCATGACAGCGGAACTTGTTTTCAGCTTCGTTCTCAGGAGGATTTTCGTTACATTGCACCCAACAACACTATTTTGCTGTAGATTACCATTCGTCTCAGGTATTGTGCTTAGATCATCCACCAGAATAGCAGAATTATTCGGCATAATAGCCACCAAAACAGAATTTTTCACCAGAATAGCTATCACAGCAGATTTTTCTATAGATTGTTTCCAACAGCAGGAATTGTGATTAGATTATTTAGTATATTCAGCAGAGCAGGACTAGCCATTACAATATCCATCACAGTATATCCATCACATCACATATTTTCATCGCAACAGCCATGGCAGAATAATTTTTTGGCACAATAGCCATGACAGCAGAAGTTATTTCAAGCTTGATTCTCACAGCAAGATTTCTATATGTTGACGCCAATAGCGTCATTTGTCTTTAGAATATCAGTTATATCAGAATTTTATTTCTTTCGATTATCCATCACAGCTAAATTATTCGACAGAATAGCCACCACAAATTTTGGGTCAAAATAGCTATCACAGCTGAATGTTCTATAATTGGTCCCGACAGGAATAATTCTGGTTAGATTATTCAACAGAGCAGGAATTTTCGTTATATTATGCATCACAGCCGAATATTTTCGTCACAATAGCGATCAGAGCAGAATTTTTCGTCACAATAGCCATGACAGCGGAATTTGTTTTCAGCTTCGTTCTCAGCAGGATTTTCTATACATTGCTCCCAACAACATTTTTTTCTGTAGATTATCATTCGTATCACGAATTGTGGTTAGATTATTCATCAGAACAGCAGAATTATTCGGCATAATAGCCATCAAAACAGAATTGTTCATCTGAATAGCTATCAGAGCAGAATTTTCTATAGATTGTTTCCAATGGCAAAAATTGTGATAAGATTATTTAGTATATTCAGCAGAGCAGGAATAACCATTAGAATATCCATCACAGTAGAATAGTTTCACCACAGCCGCCATGACAGCAGAATTTTTCGTCACAATAGCCATGACAGCAGAATTTGTTTCCAACTTGGTTCTCACAGAAAGATTTCTATATGTTGACGCCAATAGCGTGATTTGTCTTTATAATATCAATTATATCAGAAATTTCTTTCTTTCGATTATGTATCACAGCTGAATTATTCGGCAGAATAGCCATCACAAATTTTGGGTCAAAATAGCTATCACAGCTGAATTTTGTATCGATTGGTCCCGACAGGAATAATTCTGGTTAGATTATTCAACAGAGCAGGAATTTGCGTTACGTTATATATCACAGTCGAATATTTTCGTCACAATAGCGACCACAGCAGAATTTTTTCGTCACAGTGGCCTTGACAGCAGAATTTATTTTCAGCTTCGTTCTCAGCAGGATTTTCATTACATTGCACCCAACAACACTATTTTGATGTAGATTATCATACGTATCAGGAATTCTGGTTAGATTATTCATCAGAACAGCAGAATTATTCGGCATAATAGCCACCAAAACAGAATTTTCCACCAGAATAGCTATCACAGCATATATTGTTCATAACAGCAGGAATTGTGATTAGATTATTTAGAATATCCATCATAACAGAATATTTTCATCACAACAGACATGGCAGCAGAATATTTTCATCACAACAGCCATATATAGCTAAATTTGTTTTTATCTTGGTTGCAACAGCAAGATTTTCTGTAGATTGGTTTAAACAGCAGGATTTTCTATAGATTGGTTTAATTTCGTTTGAATATCAATCACAACGGGTTTATTCGGCAGAATAGCCAGCACAGCAGACTTATTCGTCATAATAGCTATCACAGCAGAAATTTCTACAGATTAGTTCTAACTGGAAGAATTGTGGTTAGATTGTTCAACAGAGCTGAAATTTTCGTCACAGTAGCGATTACAGCAGAATATTTTTATCACAATAGCCATGACAGCAGAAGTTGTTTTCTGCTTGGATATCTTCTATAGATTGGTTTAAACAGCTGGATTTTTCTTCAGATTATCTATCATATCAGGAATTTCGATAGATTATCCATCATAGCAATATTATTCGGTAGATAGCCACCAATACACAAATTTCCGTTAGAATAGCTATCACAGCAGAATTTTCTATAGATTGGTCCCAACATCAGGAATTATGGCTGATTATTTAGCAGAGCAGGAATTTCCGTTAGAAAATCCATAAAGGCCGAATATTTTCGACACAATAATCATGACAGCAGAATATTTTCATCACAACAGTCATATACAGGAAAAGTTTGTTTTTAGCTTGGTTCCAACAGCAAGATTTTCTTGTTTTTAGCTTGGTTCCAAGAGAAGGATTTTCTAAAGATTGGTTTAAACAGCAGGATTTTTTATAGATTGGTTTAAACAGCAGGATTTTCAAATAGATTGGTTCTAACTGGAAGAATTGTTTTTAGATTATTCAACAGAGCGGGAATTTTCGTCACAATAGCGATTACAGCAGAATATTTTTACCACAATAGCCATGACAGCAGAAGTTGTTTTCTGCTTGGTTTTCACTGCAGGATTTTCTATTGATTGGTTTAAACAGCTGGATTTTTCTTCAGATTATCCATCATATCAGGAATTTCGTAAGATTATTTACCACAGCAATATTATTCGGTAGATAGCCACCAAAACAGAATTTTTCGTTAGAATAGCTATCACAGCAGAATTTTCTATATATTCATCCCGACAACAGGCATTGTGGTTAGATTAGTCAGCAGAGCAGGAATTGTCGTTAGAAAATCCATGACAGCAGAATATTTTCGTCATAATAGCCATGACAGCAGAATATTTTCATCACAACAGCCATATACAGCAAAATTTGTTTTTAGCTTGGTTCAAGCAGCAGGAATTTCTATAGATTGATTTAAACAGCAGGATTTTCTACAGGTTGGTTTAAACAGCAGGATTTTTCATTAGATTATCCATCGTATAAGGAATTTCGTTAGAATATCCACCACAACAGGTTTATTCGGCAGAATAGCCAGCATAGCAGACTTTTTCGTCAGGATAGCTATCACAGCAGAATATTCTATACATTGGTCCTAACTGGAAGAATTGTGGTTAGATTATTCAACAGAGCTGAAATTTTCGTCAGAATAGCCATTACAGCAGAATATTTTTACCCCAATAGCCAAGACAGCAGAAGCAGAGCAGGAATTGTCGTCAGAAAATCCACGACAGCAGAATATTTTCGTCACAAAAGCCATGACAGCAGAATATTTTCATCACAACAGCCATATACAGCAAAATTTGTTTTTAGCTTGGTTCAAACAGCAGGATTTTCTATAGATTGGTTTAAACAGCAGGATTTTCTATAGATTGGTTTAAACAGCAGGATTTTTCTTTAGATTATCCATCGTATAAGGAATTTCGCTAGAATATCCACCACAACAGTTCTATTCGGCAGAATAGCCAGCACAGCAGACTTTTTCGTCAGGATAGCTATCACATCAGATGTTATTCGGCAGATAACCACCAAAACAAGAGTTGTCGTCAAAATAGCTATCACAGCAGAATTTGCTACAGATTGGTCCCAACAGCAGGAATTGTGGTTAGATTATTCAGCAGAGCAGGAATTGCCGTAAGAAAATCCGTGAAGGCAGAATACTTTCGTCACAATAACCATGACAGCATAATATTTTCATCACAACAGTTAACAGCAAAATTTGTTTTTAGCTTGGTTCCAACAGCAGGATTTTCTATAGATTGGTTTAAACAGCAGGATATTCTATAGATTGGTTTAAACAGCAGGATTTTTCTTTAGATTATCCATCATATAAGGAATTTCGCTAGAATATCCACCACAACAGGTTTATTCGGCAGAATAGCCAGCATAGCAGACTTTTTCGCCAGAATAGCTACCACAGCAGAATTTTCTATAGATTGGTCCTAAATGGAAGAATTGTGGTTAGATTATTCAACAGAGCTGGAATTTTCGTCACAATAGCGATTACAGCAGAATATTTTTATCACAATATCCATGACAGCAGAAGTTGTTTTCTGCTTGGATATCTTCTATAGATTGGGTTAAACAGCTGGATTTTTCTTCAGATTATCCATCATATCGGGAATTTCGTAAGATTATCTTATTTGGCAGATAACCACCAAAAAAGACTTTTCGTCAAAATAGCTATCACAGCAGAATTTTCTATAGATTGGTGCCAACAGCAGGAATTGTGGTTAGATTATTCAGCAGAGTAGGAATTGTCGTTAGAAAATCCATGCCAGCAGAATATTGTCGTCACAATAGCCATGACAGCAGAATGTTTTCATCACAACAATCATATAGAGCAACATTTTTCTTAGCTTGGTTTAAACAGTAGGATTTTCTATAGATTGGTTTAAACAGCAGGATTTTCTATAGATTGGTTTAAACAGCAGGATTTTTCTATAGATTATCCATCGTACAAGGAATTTCGTTGGAATATCCATCACATAAGGTATATTCGGCAAAATAACCAGCACAACAGAATAGTTATCACAGCAGAATTTTCTACAGATTGGTTCTAAATGGAAGAATTGTGGTTAGATTATTCAACAGAGCGGAAATTGTCTTCAGAATAGCGATTAGAGCAGAATATTTTTACCCCAATAGCCATGACAGCATAAGTTGTTTTCTGCTTGCATATTTTCTATAGATTGTTTTAAACAGCTGGAATTTTGGTTAGACTATTCATCACAGCAATATTATCATACCGCACACAGCGATCCACCTACGTCAGACTTCCGAGAATGTTATTCTCAGACGGAGCTAGCTTGAGATAGGCAGCCTAAGTTTGGGATTCAATATTATTCGACAGATAGCCACCAAAACAAATTTTCGTCAGAATAGCTATCACAGCAGATTTTTCTATTGATTGGTTCCAACAGCAGCAATTGTGGTTAGATTATTCAGCAAGCAGGAATTGTCGTTAGAAAATCCATGCCAGCAGAATATTTCCGTCACAATAGCCATGACAGCAGACTGTTTTCATCACAACAGTCATATACAGCAAAATTTTTCTTAGCTTGGTTCCAACAGCAGGATTTTCTATAGATTGGTTTAAACAGCAGAATTTTCTATAGATTGGTTTAAACAGCAGATTACCCATCCTATAAGGAATTTCGTTGGAATATCCATCACAACAGATTTATTCGGCAGAATAGCCAACATAGCAGACTTATTCGTCAGAATAGCTATCACAGCAGAATTTTCTAACTGGAAGAATTGTGGTTAGATTATTCAACAGAGCTGAAATTTTCGTCACAATAGCGATTACAGCAGAATATTTTTATCACAATAGCCATGACAGCAGAAGTTGTTTTCGGCTTGGATATCTTTTATAGATTGCTTTAAACAGCTGGATTTTTCTTCAGATTATCCATCAAATCAGGAATTTCGTTAGATTATAGCGATTAGAGCAGAATATTTTTATCACAATAGCCATGACAGCAGAAGTTGTTTTCGGCTTGGATATCTTCTATAGATTGGGTTAAACAGCTGGATTTTTCTTCAGATTATCCATCATATTGGGAATTTCGTAAGATTATCTTATTTGGCAGATCCACCAAAACAGACTTTTCGTCAAAATAGCTATCACAGCAGAATTTTCTTTAGATTGGTGCCAACAGCAGGAATTGTGGTTAGATTATTCAGCAGAGCAGGAATTGTCGTTAGAAAATCCAAGAAGGCAGAATATTTTCGTCACAATAGCCATGACAGCAGCATATTTTCACCACAACAGCCATATACAGCAAAATTAGTTTTTAGCTTGGTTCCAACAGCAGGATTTTCTATAGATTGGTTTAAACAGCAGGATTTTTCTTTTAGATTATCCATCATATCAGGAATTTCGTTAGATTATCCATCACAGCAAAATTTTTCGGTAGATAGCCACAAAATAGAATTTTTCGTCAGAAAAGATACCACAGGAGAATTTTATATAGATTAGTCCCAACAGCAGGAATTGTTGTTAGATTATTCAGCAGAGCAGAATATTTTGGTCACAATAGCCATGACAGCAGCATTTGTTTTCAGCTTGGTTCTTATAGGAGGATTTTGTATGATAAATTCATCATAAAGTGTTATGCTTTCTTGTGTTACAGAAAATATTTGCCTACACACTGGGTGTTTCCTTTAGAGGGGCCACGGTGGCTCAATGTTCGAACCGGGGTAGACTGACAAAGGTCATCATGGCATGCTTTTCCAATGTTGTTCCCCCTAATAGGTTAGGACGGAGGGGGGGGGCTTGGAATTTGAAATAAAGAATAGTATTTTGCAAAGGTCATAATGGCATGCTTTTCCGATGTTGTTCTCTCTTGTGAATAGGTTAGGAAGGAGAAGGGGGTGGGTGCTTGGAATTTCAATCATATCACACTGCATGGTGTATACCTGTCCTAATATGCCAGGTAGGTGTAAAAACTAGGATGTTAAACCCCATTTCATTTCTTTACATCAGATTGGGCCCAAATGCAGCATTTCCCCATACCGCAGAAAACATTGGGACCTTAATTTACAAAAGAAAAGAGGCATAACAGAAAGAGTGATTGAAACATGCAGATGTATAACTTTATTTTCATACTTGGTCAACATAAAATTTGCCTCTCCACAGCATATATTTATTTTGTTCACCACAACAAATACTGTGGATTCTTTCAACAAAATGTTGCATATAAATTGTCAAGATTATAAACACGGAAGTTGCAATTCTGGAGATATGGTAAATGTAGCATTACAAATAGAGAGTTTTTCTTGAATCTTCTTTTTAATAGTTTTGTACATAGATATACAACTAATTGGAATCCCAGTGCCTGAAAGAATAATGGTAAATAGTCTTCTTTAATAAATGAATTTAATCATAGTGTAAGTGTACATAAGTTAACTAAAATTACAAATTACCACCACTACCATCAAAGAATCATCAAATTGGAGACAGTTCCAGATGCAGGTTTACAACACAATGTAATGAAATTTTATAAATACACCTCCACATGACACAAACTAGGTCATTTTGGGAGTAACATAGGGTTCAATATTAGCAGTGGAAGGGAACCAGGAGAATCAGGATTTCAACAATTTGCTTGCGCATTGGGAGTCTTTAGCACCAGAAGGAAACCAGGAGAATCCAGAAAACCCAGGAAAAACCCAAAATAGCCAGTCTGAAAGTTACGTTAAATGGTTTATGAGATAATGCTTTGTAAATGAAATCTGGGCGGACAAACCTCGTACTATATTCGGCTCAGTATAAAAGGGTTTTACAAGAACAAGAAATTACCTTATTGCTGACAACGTTAAATCTGCAGCCTCTTTTCTGCTTTTCTTTTCTCAGGACCGCACGCCTATAATGTTAACGATTGTTATTGTCAATGTTATATACTACATGAAATAAACTTAAATGGGTTTTAATTTCCAATATGGAGCTAATGAAAACAGGCAAACCCCATGCAATGAGGTTTGAGGGAAATTTTGCCTGGACATGGGGGGGGGGGGGGGATGGCCTAGTGGTCTAGAGTGCCGCGCTTCGACCTCTAGCTGGCCGGTCACCTCTGGCTTGCGGCTGTGGTTTCAAGTCCTGGTGTGAGCGTATGTGGCATGGAGATAGGGGCGCCTTCTCAACCACGTGGGTTTCCTCCGGGCACTCCGGTTTCCTCCCACTGCTAAAGACCCCTACACGCAAGCGAATTATTGAAATTAAATGAAACCATATGTTAGTCCCAAAATGACCTAGTTTGTGTTGAGTGGATGTTAAACCCCATTTATTTCTCTCTCTTTTGCCTGGACATAGGTGCTATCAAACACAGGATGACCATGTCTAGCTATTGCTAACCACACTTTACACACTGAGACTTAGGGGCTCCATATAATATAGAAATAAAATGAGGTATAATGTCCTACTGTACTGCTCTGACTGCTATGAGGGATATTTTGCCTAGACAGTGGTGTTACGGCCTACACTTATATCCAATTCCAACTGGCAAAGGAACTTTTACGTACACGTCAATGTGTACACTGGACCTCTGTTAATCTTTGCATCCCAACAACTAGGCAGTTGTCCTTGTCAGGCGCTATGTTCTGCACCACTCACTAACATGAGTCAACACTGGGAACTAATGATGGGTACTTTATCATTTTTAGTATTATAGGCTGAATTGCTGTCAAAGGATAAAACCACTTACATCAATTTCTACTTTGACATTAGATTTTTTAATAGACTATCAGAGCATCATCCTGAAGAAAAAAGAAAATAGAACAAAATTAAATTGTAAACTAGACCTGCATGCAGGAATGACGGGTTTCACTGGTGCCACGTCACTTTCGGTGCCACGTTACCCTTGAACATATGTCACTTCCGATACCAATGAAACCATCGACCAGGTTTCCACATAAGCATTGTAAACATCAAATAAAATTGACGAAGAATCAACCAAATCCAGCAATATCAATTCATTTTATATATATATATATATGTTACTTGTAAGTGATCCTGGAAAAATTTCATTACTTCCGGTGATAATGAAAATGTTCAATTAGTTTTATGAAATCAGAAATGGCATAAGGCATCATATGGCGAAAATAGTATGTAGATCGAAAAAGAATTGCCACTTTTATAGACCAAAAACCTTGAAAAGTGACTTGTAGAAAATCGTCTATTTCTCGGCAACCGTACATGATAAAAACTATTTTTTGGTATCTATATGATCGTATGGGTTCAATCGATTTGTTGATTGGGATCAAATATCATAATTTGAAATATATTACAAATCAGACTCATTTTAAAAAAATATCTGTTTTGAAGGCTAAAAATACAGTTTTTGCCAAAATGACATTACTTCTGGTGATACTGAAAATGTTAAATTAGTTCTATGAAATCATCAATGACATAAGATATCATATAGTGAAAATTTTATGAAAATCGAATAATAACTGACACTTTTATAGACCAAAAACCTTGAAAAGTGACTTAGGGAAAATTGTCCATTTCTCTGCAACCGTACAAGTTAGAAACCATTTTGTGGTATCTGTATGATCGTTAACATTGCACACAAATAAAATGGATGCAGAATCAACAAAATCCAGCAATATTAATTCATTTTATACATTTGTTACTTGTAAATGATCTTGACAAAATTAAATTACTTCCGGTGTTAATGAAAATGTTCAATTAGTCTTATGAAATCAGAAATGGCATACGATATCATATAGTGACAATTTTATGTAAATCGAATAATAATTGCCACTTTTAAAGACCAAAAAACTTGAAAAGTGACTTGTAGAAAATCTGCTATTTCTCTGCAACCGTACAAGTTGGAAACCATTTTGTGGCATCTGTATGATCGTATGGGTTCATTCTATTTGTTGATTGGCATCAAATACCATAATTTGAAAAAGATTTCAAAACAGACTCATTTGAATAAAATAACTGTTTTGAAGGCTAAAAATTCAGTTTTTGCCAAAATGACGTTACTTCCGGTGATAATGAAAATCTTAAATTACTTGTATGAAATCACAAATGGCATTAGGTATAACATGGTGTAACGTTTATGAAAATCGAATAATAATTGACACGTTTATGGCCCCGAAACCTTCAAAAGTGACCTGTAGAAAACCGTCTATTTCTCGGCAACCGAACAAGTTACAAACAATTTTATGATATCTATATGACCATATGAGTTGTATTTATATGTGAATTTAAACCAAAAGTTAAAATTATTAATACATATTAAGTTATTCATGGTTGAATAAAACATTGATTTAAAAAGTTTAAAATGCAGTTTTTGACCAAATGACGTCACTTCCGGTGTCAATTTTAAATTGTAATCAACTTGATATGACGCTACATGCTTTTTGAATCAAATGATTTCACTTTTATAAAAATCCAATCATAATTGACTATTTTACAGGCAAAATAACGAAAACAGTGACTTGTACAGAACTGTCCATTTCTTGGTAACTGCTTATATTACAAACTAATTTTAACATACATTTTCTTCGTATGGATTATAGCTACAAGTTTATAAAAGTTACGAAGAAATATTTTAAAATCTGAAAAGCCTGAATAGGTTGTAAATGGGTCAATTTTACACCATTTTTAGCCATTTAATCGAATTTGCTCGAAAATGAAATCGAAATTAAAAAAACTGCTTCCGCCATTTTTTGCGCCTTGAAAGGGCACTCTCTTTGAGTCAAATAATTTTCCCAAAAAATAATATTTGTTTTCGAAAAATGGTACCTAACTGTCAAAATTGTAGTTTTTGGTAAAATTATGCCACTTTCGGTGCCGACAGATAACACTTCCGGTAATAAAAAAAATGACAATTGAGACAACGAAGCATATGAACTTTGTTTTATACAAATCGAACAATAAAAAATTAATCTAGGACTGAAAAACTGAATTAGCCAATAGCGGCCAGGGAAAATTACTGAGACAAAATTTTTTAACATTTTTGCACTGAGCAGATGACTCTTTAATTCTGTGCACAATACGACTAAAAAATATTCATAAATAAAAAAGTTTTTTGTAAAATTTTAAATTTTCGAAATTTGGCGCCTAATATCTTCGAAGATTTGCCGAAAATCAAAAATCGAAAGTAGCGTAGCTATGTGCCCTGTCTTAGGCTATGCCAAAATTTATCGAAAGTTAAAATCCAATGATTATTGTTAAAATTACTGCAATATTTTCAAAAACGATAACTTCGGTGATTTCGGACATTTCGCATTGTCGCAGAACGTTCAAAATAGCTTTATCCTCTAAGTCACACCCACTTTCCCAGTAAAACCGAAGAAATTGTAACGATGCGACAAGCAGTTGCTGAGATCTACTCAAAACAAAAGAAGAATAATAATAATAATAAGAATAATAATTTTAACAAAAACAATAGTGTTTCACACAAGCTTCGCAGTGTGAAACCCTAATAAATGAAGCTTTATAAAGATGCATTGTTTTGTTACTTAGACTATTTAAGCTTTGCTTAACTTGCCAAGCATGTGGCATTATCAACTCTCAAGTCCGTTGACCCATCAGCCATGACCCCTGTCAATAATAATAGTGCCAAATAACAATTGATACCTTGGGTACCGTAACATTACAAATTAGGTGAAGGTGAAAATAAAAATAAAAATGGAATTTTAACGCCACTCTTCATGCCATTGCATTTTACTAGTTATTATGCCCTATCCAGAAAAAATGTTAACATTTGAACATTGGTTTTTCATCTTTTTGAACTACAAGAAATTGCAGTTTGACTTGAGCCATTTCGCCATTTGCCAAGGGATCCTTTACGTCACATGCACATGAATGACAATGTATTGACGGAACCTTTGTTTTACGTCCCATCCGAAAGACTACACAGTTGTCCCTGTCAGACCCTCCGTCGATCAGCACTGACAAGAGGAAGTAACGTCGGAAAATCTCGATGAACTTCTCAATTCTCGCCCACTGACCAAGACCAATACCGCCCGGTACAATTATTGTATTACAATATGGAAAGACATATTTACAGGCCAAACGACCGTATAGGCTATATCGATATCAAAAGACACTTCCTACCTGGTGCATTGAAATTCCTGGTGTTTCGAGTTATACATTGTGTCGCCACGTGTACTTTTGTCGCTTTCATTTATTTCTCAGCTTCCTAAATGCATTAAACAGCTTGTACATCACAATTGTCGGTAGTTAAATGGGTATCGCAATTCGCTGGTGAAGCGAGCTGCTAACGCGACCTTCACCGATCATGTCAAGGCGTGGTCATGCTTCTTCATTCCCGCCTACAAACGCGTTAGAATTACTGCTCATCTAGTTATTGGTAGCTCCTCCCCTTTTTTATATTTAGATAGATACGGTATAGCATCAACCTATGTGGTAACTTAACTTTAAAAGACTGGATAATCCAGACAATGACCTATTTTCCGTCAAATTTTGACGACCTTCCAGACTAATATTCGTAGAATATTTGTTTGGATGAAAGTCATAATTCTAACTCCCATTATGCTAACAGATGGCGCTGTATGGCGCTGTTTACTATATGGCGGCCCATTGTGAACATGTATGTGTATTACATGCTTTGTAACTTCATGTATTTGCGTAAAGGGGCGGTGCAATTTTAATGAGAATTTACGGACCGATTTCCACCAAAATCGAATTCATCAGTGATTGTTGTATATGTATGTTTAAAACATATATATAGCTAATCAAAATTATGATCTCTTAGGGGCGCACAAGCTATGTACCCGATTTTCGCTCAACCAGGGAATAAAATCCCGGAAAATATGTCCCAAACACGCCAGAATTGAACCTAATCGAGTTCTTCGTTTATAATTTATAACATACAATTTTAGTTTTAAAGAAATTGAATATAAATTGTGACCCAAATTGGGATCTGTAGACACACACGCACGGACAAGTGAGATGGCATAACACGTGCATGTGAAAATATGAATGGATGCAAACTCATGAAAGAATAATATTTGTTTATACTACGCTATGTTGTCTAATCAATTTTAATGTTACGTACCTGTCAGTTATCAATTTTAATGTTACGTACCTGTCAGTTATCATTGGTATAAATTTATTGATTCCAAATAATTTACAGGCATGGCAACATTAATTGGGGGGGGGGGGTGTCACGGTGGCTGAGTAAGTAGGACGCTGGCTTGCCAGCCTGGAGGTCCGGTTCTCGATCCCTGCATTGACTGTGAAAGTTCATTCAGATTTTCCGGCGTGCCCCACCCACCCTAGTCAGTGATGCAGGACGGGGTGAGGGGGCTGACAAGAACAGCTGTCTACTGTACATAAAAGATCCCTTGACAGTTGAAATTCAATATAAGAGAAGGCTTTAGTGTCGCTGTCCAAACAAAATTTCCCTCATACTACTCATAGCACACTGTTCGGAGCAGAACAGTAGGATGTTAAACTCCATTTCATTTGGAAACATTAAAGAGGAGATTGGCGGTGACAATTCCCCCGGAACCCCTCAACGGCGCATAATATAGAAATTTGAGAGGGTGTAAACCAGGGCTTCCACTTCAAAATTTTCCCAACCGTTCATTTTTCTCACGGAGAAAGTGGTGCTATTTTAAGCACATAATAAGAAGCCAAAAACTACATCGACTTTAATTGGGTCAAGGACAGTCACACAAAAAATCAACCTCACATCGACATTTATATACCCACCCACCTATCCCCCTAATAGATAAAAGAACACATGTAATCAATTATCATTTAGTTATTTATACATTCATAAAGTATAACAATAACAAGATGCATCATTTATCGAAAGTACAGTATTTTCTTAATTTGTTTACGACATCACCCGTATATACTCGTCGGTTTCTACAGGATTTCCATTTCTGTAAAGCACGTGCCGGTTGAAATTCTCATTAATTCGTCCAGATTTTTCATGCTCAAGGAACATCGTAACTTGGTTTTAATTATGTTTTGGTGCTAGAATCCCGGTTCTCAGTGGCGTACGTGACTGTAGAACTATACCATTTTTAAATTCGTTTAGTTATGGGATCAATAATGGCCCAATCCCCAAAACCGGTGATTTAGAAATGAAATAAGTTTAACCCCCTGCTATTATGCTAATGAAGACTATGCTAATGAAGACGGGAAAACGTCATGAAGTGTGCAATTTCTGAGGATTTTGTACGGTCAGGGGCGCTTTGGCCTACTCTTGGTGTACGTAATTAGGTTTTTTGTCCCATGAAGACACGGTTCCTTGTCAGGCACTAACAGGTGGAAAGCACGCCGGAAACCTGGAACCTCCTGGTTACCGAGCCAGTGACTTATCCCCGAGGCACCCGATGATTTGGAAGCCTGGCCCGATATAGGTGACTTCAATAATATCATAAATACTTTATTTGTGTGCGTATAACATTTCATAATTTTGAGGGGAAGAGATAAGTTAAACTAAGCATGACCGATTTATAATTATTTATTCACTTTCATTCATGATGTAATGAGTTCTTGCTATATATTATTCTTTTAGAAAACAAATAGGCCAAAACAATCGATAGTGCATTATTTGTGAAAATGCACGATAAAATAGCCTATTTATTTATCGGGTCATTTTTACGTGTTCCTAATGAGCCACCATAAAATTTTAAACAGCGCCGTCTGTTAGCAAAATGGGATTAAAATTATGACAGCTTTAATGCGCAACATTTGTGAAATGTCGAAACGTTAATGAAACTAAACAGACTACAATAAATCAAAACTAATAATTATGGAAAGATAACAAAATACTAATTCTAACTGCAATATTTAAGAAACAAGTAATATAAATTAGCATTATTACATATTTAAATAGCCAATTTAACTTGTTATTAAAAAGTTACATGCATAGAAGTAAGCATATTAGCATACGCATTACTAGGTTAGGAATTAGAATTATTGGGGAAATTCCGCTCCATACAAACCCAAAAGCATTTTATAGCTAAGACGCAAGCCTCCTCGTAGAAAAAAATCAAAGAAGTTGAAACAAGCCAACAGTGAGGCTGATGTCCCCCGACGAAATCCCAAAATAAATAGATGACACATATTAATTAATCGCATATTTATTTTTTTCAAACGAATCAAGCAATCAAACTGTAAATGAAGTGTCATCCAAAAGTGTTTTATAAAGAAAAATGCTAAAACTGATGAGAAAAATGAAAATGTACCCTAGTTAGGGGGACCCTAAAGGCAGACAAAAGGGCCCCCACCCTTGACAAAAGATCCCAAGAGAAAGGGCCCTCGTGTCTGAGTCAATCGTTTCTATACACTGTTACTGTTGAATCCATTACTGAATGAGAATGCAGTCATTGTATTGGCATAAAAATCATCAATCAATACCTAAGTTATCTTGTCCCAAAGTATCAACCAATCAAATTGCTTATCTCTACCTACCCTAAGCAGAAAATGCTCATCTTCGAACTCCATCACCTAATAAGCATACACACCAATTTTGAACATTTTAACTCAATTAGAAGGAGAGTTATTGTGTTCCAAAGTCTCGGTAAATCAAATTGCTTATTGCTCTGCTTACCCTGATCAGAAAATGCTCATTATCGATCTTAGTCAAGCCCAGAGTTGGGATTTCAAAATTTTTCGTGTCGGACATTTTACCGAAAGTAAAGGGCATAACTCTTATCGTTATTTAAGCAGACGAATTCATACCACAATTAAAAGTCACATGTCAAAATATTCAAATCACGTGCATAACAAAATTAGGTGAACCTCGCTATTTTTCATATTTAATTCCTGTACGGTATTCAATTCATACCACAACTAAAAATCACATGTCAACAAAATATTCAAATCCCGTATGTAATAAAAATTGGTGAACCTCGCTATTTTTCACACCTAATTCCCGTACGGCATTCAAATTTATGTCAGTAAATGCCGTACAAAATTAAGCATTTTCGTAATACATTGAATGAAAGCTTGCCGATCCTGCTTCGGCATAAAATTCACAACCGTAATATTCCGTTAGATTTACGTGGCAGCAAATGAATGCCGAACTTCCGAAATAAGAATAGTTTGTGATGTCAGAACATCTTTTTTTCTTTATAAAATGTCAACAAAATATTCAAATTTGTGCGTAATAGAAATAAGAACACGGCAGCAAATAAAAGGAAAGCGTTCGAAATAATACTTGTGGTGGTGACAAAAGGCATAGCTGACTTCAGCGTATTGCCGCTATGGCGTACGTGACTTACAGCACACAGCTTCATAGTTAAAGCACTGCCTAATATGTTAAGCAATATTCGTGCGGCGCTTGAGATCACGGGAAAGTGCCACTGTGGATGAGAATTTATATATGGATTCTTAAAAGACGTAAAGGATATCGTTGACAAAATGAATTAGGGTGTTATAAAATAATATACTCTTACGATATGTGACATCTATGATTAGTTGATAGATGCTGTCGGCTCACATCAATGCGATTAAAATGCCCGACAATTGAAGACCACGAGGTAAACAGGTGGATTAAAATTATAATCACTCTTATTGGATTTTCGAATAGTCTGACAAAGGGAAAGCAATGACTTCTGTTGACGATTAGATTGATGAATGGTCCGACAAAGGATTAAGTCAATCAATCAAGGCAGATTAAGTAGTTAATCAAGTTCGGTTTATTGACGGTATAACACAATAAATACGTTGATCACTCAATTACCTAATCAATCCTGCCTATTGTCAACGATAATCGGGTTGAGTGGTAGTTATACTCACAGTACACTATATTAATTTTGGAATTTTGAATATTATTCACTATGTCTTGATGTCCGATTGGGCATATTCCCGGTCGGACAATATTGTGCGTTTGGGAAAAAAATTTGGACAAGTCCGGAATATACAGGCGAAATCCCAACTCTGGTCAAGCCATTACTGTAATGAAACTAAACACCAAGTTTCATCACTGTCACTTTATTAGAACTAAAGTTATCGTGTCCCAAAGCTTCAACCAATCAAATTGCTTATCTCTGCTTACCCTAAGCAAAAAATGCTCATCTTCGAACTCCATCAAGGCATTGACCTAATAAGCATATACACCAAGTTTGAACATTTTAACTCAATTATAAGGAGAGTTATTGTGTTCTAAAGTCTCGACCAATCAAATTGCGTATCGCTCTGCTTACCCTGAGCAGAGTATGCTTATTATCGAACTTAGTCAGGGTATTACTGTAATGAAACTATGCACCAAGTTTCATCACTCTCACTTAATTAAAACTAAAGTTATCGTGTCCCAAAGCATCAACCAATCAAATTGCTTATCTCTGCTTACCCAAAGCGGAAAATGCTCATCTTTGAACTCCATCAAGGCATTGACCTAATTTGCACAAAGTTTGAACATTTTAACTCAATTATTAGGAGAGTTATGTGTTCCAAAGTCTCGACCAATCAAATTGCGTATCACTCTGCTTACCCTCAGCAGAAAATGCTCATTATCGAACTTATTCAAGGTATTACTGTAATGAAACTATACACCAAGTTTCATCACTCTAACTTAACTAAAACTAAAGTTATCGTGTCCCAAAGGATCAACCAATCAAATTGCTAACCCTAAGCGGAAAATGCTCATCTTTGAACTCCATCAAGGCATTGACCTAATTTACACCAAGTTTCAACATTTTAACTCAATTAGAAGGAGAGTTATTGTGTTCCAAAGTCTCGACCAATCAAATTGCGTATCACTCTGCTTACCCTCAGCAGAAAATGCTCATTATTGAACTTTGTCAAGGTATTACTGTAATGAAACTATGCACCAAGTTTCATCACTCTCACTTAATTAGAACTAAAGTTATCGTGTCACAAAGCATCAACCAATCAAATTGCTTATCTCTGCTTACCCTAAGCGGAAAATGCTCATCTTCGAACTCCATCAAGGCATTGACCTAATAAACATATACACCAAGTTTGAACATTCTAGCTCAATTAGGAAGAGAGTTATTGTGTCCCAAAAAGTGTGACGGACAGACAGACAGACAGAAGGACAGACAGACAGATGGACGAACCCATTTTAATAGTCCCCCAACTTTCTTCGAAAGGCGGGGGACAAAAATAACTGGGTGAAAAATGCTTAAACCGATGTTAAAAAAAAAAGAGGTTGCCAGGCAACGAAACATACGACCTCCAGCAGCTAAATCGCCCAGGCAGTATTAAGTAATTATCAAAAATCATTCGAATTTGTTTTTTTTTGTTTTGTTTTTTTATAAAGTTCTGCCCAATGCTAACGTTTAGTATACGAAACATTTAATATTATGGATTTAGTTGTGCAATTATCAAAATTCATTGAAAATCAATATACTTGTTTGTCTCAAGACCTTAAACTGTTTCAAGTTTCATCAAAATCAAATTAAAATTGTGACCTCTACAGGTCCACAACCTTGGTATACAATATTGTTACACTAGTCGCGTACAAGCGGCGGCCATTTTGTCCAGCCATTTTGGTCCGATATTCACAAAATTCGAACTCAACATTCATTACGGTGTAACGGTGATATAACCAAATGGATTTTTAAATCGGATAGTAATTGTGACCTCCAGGGGGACCACAAGCCATAAAAGACAATCAGGATCAATAATTCAGGACGTTACAATGCGCAATATGGAAAGGAATCAAGATCTTTAGGTTATAAACATGTATCGAATTAAAATTGTGACCTCTAGAGGGTTCACAACTTTGATAAAACATATTTTTATACGCCCACATTTTCATGTGGATGTATATTGTCGTCGCCCCTGGACGTCCGTCCGTCCACAATTTGTTTGTGGACTCTCTACACGTCACAATTCTTATCCGATGTTGACGAAACTTCAAATATAGGTTTATCCCCATAAGATCTCGGCTGCTTTTGATATTGGAATGTATTGGATCGAAACTTCATGGATTATGGCCCCTGATTGTATGAAAAATCATGTTTTTAGCTTGTGGACCCTATAGGTCACAATTTTGAACCGATTTTGATGAAACTTGACATGTATGTTTATAACACAAAGATCTTGGTTCCTTTCGATATTTGCACCCATCGGATCGTAACTTCCTGAATTATGGCCCCTGATTGTCCGAAAAATCGCCCTTTTTAGCTTGTGGTCCTTCTGAGGGTCAAAATTATTATCTGATTTAAAAAAACGTTCGATTATATCACCGTTACACCTTAATGAAGGTTGAGTTCAAATTTGGTGAAGATCGGACCAAAATTGACGGACAAAATGGTCGCCGTTTGTACGCAAATAGTGTGAAAATATGTTACATTAAGGTTGTGGACCCTATAGAGGTCACAATATTGAACTGATTTTGATGAAACTTGACATGCATGTTTATAACCGAAAGATCTTGGTTCGTTTCGATATTTGCGACCATTGATTCATAACTTTCTGAATTATGGCCCCTGATTGTACGAAAAATCACCCTTTTTAGCTTGTGGTCCCACTGGAGGTCAAAATTATTATCCGATTTAAACAACCGTTTGATTATATCACCGTTACATGGTAACGAGTTCAAATTTCATGAAAATCGGACCAAAGTTGACAGACAAAATGGCCGCGAATAGTGTGAAAATATGTTATATCAAGGTTGTGGACCCTATAGAGGTCACAATTTTGAACAGATTTTGATGAAACGTTGACATGCATGTTTATAACCCAAAGATCTTGGTTCCTTTCGATATTTGCACCCATTGGATTGTAACTTCTTGAATTATGGCCCCTGATTGTCCGAAAAATCGCCCTTTTAAGCTTGTGATTCCTCTGGAGGTAAAAATTATTATCCGATTTCGAAAACCGTTTGATTATATCACCGTTACATGGTAATGAAGGTTGAGTTCAAATTTTGTGAAAATCAGACTAAAATTGACAGACAAAATGGCCGCCGCTTGTACCCAAAAAGTGTAAAAATATGGTATGTAGGTTGTGGAACCTGTAGAGGTCACAATTTTAAATCAATTTTGATGAAACTTGACCTAAAGATCTTGGTTCCTTTCGATATTTGCGCATATCGGATCATAACTTCCTGAATTATGGCTCCTAATTATTACCCGATTTAAAAAAACGTTTGATTATATCACCGTTACAATATAATGAACATTGAGTTCGAATTTCGTGAAAAATGGACCAAAACTGACAGAAAAAATGACCGCCGCTTGTACATGAATACTATCTTGATATGGTATATCAAGGTTGTAGACCCTGTAGAGGTCACAATTTTAATCTGATGTGTATGAAACTTGAAATTCATGTTTATAACCCAAAGATCTTGGTACCTTTTGATATTCAACGGATAATATCAGATTGTAACTTCCTGAATTATAGCCTCTGATTGTACGCAAAATTGACTTTTTTAGCTTGTGGTCCCTCTAGAGTTCTCAATTATTATCCAATTTTAGAAATAATATTAAATGTTTCGTATACTAAACATTAGCACGGGGCAGAATTTTATAAAGATAGGTTGCCAGGCAACGAATCATACGCCCAGAGCAGCTCAATTGTCCGGGCAGTCAACAAGGGTTGTCGCATATTTTTACTTTTTTTGGTAATGAAACATTTGTAGTACACTAAAATCTGATTAAGAGTAACAACTCATTATGTAATTATCAGAAAATCATTAGAATTTGTTTGCTTTTTATAAAGCTTTGCCCCACGCTAACAATTAGTATAGGAAACATTAAACATCATGGATTTAGCTGTTCAGTTATCAAAATTCATTGAAAATCAAAATACTTGTTCGTTTCAACACCTTAAAATCTGTGTATCAATCTGAAGTTAATCGCATATTAAATTTGGCCTCTAGAGTATCCACAAGATTTTTTGAAGTGATCAAGGACTACAACTCTGGCATTATCAGAAATCGCTGAAAATCAATAGGGTTCTTCGTCTCATGACCTTAAAAACTGTGTCAATCGGATATTAACTTTGGCCTCTTGAGCATTCACAAGATTTTTTGAAGTGATCGAGTGCCATAACTCAGGCACTAATTATCGGAAATTGCTGAAAATCAAAAGGCTTCTCCGACTTAGGACCTTAAACACTGTGTATGAATTTAAAGTCAATCGGATATTAACTTTGGGCTCTTGAGCATCCACAAGATTTTTTGAAGTGATCAAGGGCCATAACTCTGGCACTAATTATCGGAAATCGCTGAAAATCAAGAGGCTTCTTCGACGTAGGACCTTAAACACTGTGTATGAATTTAAAGTTAGTCGGATATTAACTTTGGCCTCTAGAGCGTCCACAAGATTTTTTAAAGTGATCAAGGGCCATAACTCTGGCACTAATTATCGGAAATCGCTGACAATCAATAGGCTTCTTCGTCTTATGACGTTAAACACTGTGTATAAATTTAAAGTCAATCGGATATTAACTTTGGCCTGTAGAGCGTCCACAAGATTTTTTGAAGTTATCAAGGGCCATAACTCTAGTAGTTATTATCGGAAATCGCTGAAGAACAATAGGACTCTTCGTCTCCTGTGTATAAATTATAAAGTCAATCGGATATTAACTTTAGCCTCTAGAGCGTCCACAAGCAATTTCAATGTGGGCGTATAAAAAACAAACAAATTCTAATGATTTTTTCTGATAATTACTTAATATGCAAGACAACTCTTGTTGACTGCCCTGACAATTTAGGTGCTGTGTGGGCGTATGTTTTGTTGCCTGGCAACCTATTTTTACACTATTCGCATACAAATGACTGCCATTTTATCGGTCAATTTCGGTCCGATTTTCACGAAATTTGAACTCAACCTTCATTACCAATCAACGGTGATATAATCAAACGTTTTTTTAAATCAGATAATAATTTTGACCCTCAAAAGTACCACAATCTAAAAAGGATGATTTTTCAGAAAAACAGGGGCCATAATGCAAATATCGAAAGGAACCAAGATCTTTGAATTATAGACATCCATTTCAAGTTTCATCAAATTAGGTTCAAAATTGTGACCTCTACAGTGTTCACAACCTCGACATACCATATTTTACACTTTTTGTGTAAAAGCGGCAGCCAGTTTGTCTGTCAATTTTGGTCAGATTTTCACGAAATTGAACACAACTTTCTTTACAGTGTAACAGTGACATAATCAGACGGTATTTTAAATAATTCAGGAAATTAAGATCCAATATGCGCAAATATCGAAAGGAACCAAGATCGTTGAGTTATAAACATGCGTTTCAAGTTTCATCAAAATCGGTTCAATATTGTGACCTCTATAGTGTTCACATGCTAAAAACGTGATTTTTCGTACAATCAGGGAGCATAATCCAATATCGAAAGGAATTGAGATCTTGAGGTGATAAACCTATATTTCACGTTTCATTGAAATCGGATGAAAATTGTGACCTGTAGACTGTTCACAAACAATTGTGGACGGACAGGGGCGACGACAATATACGTCCACATAAAAATGTGTGCGTATAATGAAAATGTATCCTAGTTAGGGAGGGCCCTAGTGGAAAACAACAGGGCCCCTATGGCCAAGAGAAAGGGATCCCAAGTTCGAGTCAATCGTTTTCTATACAACAGGATAAAAAATGCTAAAACCGATGAGAAAAATGAAAATGTACCCTAGTTAGGGAGGGCCATAAAGGCAAAGAAAAGGGCCCCACATCATATAAGATAGGTTGCCAGGCAACGAAACATACGCCCACAGCAGCTAAATCGTCCGGGCAGTCAACAAGGGTTGTCGCATATTTTTACTTTTTTCGGTAATGAAACATTTGTAATACTCTAAAAACTGATTAAGAGTAACAACTCATTATGTAATTATCAGAAAATCATTAGAATTTGATTGCTTTTTATAAAATTTTACCCCACGCTAACAATTGAATTAGTATATATACATAAAACATTTAAAATCATGGATTTAGCTGTTCAGTTATAAGTTGTCTGCGATATCACTTATGTGGAAGCAGACGTTAAACACTAAGTAGTAGTAGTAGTAGTGTTCAGTTATCAAAATTCATTGAAAATCGATATACTTGTTCGTTTCAACACCTTAAACTCTGTATATCAATCTGAAGTCAATCAGATGATAAGTTTGGCCTTTAAAGCGTCCACAAGATTTTTTGAAGTGATCAAGGGCCATAACTCTGGCACTATTTATCGGAAATCGCTGAAAATCACTAGGCTTCTTCGTCTCATGACCTTAAACACTGTGTATAAATTTAAAGCCAATCGGATATTAGCTTTGGCCTCTATAGCGTCCACAAGATTTTTTGAAGTGATCAAGGGCCATAACTCTGGCACTAATTATCGGAAATCGCTGAAAATCAATAGGCTTCTTCGTCTCATGACCTTAAACACTGTGTATAAATTTAAAGCCAATTGGATATTAACTTTGGCCTCTATAGCATCCACAAGATTTTTTGAAGTGATCAAGGACCATAACTCTGGCACTAATTATCGGAAATCGCTGAAAATCAATAGGCTTCTTCGTCTCATGACCTTTAACACTGTGTATAAATTTAAAGCTAATCAGATATTAACTTTGGCCTCTATAGCGTCCACAAGATTTTTTGAAGTGATCAAGGGCCATAACTCTGGCACTAATTATCGGAAATCGATGAAAATCAATAGGCTTCTTCGTCTCATGACCTTAAACACTGTGTATAAATTTAAAGCCAATCGGATATTAACTTTGGCCTCTAGAGCGTCCACAAGATTTTTTGAAGTGATCAAGGGCCATAACTCTGGTAGTTATTATCGGAAATCGCTGAAAAACAATAGGCTTCTTCGTCTCATGACCTTAAACACTGTGTATAAATTTAAAGTCAATCGGATATTAACTTTAGCCTCTAGAGCGTCCACAAGCAATTGTGGACGCCGGACCGACGGACGGGGGCGACGACAATATACGACCACATTTCAATGTGGGCGTATAAAAAGGGCTCCTCTGGCCAAGGGAAAGGGACCCCGGGCCTGAGTCAATCGGTTTGTATACACTGTTACTGTCGAATCAACTACTGAATGAGAATGCAGTCACTGCATTGGCACGAAAATCAACAATCAAAAAATCACCATTTATGCTTCAGATGAGTATCGAATCAGGTCTCGCCCCTCAGATATGTCAGAATGCAGCAAAATGTTTTCTATTTTGCTAAATTTCTCGACCTCTGGTGGCCAGGCCCTCAAAATAGTATAGTCTCTGCCATGATAAACCTCATGCTAATCTTGATGATGTCTCCACCACTGACTGCCCCTCAGGACTAGCCCCAGCATTGATCATAATTCCATCCTCTAAGGGGCCAACAAGATTTATAACAAAGGTGAAAAATTCCAGAAGTTAATGTAGAAAATTGTCACAAATCAATATGGTTCTTCTTGTTCAATTTCAATGAGATTCCTCTAAGACACAAAGAACAATACCCCCACCAAGTGTCCTATTCATAAGCTCTAAAATTCCAAACATGACCAAAATGCATTATAAAAATTCATCAACCCAGACTTTTACTATTCACATTCAGATCGATAATTAAAACAAAATCTCAAATTATTCAATGTATTTTTCTTTTAATAGTGAAATAACAAAAAAATAATATAATCAATCTTTAATACATGTATATACAGTATTTTTACATAATACCTTTATGTAATTTAAACTTTAATAAGCCGACAGACTTCATTGCCAAAAAAACCTTCTTTTTAAAATACAGCACTATACTGCAGTTTTACTAACTAAAACCTGTCTCACATTCTGACTAACCTCTGCACCACCAAGAGTAGGTATCTGTGCAGGTGAATCTGCACAATGTGAGACCAGGGTAGCGCAAGCCATGTGTAGGTATGTAATTGGGGAACATAAAGGGACCAAAAATAGGGTGCCCCACCATATATAAATATCTCCAAATAGCTCAACAATTACACCACAATATTTATATATATAACATATCTTAAATCTATTTCACACATTTATAGTCACTAAATAAACGGTCATGTTGAACTTAATAAGCTATGACCATTTAACCATCATAAATAATACACTGAAAAATGGTAACATCCAGACACTTTCGAGTAAAAAATAGGTTATGTGCCCTTGTTTTGAAACTAGTCTCACTTCACCAGCCTACCGACCATTTTCCATCTGATGGACAGGCCGGGATAATCCAGACTACTTTTTTACGAAACGTGACAGAAAGCTGGAACAAGAAATCGAATTTAGAAATAACACACGGTGGTCGACTCAACAATTGTTTTTCTAACCTTTTAAAAGTAAAATGAAACTACTGCTGGTATCATGTTCCTGTCCAACCCAAGTTATTCAGAGATATTATTTGTACTAAACCAAAATATGTCGCTTCTAACGGTCATGTGAAGGATAAAGCAATTTAAAAACTAAAACGAACGTAATTTCTAAAGATGCCGTAATAACCAAAACGATAAATATTACTGCTACTCAGAATCGTCAACAGTAGATTTTTTACGACTGTAATAGTTACTAGTGTGTTTAGAATTTCCACGGATTTCCATGGGCTGTGGCTATTTATAGACTCAACGAGTGTGCGAGACTGTCAGAAAATTATAAGTAGTGAACCAAGTAAAGCGTGCATATTCAACGTGTCTAGTACAACTTTTCAGTAGGCACGTGGGGCACCCTACCAAAAAAGAGAGAAATGGGTTTACTCGACACAAACTAGGTCATTTCGGAACAAACATATGGTTTAATTTATTTCAATAATTCGCTTTAGAAGTGGGAGGAAAACGAACCCAGAGAAAACCTACTTCTCACATACAACCGGGGATTCGAAACCACGCCAGTTGACTCAATGACAGGCTTTAACAGCACGCACATGCTAACCATTCGGACATCCAACCCCCCTCGAATGATGAGCCTATACTCTACACTATATACATATTTGGACAACCCATGTGCATTCTGCGTAGGGCTGATAGAATGGGACGGAAGTAATGTTTTACCACAGAGTCACCCTACATACACTACAGTAATGCATGCTTGGCTGA
This sequence comes from Patella caerulea, assembly GCA_036850965.1. Classification (NCBI taxonomy): domain Eukaryota; kingdom Metazoa; phylum Mollusca; class Gastropoda; family Patellidae; genus Patella; species Patella caerulea. The sequence continues at coordinate 42,821,690 of JAZGQO010000007.1, forward strand.
GACATGCTTATCAAAAGGAAACAATTGAAAGGAAAATTGATTATATCACAACAATAATTGATTTATAGTCCAATTGTAGAAAGATATTTCCATCACACATATCAGATGGAACAAAGTCAAATTGTATCATTTGAACTATTTGAATTTCTTCTGCTGTTCCCCATGGGTCTGGCCCACAGAAGTTCTTCATATTTATGAAGAAATCTCAGTTAAAAGACAATGTATTTCGAAGGATGATAACATATATAAAAAAACAAAACATTTAAGTATTAAATATTTCATATAGTCTGTGATGAATTGACACAACTTGAATAACTTGTTCTGGATTTTACCACATATTTCAGTTCTGCATCTATGCCACTTTCTTTTATCAAAATTCAAATAACAACCACAGATTCAACTATCTGGACAACCATTCGCCCAATGACCTGATCTTCCTACAAAATAATTAATACACATATTATCAACCGATAAACTTAATTTGATACAAAAAAGCCAACAGTGAGGCTGATGTCCCCCGCCGAAATCCCAAAATAAATAGACGACACATATTAATTAATCGCACATTTATTTTTTTCAAACGTATTGAGTTATCGTGTCCCAAAGCATCAACCAATCAAATTGCTTATCTCTGCTTACCCTAAGCGGTAAATGCTCATCTTCGAACTCAATCAAGGCATTGACCTAATAAGCATATACACCAAGTTTGAACATTTTAACTCAATTAGATGGAGAGTTATTGTGTTCCAAAGTCTCGACCAATCAAATTACGTATCGCTCTGCTTACCCTGAGCAGAAAATGCTCATTATCGAACTTAGTCAAGGTATTACTGTAATGAATAAGCATATACACCAAGTTTGAACATTTTAACTCAATTAGGATAGTTATTGTGTTCCAAAGTCTCGACCAATCAAATTGCGTATCGCTCTGCTTACCCGGAGCAGAAAATGCTCATTATCGAACTTTGTCTAGGTTAAGGCTGGGAATCGATATGAAATTTCAATATCGATTATCGGCAAGAATTTGTCAGCGATTATCGATAATAATCGATTATCTTTCTTCCGGAAAAACCCAACTATACCGACCTGTTATTTGTGTTGATCGAGTTACAGTAGTCTGATGTGCGTATAAAAATCAATTAATGTAAAATAATTAGTTGCTAAATGTAGGATTAACTTGAGTATTATTCTAAGTTTTGTTCTTGATTTGAACCTTTTTTTTTTTATTCCAATATCTCCGATAAATACAAAGACAATACATGGTTTCTCTTTGCAAGTTACTGGCGACCACACAGTGTTACTAATAATAGAATAAAATATAATAGAAGGCGTCTATTGATTGGACAATAAAAAATAATTACCGGCTTTCAAAGTAGAATTTTTATGATTGGTTAATTTTGACAAAAACCAAAGTAGAATTCTTCCAAGAAATTACGAGAGGTATAGATATTTTCCTGGGAAGTCAAAAACTTGTTTTGTATGGGCTGTATCTGACATGATTTAGAAATAAAAGCTGAGTTGATCATTAATAATACAATTAGTTTTTATCGTGAAAGCAAATCAATCAAGAGCAAAGAAGGGAGATAATTCTAATTTTACTATATCACGTGCGATCGTCATTGTTCACAAAGTGCGTGAGCTATTTTAGTTTCAACTAGTAATAACAATAAAAACAACGAAAATATTAAAATAACGTATTTAATCTTAAAGTTTAGTTTTTTTTTTTACAATAATATATATTTAAAATGTGCCAGTTTGTAGGCAGAGGGGGGAAATAGTTGTTGTGTTGACGTTGTATTCGTTCATTTGCTGCATGCCAGACTATGGCAAGTTCAGTCATTGAAAGTGACCGTAACTTGCCGTCAGAAGGTAAATATACCGATAATCGATATTTAAATTTCAATATCGATTATCGTATCGCTAAATAACTTCTACCGATTATCGATTATATCGATATTTTTGCACAGCCTTAGTCTAGGTAATTAAAACTAAAGCTATCGTGTCCCAAAGCATCAACCAATCAAATTGCTTATCTCTGCTTATCCTAAGCGGAAAATGCTCATCTTCGAACTCCATCAAGGCAATGACCTAATAAGCATATACACCAAGTTTGAACATTTTAACTCAATTAGAAGGAGAGTTATTGTGTTCCAAAGTCTCGACCAATCAAATTGCGTATTGCTCTGCTTACCTTGAGCAGAAAATGCTCATTATGGAACTTATTCAAGGTATTACTGTAATGAAACTATATACCAAGTTTCATCACTCCCACTTAATTAGAATTAAAGTTATCGTGTCCCAAAGCATCAACCAATCAATTTGCTTATCTCTGCTTACCCTAAGCGGAAAATGCTCATCTTCGAACTCCATCAAGGTAATGACCTAATAAGCATATAAACCAAGTTTGAACATTTTAACTCAATTAGAAGGAGAGTTATTGTGTTCCAAAGTCTTGACCAATCAAATTGCGTATCGCTCTGCTTACCCTGAGCAGAAAATGCTCATTATCGAACTTATTCAAGGTATTACTGTAATGAAACTATACACCAAGTTTCATCACTCCCACTTAATTAGAACTAAAGCTATCTTGTCCCAAAGCATCAACCAATCAAATTGCTTATCTCTGCTTACCCTAAGCGGAAAATGCTCGTCTTCGCACTCCATCAAGGCATTGACCTAATAAGCATATACACCAAGTTTGAACATTTTTATTCAATTAGAAGGAGAGTTATTGTGTTCCAAAGTCTCGACCAATCAAATTGTGTATCGCTCTGCTTACCCTGAGCAGAAAATGCTCATTATCGAACTTAGTCGAGGTATTACTGTAATGAAACTATACACCAAGTTTCATCACTCTCACTTAATTAGAACTAAAGTTATCGTGTCCCAAAGCATCAATCAATCAAATTGCTTATCTCTGCTTACCCTAAGTGGAAAATGCTCATCTTCGAACTCCATCAAGGCATTGACCTAATAAACACATACACCAAGTTTGAACATTCTAGCTCAATTAGGAAGAGAGTAATTGTGTCCCAAAAAGTGTGACGGACAGACAGACAGACGAACCCATTTTAATAGTCCCCCAACTTTCTTCGAAAGGCGGGGGACAACTAGGTATTTCTGGACTAACCAGTAATAATTTCAATAATTCATTTGTGAATAGGAGTCTTTTGCAGTGGGTTTGGTTGGCAACCTGACTCCTTTCCATGTCAAAACCACACCATTTGGATCAATAACAGACTTGATGATCTCAACTATAAGATGCTAGACCAAACGACTACCCTAACCCAACACTAAAGATGCCAGATGTGGATAATTACCGGTAAGACTGCCAAGAGAAATTTGTAATGAAATATTTACTGAACTCTGAAAAAAGAGGTTTTTGGGCTGTGCTGACCTGACAAATCACAACATTCATAAGAAATAATATACCTGTATGTACACATACCTGGATATCTAAGGCTATTAATTCAACCTTTTTAAGATGTTCTTTAAGAAATTGGGACATCTCACGTCAGATCTATTTATTAAATAATTAAGGCCACTTGCATATTATGTCAAGGTCACTGGACGTTACAGGGATGGCAACAAGAAAAATATTTTTCAGCTGAAATGAAATTTTTGGTGACCTGAAAGGGGGGTCTGGGGGGCGGACAGCCCCCCTGAAGGCGAAAAATTTTCACTAATTTACAACCAATTTGGAGTATGTAAGTGATTAGAAAAACAAAATACACAGGACTTTAAATGAGCTAAATTGTGTACTAATATCAACTTACTATTTTGAAAATGGTGCTTGATCACTGTTTTCTTTGTATAAAATAATTTCCTCATATTTTGTCCCGTTTTTCACCTTTACGGCGACTTTGCGCTCAAGCCAATTCCATCTAAATTTGTTTTTAACATCCTTGTCGATTTCCATCACTGAAGATTCCTGATCTTTCGTTAAAAATCGCATATTTCCGCGGAAAAAGGAATACTGAAAGCTCAAATTTTAGTAAAAGTAATCTCGATACTCGATTGACCACGCTAACATTAATTTTGGGAAGTAACATGCTACAAGCATTTTCATTGGTCAAAATCTTTTAGTCATCCAATCACAAAGTCAGTAACAAACAAACGGAAGTTGCCGATAACTCGAGGAAAATACGAACCGAGTTTGACCCGATGCGAGTCGAGAAGAATTTTTATGACACGAGCCACGAATAAAAATAGAGTACCTTACCCCCCCCCACCTAAAATTATCTCAACGGATTTAGACGATTCACAGAAATGATCAAAATTGAAATGAAATCGGCGGAAATCCGCGGAAAATTGCCATCCCTGACGTTAACATGGTTAGAGCATGTGATTGTTGTCAAGGGTTAGGGCTAGGTCTAGCATTAGCCCTGTTCATATCTCGTGACCTGGACAAAATCTACAGATGGCCTTAATATTTAGATCTAACCTATATCTCGTACAAAGTCAGCTAATCCAGTCAGGATGTAAGACAACTGACAATGTAAAGCTAGATGAAATGTAACATGCATTTTAGACTTTAAAATAAAAGATATCAAAATGTTAATAACCACAAGAATAGCATCGACCATATCCACCATAATATGCATCAGGATCTCCAGATATATTACTACCCTCACTATCAGTATCATCTTCACTATCATCTGAATCAGTTGATCTATCACCTTCTCTTACATTATCACCATCAACATCATCGTCATAATCATCACTTTCTTCTTCTTCATCACTGATGACAATTGGTCGTCTAGAAGGAGTTGCAGGAGAGGCAGCAGCTCGTCTTGATGTATTTCTCCCTCGTCCTCGTCCACGTCCTCTTGCCCTACCCCTACCAGAACCCCCAGCAGTTACCTTCTTAGCGTCTATTTTTTTCTGTTCCTCTACAAATTAAAGCTATAATTGGATCTTAAAGGTTTAGGACCTAATAAAACAATTTTCAGAACAAAATTGGGATAAAAAATTTAATGTTGGAATTAGATAGACAGACTTTTTTTAAAAAATAGGTTGCCAGGCAACGAAACATACGCCCACACAGCATCTAAATCGTCCGGGCAGTCAACAAGTAATTATCAGAAAATCATTAGAATTTGTTTTGTTTTTATAAAGTTCTCCCCATGTTAACGTTAAGTATACAAAACATTTAATATCACACTCAACCATCATTAATGAGTGACGGGGATATAGTCAAATGTTTTTTTTAATTCGGAATAAAATTGTGACCTCCATCGGGTCCACAAGTTAAACAAGCCAACAGTGAGGCTGATGTCCCCCGCCGAAATCCGAAAATAAATAGAAGACACATATTAATTAATCGTACATTTATTTTTTTCAATGTATCGAGCAATCAAACTGTACACGAAGTGTCATCCAAAAGTGTTTTATAAAGAAAAATGCTAAAACCGACGAGAAAAATGAAAATGTACCCTAATTAGGGGGACCCTAAAGGCAGACAAAAGGGCCCCTCTGGCCAAGGGAAAGGGCCCTCGTGTCCAAGTCAATCGTTTCTATACACCGTTACTGTCGAATCGATTACTAAATGAGAATGCAGTCATTGTATTGGCATAAAAATCATCAATCAAGATGAACCTAAGTTATCTTGTCCCAAAGTATCAACCAATCAAATTGCTTATCTCTGCTTACCCTAAGCGGAAAATGCTCATCTTCGAACTCCATCAAGGCATTGACCTAATAAGCATATACACCAAGTTTGAACATTTTAACTCAATTAGAAGGAGAGTTATTGTGTTCCAAAGTCTCGACTACTCTCGACCAATCAAATTGCGTATCGCTCTGCTTACCTTGAGCAGAAAATGCTTATTATCGAAGTTAGTCAAGGTATTACTGTAATGAAACTATACACCAAGTTTCATCACTCTCACTTAATTAGAACTAAAGTTATCGTGTCCCAAAGCATCAACCAATCAAATTGCTTATCTCTGCTTACCCTAAGTGGAAAATGCTCATCTTCAAACTCCATCAAGGCATTGACCTTATAAGCATATACACCAAGTTTGAACATTTTTACTCAATTAGAAGAAGAGTTATTGTGTTCCAAAGTCTCGACCAATCAAATTGCGTATCGCTCTGCTTACCCTAAGCGGAAAATGCTCATCTCCGAACTCCATCAAGGCATTGACCTAATAAGCATATACACCAAGTTTGAACATTTTAACTCAATTAGAAGGAAAGTTATTGTGTTCCAAAGTCTCGACCAATCAAATTGCTCTGCTTACCCTGAGCGGAAAATGCTCATTATCGAACTTAGTCAAGGTATTACTGTAATGAAACTATACACCAAGTTTCATCACTCTCACTTAATTAGAACTAAAGTTATCGTGTCCCAAAGCAATCAACCAATCAAATTGCTTATCTCTGCTTACCCTAAGCGGAAAATGCTCATCTTTGAACTCCATCAAGGCATTGACCTAATAAACACATACACCAAGTTTGAACATTCTAGCTCAATTAGGAAGAGAGTTATTGTGTCCCAAAAAGTGTGACGGACAGACGGACAGACGGACAGACAGACAGACAGACAGACGGACGGACGGACGAACCCATTTTAATAGTCCCCCAACTTTCTTCGAAAGGCGGGGGACAAAAACATGATTTTTAGTACAATCAGGGGCCATAATTCAGGAAGTTATGGTCCAATCTGCCTGAATATCAAAAGAAACCATGATCTTTGGGTTATAAACTTACATATCAAATTTCATCAAAATTGAATTAAAATTGTGACCTCCAAAGGAACCACAACCTTGATATATCATATTTCTACACTATGCAAAAATTTTATCCGGCAGTTTTGGTCCGATTTTTACGAAATTCAACCTCACCCTTCATTATGGTGAAACAGTGATATTATCAAACATTATTTTAAATCTGTTAATAAATGTGACCTCCAAAGGAACCACAAGCTAAAAAATGGGGCGATTTTCGTACAAACAGGGGTCATAATTCAAGAAGTTTAGTTACGATCAGATATGTGCAAATATCCAATGGAACCAAGATCTTTAGGTTATAAACATGTATTTCAAGTTTCATCACAATTGGTTCAAAATTGTGACCTCTATAGGATCCACAACCTTGAGATAACATATTTTCACATTATTCGCTTACAAACGGCGACCATTTTGTCCATCAATTGTGGTCCGATTTTCACGAAATTCAACCTCATTCTTCATTACCATGTAACGGTGATATAATCAAACATTTTTTTAAATCCACAACCTTGATATAACATATTTTCACACTATTCGCGTACAAACGGCGGCCATTTTGTCTTTCAATTTTGGTCCGATTTTCACAAAATTTGAACTCAACCTTCATAACATGGGTTCCATTTTGGCCGTATATGCCGGTCGGGACCTACGGCTTTGGAAAATGACCGAATCTGGATCAGACCCGTAGGTCATTTTGCACGCCTGAAAAATAGCATATTTTGTGCTAAATCATAAAATCCAGGAGACGACGAAACTCTGTGTGTGGCGTGATGTAAACTATCGGGTATAATAAAATTAACAGTGTTCAGTCGCCCACGAATAGAAACCACTGCCAATCAATTATCCTTGTGTATATTGCTCTAATCACAATTAACAAAGGGGCTACATCAAACAGATTAAAAGCTCAACATTTAATCAATTTACTTAGTTTTGTTTTGTTTTATAATTAGTAATACTGTGATCATTCTTTAAGTTGAGTTATTGTTACAGCATATTTACCGACTTTCATCATTCGTGCGGCAATTCACTGTTTGAACATCAAACAAATTAAAAACTTTTCTTTGATGTCTTCACTTGATCACAAGAGTTAATCATGTCAATCTTGCAAATGATATATATATACAAGAATGTTATATATCATTTCAAAATGTTTAAATTCCTCAATTCCCAGAATAACAATGAGCTTTTACGATCGCTGCCATTTTGAAATATGTGCAAATATCTTTACATGTTATCGAGTTAAAATACTAGCACAATATTATTTGAGCTCTCAAAATATCAATACGAGCTAATAATAAATTGATAAGTTTAAGAATTATGTTAATTATTGTACATGTGTATGACTTTGAATTATTTACGTGTGCTAATCATTCGGAACTACTTTTTCCCCGTGTATGGAGGAAATAGTCAACTGCCGAATATGTCACGTACGCACTGAGAATTGGGATTCTTGCACCGAAACATAATTAAAACCAAGTTACGATGTTCCTTGAGGATGAAAAATCTTGACGAATTAATGAGAACTTCTATGAAGGGGCCACCACTTGGAGAATTTCAACCGGCACGTGCTTTACAGAAATGGAAATCCTGTGAAAACCGACGAGTATATACGGGTAATGTCGTAAACAAATTAAGAAAATACTGTACTTTCGATAAATGAATGCACCTTGTTATTGTTATACTTTATGAAGGTATAAATAACTAAATGATAATAATTCATGATTACATGTATTCTTTTATTTATTAGGGGGATAGGTGGGTGGGTATATAAATGTCAATGTGAGATTGACTTTTTGTGTGACTGTCCTTGACCCAATTAAAGTCGATCGACATTCCGATAGCATGAAGTTGTTGGCTTCTTAATATGTGCTTAAAATAGCACCACTTTCTCCGTGAGAAAAATGACCGGTTGGGAAAATTTTGAAGTGGAAGACATGCTTCATAACCATGTGACGGTGATATAATCAACTGGTTTTTGAAATCGGATAACAATTTTAACCTACAGATGGACCACAAGCTAAAAGAGCAATTTTTTGGACAATCAGGGGCCATAATTCAGGAAGTTACAATCCGACGGGCGCGAATATCGAAAGGAATCAAGATCTTTGGGTTATAAACATGCATTTCAAGTTTCATCCAAATCGGTTCAAAATTGTGGCCTCTACACTGTTCACAAGCTAAAAACGTGATTTTTCAGACAATCAGGGGCCATGAAATTACAGTCCGATACATGCCAATATTGAAAGGAACCAAGGTCTTAGGGTGGTAAATTTCATTGAAATCGGATAAAAATTGTGACATGTAGATTGTTCACAAACAATTGTGGACGGACGGACGGGCGAACAGGGGCGACGACAATATACGTCCACATGAAAATGTGAATATGAATGATAAAATGAGAAGAATCCAAAACCATTTAAATAACATAAACATAGACTGGATCAAAGTCATAATAAACTTGATACAGTTACACCAGTAGTAGGAGTGGTTAAAAACAAAGTCAAAGAAAGGTATCACAAAACCATCTTTTAAAGTATCTAACGTTTCATAAGTAAAAACCTACTTGTTACCATGACTAACTTTGCATTTCAACTGCATCATTTTTGTAGCTTTTTTTCTCTGAAGAAGTAGGTTTTTACTTACGAAACGTTAGATACTTTAAAAGATGGTTTTGTGATAGCTTTGACTTCATTTTTATCCACATGAAAATGTGGGCGTATAAAAACTAAATGTTTATTTACATGAAAATATAAATGAGCAAAACACATTCATAACTTTTAAAAAAATTTGATAGAGATTTTCCTCACTCCATTAACATTAAAGTGTATTAGGGCTGTGATGATACTGTTTATTTTCAATATGATGCATATTGTCAATACACCAAGGTGATACAGGATACATTTTTCAACAAGGGACATGAAGCTTTCTTTAATTTTCTACTTATATTTTTAGATGTCTAAGAAAGTCCCAAGATGACAGTCCTATACCTTCATCATATTAAAATTCTGCTGCCTAGTAATAAATTATTTATCTAAACCATCAATATGTTTCATTGTCTTTCTGCACTTAAACATTTCACAAACAATGATACAATATTCTTGCTATTCTCGTATTGATATAATTGCTCAAAGATCAATATGTATTGATTTATCAACACACAGCTGGGTACAGCGTTCACAATCACATCTTAAGTTTAATGGACCAACTGACACAGATAATGACAATATACATCCATAATAAATTGGGCAATATTAAAAGTATGCCTTGGTCAAATGCATGCATTTTAAAATGTCTTATGGGCAATAATTGAAATTAATACCTTTTCTTGTTGTAACTAATTCTTTGCGCCTGAGTCTCATGTCATCATCTAGTTGTTCTACCATTTTATCTATATAACTATCAAGTACTATAGATCTCATATGAGAGGTTATGGGAGCTCGACAAATAGGACATTCTTTCTTTACAGCCATCCACTGTTCTATGCACAAGGCACAGAAACTGTGAGAACAGTTCAGACTAGTTGACTGAAATAAAATTAATGAAGTTGTTCTGGATGTTCAGTATCATTATAATAAATGGTAATATGGAAACAAATTTTTGCACTTGGAATCAAAACGTTGATTTAAAATTCCAACCACCTTGATTTATTGACAAAGAAGAGAGATTCGAGAAGTAACTATGGGTTTAAAATACACTAAACACAACTAATTAAATCCTCCACTTCAATCCTTCATTATTTGAACATTTATCTAATTATAAAGCATCAATCAAAGCAGTTATTGTGTTACAAACGGTGTGACAGAAAGACAGTCAATTTCATTCCCTGATTTCTCCAAAATATTGGGAATAGTTATTGTGGATCAGTGCAGAGACGGATCAAGGCTCTGATGGGCCCTAGGCAGCTTGACCAGCTGGACCCTTTGAGGGACTGGTTTGACATAAAACTAAGACGGCTGTGTGAGAAACAAAATTTTCGAGGATATACGTCCATACTTTTCTTTTCCTACTATTTTCTTAGAAGTGGTTAGTGAACATGTTATATTCTGGCAAGCTGTAAATTTTGTCACTTGTAGTAAAGTACAGGCTCGGTGACAGTTAGGAGGAAGAACCTGAAATGTCCGATAAAAATTTTGGGTTTACAAACAGCGACACCGGTGTTCTTCGCCTCTCTGGAGCTTACCTTGTATGGACAACGAGAATTTTTATGAATATTTGACGGCTGCAAACGCGTTTTAATTTCAGCCCGTGAACAAAGCAACTTCAAAGAGGTCCAATATAGCCTAATAAAGGTGACGGACTCGAATATTCCAATCAACCAATCAATTGTTTACAGTCCATGAAGAGGGTACCGTTGGGAGAAAATTTTGAAAAACTGACTGCCGCAAACGCCTGTGAATACAACAACTTCAATGTGGTTCAATGTAGCCTACCTGACTGACCCCAATTTCCTACAACCAATCAATCGTCGCGGTATACGGGGGGCCTCACACTCCCCGAGAAAATTTTGAAAATTTAATCAACGCAAATGCGTTTTCTGCTATTTTAGCCCGTGTAAGCAACTCCAAAAATGTTCCAATGGTTTTGTAACCGAAACCTCAATCTGAATTCCACCCATCCAATCAGACTGTTGCAAACTTGCAGCTGCATTCACAAATAATAATCGATACCCGAAAATGTTGCACAAAGTAGAGTGGCTCCAAAAGTGTACCCATGGTTTTGTAACCGAAATCTCACTCTGAATTTCATCCAAACGCTGTTGCAGCTGCCTTCACAAATAATAATCGATACCCGAAAAATGTCACACTAAGTAGAGTGGCATCAGACAAAATGTTTTAATCCATAGCCAACTCGTGGTATTCACTCAAAAGAAAAGTAAAATTAGTGTTTTGTTAACGCTCGATGACAGTACTGGGGCAGAACCCGAAATGCCCGAAAAATTTTCGGAGCTGACCTTGTATGGATCTCCAAGAAAAATTTGGCATATTGAATGGCCGCAAAAGCGTTTTCCTGTTATTCCAGCGAGTAAAATATGTTTTTTTTTTTATTAGATTCCTCGCACTTTATTTTGCCATGTAGATAAAATATTTTTTTTCACATTTTTTCGCATTTCTAACGCCTACCCTTTCTCGGAGTCTGCTAAGCTGTCATCATCACTTGCAGAAGTCACTTCCTTCTCGTCGGTTGGCGAATCATTATTCGCGTTTTCATCACCGAACACATCTTGATTTTGGGCGTAGTTTTAGCCACTTTTTTCAACTTCATGTTTTTTGCTGCTCTCTCTTCTCCCATCGACACCCTTGTCTTTGGGCCATATCAACGGCGAACCGACCTACGTTCGAATGATGCGGCCTTCGCGTAATAAAAAAAAAAATCGCCCAAAACGTTTTTAAGATGAAAACGAAAACGGATACCAGGCAAATGCAAGGCGAGCAAGTGACCAGTCTCCCAGTTGGATTGATCGATCACGCTAAAGCTCATCTCGAGTGCTATGGTGAAACTGACTGTGTTTGCCAGAAGCGTAGTCCAGTGAATCAAATAAATGTAAAAAAAAAAATTAAAAAGGTCGTCGAAAATTTTATGGGCTCTATTTTGTGTTGGGCCCTAGGCAGCTGCCTACACTGCCTATACGGTAACAGACTCTGGATCAGTGATGTGGGAACACAAGATTATCAGTGAGAATATTTGATTGTACTCTTCTTACCTGTATAAAAAGTTCACTACATATACTACACTGTAATTCAACTTCCATTAAATCTTTAAAATTATTTAACACATCTTCACGAGCACTTAACATGGCTTCTTTTGTCTTAATGTTTTCTGCTTTGGTTTCATTTAACTGACTCTCTAAAACCTTTTGTTCTAGTTCTTTACTTGCTATAACTTTTTCAAGTTTATCACGCTGTTGGGTCAATTCGATTTCCAATTGTTTGTTTTTTTCTTCAAGAGCTTTTTCCATTTCTTGTTTTAGACTTTCTTCTACTTTAGTTTTTTCTGTCATCAATGAATCTTGCTGCACGCGTAATTTTTCTATTAAACCTTTTTCTCTTTCTTTTAACTGTGTCTCTAACTCTTCATGCATTTTTTTTTCTAACTCTTTCCTCTCGGTCTGCATCTCAACCTAAAATTTATGTATTAATACAATCTTGCAACAAATACTGCCAAACAAATGTTCTTCCAAAGATGAGTTATAATTCATTATTCTACCCTGTTATTAAATGCCTCTAGGATTATTATCATTTGCTTCAAATTTTGAGAGAATACTCTTTGAATCATCATTCAAATAAATTTGTAAATGTTATTCCATAATGAATTTTTTCTAGTTTATGGCCCTGATTCCATTAAATGCTTCTAATGGATTAGTTTTATTAGCTTAAAATGTTGAGAGAATACTACACAATCCAATACTCAAATTAATTAATAGGGATGCGTAATAGGTTATTGCTCTATTCAATTACTAAATACGTCTAAAGCATTATAAAAACGCCCCGTTTTTAAGTAAAATTTTCTTACAATCCAGCCTATGATCAACATGTCTAACATGCTCATCCTGATCATCATAGATGAGAATCATAATATAGGTATAAATTTAGGCATTTTGTTTTGGAATGACTTTCCAATAATCGAGCCGAAACACATTACGAGACCTACAGTCGTGAATAATGAAGTCAATTATTTCTCAATGGGAAAAAATAATGAATGAGAAATACTGTAGAATATGAAATTAATGAGTGCAAGGAGTTAATGTATTAATTCCACATATCACATATTCAGATACACACATATTATTTCTGTTACACATTTTGAATTTTAAGTATGGAATAGTTATCCTAATGTAGATGGCAGAAACTTTTAACCTGTTTTATCTGAAGTTCAGATTTTAATTGAACTTCTTTTTCTTTTAAATCATCTAATAATTTTCCTTGGTTGACTTTTTCTTCCTTTTCTTTTTCTAAGGCCTCTTTCATTCTAACATGCTCTAACTCCTTCTCCTGCAAAAACAAAACCCCATGTTTTATCTTCATTTTACTAACTCTCTTGTCTTATAATAAGAGTCAATATCCAAAAGAATTGTTAATAAAAATCAGATACTGGCAGCAGTTAATAGAGTGTTATTGGATGTATGCCCAACATATTATCTGTTTACATATATAAATCAATTGATTCACTATTCATAGCTTTATCTGGGCTTTCCTGTTTGACGGAAGGCTGTCATGTTTGATGGAGGGCAACAATTAAAAATTCTAAAAAGAAAACGATCACTTTCTGGTGAAACATTGACACTTTTCCTTTCTAGGAAAAGCTTACTTTTAAGATTTTTTGCATCTCTTCTAGACGTTCCTGGAATTCCTTCATTTTAGAATCTCCCTCTGAACCATCAACATTATCAGGACAGAATCTTTTTTTGACAGGTTTACAACTAACTGAGTCATCTGACTCTCGTCTTGCTCGTTTTACTTTAGCAGACATAGAAAATCGATAGATAAATTCTTGTTTATCCCCTGTATTTCTGACACCAAGCTGTATAACATCACCATCATTTAATGTTGTAGCATTCTGAGAATCCAATTTCTTTCCATTGATAAAAACACCATTGAGGCTCTGTGGAAAAAGAGAAAAATACCCCTTAGTTTAAATAAGTAGATTTGTCTCAAGTTTTCTACACAATTAACTTTGTGCAATCACATGAAATTGAAAATTAACATCTAAAACGTAACAAACTTCGCAAGAGTAGTTACCCCTTATTAAATTGACATGACGAAACTGAAAGTTAGTGCCAACTTGCAAAAATAATGATTAAGACCACACACAATCTAAAGTACTTCTGTTAAAAATAACAAAATAAGCAGTCTTTACTTTTAAAGAGAACACATTATTTGACCGCTGAAAGATCGAAAAGCCATGGTTTGTTGTGCCTTTAGGAGTTAACCCTCTTTCAATTTGTGTTTAATAGGGTTGGCCTCACGGCCTTATGTGTTACTTGAATAATAATAGGGCAAAACTAGGTTTCAAAATACTAAGCAGAACTCAAGTTGTTTACTCTTTTCAATTTTTTTTGTTGCACTTTATTCTTGTCATTTTAAGCTTGTTCGAAAGATAAAAGTCGTTTTATTGTTTCAATCAAATTATATTCTACAATAGATCTTTACCTTATTGTCTTTAATTGTCCATACCCCTTCAGTTTTCTTAATGAACACATGACATCTTGAAATCATACCAGACATAATACAATATGTTACATCTTCAGATCTTCCAATACTTATCTATAAACATAAACAACTCTAAATAAACATAATCATGATGTTTTGCAACTACCAAAATGACCCAGACCAGAATGATGATGTGTAGGGCAATGACCTTAAATCATTATAATAGGTAAAATATTCCATTTATTTGATTTGTGATTTACGCTTCCTGCAAAATGAGGCTTCCAGTCTGATTTCAGACACTGAACAGTACTCCAATCCACATTCATTCTAAATGCATATGGAGACAAAACCAATTAATATAATCGGTTGCATCGGCAATCCTTTTGACTTTGTGGGGTGGGATATTTGACCACAAACTAGATAATTTTGGTCAATTTAGGACTTACATACGGTTAATTTTTTTTTTCAATAATTCGAATTGCATGTAGGCACGCTCTTTAGCAGTGAGGAAACCAGTCAACCTGCAAGGTTTGATAGGCAATCCTATCCCCAAATTGTAATGTACAAGTGAGGATTTGAAACCTGTGCCACATGACTTACAGCAATGACAGACCTTATGATCTAAATTGCATGTGTTAAATTTTATGCAATTTTACTCTGAGTTCGGAGCCACAGTGGCTCAGTGATTAAGATGTTTGTTTGCTAGTGGAGGTTTTGTGATCGATCCCTCTCGACCCTGCGTTGTCGAGAAAGTTTACAAGGATTTTCAGGGGTGGTTCCCCTTCTTCTTGTCAGTGGTATAGTATGAGGGCCTGGTGAATGACAATGTATAGTCATTTGGATAAGATGAAAAACTGAGGTCCTGTGTAACAACTGACAGTTGAGTTGGAATTATGGAATTCGATTTTGAGTATATATACGACATAAGAGTAGGCCATAGTACGGCTGTCCAGGCAAAATTTCCCTCATACTAGTCATAGCACACAGCTGTATGGCGTATAGTTACTATACTTGCAACCTTAAACTGTGTTTAAGTTACAATTGATACATTCTATGAACCATTACGCAAGTTCAAATAGGTTCAAATGTACAATTGTCAACACATATTACAGTTTGTATTGGTATAGAGAGAGAGAGAGAGAGAGAGAGAAATGGGGTTTAACGTCCACTCAACACAAACTAGGTCATTTCAGGACTAACATATGGTTTAATTCTATTTCAATAACTCGCTTGCGTGTAGGGGTCATTAGCAGTGGGAGGAAACCGGAGTGCCCAGGAGATACCCACGAGGTTGAGAAGGCGCCCCTATCTCCATGCCACATACGCTCACACCTGGGATCGAAACCACAGCCGCAAGCCACAGGTGACCGGCCAGCTAGAGTTCGAAGCGCGGCACTCTAGAAAACTAGGCCATCCCAACCCCCCTTGTATTGGTATAAGTAATTCTATAACAAATAGTGAGGACTGGACCATTAAAATAGTTACCGAACAGCTTTTTCTTTGCATAGGCCATAGTGATGTTTATGTTGTAGGCCTAATCACATATTACGCTACGCAACTTGCAGCCATGAAACCAGCCAGTTGAAATTTCGCGTAGCAGCTGGGTTTCTTCAAATCATATAATTATGTGGTAACGGCTTCACCTTTATTTCAATGGGAATTGATTTATTTTATGTTAAGCTATCACTATAAACCTCAGAATGCCTCGTTTGGCAGTTCCAAAACGAGGTTTTTTTAAATTGCCCTGTTTTTGGAACGTGGTATTTTGTTCAGAACAAGGCTTGGTAAAAATGACTTGTTTACTAAACGTGTTTTTTTTTCAAGATAGTTATTAGTGGTATTTGCTATCAGTGAATTTGTAAAAATTAAAATTTATGTTATTTAATACAAAAATAAACCAGTCCAAACTATATTATAATCAGAGAAATAGACAAGAATACACGCTATAGGTCATAGGTGGAGGTGTAAAACTATTGAAGACACACAGCTACCTTGATTAATTTATTGCCCAATCAGGTATAGATGTTAAGTAACAACTGAGGTGTTGTGAAAGCTAAATTAATCAAGGTAGCTGTGTGTTTTACACCTCCACCTTACTGACTGATATCCTAGACAACAAATTAGTGTTTATCTGATCTAAATAAACAAATAATCCATTCTTATTAATCAAAAAAAGCATTAAATTTCATCTCATATTTCCAATACGCCAGTTTATTTTTTATATTTATTGTAAAAAACAGGTTGCCAGGCAACAAAACATACGCCCACACAGAAGCTAAATTGTCCGGGCAGTCAACAAGAGTTGTCGCATATTAAGTAATTATCAGAAAATCATTAGAATTTTTTTGGTTTTTATAAAGTTCTGCTCCATGCTTACGTTAAGTATACAAAACATTTAATATTATGGATCTAGTGGTTCAATTATCTATTTTCAAGAAATTCACACTCAACCATCATTAATGTGTAACGGGATATAGATTTACGATCAGATGTGCGCAAATATCGAAAGGAACCAAGATCTTTGGGTTATAAAGATACATGTCAAGTTTCGTCAAAATCGGTTCCAAATTGTGACCTCTATAGGGTCCACAACCTTGATATAACATATCTTCACACTATTCGTGTAAAAACGGCGGCCATTTTGTCTGTCAATTGTGCTCTGATTTTCAAGAAATTCAAACTCAACCTCCATATCCATGTAACGGTGATATAATCAAACAGTTTTTCAAATCTGGCAATTTTGACTTCCAGAGGGAAGACATGCTAAAAAGGGCGATTTTTCGGACAATCAGGGGACATAATTCAGGAAGTTACGATCTGATGGGCGCAATATCGAAAGGAACCAACATCTTTGGGTTATAAACATACATGTCAAGTTTCATCAAAATCGATTCAAAATTGAGACCTCTATAGGGTCCACAAGCTAAAAACGTGATTTTTCGTACAATCAGGAGCCATAACCCATGAAGTTACAGTCCGATACATGCCAATATCAAAAGGAACCAAGATCTTAGGGTGATAAACCTATATTTTAAGTTTCATTGAAATCGGATAAAAATTGTGACCGCTGTAGACTGTTCACAAACAACGAGGCATTCTGAGGTTTATAGTGTATGTGCAGTAGTTTTGGGTTAGTTTATGTGTAAATTAATGGAGCTATCGGCCAGTAAACTTGTTGCAGTCATTTGACTTAAAAACTTGCACAAAGGAACCCTGTAGGAAAAGTCACTACTGTGCAAGATGGAAGACATCAGTAGTGGCCCAATTTCTATATGACATATACCTGTCTTCATTTGCATAGTCGGAATAGAACTGTTGGACGTTAATCCACATTCATTTTACTTCATTTATTATTTACTCCTCAGTCTCAGTCACATAGTATTATATTTAGATAGTCATAATCATAGTCATACGATAAAATGATAAAACTTAAAGGAAATATGTTCGGCGAAATGCGCCAGAAGTTTCAATCGAGTGGCTATTTCGAGTGGCTGGTTATTCCAGTCTACATACGCTGTTTGATTTGGTGCAATGTTTCTAGCCTCGTTCCTCGAGTCTCTTGCTAGAACTGGGGCTGAAACGCATTATGGTTATGGTACACGTAGTTCAGCTCTGAACGTCGGTCTCATTACACTCATCCTAAACGTCCAGGAACTGTCCCATTCAATCAATGTCGAAAAAAAATTGGAGAACAGACAATTTTACTGGACAACTTTTCGCTGCTAAACGACGGGGTGTCAATCCGTGTGAAAGCCTGTACAACGTAACGCCTGTACATTTCGTTTCGTCTTGTATGACCAACATTCCTGAATGTGGACGTTGACCTGCAGTTAGAGTGTCATGGCGGGGAAATGTAACTTGATGGGAGGGGACGTATTTTTAACCAGCGTGTTGTGTCGCTCATACTGTCTCTAGCGAAGTAAGCAAGGTTTTATTTTCTTACTAAGATGTTCGTTTACAACAGGCGCCCACACGGATTGACACCCCATTGTTTGGCAGTGATAAGTTGCCCAGTAAAATTGACCGGGGTTCCAATTATTTTCGACATTGATTGAATGGGACAGTCCCTGAACGTTCAGGGTGAGTGTAATGAGACCGACGTGTGAGTGTAATGAGACCGACGTTCAGAGCTGAACTATGGTACACGAATCGTGTACCAGTGGTAAAATGTTTATTTTGTTTTAAATATTGGATATCAAAAGCC
This sequence comes from Patella caerulea, assembly GCA_036850965.1. Lineage (NCBI taxonomy): Eukaryota > Metazoa > Mollusca > Gastropoda > Patellidae > Patella > Patella caerulea. The sequence goes on from JAZGQO010000007.1 coordinate 42,840,775, forward strand.
CATCTTTACCCAGTAAAATGACAACACAAGTGTTGATTTAAATTGACAAATAATTCGTGTCTTAATAAAGGCCGAAGACTTTGGACGATATTGAGTTAGTTAGAGGGTTGGCTACTTTAAATTAAAAGTTTATATTATCGCCTAAAAGACCTTACAAATCTTTAGTTACTAGTTAGTCTTTACCTCGTCTTTATCAAGAATAAATAATTTGTATTTTTTAACATTATCTCCTATGCGCACTAAACAGGGAAGTGTTTCAGTCATGATGACTTCACAAATATAGATCAATATTTATAAAACGATCTAAATTAACGGTATAAACAGCGCACAATACTGGATCATGTCCTAGTAGTAAAATACTCAATGGCCATAAAGAGCCAGCCCGCCGATTCTCCATGTGAACTACGTCATAAATTCTGTGTACTTGAATCCCAGGTTGCATTACGAATTGTAACTTCCGTTCTTTTAATACGGCCATATTAACTGTTTCACAAGCACGTGTAAGTGGTCAGTTATATATTGAAATAAATTGTAAACATAATTATTTGTTCCGTGGTTGTCGATCAGGTACTGTTCATTACCATCTATAGTGTCATTATTATTCAAAATTGAAGTGTTTACTGTCAAACTGGTAGCGAAATATACAAGTCGAACTTTCGTCGATTGTGTTTCCACCCAATTCCAATCCATGTTTTCTTATTATGTAGTATCACTGAGAACTGCTAAGGAGTTAAAAGGTGCACACCCCGTATAGAATTCTTAATCCTCATTGTTATTTCTACGTGTGTCGGAAGATAAGTAATTTTCGGACTATTACTCGGTATTACTGGTATAAAACTGTAAAGAGGTGTGTTAGGGCCTAATTAATAGGTACGTTACAAAAATGAGCTTATCACAGCTGGGTTTTTCCATAATTTTTTGCAACCGATTTGACAAACGTGCACTGAGCGGCTCCACGAAAAAGCCGATTATTTCCTTATTTTTTGGTCTTTTTTAATTTTTTTTTAAAAAGAGAGCGTGGTCTCCCTCCTATAAGATATTGTTATCCAGTCAAACTTACTCTCTGTGAAACAATACGTAACTACCTGTTTTCTTTTTATGAGAAGTTTGGAACGTTGCTCAGCGTTGAAATCTTTATAGGATCTCATGAAACTTTTCAGGATGCAAATGTTATCATTATTCTTCCTTTTTGTGAAATTTGGGTATGATTCATGGTTGCTGAAAGTTATTATTTGATGCGCAACATGACATGGCCATCCTGGTTGATTTAGACCCCCTGCGAACATCGGAAAGTAACCCGGATGTAGGAAATCGCAAGTGACAGTTGCAAAATGTCGTTATTCATTGTTGTTTGTACTTCGATTTTATTAGCTGCAAAAAACATTTAAAAAAGTATAAAATCGACTTGAGAGATATAGCTGATTATTACTGACCTCAGCAAATATGAACTGCGATCAGACATGCTTGAGGATAATGTAATGCTGGCGGATTAGTTGTGGTATTTGGACATTATTCATTAACTAAATTAAAATGATTAATAAAGATTGCATCAACGATTGTTATCTTGCTGGTATCTAATTAATTAATTATTAATTATATTAATTAATCATTAATTAATTAATTATTAATTAATTATTAATTAATTAATTAATTATTATTTAAGTAATTAAAATTATAATTCCCAAAAGCATTTAGATTGAAGCCATGGCCAAACATCTTTTCACACTCAAAATTTGATGAAGATATCTTGGATAATAAGGAAGTTATGACCATTTTAGAAAAAAGGTCACAATTTTCGTTGCAATTTATATGGAAATCAAAGGAAAATTTCGGACCCATTGTCTTTATTAGTTTTTGTCATAACTTCCTTATTTTTTAAGCTATTTTGATTTTTTTGGTATCGAAATGTTTGTTTTGGTCTGCTCTTTCAGGTAATAAACAAAGAATAGTGGAATATTCAAATCTCATTTTTTTGTAACGTACCTATAATTAACGAGGGTGAAAAACTGTCCGAGAGGTGGCACTACAAAGGTATCGTCTAAAATGGTAGCAGGGGTTTCATTAAAGGACAATATTGGTGTCGGTCATTATCACATATGTGATAGAACTGATTAAACACTTTCCAGATATAATATTAACACAGAGATCATCGCTACCATAGAGGAGTAATAAAGGATTCATGAATCGGAAGTGACGAACGCCAAAGGAAAACACAAGTTATCTCTCTATGTGAATGACTGATGTGACGAGTGATGACAGATAAACAACCGAATTTCTGCTCACTAATAATTCCTTCGAAGACAAAAAGTTGTCATATGGGACCGCAAGAGGTTATCTGATGATTCAATAAAGTAATTAAGTGTCATAAGATAAGAGAACACGGGAAAAATAGAAATAATTCGTACAGTCCCTTGTTTTTATACGCCCACATTTTCATGTGGACGTATTATGTCGTCGCCCCTGTCCGTCCGAACGTCCGTCCGTCCGTCCGTCCACAATTTGTTTGTGGACTCTCTACAGGTCACAATTCTTATCCGATTTTGACGAAACTTGAAATATAGGTTTATCCCCAAAAGATCTCGGCTGCTTTCGATATTGGCATGTATCGGATCAAAACTTCATGGATTATGGCCCCTGATTGTACGAAAAATCACGTTTTTAGCTTGTGGACCCTATAGAGGTCACAATTTTGAACCGATTTTGATGAAACTTGACATGCATGTTTGTAACCCAAAGATCTTGGTTCCTTTCGATATTTGCGGCTATCGGAATGTAATTTCCTGGATTATGGCCCCTGATTGTCCGAAAAATCACCCTTTTTAGCTTGTGGTCCCTCTGGAGGTCACAATTATTATTCGATTTAAAAAACCGTTTGATTATATCACTGTTACACCCTAAGGAAGGTTGAGTTCGAATTTCGGGAAAATCGGACGAAAATTGCCATACAAAATGGCCGCCGTTTGTACGCGAAGACAGTTAAAAAATGATATATCAAGGTTGTGGACCCTGTGGAGGTCACAATTTTGATTCGATTTTGATGAAACTTGAAATTCATGGTTATAACCCAAAGATCTTGCTTCCTTTCGATATTTGCGCATATCGGATCGTAACTTCCTGAATTATGGCCCCTGATTATACGAAAAATCGCCTTTTTTTTAGCTTGGAGGTCACAATTATTATTCGATTTAAAAAACCGTTTGATTATATCACCGTTACACCCTAAGGAAGGTTGAGTTCGAATTTCGGGAAAATCGGACGAAAATTGCCATACAAAATGGCCGCCGTTTGTACGCGAATACTGTTAAAAAATGGTATATCAAGGTTGTGGACCCTGTGGAGGTCACAATTTTGATTCGATTTTGATGAAACTTGACATTCATGGTTATAACCCAAAGATCTTGCTTCCTTTCGATATTTGCGCATATCGGATCGTAACTTCCTGAATTATGGCCCCTGATTATACGCAAAATCGCCTTTTTTTTAGCTTGGAGGTCACAATTATTATCCGATTTAAAAAAACGTTTGATTATATTACCGTTACACTGTAAGGAAGGTTGAGTTCGAATTTCGGGAAAATCAGACCAAAATTGCCATACAAAATGGCCACCGTTTGTACGTGAATACTGTTAAAAAATGGTATATCAAGGTTGTGGACCCTGTAAAGGTCACAATTTTAATTCGATTTTGATGAAACTTGAAATGCATGGTTATAACCCAAAGATCTTGGTTCCTTTCGGTATTTGCGCATATCGGATCGTAACTTCCTGAATTATTCGAATTTCGTGAAAATGGTACCAAAATTGCCGGACGAAATGGTCGCCGTTTGTACGCGAATAGTGTAAAGATATGGTATATCATGGTTGTTGACTCTGTACAGGTCACAATTCTTATCCGATTTTGACGAAAAGTCACATTTCTAGGTTGTGTACCGTCACACCATAATCATTGTCGACTTCGAATTTCATGAATATCAGACTGGAACTGACCAACAAAATGGCTGCTCCCAATACAGTATGAAATACAGGACTTAATGATGTAGGAAAAATCACTTTCGGTATTGTTTGTTCTCTATCCATCTCTCGAAAATGTGGGCGTATCCTGCCTGGCAGTGCCAGCCTATCTTTATTCATTCCATAGGGGAGACTGGGGCACATTGAATCACTTTGTTCACATACATGTTTGTACTCATTTCATATCAAAGGTTTTTATTAGACGATCTCTTTATTTCGTGATCAAAATTTAAAAAAAAAATCAATATATGCTCTCTTATATGGATCAAACCCCGGTTTATCTGGATTGTATGATTAGACATATATGAACTTATTTTAAGTACAAGAATTTCCGAGGCTAAGAAGTTAACATGTACAGAAATTTTTCTCCTTTAAGCGCTTTTTATACGCCCACATTTTCATGTGGACGTATTATGTCGTCGCCCCTGTCAGTCCGGACGTCCACAATTTGTTTGTGGACTCTCTACAGGTCACAATTCTTATCCGATTTTGACAAAACTTGAAATATAGGTTTATCCCCAAAAGATCTCGGCTGCTTTCGATATTGGCATGTATCGGATCAAAACTTCATGGATTATGGCCCCTGATTGTACGAAAAATCACGTTTTTAGCTTGTGGACCCTATAGAGGTCACAATTTTGAACCGATTTTGATGAAACTTGATATGCATGTTTGTAACCCAAAGATCTTGGTTCCTTTCGATATTTGCGGCTATCGGAATGTAATTTCCTGGATTATGGCCCCTGATTGTCCGAAAAATCACCCTTTTTAGCTTGTGGTCCCTCTGGAGGTCACAATTATTATTCGATTTAAAAAACCGTTTGATTATATCACCGTTACACCCTAAGGAAGGTTGAGTTCGAATTTCGGGAAAATCGGACGAAAATTGCCATACAAAATGGCCGCCGTTTGTACGCGAAGACAGTTAAAAAATGATATATCAAGGTTGTGGACCCTGTGGAGGTCACAATTTTGATTCGATTTTGATGAAACTTGAAATTCATGGTTATAACCCAAAGATCTTGCTTCCTTTCGATATTTGCGCATATCGGATCGTAACTTCCTGAATTATGGCCCCTGATTATACGAAAAATCGCCTTTTTTTTAGCTTGGAGGTCACAATTATTATTCGATTTAAAAAAACGTTTGATTATATCACCGTTACACCCTAAGGAAGGGTGAGTTCGAATTTCGGGAAAATCGGACGAAAATTGCCATACAAAATGGCCGCCGTTTGTACGCGAATACTGTTAAAAAATGGTATATCAAGGTTGTGGACCCTGTGGAGGTCACAATTTTGATTCGATTTTGATGAAACTTGACATTCATGGTTATAACCCAAAGATCTTGCTTCCTTTCGATATTTGCGCATATCGGATCGTAACTTCCTGAATTATGGCCCCTGATTATACGCAAAATCGCCTTTTTTTTAGCTGGGAGGTCACAATTATTATCTGATTTAAAAGAAACGTTTGATTATATTACCGTTACACCGTAAGGAAGATTGAGTTCGAATTTCGGGAAAATCAGACCAAAATTGCCATACAAAATGGCCGCCGTTTGTACGCGAATACTGTTAAAAAATGGTATATGTTGTGGACCCTGTAAAGGTCACAATTTTAATTCGATTTTGATGAAACTTGAAATTCATGCTTATAACCCAAAGATCTTGGTTCTTTTCGATATTTGCGCATATCGGATCGTAACTTCCTGAATTATGGCCCCTGGTTATACGCAAAATCCCCCTTTCTTTAGCTTGTGGTCCCTCTGGAGGTCACAATTATTATTCAATTTAAAAAAACGTTGGATTATATCACCGTTACACTGTAAGAAGGTTGAGTTTGAATTTCGGGAAAATCGGACCAAAATTGACAGACAAAATGGCCGCTGTTTGTATGCGAATACTGTTAAAAAAATGGTATATCATGGTTGTGGACCCTGTATAGGTCACAATTTTAATTCGATTTTGATTAGGAAGGTTGAGTTCTAATTTCGTGAAAATCATACAAAAATTGCCGGACGAAATGGTCGCCGTTTGTACGCGAATAGTGTAAAAATATGGTATATCATGATTGTGGACTCTCTACAGGTCACAATTCTTATCAGATTTTGATGAAAAGTCACATTTCTAGGTTGTGTACCGTCACACCATAATCATTGTCGGTTTCGAATTTCATTAATATCAGACTGGAACTGACCAACTAAATGGCTGCTCCCAATACAGTATGAAATACAGGACTTAAAGATGCAGGAAAAATCACTTTCGGTATTGCTTGTTCTCTGTCCATCTCTCGAAAATGTGGGCGTATCTCACTGATTATATGTCCACTACATAGTTAACACAGTTCATCACATGCATTTTGCATACCGATAGTTCATTGGCCAATCACGCTATTTTATTGACATTTTGCCTAATAGTTTGGATGCAGCTATGGCGGGTGTGGCGCCAGGCAGGGTAAGCTTACTCTTCCGGACACCTGTTACCACTGTTTGTCGTGTATTTTGTACACGGGGAGCAGTCCATTTGCTGATTACACTATTTTGCCTATAACGTTTTTTTAGGACTTCGAATTCTGTTTAATGGTTTGGATTGTTCGTACTTGGTTTTATTTTATTCCACCATTGACAAATACGTCAAAAATTGGCAAATAATGTAAATATTGTAAACAAGTGGCTATCATATCGATTTGTTGGAGTATTTATTCAAATTAAACAACTAGATTGAAGAATAAGCATATCTGAGCGGATCGGCAGAGGTTTAATTGCCCGACAATAAGAATTATTGAATAAAATCGAGTTGAAGCAAGAGCAGGTAAAATCGATTCTTCAACAGGCATTGCACTCCTGTTCTTTTTTATTACATATTGTCAAGTACGACATGGTGCATGCATATATATACAGATAGAAGGTCAGACTCCTGTGGTAAATCACACAGGTAATGCATTGTCATTAAATCACAAATGAATTAACGTGTACATGTGGCCAGAAGTCAACCCCACAATGGCAGTGCGACAGAGTTAGAATGTACTGGCGCCAAAAGAAGTCACCCAGGAAATACGCTTCAATGATTAGTGCAGTCATTGTTTTTTGAGGCGCGCGATCGCTCTCGAGCGCCTGCCGCACACCTGAATGTCGGCCGAGGGGATGTTTTTCTCGCTCGCCTTAAAATGGAAAATCGCTCTCCATATTTGTAAAGAAGGACTCACATTCCGATCGCCGCCGTACTGTCATTGTGAACATTTATTTGATGTATTCGATTAGTATAATGCGATCGCACATGGTTATAAAATTCCGATGAATATGTTGCTAAAAATAGATGGCACCCATGCACCATTGGTTAATTTAACTGAAATGAAAAGTAGAACTCTCGCGAGACATGGGAAATTACGAGAGATGGCACATAAAATTTCTAATGAGAATAATTCCGGAAGAAATAGATATATTTTGATGTAATTGTTAAGCATTTATGATTATATTTTGAATAGCAGTCCTCGAAATTAAGAATTTTCTACCACGGCACAAAAAAATGAAAAATGCCGTGGCAGAATAGTACTGCTACGGCACCACGGCATTTTTTTGTATTTCAAAATCAATGCTTTTCTTAACTTTTCAAGATGAATAAAATTCATTTATTCACGCCACAAAATTTGACGCGAACGATACCCACCAGTTACGTGTGGTCGCGCGAGCTCAAAAACATTGGTTACGCAAATTGAAATATCGGTTACGTTAACAAATTTCATTAACAAATTTATTCACATTTGATCAATATTTATACAGGATAACTTTGTGACACTTGTCTGAATTATTAGTATTATAGCACAAACTAAATTCATTCATTCTTCATTCTTGCCATTTCATTTCTCCATCAGTCTTACCGGTACTTTGAGTTTGACAGATGACATTTTTTTTGATATCAGGTATTGATTGACCGGTTGTAAGCAGGTTGATTTAAAAATGCCCCAAGCCTTAATTCTTTAAATGGTTAGTATTGCCATAAATATTCAAACATGTCAGCTATTTCCAAAGAATTTACAACACGCGTTGTGACAGTGGCCCGTATGTAGGTCGTCTACTTTGACCCAGACAAGACATCGCTTGACGGCCAATGTAAACGGTTTTACTGTCCTGTCTATTTTTATACGCCCACATTGAAATGTGGTCGTATATTGTCGTCGCCCCCGTCCGTCCGTCCGTCCGTCCGTCGGTCCGGCGTCCACAATTGCTTGTGGACGCTCTAGAGGCTAAAGTTAATATCCGATTGACTTTAAATTTATACACAGTGTTTAAGGTCATGAGACGAAGAAGCCTATTGTTTTTCAGTGATTTCCGATAATAACTACCAGAGTTATGGCCCTTGATCACTTCAAAAAATCTTGTGGACGCTCTAGAGGCCAAAGTTAATATCCGATTGGCTTTAAATTTATACACAGTGTTTAAGGTCATGAGACGAAGAAGCCTATTGATTTTCATCGATTTCCGATAATTAGTGCCAGAGTTATGGCCCTTGATCACTTCAAAAAATCTTGTGGACGCTATAGAGGCCAAAGTTAATATCCGATTGGCTTTAAATTTATACACAGTGTTTAAGGTCATGAGACGAAGAAGCCTATTGATTTTCAGCGATTTCCGATAATTAGTGCCAGAGTTATTGTCCTTGATCACTTCAAAAAATCTTGTGGACGCTATAGAGGCCAAAGTTAATATCCGATTGGCTTTAAATTTATACACAGTGTTAAAGGTCATGAGACGAAGAAGCCTATTGATTTTCAGCGATTTCCGATAATTAGTGCCAGAGTTATGGCCCTTGATCACTTCAAAAAATCTTGTGGACGCTATAGAGGCCAAAGTTAATATCCGATTGGCTTTAAATTTATACACAGTGTTTAAGGTCATGAGACGAAGAAGCCTATTGATTTTCAGCGATTTCCGATAATTAGTGCCAGAGTTATGGCCCTTGATCACTTCAAAAAATCTTGTGGACGCTTTAAAGGCCAAACTTATCATCTGATTGACTTCAGATTGATACACAGAGTTTAAGGTGTTGAAACGAACAAGTATATTGATTTTCAATGAATTTTGATAACTGAACAGCTAAATCGATGATTTTAAATGTTTCATGTATATATACTAATTCAATTGTTAGCGTGGGGTAAAACTTTATAAAAAGCAATCAAATTCTAATGATTTTCTGATAATTACATAATGAGTTGTTACTCTTAATCAGTTTTGAGAGTATTACCAATGTTTCATTACCGAAAAAAGTAAAAATATGCGACAACCCTTTTTGACTGCCCGGACGATTTAGCTGCTGTGGGCGTATGTTTCGTTGCCTGGCAACCTATCTTAATATTATTTCATCACATCAAATTATTCTGTTTCCTTTTGAAACTTGGTTTGTAGATTGTCGAGGTTAATAAATACTATTTATTTTGTCAATCAGTCGCTACCTCCGTTACATAGGGCGTAGTAATTATAAACAAAGGGTGTAAATCGGTCAAGGTCCACCGTATTTGACAAACGATAAAGTTAAAAATATAGATGACGAGAATGGTAACATTGTTCATGCATTAACCAGAGTAACTAGGTAACTAACAGTCCGTGCACGCTCTATCATCTATGTCTATTTTATTTTATAATCGTTGAAAAAAAAACTCCATTGTAAACGGTAAAGCATGGATATGCCTGCAACACATGGGTTAAAAGTGTACCGGTATTCGGTAATTGCAATATATTTGTCAGACTTTCGTACACAAAATGATAAATATATGACTTTATTACACTGTCCTGAAGACGACATCCTCTTGGCACTATTCTATAACCGGTACATTTACTCCATTTAGTCATAATTTTAAGGATAGTAAGATCTACCACGGCAAAAAAAAATTAATTATGCCGTGGCAGACGAGGGTTGCGTCGGCTTTCACCACGGCTTTGCCGTTTGCCGTGGTTAATTTCGAGCGCTGGAATAGGGGTTTAAGTTACGTTTTTATACGCCCACATTTTCATGTGGACGTATTATGTCGTTGCCCCTGTCCGTCCGTCCACAATTTGTTTGTGGACCCTCTACAGGTCACAATTCCTATCCGATTTTGACGAAACTTGAAATATAGGTTTATCCCCTTAAGATCTCACTTCCTTTCGATATTGGCATGTATCGGATCGGAACTTCATGGATTATGGCCCCTGATTGTGCGAAATATCATGTTTTTAGCTTGTGGACCCTATAGAGGTCACAATTTTGAACCGATTGTGATGAAACTTGACATGTATGTCTATAACCCCAAAATCTTGGTTCCTTTCGATATTTGCGCCCATCAGATCGTAACTTCCTGAATTACGGCCCCTGATTGTCCAAAAAATCGCCCTTTTTAGCTTGTGGTCCCTCTGGAGGTACAAATTATTATCCGATTTATAAAACCGTTTGATTATATCACCGTTACGTAGTAATGAAGGTTGAGGTCAAATTTCGTGAAAATCAGACCAAAATTGACGGACAAAATGGCCACCGTTTGTACGCGAATAGTGTGAAAATATGTTATATCAAGGTTGTGGACCCTATAGAGGTCACAATTTTGAACCGATTTTGATGAATCTTGACATGTATGTTTATAACCCAAAGATCTTGGTTCCTTTCGATATTTGCACCAATCGGACCGTAACTTCCTGAATTATGGCCCCTGATTGTCCGAAAAATTGCCCTTTTTAGCTTGTGGTCCCTCTGGAGGTCAAAATTATTATCCGATTTACAAAACTGTTTGATTATATCACTGTTACATGGTAATGAAGGCTGACTTCGAATTTTGTGAAAATCGAACCAAAATTGACGGACAAAATGGCCGCTGTTTGTACGCGAATAGTGTGAAAATATGTTATATCAAGGTGGTGGACCCTATATAGGTCACAATTTTGAACCGATTTTGATGAAACTTGACATGCATGTTTATAACCTGAAGATCTTGGTTCCTTTCGATATTTGCGCTCATTGATTCATAACTTCCTGAATTATGGCCCCTGATTGTACGAAAAATCACCCTTTTTAGATTGTGGTCCCTCTTGAGAAGTCACAATTATTTTCCGATTTAAAAAAACGTTTGATTATATCACCGTTTCACCTTACGGAAGGTTTGAGATCTAATTTCGGGAAAATCGAACCAAAATTGACAGACAAAATGGCCGCCGTTTGTACGCGAATACTGTTAAAAAATGGTATATCATGGTTGTGGACCCTGTATAGGTCACAATTTTAATTTGATTTTGATGAAACTTGAAATGCATGGTTATAACCCAAAGATCTTGGTTCCTTTCGTTATTTGCGCATATCGGATCGTAACTTCCTGAATTATTTGAATTTCATGAAAATCGTACCAAAATTGCCGGACAAAATGGTCGCCGTTTGTAATCGAATAGTGTAAAGATATGGTATATCATGGTTGTGGACTCTCTACAGGTCACAATTCTTATCCCATTTTGCAGAAAAGTCACATTTCTAGGTTGTGTACCGTCACACCGTAATCATTGTCGGCTTCGAATTTCATGAATATCAGACTGGAACTGACCAACAAAATGGCTGCTTCCAATACAGTATGAAATACAGGACTTAATGATGTAGGAAAAATCACTTTAGGTATTGCTTGTTCTCTATCCATCTCTCGAAAATGTGGGCGTATCCTGCCTGGCAGTGCCAGCCTATCTTTTTAAACCAAATTTATACCAGCTATATATATTTAGAAATGTCGACAAGTATTTCTATATGTAGTTATAGATGAGAATAATTCCGGAAGAAATAGATATATTTTGATGGAATTGTTAAGCATTTATGATTATATTTTGAATAGGGGTTATGTTTTTTTAAACCAAATTTATACCAGCTATATATATTTAGAAATGTCGACAAGTATTTCTATTGTAATACGGTATGTAGTTAAAGACGTTAGCAAAAGTCTTACTTGACAGTACGACTACGAAAGAGTGCTATAAATATATTAGTATTACAGTACTATTAGCTTAGCAGACGACGTTTATTATCATTATGTTATGTAACCAGGGCTCTATAAAAGTTGAGTGTGCCTGCGCACACACTTGAAAATGTGCCTGCAGGTTCACACTCAAAAAGAGAGTATTCAATTGCCAGGTATATAGTATGATTGGGGGGGGGGGCTTACGAAAGCTTCTTGGGTTGCACTCAGCAGAAGAAATTATAAATAATTTTTAGTACCTTTTTTATTATGGTTTCTAAATTGTATTAATGTATTATAGATTACTTTAAAAACAAAGAGTATGTTTGATGTGCATATTATTGTTGTTTGGGGATTATATAAACACAGAAGAGATGCCCACCAGCTTCAAACAAGTTCATAATGATCATATCGCATAATACTAGATCTTTCCGATCTGTGAAATATTTTCCCTTGGGTTAGGGTTCGGGTTAGGTTTATCTTAAACTATTTTGAAGGGTTTGGGTTAGAATTGTGGCTATAAGACGGAAAAATATTTCACAAAGCATTCTCAGTCTTAAGTTGAGAATTTGCTTAACTTTCAATCACTGATTATTAGAAATATATTTTATGCAGAAACTCAAAACTTTACACATGGTTTCTTATTGATGTATTTGATACATTAAGACAATAAAAGTTTTATAAAGAGCTATATTTTTGTTAATATATGACAAACAATTTTGAGTAAATTCTCAACTTAAGTCTGAGAATGCTTTGTGAACTCGGCGTGCGATTATATCTCTTTGTGCAGCCATGGCGCAGGTTGTCATTCGTTAAAATTAACTTCCGGTATAATTTGGATACTAACAAGACTTGTCTGTTTTTGACCGTAGATCATTGCAGTCTTCGGCGGGGTGATTTCTCTGTATATGCACTTTATAATTTTTAAATAAAATAACATCACAAACTCGGCAAGAGACTTTGTTCTTTTTTCCACTGGGTACTCGATAGGAAGCCATCGTTATAGAATTATCAGGTGTTAGTGTGGTTACTCCATGGTACTGGTGTTTAGGGGTCACCGAGGTCACAGGTGATAGTTCATACGTCGCGTGCTATTCTTTGAATGGCATTCTACTAGAATTGTTACTAAATTAAGCAGAGGTCACAGGTGATAGGTCATAAGTCACAGGTGGAATCGCTAACGTCGCGTGCTGATGTTTTTATCATCGACCAGCTTATTCTAGTAAATTATTATACGGTAATCAAAGTAAACAAAAAAACAACAATAAAAATAAATAGTATTCTTTATTTTACATGGTTTACGTGACTGTAATAATTTTTTAAAATGTGCCTGCAAAAAAGTTTTTTAAACCAAACGTGCCTGCGCACGCCGTGCGTATGTGCGCGGAAATATCGATGCCTGTATGTAACTAGGAATGGCCCCTTACACGCACCTATCGATCTTCAGAACCATTTTCCATATACATACAACTAGTCACTCTTCTTAATATCAGATCACTCTCCTTAATTTCTAAAACACTCTTCTTATCGAAACTGGGAGAGCTTTTTTAGGGGAGCGATTTTTCAATGTCTTCATTAAGGGGAGTTTTTTTTCGACCCTCCTCTAAAATACAAAAAACAACGACTGCGTCACATCCGACTCTGGCAAACATCGCCATTACTAGCAATTGTATTGTAATAGTTTAATGTCAATCTCGATATCTGCAAAGATTCAGGCTAAAAAATTATCGAAATATAAGCGTAATCACCGTTTGTTTACATGAGGCGGCAGCGGGAAAATCCTGCTCTGACGTCACGCGACCTAGAATTTACCATTGATACGACCCACTTTATTGGATTTCCGCACCTTAGTTTCCGGTGGATTCTGATATAGAACCAATCAAACGATAAATAACATTTTTCTGATTATTCCGTCCTCTGATACCACATGATCCGACAATTAGAACCGAAGAAAACAAGATTTATCTGTTTCGATGACTGAAATTTGCTAAATTTCGACTAAATATAGCCTACGTTTTTCCTGGTATCATCAAGACAGGCCTCAAAATGTTTGAAAAAGGCTACCTGTCGCTTCAGTAAATAACCTGTCACTCTCAATTATTAAACTCAAAGACTAAGTAATAGTATAGTATCACACATATCCATTCATGTAGGTACACACGTTTGTTTAGGTATTGACGCACATTGCTTCATATAAATACTGTAATGAAACCTTTTTATACGCCCCTGTTCGTCCGTCTGTCCGTCCACAATTGTTTGTGAACAGTCTACAGGTCACAATTTTTATCCGATTTCAATGAAACTTAAAACATAGGTATATCTCCCTAAGATCTCGGTTCCTTTCGATATTGGCATGTAACGGACTGTAACTTCATGGGTTATGGCCCCTGATTGTACGAAAAATCACGTTTTTAGTTTGTGAACAGTGTAGAGGGCACAATTTTGAACCGATTTTGATGGAACTTGACATGCATGTTTATAACCCAAAGATCTTGGTTCCTTTCGATATTTGCGCCCTTACTGGATTATGGCCCCTGATTGTCCGAAAAATCGTCCTTTTTAGCTTATGGTCCTTCTGGAGGTCAATATTATTATCCGATTTAAAAAAACGTTTGATTATATCACCGTTACATGGTAATGAAGGTCGAGTTCGAATCAGACCAAAATTAACAGACAAAATGGCCACCGTTTGTACGCGAATAGTGTGAAAATATGTTTTATCAAGGTTGTGGACCCAGAAGAGGTAACAATTTTAATTCGATTTTGATGAAACGTGACATGTTTGTTTATAATCCAAAGATCTTGGTTCCTTTCCATATTTGTGCATATCGGATAGTAACTTCCTGAATTATGGCCCCTGATTGTAGGAAAAATTGCCTTTATTAGCTTGTGGTCCCTCTGGACGTCAAAATTATTACCCGATTTAAAAAAACGTTTGATTATATCACTGTTACACTGCAAATGAAAATCGGACCAAAACTGACAGACAAAATGGACGCCATTTGTACGCGAATAGTGTGAAAATGTTATATCAAGGTTGTGCACCCAAGGTTTAGGTCACAATTTTAATAGGATTTTGATGAAACTTGACATGTATGTTTATAATCCAAAGATCTTGGTTCATTTCAATATTTGCGCCCATTGGATGGTAACTTCCTGAATTATGGCCCCTGATTGTCCGAAAAATCTCCCGTTTTAGCTTGTGGTCCCTCTGGAGGTCAAAATTATCTGATTTTGAAAAATGTTTGATTATAATCACCATTATATGGTAATCAAGAATGAGGTTGAAATTCGTGAAAATCGGACCAAAATTGACAGACAAAATGGCCGCCGTTTGTACGCGAATAGTGTGAAAGTATGTTATACCAAGGTTGTGGACCCTGTAGAGGTCACAATTTTAATTCAATTTTGATGAAACTTGAAATACATGTTTATAAACTATAAAGATTTTGGTTCCATTGCATATTGGATCGTAACTTCCTGAATTATGGCCACTGATTGTACGAAAAATCGCCTTTATTAGCTTGTGGTCCCTCTGGACATCAAAATTATTACCCGATTTAAAAAAACGTTTGATTATATCACCGTTACACTGCAATGAATGTAAAGATTGAATTTCATGAAAATCGGACCAAAACTGACGGACAAAATGGCCGCCATTTGTACGCGAATAGTGTGAAAATGTTATATTAAGGTTGTGCACCCAAGGTTTAGGTCACAATTTTAATAGGATTTTGATGAAACTTGACATGTATGTTTATAATCCAAAGATCTTGGTTCATTTCAATATTTGTGCTCATTGAATGGTAACTTCCTGAATTATGGCCCCTGATTGTCCGAAAAATCTCCCTTTTTAGCTTGTGGTCCCTCTGGAGGTCAAAATTATCTGATTTTGAAAAATGTTTGATTATAATCACCATTATATGGTAATCAAGAATGAGGTTGAAATTCGTGAAAATCGGACCAAATTTGACAGACAAAATGGCCGCTGTTTGTACGCGAATAGCGTGAAAGTATGTTATACCAAGGTTGTGGACCCTGTAGAGGTCACAATTTTAATTCAATTTTGATGAAACTTGAAATACATGTTTATAAACTAAAGATTTTGATTACATTGCATATTGGATATTTGCGCATATTCGATATTTGCGCATATTTTATCGTAACTTCCTGAATTATGGCCACTGATTGTACGAAAAATCGCCTTTATTAGCTTGTGGTCCCTCTAGAGGTCACAATTATTACCCGATTAAAAAAACGTTTGATTATAAAAACCTAACAAATTCTAATGATTTTCTGATAATTCCTTAATATGCGACAACTCTTGTTGACTGCCCGGACGATTTAGCTGCTGTGTGGGCGTATGTTTTGTTGCCTGGCAACCTATTTTTATTTCTTTGACATTGGAATGCCTAAAAGTTCTTGAAAGTCAGAGAATCTGCTTTGGCTCAGCGACTCGTAGATTCATACAACTACTATTCAATCACCTGTATCCACGTGGATTCTGCAAAGTATCATGGTACCACACTTCCGTGCTAAATCTAATACTTTCGGATATTTATATCCGAGATATTTTTCCGACCTGATTATTTGATTTTGTCAAATTGGCTTGTAAATTATACATAGCCTTTATATTTATGGAAATTGTTTAAACATTTTAAATGATTAAATACACGCACAGTAAAAAATCATTTTCCTATTACAATTTTTTTCTTACCCATGGGATATATTATTTTTCTTAAAATAAGTTTCTGAAAACTTATTTTGAGTAATTTTTTCTAGTTATTTTTAACTGTGCAAGCTTACGGAGCAACACTCGAGCCGTGTGTCTTTTCATTCCAGCTGAAAATCACGCTGGTGTGATAAAATGTGTTCGCCATATATTTTGCAGGAGCTATTTAACACCACAAAATCTGAGACAAAGCTTATTATAACTAGTTTACATTAAATACAGAGTGTATAAATAAACACTTTTTATACGCCCACATTTTCATGTGGACGTATTATGTCGTCGCCCCTGTCCGTCCGGACATCCGTCCGTCCACAATTTGTTCGTGGACTCTCTACAGGTCACAATTCCTATCTGATTTTGACGAAACTTGAAATATAGGTTTATCCCCATAAGATCTCGGTTCTTTTCGATATTGGCATGTATTGGATCGGAACTTCATTGATTATGGCCCCTGATTGTACGAAATATCATGTTTTTAGCTTGCGGACCCTATAGAGGTCACAATTTTGAACCGATTGTGATGAAACTTGACATGCATGTCTATTACCCAAAAATCTTGGTTCCTTTCGATATTTGCGCCCATCGGATCGTAACTTCCTGAATTATGGCCCGATTGTCCGAAAAATCGCCCTTTTAAGCTTGTGGTCACTTTGGATGTCAAAATTATTATCAGATTTAAAAAACCGTTTGATTATATCACCGTTAAATGGTAATGAAGGTTGAGTTCAAATTTCGTGAAAATCGGACCAAAATTGACAAACAAAATGGCCGCCGTTTGTCACTCGGCTAATCTCGACAGATTCCGTAAACTGCGTCAACTACATCTAGTCTCGGATGTATGACAGTAAGTGATATGTACCTACGCCCATACATTTGCGATGCGGCTACCGGTTTACTTTAACAGGAAAACTTGACGCTATTACACAAATTGGGAACCTATTCGGCTAGCGACCTATTCGACCGATCGAGCTGCAATCTGTTCGTTGGAAACCTATTTAGAGTACAGACAACAGTCTCTATTTGTCAACCAATAAAATCCAACGTTATGTCTATCAAATGAAAGTAGAATATATTATTTTTTATCCATTCCTTCAGCTCAGAATAGATGTGTAATTTCGTCATTATCTTACCGCTGGATCGGTCGAATAGGTCGCTAGCCAAATAGGTTGCCAACTTGTGTTTGGAATGGGCGCAGCCATGTTTCATCCGGGACCTTTAAAGTAGTTCCAATATGGCAGAATTCATCATACAGCCGAGTTTAGATTCCCGAAATCTTACTAGGTTTGCCGAGTGCGCGAATAGTCTGAAAATATGTTATATCAAGGTTGTGGACCCTATAGAGGTCACAATTTGGAACCGATTTTGATGAAACTTGACATGTATGTTTATAACCCAAAGATCTTGGTTCCTTTCGATAGTTGCACCCATCGGATCGTAGCTTCCTGAATTATGGCCCCTGATTGCCTGAAAAATTGCCCTTTTTAGCTTGTGGTCCCTCTGGAGATCAAAATTATTATCCGATTTAAAAAAACGTTTGATTATATCACCGTTGCATGGTAATGAAGGCTGACGTAGGATTTCGTGAAAATCGAACCGAAATTGACGCACAAAATGGCTGCCGTTTGTACACGAATAGTGTGAAAATATGTTATATCAAGGTTGGGGCCCCTATAATAGGTCACAATTTTGAACCGATTTTGATGAAACTTGACATGCATGTTTATAACCCGAAGATCTTGGTTCCTTTCGATATTTGTGTTATTGATTCGTAACTTCCTGAATTATGGCCCCTGATTGTACGAAAAATCACCCTTTTTAGCTTGTGGTTCCTCTGGAAGTCACAATTATTTTCCGATTTAAAAAAACGTTTGATTATATCACGGTTTCACCTTAAGGAAGGTTTGAGTTCAAATTTTGGGAAAATCGGACCAAAATTGACAGACAAAATGGCTGCTGTTTGTAAGCGAATACTGTTAAAAAATGGTATATCATGGTTGTGGACCCTGTATAGGTCACAATTTTAATTTGATTTTGATGAAACTTTTGCTTTCATCCAAACAAACGGGAGTTAGAATTAATTTAGTAAAAAGAAAAACTACAAGCAAATACAAATAAGTTCGTTTTTAATTATTTTGTACTTAAACACTTGTCAATATATAAAAGTATATTTGTGTCAATAATAAAACAATGTAGCACAAATTATTTTCCGTGAATAGTCGGGGCTCGGAAATATGCCATACGGGCGAACGGTCACGTGGCTGATTCTGATTCAGATTAGTTTATTTTTAGTGTTACTGGTACTCGCAAAAAGTAGACTTTAATAACTTATATGACACAAAACATTTTCTGTGAATTTTTATCAAACGAAAGCCGTTTGAAAGGAGCTAACTATTCGGATCTAAAATATCTTCTAGTCTTCAACTTTGGGTGACCTATATTGGACGTGGGAGGATCTCCAGCTTTTGGAATTTCCAAATACAATGCCTACGTACGTGCATGCTTAAAGTTCAAGGTCAACGCCGCCATTATTTTCAGCTATTCTTTTACCGTACTTCAAACTTGGCATGAATTAACTCAACAAAGTTGTTTATTTACTTTGCGGGGGGTTGGGATGGCCTAGTGGTCTAGAGTGCCGCGCTTCGACCTCTAGCTGGCCGGTCACCTCTGGCTTGCGGCTGTGGTTTCGAGCCCTGGTGTGAGCGTATGTGACATGGAGATAGGGGCGCCTTCTCAACCTCGTTGGTTTCCTCCAGGAACTCAGGTTTCCTCCCACTGCTAAAGACCCTACGCGCAAGCGACTTATTGACATAAAATTAAACCATATGTTAGTCCCGAAATGACCTAGTTTGTGTTGAGTGGACGTTAAACCCCATTTCCCTCTCTCTCTCTTTATTTACATTGCATTGATTGACTCTTTGATGGGTTAATTAATCGACGAGTAATAATTACCTCTCTGTAATCGGCCGAAAATAGATTAATATATGACACCGTAGTGCCTTGTTGTTCATTGTTTTATCAATCAGCATAATTAACTCTTTGTAAATCGGCCGAAAGTAGATTGATATATGATACCATAGTGGCCGATTTATTGTTTTACTATTCGGCTAGATTAAAGATCAATCGGCTAAAGCCGACAAAAAACAGCTGATTTAAGATCCCTGGTTATGACACTTGATCACTTTGAAATATCTTGTGGACGAAGGCCTTGAGACAAACCATCAAAACTATTCTAATCATTTGTGATAATTATTTAATGGGCTATTACTCGTAATAAGATTATCATGTTTTGTAAATGTTCTCCTTTCTGACAAAAGAAACAATATGCGACAATCCTTGTTGACTGCCCGAACGACTTAGCTGTTGTGGGCGTATCTTTCGTTGCCTGGCAACCTATCTTTGCCTCTCCCGTGAAGTCAAAAACGTATATATGGACTGTATCTGACATGATTTAGTAATAAAAGCTGAGTTGATCATTAATAATACAATTAGTTTTATCATGAAAACAGACGATATCTCTACAAATCAATCAAGAGCAAAAAAGGGAGATAATTTTACTATATCACGTGCGATTGTCATTGTTCACAAAGTGCGTGACCTATTTTAGTATCAACTAGTAATAACAACGAAAATATTGAAATAATGTATTTAATCTAAAAGTTTAGTTTTTTTTTTTTACAATGATATATATTTAAAATGTGCCAGTTTGTAAGCAGAGGGGAAAAATAGTTGTTGTCTTGACGTCGTGTCTATTCATTCATTCGTCTGCTAATGCCAGACTATGGCAAGTGACTGTAACTTGTCTTCAGAAGGTAAATATATAGATAATCGATATTTGGATTTCAATATCGATTAACGTATCACTAAATAACTTCTACCGATTATTGATTATATCGATATTTTTGCACAGCCTTATATGTAACAGAGTTAGCTATTGGTTGTTAATTGGACTATTGACCAGTCATAATTTTGAACTCAAATTTGCTTCCATTAAAGCAGTGTTTAGTGGGATAAGAACTTATATGTGCATTTTATTTTCTATTTTCCAACAAAATCTTTTAAACAATAGTTTATGTACTATAACTATCAGGTGTCTTGGTAAGCCACCCTGTCACATACGTTGTAACTTGTCTTTGTTCATATAGCTTCTGTGTGATTACATTAAAAGTAACAGGTGATCCCAAAATTGACATTTTCTTCTAGTCAAAGACAACAGTGACGCCTAAAGCCCATCTTGATGCGCCAATACTGAACACAAATTGCATTGTGTACAGTATCCATCATTCACTCATTCTCTCAAACCATTTCATTCTTGATTCATAAGAATTTGTCATTACTTTATAGTAGAACAGTTTTCATATGGTCTAAACTTGAGTATTTTCTTTTACAGAGCCAACATGCAGTTGTTTGTTCGAGCAACAGATACCCACACCGTTGAGGTGACTGGAGATGAAACAGTCGCAGCAGTTAAGGTAATTGTTTACATTTGATTATACTGAAAAAAAATATGTTTAAAATTCGGTAAGAAAAGTGGCCCCTGATTGTCCGAAAAATTGCTCTTTTTAGTTTGTGGTTCCTCTGGAGGTCAAAATTGTTATCGGATTTAAAAAAAAAAAGGTTTGATTATAAAAACCAAACAAATTCTAATGGAGGTCAAAATTATTATCCGATTTAAAAAAACGTTTGACTATATCACCGTTACATGGTAATGAAGAGAGAGTTTGAATTACGTGAAAATCGGACGAGAATTGACGGACAAAATGGCCGCCGTTTGTACATGAATAGTGTGAAAATATGTTATATCAAGGTTGTGGACCCCTATAGAGGTCACAATTTTGAATCGATTTTGATGAAACTTGACATGTATGTTTATAACCCAAAGATCTTGGTTCCTTTCGATATTTGCGCCCATCGGGTCATTACTTCCTGAATTATGTCCCCTGATTGTTCGAAAAATCACCCTTTTTAGCTTGTGGTCCCTCTGGAGGTCACAATTATTATCTGATTTAAAAAAAAAAACATTTGATTATAAAAACCAAACAAATTCTAATGATTTTCTGATAATTCCTTAATATGTGACAACTCTTGTTGACTGCCCGGACGATTTGGCTGCTGTGTGGGCGTATGTTTCGTTGCCTGACAACCTATTTTTTATCAATTTAACTCTGCCATAATAACAAGTTTTGGTATTAAAATATAACATGTTTTAATTTGTTTAATTTGTATTTCAGAACTTGATTTCCCAAAGAGAAGGATTTTGTGCCGATGACTTGATGGTCATGTATGGGGGTAAACCCCTTGAAGGTGACTTCAAACTTGCAGCACTCAGTGAACTATCAACCCTTGATGTTGAAGTCCGAATGATCGGAGGTCAGTTTCATGTGCATGTATTTAGATAATCCAAACTTACTTGTATGTAAGGTTGCAACGATACTGAAAAAAATTATCACGATATATCACGATATTGTTAAAAAAAATTATCGCGATATCATGGATTATTGTCTGGAGTAAATTATCGCGATAATTAGAATTATCGTGGTTCAAAAATTCATTATCATAAAGATTACTGATGTGAAATTTACATAAGTGTGGTGTAACAGGTATATAAATGGATTATGTATCAAGTCTGTTTGCTATTTAGCTTTGTATGTGAGTTGCATTGATAGAAGTATAACCTTGAGTAAGAATATTCATGCAGGTATCGTGACCGCAATTCTATTCTAATCAGCTGGCTTAGTTCGCAACTGATGCCAAAGGTTTGACGTATTTCCACCGGACGTTTAAATTTCCTTCTAGCACACTTTACACATTGTCACGTCCTTGCTTTTTGCCATTTGTATTTTTCAAACTAAAATATTCCCACGCCACAGAAGATGTGTTCTTTTTCATCTTTTGGCACCTGCGGTATTGAACTATCACCGGGAACATCGGCATTTTCGATCTGAGATGCCTCAGAAGAAGTCATGTTATTAAAAGAATAAAGTAAATATTATCCAGGCGGCTTTTCTATGTATGTTATCAATGTAATTGTCAACGGACTGGGTAATCAAAGATAAACCACCACTTCCGTTACTATGGCGACGTATATTGTCGCATGCATCATTCCTAGAGATGTCATAATTATTAATATTGTGGATGCTGTTGCCCACACGTGGAAAATTATGATTACTAATAAACTATTATTCAGTGAAATAAATATAGCCTACTTAAAAAATACATGAGGTGAACTAGCAATAGTCGACCCCTGGCGTTAAAAGCTGATGTCTGTTGTGCACAATGGAAAAGATCTCGTTCGTCGACACTTGTTGAAGTTTGATTTCTTCTCCATTTTTCGAGTATTTTGAACAGATTTTACATGAATTATGACTTATAATTTCAATATCGCGATTTTTTAAAAAATTATCGCGATAAGGCGATGTTTGAGATTTCAGATGATAATTTTATCGTCTGACCTAATTATCGCGATATATCGCCATCCCCGGGTTATCGCTGCAACCTTACTTGTATGGCTGTATGTAGTCACAGGTTTTATTTACTGGACAAGGGTACCCTATTTTTCGGAGTATTAGGCACACCTTTTTTACCAAATATTTTATTTTCTAGATGGGGTGCGTCTAATAGTAAAACACAACGTTAAGCAAATTCCTGGATTTTCCCATACAATCAACACATGTCCCCCACCACCCCACCCCCCGGTGACTCTAACTCAAAAGTTTGATATAATATTATCACTCAAATTAAACACAATACTGTTCCCTTTCGTGTCCATTTATATTTTTCAGTTTAAAAATGTGTCCATGTTAATCAACCTTTTAGATACAGTTAAAATATCAGGATCGAATTTGACGGACGCAAACCCGCAAAATGCGGGTTGATTTTATCGACTGTGTGTTACAAAACGTCACACAAAAAAAATGCGTGTAACATTTTTTATACGCCCACATTGAAATGTGGTCGTATATTGCCGTTCCTCCCGTCCGTCCGTCCGCAATTGTGGACGCTCTAGAGGCTAAAGTTAATATCCAATTGACATTAAATTTATACACAGTCTTTAAGGTCATGAGACCTATTGTTTTTCAAGCGATTTCCGATAATAACTACTAGAGTTATGGCCCTTGATCACTTCAAAAAATCTTGTGGACGCTCTAGAGGCCAAAGTTAATATCCGATTGACTTTAAATTTATACACCGTGTTAAAGGTCATAGCCTATTGATTTTCAGAGATTTCAAATAATTACTGCCAGAGTAATCTCCCTTGATAACTTCAAAAAATTTTGTGACACTATAGACAGGGCTTGCCACGAGATGGGAGCAGTTGTTCATTGCTCGCGCAAAATTTTAGGAAAAACCTGTAAAAATAATCAAAATATTGACGAGTTTATTGCCAAAACTAATCCAACAATGTCAATAACGTAACGAGATACATCAAGCTGCACGCAGAATTTCGTCCTTTAATTTGATTGGCTACTAAAAATACACTTTATACCTTAACGTCATGACTGGTTTTCCTACGAACACCAGTAACAAATGCGGGATAATCGAGTCTAAAGTAAAGAATGTTTACATCCGGATGAATTGGCATTTCACGGTAGGCCTAAATGAACACGTTTCAAACTAGAACTTTGGTTTTTATTCCATTGCACGGTCGTATAATTTTAAATCTAAGCGTAATAATTGGCTGAATGAAATCTCATTGCCCTACCTATGCACATTTATGTAGTGGGGTGAAGAAATCTTTACGGAAATTGATTATAAAAAAGAGTATGACTGTCAAAAACAGAAAAGCGATGGTCACACTGAACTCTGTGCCAGGAATAGCAATTTTGTTGCCCACTGTATGCCCGGCCACTTTCAAGACACATAAGAACCTAATGAAATCAAGATTACTAATATGCTCAAGGGACTCTTGTTTTCTACAATATTGCCCAGCATCTCAGCAAGCTTCTCTCACCGTTAGACAAGGCCGCGTCCTCATTCATTACAGATTCCACCATGTTCTGCGAAAGTATTAGAAATATAAGTGATTAGAGCTGGGCGATATTTCGATATAAAACCGCCACGGTAATAAAAACCGTGAAAAATACCGTCTTTAGAAAAATATCGAAAAACCGAACATACCGGGGTATATCGCGGTTTTGATTTTTTGGGATGATATTTTACATAAATATTGAACAAAATATTTTCTTTTTTATGTTATTTACGATATTTTATTGCTTAATCTGAAAAAATTCTGCTATAAACTCCCGAGTATTCATTTCACAAAGTTTGCAAATGCCGATGCGGAGCTTTATTTACGTCACGTGACTTATCGTCCACCTTTCCACCGGTTAGAATTATCCCTGTTTCTGTTCAATTTCTATACATCTTGATGAATGGTGAACATCGATACTCTGATTTTCGAAAGAAATCATTGGTTTTAAGATTGAATTAAATTTTAATAAAGCAGAAATATAAATAATGTCCCGGTAGACTGATTATCATTCAGCATCGGACGTGTCATGGCCGTGGTGATCTGGGAAAAAATATTTGACGAAAACAGTGGACACTTTTTGACATAGTACTTGTGTTTTATAGTTTAATTTAGTATCCCTGCATTGAATAATGCATTTTCAAGAAGGTATACGCTTGAATGGGAAAGAACGAGTTTGCAAGGGTAAACAAAGTCCAATCGTACACGTACAGTAGAATCCGTATGAGCAGCCACTCCTATTCAGCGACATCTCCTTGTAAGCGGTCACAATAAATTCCCCCCGTAAAAATTCTATTGTTTCATCTCCTTATTCAACGGTCACTCCTCTAACGCGGCCAGCGGTCACTATTTTGCAAATGAATTTAACAAAACATCGCCCATTCAACGGCCATTGTTGAATGATACCATCTTGTCGTTCTTCGTAACACCCCCGCTAATCCCGTGAGTAGTAATCAATTAACTGGACTCCCGTAAATCAGATAAAAAGAAATGTGAAAATACCAATTAACCCGGGTTTATCTGTTAATTAATCTTTTGTTTTATTAAACGACAAGCCTGATCATTGTTTTCACACGTAACGGGACATTATTTGATACTGATTGAATAAACTGAAAGTACCGACTAAAAGCCGCTATGTTGTTAAATAGACGTTTTTAGCGCCACCTGTAATATTACATACAGAGTTACACCCCCTGTCATTCGATAGCTAAATCGGCGATGTTTTTTGGTTCGTGTGCTTCTTTGATAAAATAAAATTAATTCATCGATTTTCTTCACAAAAATGGATAAATATTATCGAATACATCACTATGATAGACAGTAGTATTGAAGGTTGGTACAAAATGACAAGTTTACAGAAGTTATGTCGGCGATTCAGCGACGGCCAAATTTACCGATGCAAGTGAAGTATTGCATTTGTGTTTGCTTCCAATGCATTCAAGCGTAATATTAATTGATGTCAGCACAAAAAAACATGAGATTTTACAAAAATGGATAAATATTATCGAATGCATGACAATGATAGACAGTAGTATTGAAGGTTGGGACAAAATGACATGTTTACAGAAGTTATGTCCGAGATTCAGCGACGGCCAAATTTACCGATGCAAGTGCACCCAAGCGTAATATTAATTGATGTCGGCACAAAAAACTCGAGATTTTATTAAGAGGCCACTCCCGTTAAACGGTCAATCCTAAAATTTCCCGTGGGTGGCTGCTTAATGCAGATTCTACTGTAGCTGTAAAAATATGCACGACCGAAAGAACAAAAACTTTTTTATGTTGTTTGGGCTTCTTTCATTCGAAATACATGTGTTTTTAATTTGAATAAAATATTATAATTAATATTTTGAATATTAAAATTGTAATAAAAAAACAACTTTAGAAAGTTTTCATGGCTATAGATCTGTGTTTGAACCAGCTTTTTATGCATGTTTATTTACATTTAAAAAGTTATAAACTGAAAGTACTGACCTTTAATAAAATATCGCGATATAGTGATTATATCGCGATATTTTTTGAAAATATCGCGATATCTGTTTCTAGGTATGTCGCCCAGCTCTATAAGTGATACAAACCAAATTGTATCTTATGACGTAGTTGACTTACTTATCAATGTGCCCATGGAAGCCCTACGATCACGTATCAACAAACTTGAAGAACCTTTGGATACCCACTTGTCAACAGAAAATATAGTCAGTTTAGTCTCTATGTGCGTTATCTCCACCTACTTCACCTGGGGAGATGAAACGTATGAACAGATCCATGGCCTACCAATGGGAAGCCCTTTATCTCCATTAATTTCAGAAATCTATCTAACACAGTTCGAAGAACGCGCCCTTGAATCATCTCCTATAACACCTATTTGTTATTTTCGTAAGGTCGATGATACCTTCGTCATCCTTGAGGAAGAAGATGACTCGGCAGTTCTCCTCGACCATTTCAACAACCAGCATCCGAGGATTAAGTTCACCATGGAGAGAGAGGTCGACCTATCACTTCCCTGCCTAGATGTTCATGTTCATAAAAGAAACAATGCTATAAAAACCTGTGTGTACCGTAAACCTACCCAAACAGACCAATATATCAACTTTAACTCTACACATCCCACCAATGTCAAAGCTTCTGTCGTTTCCTGTTTAGTCAGACGAGCCCATAATATATGTGAACCTGAATACCTCAATGCAGAACTTGACCACCTCCGATATGCCTTTTGTACCCTCAACAACTACCCTGTTAAGTTTGTCAACAATATTATTAAATCAACTCTGAACCACACCAACAAAAAAGATAAACCAAAACCTGAAAAACTAGACATCCGAGTGTCATTGCCCTTCTATAAGAGAGAGAGAGAGAAATGTGGTTTAACGTCCACTCAACACAAACCAGGTCATTTCGGGACTAACATATGGTTTTTATACGTCCACATGGAAATGTGGTCGTATATTGCCGTCGCCCCCGTCTGTCGGTCCGTCCGTCCGTCGGTCCGTCCGTCCGTCCATCGTCCACAATTTCTTGTGAACGCTCTAGAGGCTAAAGTTAATATCCGATTGACTTGAAATTTATACACGGTGTTTAAGGTCGTGAGACGAAGAAGCCTATTGATTTTCAGCAATATCCGATAATTACTACCAGAGTTATGACCCTTGATCACTTTGAAAAATCCTTGATCACTTTGAAAAATCTTGTGAACGCTCTAGAGGCTATAGTTAATATCCGATTGACTTTAAATTTATACACAGTGTTTAAGGTCAGGAGATGAAGAAGCCTATTGATTTTCGGTGATATCTGATAATTACTGCCAGAGTTATGACCCTTGATCACTTTGAAAAATCTTGTGAACACTTTAGAGGCTAAAGTTTATATCCGATTGACTTGAAATATATACACGGTGTTTAAGGTCGTGAGACGAAGAAGCCTATTGATTTTCAGCGATATCCGATAATTACTACCAGAGTTATGACCCTTGATCACTTTGAAAAATCTTGTGAACACTCTAGAGGTTATAGTTAATATCCAATTGACTTTAAATTTATACACAGTGTTTAAGGTCATGAGACGAAGAAGCCTTTTGATTTTCGGTGATATCTGATAATTACTGCCAGAGTTATGACCCTTGATCACTTTGAAAAATCTTGTGAACGTTTTAGAGGCTAAAGTTAATATCTCCGATTGACTTTAAATTTATACACAGTGTTTAAGGTCATGAGACGAAGAAGCCTATTGATTTTCGGTGATATCCGATAATTACTACCAGAGTTATGACCCTTGATCACTTTGAAAAATCTTGTGAACGTTCTAGAGGCTAAAGTTAATATCCGATTGACTTTAAATTTATATACGGTGTTTAAGGTCTTGAGATGAAGAAGCCTATTGATTTTCAGCGATATCTGATAATTACTACAAGAGTTATGACCCTTGATCACTTTGAAAAATCTTGTGAACGCTCTAGACGCTAAAGTTAATATCCGATTGAATTTAAATTTATACATGGTGTTTAAAGTCATGATACAAAGAAGCTTATTGATTTTCAGCAATATCCGATAATTACTGCCAGAGTTATGACCCTTGATCACTTTGAAAAATCTAAAGTTAATATCCGATTGACTTTAAATTTATACACACTATTTACGGTCATGATACAAAATAGCCTATTTATTTTCAGTGATATCCGATAATTACTGCCAGAGTTATTACTCTTGATCACTTTGAAAAACCCTGTGAATGCTCTAAAGGCTAAAGTTAATATCCGATTGACTTTAAATTTCTACTCATTGTTTAGGGTCATGATACGAAGAATCCTATTTGATTTTCAGTGATAATTTCTGGCAGTTGATCACTTTGAAATATCTTGTGGACAAAGGCCTTGAGACAAACCATCAAAACTATTCTAATCATTTCTGATAATTATTTAATGGGCTATTACTCATAATAAGATTATCATGTGTTGTAAATGTTCTCCTTACTGATAAAAGAAACAATATGCGACAACCCTTGTTGACTGACCGGACGACTTAGCTGTTGTGGGCGTATGTTTCGTTGCCTGGCAACCTATCTTTTAATTTTATTTCAATAATTCGCATGCGCGTAGGGGTCTTTAGCAGTGGGAGGAAACCGGAGTGCCCGGAGGAAACCCACGAGGTTGAGAAGGCGCCCCTATCTCCATGCCACATACACTCACACCTGGGCTCGAAACCACAGCCGCAAGACAGAGGTGACCGGCCAGCTAGATGTCGAAGCGCGGCACTCTAGACTACTAGGCCATCCCAACCCCCCGCCCTTCTATGGGAAACTATCTTATCAAGTTAGCAGAATCCTGAAAACAGTTAATATTGGAACTCCTTTTCCACTTCCACAACCTTAAAACAGATACTTAAGGCAAATGGGAAACTACCACCGACCAACCCAATTCAACCCAAAGGAGTTGTCTATAAAGTTGATTGGTCCTGCAACAGATTATACATTGGAGAAATGAAGAGACCTTTAGACAAAAGATTTGCAGAACACAAGTCTAGAGCCAAAACCAATGTATCCGCAATAGCAGAACACATACATCACCAAGAACCAGGGACACAAACCAAACCCTAGCCATCCACAACACCAAAAGAAAAAGAGCAAAAACATAGAAGCCATACAAATCAAACGTCACAGTCCAGAACTGAACAGAGATACAGGTTTATACATCCCAAGGGACTACAATGAACTTATAAAATGGAGAAATAATAATAATTATTTATTTGTTTCACAACATATAAAATATCCTACCTTCATATTTCAATTTAATTTATTATATTTTAATTTGTCTTAATTTTTAATTTGTCTTAATTTATATTCCAATTTCTCTTAATTTGACTTTTTATTTCTCTTACACCTTAAAGGGACAATAACATTCTTGCTGGCTTGGTAGCTCCAGAAAATAAATAATGCCCTTATTCTAAGTACTAGATGTTTAAGTGTCCTACCTGTTGTGTAAATTATCCATTACAACATATTTTACTTGTCGAGAGGGTTCGAAAATATTTTAAAATCCAAGTCACATTTGAAAAGGTTTACGTTAGACTTTTCAAATCAATTGGTGGAATTTTTCCAATTTTTTAAAATAGGTGTGTTAAGATGAAATTTATATCATCATTTAATTGCAATATTCTAAAATAATACGATTTATTGACCAGAATGAAGATTGGGACATATTATTCAGTTACAACAAGAGTGTTATTGGGGCTTTAATTACTTTTCTTTGAAATATTTTCATCTCAGTTTGCATTTTTTATGTGTTTATTAACTTGACAAACAAAATTATCCAGTCATCTATCCATAAGTTGGTCCATAACTATAATTGCATTAACCTCACATATTCTTCTCTATTGGTCGACTTGTGGAGTTGTTCTCATGCTAAACAAACAAGGGGTAAAAATGTACATTCTTAGGTCAAAGGGTTTCACCAGTTTGTATCATTAATTGCTTAATTGTCCCTCGCCTTTCGAAGAAAGTTGGGGGACTATTAAAATGGGTTCATCTGTCTGTCCGTCACACTTTTTGGGACACAATAACTCTCTTCCTAATTGAGCTAGAATGTTCAAATTTGGTGTACATGTATGTGTTTATTAGGTCAATGCCTTGATGGAGTTCAAAGATGAGCATCTTCCGCTTAGGGTAAGCAGAGATATAAGCAATTTGATTGGTTGATGCTTTGGGACACTATAACTTTAGTTCTAATTAATTGATGAAACTTGGTGTACAGTTTCCAGCGCTCACGCTGTCGATCGCCAAATTCGCCAATTGCGATTAAAATATAATTTTGGCTAAAGAATATTCAATTTGGCGAAATTTTTGGCGATATTTTTTTCCTGTATGGCGATTCTTTTTTTTACCTGGAAATAAAAAAATTATCGGCACAAAGCTTTGATTTCTGCGCGTACATACTAAACAGTGTACCGTCGATCGCGCTTCGTTGAGTCAATCAACAATCAATTAGGTATCAATAATAGCCCTATCTTTTGTCTCTTGATCAATCTGGGATTAGTGTTGATAAGTATTTACAGTCAGAGTAGTAATAAACTAATTAAGAGACAAAAGATTTAATTGTGTGTTTTCAAATACGAATCGGTTGCTTTGTTGATGGTTTCGATATATTCAAAATGGCGGACACTGTAAACAATACTCACTCGATTTGTTCGGGATTATTGGATTATGACTGCTATTTGATCTATTTCATACCGAAATTGACGATATCGTTAATAAATGAAGCCAGGTATGTTGTTACAGTTTATAAATGCGTATATAAACTTGGGACTGTCGAAAGCCATGTATTATCAAATCATATGCCATGGGTCGTAAGCGAAAAATTGAACAGCCTTCTTCAACGTCTGACAGAAGAATGTCAGATTTTTTTTAATATTCCACCTCCAAAATGCCCCAAGACTACAGATGATACTGCCATGATGATATTACAGCCCTAGATGTTGAACTGATACCCCAAAAGACCACCGCAGAGAAAAATTTCGAAAAACGTAAAATAATAAGTGCATTTGGAAAAGGTAGATCTTTCACTTTCAGGGAAGAATCGAAATTTTCAAATTCTTGGTTAAGGTATGATGCAGCTAACAAAACAATGTTTTATTCAACATGTGAATCAGTCTTCAAAAAATGGAAGTCTGCAAAGCAGGGAAGAATTTTTTAAATTTTAAGATATATATATTGTATGTATTTATATAAATAAAATCCCCGAAAAAAATTTTTAATAGTTATTTTATTTTGGCGGAAAAAATATCTGGCTGATAAATTAAAATGAAAAATTGGCGGGAAAAAAATGGAACCCAGAGTGAGCACTGACAGTTTCATTACAGTAATACCTTGACTAAGTTCGATAATGAGCATTTTCTGCTCAGGGTAAGCAGAGCGATATGCAATTTGATTGGTCGAGACTCTGGATCACAATAACTCTCCTTCTAATTGATGAAACTTGGTGTACAGTTTCATTACAGTAATACCTTGACTAAGTTCGATAATGAGCATTTTCTACTCAGGGTAAGCAGAGCGATATGCAATTTGATTGGTCGAGACTCTGGATCACAATAACTCTCCTTCTAATTGAGTTAAAATGTTCAAACTTGGTGTATATGCTTATTAGGGCAATGCCTTGATGGAGTTCGAAGATGAGCATTTTATGCTTAGGGTGAGCAGAGATAAGCCATCTGATTGGTTGATGCTTTGGGACACGATAACTTTAGTTCTAATTAAGTGAGAGTGATGAAACTTGGTGTATAGTTTCATTACAGTAATACCTTGACTAAGATCTATAATGAGCATTTTCTGCTCAGGGTAAGCAGAGCGATAAGCAATTTGATTTGCCGAGACTTTGGAACACAATAACTCTCCTTCGAATTGAGATAAAATGTTCAAAATTAGTGTGTATGCTTATTAGGTCAATGCCTTGATGGAGTTCGAAGATGAGCATTTTCTTGGTAGGGTAGGCAGAGATAAGCAATTTGATTTGTTGATAACCTTAGAACAAGATAACTTAGGTTCATCTTGATTGGATGATTTTTATGCCAATACAATGACTGCATTCTCATTCAGTAATGGATTCGACAGTAACAGTGTATAGAAACGATTGACTCAGACACGAGGGCCCTTTCCCTTGGCCAGAGGGGCCCTTTTGTCAAGCGTGGGGGCCCTTTTGTCTGCCTTTAGGGTTCCCCTAACTAGGGTACATTTTTATACGCCCACATTGAAATGTAGTCGTATATTGTCGTCGCCCCCGTCCGTCCGTCGGTCCGTCCGTCCGTCCGTCCGTCGGTCCGTCCGTCCGTCCGTCCGTCCGTCCGGCGTCCACAATTACTTGTGGACGCTCTAGAGGCTAAAGTTAATATCCGATTGACTTTAAATTTATACACAGTGTTTAAGGTCATGAGATGAAGAAGCCTATTGTTTTTCAGCAATTTCCGATAATAACTACCAGAGTTATGGCCCTTGACGACTTCAAAAAATCTTGTGGACGCTCTATAGGCCAAAGTTAATATCCGATTGGCTTTAAATTTATACACAGTGTTTAAGGTCATAAGACGAAGAAGCCTATTGATTTTCAGCGATTTCCGATAATTAGTGCCAGAGTTATGTCCCTTGATCACTTCAAAAAATCTTGTGGACGTTCTAGGGGCCAAAGTTAATATCCGATTGGCTTTAAATTTATACACAATGTTTAAGGTCATAAGACGAAGAAGCCTATTGATTTTCAGCGATTTCCAATTATTAGTGCCAGAGTTATGTCCCTTGATCACTTCAAAAAATCTTGTGGACGCTCTAAAAGCCAAAGTTAATATCCGATTGACTTTAAATTTATACACAATGTTTAAGGTCATAAGACGAAGAAGCCTATTGATTTTCAGCGATTTCCAATAATTAGTGCCAGAGTTATGGCCCTTGATCACTTCAAAAAATCTTGTGAACGCCCTAAAAGCCAAAGTTAATATCCGATTGACTTTAAATTTGTACACAGTGTTTAAGGTCAAAAGACGAAGAAGCTTATTGATTTTCAGCAATTTCCGATAATTAGTGCCAGAGTTATGGCCCTTGATTACTTCAAAAAATCTTGTGGACGCTCTAAAAGCCAAAGTTAATATCCGATTGACTTTAAATTTATATACAGTGTTTAAGGTCATAAGACGAAGAAGCCTATCGATTTTCAGCGATTTCCGATAATTAGTGCCAAAGTTATCTCCCTTGATGACTTCAAAAAATCTTGTGGACACTCTAAAAGCCAAAGTTAATATCCGATTGACTTTAAATTTATACACAGTGTTTAAGGTCATAATACGAAGAAGCCTATTAATTTGCATCAATTTTCGATAATTAGTGCCAGAGTTATGGCCCTTGATCACATCAAAAAATCCTGTGGATGCTCTAGAGGCCAAAGTTAATATCCGATTGACTTTAAATTTACACACACTGTTTAAAGTCCTGAGGCGAAGAAGCCTACTGATTTTCATCGATTTCAAATAATTACTTCCAGAGTTATCTCCCTTGATCACTTCAAAAAACCTTGTGTCGCTGTAGATGCCAAACTTATTATCCGATTGACTTCAGATTGATACACAGAGTTTAAGGTGTTGAAACGAACAAGTATTTTGATTTTCAATGAATTTTGATAACTGAACAGCTAAATCCATGATGTTAAATGTTTCCTATACTAATTGTTAGCTTGGGGCAAAACTTTATAAAAAGCAAACAAATTCTAATGATTTTCAGATAATTACATAATGAGTTGTTACTCAGATTTTAGTGTATTACAAATGTTTCATTACCAAAAAAAAGTAAAAATATGCGACAACCCTTGTTGACTGCCCGGACGATTTAGCTGCTGTGGGCGTATGTTTCGTTGCCTGGCAACCTATCTTCATTTTTCTCTTTGGTTTTAGCATTTTTCTTTAAAAAACACTTTTGGATGACACTTCGTGTACAGTTTGATTGCTCGATACGTTTGAAAAAAATAAATGTGCATTTAATTAATGTGTCATCTATTTATTTTGGGATTTCGACGGGGGACATCAGCCTCATTGTTGGCTTGTTAGCCTCATGTTTTTCCTCGCACTTTATTTGTTAATCCATTAGGTCTTTTTCTTATATCACTATAAATATTACCTTTTTTAGTTTACTAATTGATTATTTGTACTTGATAACGATAAGAGAATACTTGCGAAACGTTGTGCTATATGTGTATAAACCAATGATTGTTTTCCATATAAGTTTTTTTTGTGTTTTTTTGTGACTATTAAAATGGGTCTGTCCGTCTGTCTGACCGTCACACTTTTTGGGACACAATAAGTCTCTTCCTAATTGAGCTAGAATGTTCAAACTTGGTGTATGTGTTTATTAGGTCAATGCCTTGATGGAGTTCGAAGATGAGCATTTTCCGCTTAGGGTAGGCAGAGATAAGCAATTTGATTGGTTGATGCTTTGGGACACTATAACTTTAGTTCTAATTAAGTGAGATTGATGAAACTTGGTGATAATGAGCATTTTCTGCCCAGGGTAACCAGAGCGATATGCAATTTGATTGGTCGAGACTTTGGAACACAATAACTCTCCTTCTAATTGAGTTAAAAAGTTCAAACTTGGTGTATGTGCTTATTAGGTCAATGCCTTGATGGAGTTCGAAGATGAGCATTTTCCGCTTAGGGTAAGCAGAGATTAGCAATTTATTTAGTTCTAACTTTAGTTCTAATTAAGTGAGAGTGATGAAACTCGGTGTATAGTTTCATTACAGTAATACCTTGACTAAGATCGATAATGAGCATTTTCTGCTCAGGGTAAGCAGAGCGATAAGCAATTTTGATTTGCCGAGACTTTGGAACACAATAACTCTCCTTCGAATTGAGTTAAAATGTTCAAAATTGGTGTGTATGCTTATTAGGTGATGGAGTTCGAAGATGAGCATTTTCTGCTTAGGGTAGGTAGAGATAAGCAATTTGATTGGTTGATACTTTGGGACAAGATAACTTAGGTATTGATTGATGATTTTTATGCCAATACAATGACTGCATTCTCATTTAGTAATGGATTCGACAGTAACAGTGTATAGAAACGATTGACTTGGACACGAGCGCCCTTTCCCTTGGCCAGAGGGGCCCTTTTGTCTGCCCTTAGGGTCCCCCTAACTAGGGTACATTTTCATTTTTCTCGTCGGTTTTAGCATTTTTCTTTATAAAACACTTTTGGATGACACTTCGTGCACAGTTTGATTGCTCGATACGTTTGAAAAAAATAAATGTGCGATTAATTAATATGTGTCTTCTATTTATTTTGGGATTTCGGCGGGGGACATCGGCCTCACTTTTGGCTTGTTTTCCTTTCAATAGTTGCACCCATCGGATCGTAACTTCCTGAATTGTGGCCCCCGATTGTCCGAAAAATCGCTTTTTTTTTTTAGCTTGTGGTACCTCAGGAGGTCAAAATTATTATCCGATTTCAAAAACCGTTTGATTATATCACTGTTACATGGTAATGATGGTTGAGTTCAAATTTTGTGAAAATTAAACCAAAAATGACGGACAAAATTGCCACCGCTTGTACCCGAAAAGTGTGAAAATATGGTATATTGGTTTAAATATGATGTTGATGAAACTTGAAATGCATCTTGGTTCCTTTTTATATTCAACGGATAATATCGGATTGCAACTTCCTGAATTATAGCAAAATTGACTTTTTTAGCTTCTGGTCCTTCTAGAGGTCTCAATTATTATCCAATTTTAGAAATAATATTAAATGTTTGGTATACTAAACCAGGGAATATTTTAACCGGGTTCGTATCGCAATTTGAGACTCAAACGTCCGATTTTGCGAATCAAATTCATATTTGATTAGCATTATTAGCTTAAAACCCTGCTTCAGCGCGAATCAAAGTTTTGAAAATTAATTTTAACTTTAAAACCATTCAGTATTGTAAAACACAGTAAAACAAATCTGAAATCTCGCAATTTTATTGTCTATATCATCAAGACTCTTTACGTGCCTCTGCAACGGTCCAGTGGAACGAGAGCAGTACATGTTGACGTCTGCTATTTATAGACGTAAAAAGTTTTGATGACAGAGATGACAACACTACATACTTTCTTTCTATATCTATTGTAGTCACATTCGTCAAGACAGACATTCAAAACACTACAAGATAAAATTACCGGATGATCGAGGGTACGTCGCGAAATTCAAACACATGATATTATGTTCTATCTTCAAATTCGACATTAAAATTAGCAACAGTTCAAGATTGGGTGAGGAAATATGACGCAGAAAAGATCTGACTAGAGTATGAAGTAAATAAAGAATGTCCAGGTTTCGTACAAAGAATAACATGTGGTCACATACTTTTATTTTTGTCCCCCGCCTTTCGAAGAAAGTTGGGGGACTATTAAAATGGGTTCGTCCGTCCATCTGTCTGTCTGTCTGTCCGTCTGTCCGTCTGTCCGTCACACTTTTTGGGACACAATAACTCTCTTCCTAATTGAGCTAGAATTTTCAAACTTGGTGTATGTGTTTATTAGGTCCATGCCTTGATGGAGTTCGAAGATGAGCATTTTCCGCTTAGGGTAAGCAGAGATAAGCAATTTAATTGGTTGATGCTTTGGGACACGATAACTTTAGTTCTAATTAAGTGAGATTGATGAAACTTGGTATATAGTTTCATTACAGTAATACCTTGACTAAGTTCGATAATGAGCATTTTCTGCTCAGGGTAAGCAGAGCGATACGCAATTTGATTGGTTGAGACTTTGGAACACAATAACTTTCCTTCTAATTGAGTTAAAATGTTCAAACTTGGTGTATATGCTTATTAGGTCAATGCCTTGATAGAGTTCGAAGATGAGCATTTTTTGCTTAGGGTGAGCAGAGATAAGCAATTTGATTGGTAGATGCTTTGGGACACGATAACTTTAGTTCTAATTAAGTGAGAGTGATGAAACCTGTTGTATAGTTTCATTACAGTAATGCCTTGACTAAGTTCGATAATGAGCATTTTCTGCTCAGGGTAAGCAGAGCGACATGCAATTTGATTGGTCGAGACTTTGGAACACCACAATAACTCTCCTTCTAATTGAGTTTAAATGTTCAAACTTGGTGTATATGCTTATTAGGTCAATGCCTTCATGGAGTTCGAGGATGAGCATTTTCCGCTTAGGGTAAGCAGAGATAAGCAATTTGATTGGTTGATGCTTTGGGACATGATAACATAAGCTCTAATTAAGTGTGAGTGATGAAACTTGGTATATAGTTTCATTACAGTAATACCTTGACTAAGATCGATAATGAGCATTTTCTGCTCAGGGTAAGCAGAACGATAAGCAATTTTATTGGTCGAGACTTTGGAACACAATAACTCTCCTTCTAATTGAGTTAAAATGTCCAAACTTGGTGTATGTGCTTATTATGTCAATGCCTTGATGGAGTTCGAAGATGAGCATTTTCCTCTTAGGGTAAGCAGAGATAAGCAATTTGATTGGTTGATGCTTTGGGACACGATAACTTTAGTTCTAATTAAGTGAAAGTGATGAAACTTGGTGTATAGTTTCATTACAGTAATACCTTGACTAAGATCGATAATGAGCATTTTCTGCTAGGGGTAAGCAGAGCAATAAGCAATTTGATTTGCCGAGACTTTGGAACACATTAACTCTCCTTCGAATTGAGTTAAAATGTTCAATATTGGTGTGTATGCTTATTAGGTCAAAATGCCTTGATGGAGTTCGAAGATAAGCATTTTCTTCTTAGGGTAGGCAGAGATAAGCAATTTGATTGGTTGATACTTTGGGACAAGATAACTTAGGTTCATCTCGATTGATGATTTTTATGCCAATACAATGACTGCATTCTCATTCAGTAATGGATTCGACAGTAAAAGTGTATAGAAACGATTGACACGGACACAATGGCCCTTTCCCTTGGCCAGAGGGGCCCTTTTGTCAAGTCTGGGGGCCCTTTTGTCTGCCTTTAGGGTCCTCCTAACTAGGGTACATTTTCATTTTTCTCGTCAGCTTTAGCATTTTTCTTTATAAAACACTTTTAGATGACACTTCGTGTACAGTTTGATTGCTCGATGTGTTTGAAAAAAATAAATGTGCGATTAATTAATATGTGTCATCTATTTATTTTGGGATTTCGGCGGGGGACATCAGCCTCACTGTTGGCTTGTTATTTTATATATAAATATAAACAACCGTTTGGTAATAAAAATAATGTGGGTATTGTTATTGTCACATACAGGCCTAATTATGTGAAATAAGAATTCTATTACATACTAAAAAACTGCTAATCAATTGGTAAATTTTGCTACTCAATTATACAATTGATTAGCATTCTTACACAATTTTTCTGGAAACTGCTAATCAAATGTAAAAAAGTAAAATATTCCCTGTACTAAACCTTAGCATGGGGCAGAATTTTATAAAAACCAAAAAAATTCTAATGATTTTGTGATAATTACATATGCGACAGCTCTTGTTGACTGTCCGGACGATTTAGCTGCTGTGTGGGCGTATGTTTCTTTGCCTAGCAACCTATTGTGGTAAAAATCTTATTTCATCAGCTAAGAGTTTACCCTATTTGATAAAAAAAAATACACAAATATCATAATTGACCTCTTGACTATCTGGTCGTGTATTGGTTAACCCCCGTCCGTCCGGCGACCACAATTGCTTGTGGACGCTCTAGAGGCTAAAGTTAATATCTGATTGACTTTAAATTTATACACAGTGTTTAAGGTCATGAGACGAAGAAGACTTGATTTTCAGTGATTTCCGATAATTAGTGCCAGAGTTATGGCCTTTGATCACTTCAAAAAATCTTGTGGATACTCAAGAGGCCAAAGTTAATATCCAATTGACTACAAATTTATACACAGTTTTTAAGGTCATGAGACGAAGAAACCTATCGATTTTCAGCGATTTCTGATAATTAGTGCCAGAGTTGTAGTCCTTGATCACTTCAAAAAATCTTGTGGATGCTCTAGAGGCCAAACTAAATAATTCATCTTAAAGAGTATACGCTTGATTGAGAAAAAACAAGTCCAAGGGTAGCTATAAAAATAAATATGCGTGGCAGAAAGAACTTTTTTAAAAATGTTTTTCTTGTACCTCCGTTATATGTAAGTATTTTTAATTTAAATAAAATAATAATAACTAGATCTGCTAAGCAGATATTAAAGCTTTCATATTCAGTCACTTCCTGTCACATGTCATGCGTCATATAAATAATCCGAACAAGAAAAAATAAATCATTAAGATCGGTCACAATCTAGTGAAATTAGTGTGATTTTTCACTCGTAAACAAATTTGTCGGCACAAAAAACATCAAAGGCAAAATTAGAATTTTTCAAATACCAAAAATTCGACCCTTATCCCGGCTACCCTAAAATGTATTATTTTCAGACAAAGGAGCTGCATTGAACATACTATACCCTATTGTGTTTGT
The DNA here is from genome assembly GCA_036850965.1 of Patella caerulea. NCBI lineage: Eukaryota > Metazoa > Mollusca > Gastropoda > Patellidae > Patella > Patella caerulea. The sequence continues at coordinate 42,880,903 of JAZGQO010000007.1, forward strand.
TTACAAGTCCGTTCATTTTTTTTTTTTTTTTTTTTTTTTTTCATTTTTTAATTTTTTTTTTTTTTTTTTTCTTATTTTTTTTTTAAATTAATTGATTTATTTTTATTTTATTTTTCTTACTTTTTATTATTATTCATTTTTTTTTTTCTATTATTTTTCTTATATATTTTTTTTCTTATTATTATTTTCTAATTATTTATTTATTTACTCAAAATTAAAATCTTATTTATTTGTTTAATTGTACCATAACTAAAACAATGTAATTAGTTTTTGTCTGTATCATATATAATTCGACATTGTACATGAATTATACACCCAAACCTGAAGGAAGCAAATTAATATAAGCCTACTTGGCTTGTTTTTGTATCCTATTATTTATGCTCTTTTATACTGTATAATATTCTCGAAATAAATACTGTTTAAACCAAATGTCGATTTTTCACTATGTTTCATATTCACTTCAAAATGGCGACCATCAGTTGACCTAAATTAAAATTCTGCTCCGAACCTTTTTTAGACATTCTTTCAAGGTTTCAGAAAATATCACTCCCTTGCCTGTAAGTAAAATATAAAAAAAGCCTTCTTAACTTTTACGTTTCAAGATGGTGGCACTTCCGGTTTGATCGACAAACTCACTATTTTGTGTACAAATCAGTAATTACTTATCTAGTATCAAAAAAAAAATCGGTCATTCTGACCTATATTTCGATGATTTTTTTTGAAAATTGATTCTTCATTTCACCAAGGGGAGATAATTTAGAAAATTTTAATTCATTTTTCAAGTCGCATCAGCAATGTCTACTTACATACTAAATTTCATGAAAATCGTACAACTATTAAAGAAGTTGTCAAGTTGGTCTCAACTTCCGGTTCGAAATCACAGCGACGTATTTTCGAATATTACAAAACTTTTAAAAATAAGCTCCCCCTGACCAGCTTAATCTTTCACAATAAACGTTTGCCCCTTAAAATCAGCAAATTGCGGACTTTAAAGTGAGAAACATTACAACCGGGCAAAATTTTCTGTTTTATCAATTTTTCAGTACCATTGATTACCAACCGATTATTACAAAACTTTAAAAATGAAAGAAAAAGAGAGAAATGCGGTTTAACGTCAATTCGACACAACAAGGTCATTTCAGGACTAACATATGTCTTTTAATTATATTTAAAAACTTCCGTTGCGCGTACGGGTCTTTAGCCGTGGGAGGAAACAGAAGGACATGGAGAAAACCCACAAAGTTGAGCACCATACTCGATGTCAGGTGCAACCTGGAAATCGAAACGACGCCGGTTGACTCAATGACAGACGTTACGATACAGCGCGCACATGCTAACCATTCAGCCTCCCTAAAATCGGGAAATTGCTGACTTATATCGAGAAACATTTCAACCGGGCATTTCAATCAAAACAACGCCAGTTGACTCAATGACAGACGTTACGATACAGAGCGCAGGTGCTAACCATTCAGCCACGCAACCTCCCTAAATTTGGCTGACCTACAACGAGAAACATTTCAACCGGGTGAAATTTTCTATTTTAACAGTTTAATTTGCACGGTACCTTTAGTTATGAACCGAATATTACAAAACTTTTAAAAATAAGCTCCCCCTGACCGGCTTAATCGTTCGCAATAAACGTTTGCCCCCTAAAATCGGCAAATTGCTGACTTATAGCAAGAAACATTTCAACCCTTCTGTTTTAACAGTTTAATTACCAACCGATTATTACAAAACTTTTGAAAATAAGCTCCAACTGACCAGCTTAATTCTATGCAATCGATTTTTCACCTTTTCTCATATGTGCAGTTCGGAATGGAGACCATCATGTGATGGAAATCAAAATTCTGATCCGATATATTTTTAGGCATTCCTTCAAGTAAGTCTGTAAGTAAAATATCGCAAAAGCCTTAATGATTTTTCATGTTTCAAGATGGCGACACTTCCGGTTCAAGTGACAAACTCAATATTTGGTGTACGAATAAGTATTTACTTATCTAGTATCCAAATAAAAAATCAGGTCATTCTGACCTATATTTCTTCGATATATAGGTATTTGTACGCGAATAGTGTGAAAATATGTTATATCAAGGTTGTGGACCCTATAGAGGTCACAATTTTCAACCGATTTTGATGCAACTTGACATGCATGTTTATAACCCGAAGATCTTGGTTCCTTTCGATAATTGTGCCCATTGGATTGTAACTTCCTGAACTATGGCCCCTGATTGTCCGTAAAATCGCTTTATTTTAGCCTGTGGTACCTCCGGAGGTCAAAAAAATTACTATCCGATTTAAAAAAAACATTTGATTTAAACACTGGACAACTGTTATGATTGTACTGGCAACAGTTCATTTGTATAGACAAAAATCAAGTTGGTCAAACAAATAAAAATTGAGTTATTCTAATAGGTATTTGTATTGCAATGTCACACTCAGTCTGCCGTCTGTAATTGGCCAAGTTAGCCCTACATCATAACCTGAGACCTCCAGCAAACGTTCTTTTTCAGTGCCGCATCATATAATACGGTTCATCACCATTGCCAAGGATTTATATTAATATACCAAGTTAATAATGTTTACTACAAGTATACTCGTAGCGGCACAAGCGCGGTAACCATGACTAGGAGTATACCCGTAGTCGGCAGTCAACGTGTTAAGGTCATGAGACGAAGAAGCCTATTGTTTTTCAGCGATTTCCGATAACTACCAGAGTTAGGGCCCTTGATCACTTCAAAAAATCTTGTGGGTGCTCTAGAGGCCAAAGTTCAAATCTGAATGACTTTAAATTTATACACAGTGTTTAAGATCATAGTATGAAGAAGCCTATTGATTTTAAGCTATTTCAGATTATTAGTGCCAGAGTTGTATCCCATGATCATTTCAAAACATCTTGTGGACCCTCTAGAAGCCAAAGTTAGTATCCGATTGACGTTATTTAAGGTCATGAGCCAAAGAATCCTATTGATTTTCAGCGATTTCCGATAATTACAGGCAGAGTTATAGCCCTTGATCACTTCAAAAAATCTTGTGAATGCTCTAGAGGCCAAAGTTAATATCAGATTGACTTTAAATTTATACACAGTGTTTAAGGTGATGAGAGGAAGAAGCCTAATCATTATCAGTTGTTTCCAATAATTACTGGCAGAGTTATTGCCCTTGATCACTTTAAATTTACACACAGAAGTCTATCGATTTTCAGCGATTTCCAATTATTACTGCCAGAGTTATGGCCCTTGATCACTTAAAAAAAGAGGCCACACTTATCCGATTGACTTCAGATTGATACACAGAGTTTAAGGTGTTGAAATGAACAAGTATTTTGATTTTCAATTTATTTTGATTACTGAAAAGCTAAATCCATGAAATTAAATGTTTCGTATTCTAATTGTTAGCGTTGGGCAAAACTTTATAAAAGCAAACAAATTCTAATGATTTTCTGATAATTACATAATGATTTGTTACTCTTAATCAGATTTTAGTGTATTACAAATGTTTCATTATCGAAAAAAGTAAAAATATGCAACAACCCTTGTTGACTGCCCGGACGATTTAGCTGCTGTGGGCGTATTTTTTTTTGCGTGACTCACACAAAATTTGAAAAAAAAATCCAATTGTAGCCTCTATCACTTTAATTTTGTTTTCGGTAAAGGCAGCATAATTGCTGAACAGAAGGCAGTATATGTTGGAAATCCTTTCATCATCCCAATCCTTCATCTCAATTGTGGCCCCCCCCCCCCCAAAAAAAAAAAAAAAAAAAAAAAAAATTACAGCCTCTATTGTGTGCACATGTTTTGGAAAAGGGGAAATTACTCTGGAACATCAATTGGGTCTATATATACACATTCACAATAAATTTGAAAAAAATCCTTTAAAAACTGAAGCTTGTATTATGTTTACAAGGTAACTCCAGAATGAAAGGTCCTAGAAGACTGTAAATAACATTAGTCTATGGATTACAATTCTTCACGCCAAACTTAACAAAATTATGTTAAACTGTAGCCTCGATTGCGTTCACAAGCTTTTCAGCAATTACGGTCTTTCTACAAGTGGAACGGAATACCATACCAAAGAATGCTGAATATGAATGGAATTAGTGCTCTTATCAAAAGGCCTCACACCAAATTTGAAAACCTAAAGAAATCTGTTCAAAACGGTAGTCTCTATCAAGTTTTGGACAGGGTGGGGGTAACTCTAGAATGGAAGGTTGTGTAATGCTGAAAATGGACAATTTTGGTTTATCATGACACCAATACTTCACACAAAATTAGAAAAAAAAGTCCTTTTAAAAACTGTAGCCTCGATCATGTTCAGAAGGCTTTTGCAAACAGAGGATGACTTTAGAATGGAAGGTCGGCATTAAATTCTTATCCTGAAAAAACAATTTGTTGCATATATTTAATGTCCCATGGTGCCACTGTGGCATAATGAAAACATAGCCATTTTACCTAAATCCACTTAAATGATTCTATTTTTTAACATAGGCATGTAAAATGTAAGTTCAACTAAATTTTTGTAATTGAAATAGATCAATGTACTGGTATCAAGGTTACATAAAACGGTGGTCTAGAAATTTTCCATCCATCACATCAAACATACTCCCGAAATGCTCAGTAATTATTTTTTCTGAAAAAAAAATGTTTTTGGTGGATATTAAAGTGTTGACATGGTGGTTGTCAAACATACTTTCAATTGCATGATTTCAAATGGATTGAAATAACCAGATTTCAAATTTACTCTGAAAATGTTATCTTTTATCCCATCTGTCATGCTGGAATTGGCATTGCCCATTAGCGAAAAAAGTAAGAATATGCGACAACTCTTGTTGACTTCCTGGACGATTTAGCTTCGGTTAGCGTATGTTTCGTTGCCTGGCAACCTATCTTTCCCTTAGTTACAATTCAAATCTTATTGTCCCCCGCCTTTCGAAGAAAGTTGGGAGACTATTAAAATGGGTTCGTCCGTTTGTCTGTCTGTCCGTCACACTTTTTGGGACACAATAACTCTCTTCCTAATTGAGCTAGAATTTTTAAACTTGGTGTATGTGTTTATCAGGTCAATGCCTTGATGGAGTTCGAAGATGAGCCTTTTCTGCTGAGGGTAAGCAGAGATAAGCAATTTGATTGTTTGATGCTTTGGGACACGATAACATTAGTTCTAATTAAGTGAGATTGATGAAACTTGGTGTATAGTTTCATTTCAGTAATACCTATTCACGAGGGCCCTTTCCCTTGGCCAGAGGTGCCCTTTTGTCAAGCGTGGGGGCCCTTTTGTCTGCCTTTAGGCTCCCCCTAACTAGGGTGCATTTTCTTTTTTTTCGTCAGTTTTAGCATTTTTCTTTATAAAACACTTTTGGATGACACTTTGTGTAGTTTGATTGCTCGATACGTTTGACAAAAATAAATGTCCGATTAATTAATGTGTCATCTATTTATTTTGGGATTTCGGCGGGGCACATCAGCCTCACTGTTGGCTTGTTTACATTGCTGTAACAAAAGACGAGCCCTAAAATAGTACAATAATTCTTCAATTTATAGGTAAAGTCCATGGTTCTCTAGCTCGAGCTGGTAAAGTTAGAAGTCAAACCCCAAAGGTAAGAAATTGTGTTATATTGTCAAATCTAAACTAGTACATGGCTTGGTATTACCAAACATTAATCCAGCAAGTCTGTCCAAAGAGGAAACTTTTAACAAAAGCAAGAAAAAGAAATTAGTCAAGCTAGATGTATGTCATTAATGCAAATGTCCTTCCTTTTGTTAAACATACATTATGCAAGAGCTTAGTCGGTTATTGCAAGTCTTTGGTTAGGCCTGAAATGTTTTCTAAATTATTAGCCAGGCCAAAATCAACTCTCAGATATTAAATAGATTGGAACAGTTCAGCTGTATTTTGATTTAACCCTTAACCGGTCAGGGTTGCATATTTGCACCACGACGTCATATCCAAAAGTGGTCACGGTCGCATATTTGCGACAATAGCAAGAACCTTTTTTATAAGCCGCATTTGAGTATTTAGTTTCGTATTTAATTGATATCGCCACGCATGCGTCTTAGACAGGAACTTGTCTTGTCAATAACATTGAGAAAAACATGTCTTCGTTCTACATTTTTTGACAAAAAACGTAATTTAACGATGTCGGGAATAATAAAGACCCTCAAAGTCATTGAAATGCCTATATAGGATTCGGATTATATCGATTACGCCGATTCTGAAGACGATATTTCTGATGAAAATGATCTAAAATGGTATGCAAATTATAGATCAACTTATCCTCTTCAACTTTTTTATTGGTGTCAAGACTCTATCATTTATAATTATTCGGCAGTACTCGATTGTAATAGGCATACAAAATATTTCACGTTAGTTATTTTTTAGCCTGACCACTTGACGTCATAACGACAAAATGACGTTGACCGGTTAAGGGTTAAGCTTAAAATGAAAGGGCAAGACTTAGGTTTGAACAACCAGTACCATGGTTGAAATTATTGCACAGGTCTTATCAAACATTGAAAGTCGAATATCTTGGCTAGCAATAGAGTAATATGAATGGAATTTTCAAATTATTTGTTTACAATATCTATTTTCGATAGATTGTAGCAAGAATGGCTAGTTCTTTATCTAAATCGTACATAATGTATCTTTAATGATGAAGGTAGGACTAAATATTGTAAGACCTTTAGAAAATATTTCAAGTTACATTTTGTGGCATTTATCCATTGTTAGGGAATTGATGATATACAATATACATGTAGTCACTTTGTTTGGATTGTATAACTTATAGTTACATTATGGGAGATAAGATGAAAAGATGGCAGTTCTTACTATAATAGTTAAAAACTAGATAGTGTAAAGATAATTTGCTGAAAATTTCAGTCACATTGATTCACTATTAGCCGAGAAAAAAGCTTTTGAACAATTCACGTAGCCTCGGTCATCAGTACTCAAATTATTAATATAAACAGCATAGTCTCGATTATCCACTTGATTGATTTTAATTATCAACGGCCATTAAGCGGCATATAAGAATTTTATCCGCCAACATCGAAGGCTAGCCTTGACATAAAGAGTTTATTATGGTCTGGATATGTTAATTAATGTCTAATTGATTATTTAGATAACATCTCAGGTTTAAAGAAAGACCTGTAATAAGCAGATTTTGCTCTTGCATAATGCTATTTTAATGAATATTTAAAACACTAGTCAAGGTTAGCCTTTCAAGCTTATAACAGTTTGTGTATAGATATCCAGACACATGTAGGACTAAACAAAAGAGGTTCCATGCAGGAAAAATCTGGCAGTGCATGAAAAGATTCATGATGGATTTCAAATGAAATGCTTTTAGAATAATAGGCATTTAAATTAATCCCAAATACTGCATCCATTTTAAAATGAGAACAATTAATATTATTACCGTATAGGATCCACATTGAAATATTTTGATATATTTTTAGGTAGATAAACAAGACAAAAAGAAGAAGAGAACCGGACGTGCAAAGAGACGGTCACAATATAACCGAAGATTTTTAAATGTTGTAGAAACATTCGGTAGAAAGAGAGGTCCTAATGCAAATGCCGGAAAATAAAATGTAAAATATATTGAAAATAAAAAAAAATGTGAAATTATCTTTTTTGATAATTGATTGGAAAGGAATCTATTACATTCAATTTTATGCCAGAAATATGTTTTGTACCCCCTGTTTATGGGGGGTTGGGATGGCCTAGTGGTCTAGAGTGCTGCGCTTCGACCTCTAGTTGGCTGGTCACCTCTGGCTTACGGCTGTGGTTTCGAGCCCTGATGTGAGCGTATGTGGCATGGAGATAGAGGCGCCTTCTCAACTTCGCGGGTTTCCTCCAGGCACTCCGGTTTCCTCTCACTGCTAAAGACCCCTACACGCAAGCAAATTATTGAAATAAAATTAACCATATGTTAGTCCCGAAATGACCTAGTTTGTGTTGAGTGGACGTTAAACCCCATTTCTCTCTCTCTCTCCCCCTGTTTATTTCGAAGTCATGATAGCATTAGGTTGGTTACAATCGATAATATTTACATCGATAAGAGCTAAAATCATGGGTGTAACTCAATATCAGAGAATGTATTCAGTTAGTTCGCTTTTCTATTAGCTACAGCTTAATCTACTGTCTATTGAAGTTACATGTATTTGAAAACCCAATTACTTGGTATTTGGATGTGGGATAGTAGGTATGTTCATTGCAGAATGACATACCCCAACAACTAAATATACTACTCAAAAGAAGTTAAGTGTCAAACCTTTTTTTATACGTCCACATTCATAATGTGAACGTATTATGCCGTCGCCCCTGTCTGTGTGTTTGTGTGTATGTGTGTGTCTGTGGTTTGCCTACAGGGCGCAATTCTTCATGGATTTTCTTCAAACTTGGTATCCTTATTCCTTATACCCCAAGGAAGATCCCTATTGGGTGCATGCCCGACCCCCAGGGGCAGAGCCACGCCAATTTCTAGTATTTGTTTGTTTGTCGTCTACAGGCCACATTTCTTAACTTATAATCTTGAAACTTTGCATACACATTCTTTGTACCCTAATTAACATCCCTATCGTTTAGGGTGTATGCCCCACCCCCAGGGGCAGAGCCACGCCCATTTTCTTTTCGTGAGTCTTTGTGTCGCCTACAGGGCGCAATTCTTACTGGATTTTCTTCAAACTTGGTATACGTATTCCCTAAGGAAGATTTCTATTGTTTTTGGTGCATGCCCGACCCCCAGGGACAGAGCCACGCCCATTTCTAGTATGTATTTGTTTGTCGTCTACAGGCCACATTTCTTAACTTTTAATTTTGAAACTTAGCATACGCATTCTTTGTACCCTAAGGAACATCCCTATCATTTGGGGTGCATGCCCAACACCCTGGGTCAGAGCCACACCCATTTTCATTTCGTGTGTCTTTGTGTCGCCTACAGGACGCAATTCTTATTGGATTTTCTTTAAAACTTTGTATACTTACTCTTTATACTCTAAGGATGATCCCTATCGTTTGGGGTGCATGCCCAACCCCCAGGGGCAGAGCCACGCCCATTTTCTTTTTGTGTGTCTCTGTGTCGCCTAGAAGCCACAATTCAAACTGGATTTTCATAAAACTTTGTATACTTACCCTAAGGATGATCCGTATTGTTTTTTGGTGCATGCCCGACCCCCAATGGCAGAGCCACGCCCATTCCTTGTATTTATTTGTTTGTCGTTCACAGGCCACATTTCTTTACTTATAATTTTGAAACTTAGCATTACGCATTCTTTGTACCCTAAGGAACATCCCTATCATTTGGGGTGCATGCCCAACCCCCTGGGTCAGAGCCACACCCATTTTCGTTTCATGTGTCTTTGTGTCGCCTACAGGCCGCAATTCTTATTGGATTTTCTTTAAAACTTTGAATGATTATTCTTTGTACCCTAAGGAACATTTCTATCATTTGGGGTGCATGCCCAATCCCCAGGGGCAGAGTCACGCCCATTTTCTTTTTGTGTGTCTCCTACAGGCCACAATTCTTAATCGGTCATCTTGAAACTTGAAATACTTATTGTCCCCCGCCTTTCGAATGGGTTCGTCCGTCCGTCTGTCTGTCCGTCTGTCCGTCACACTTTTTGGGACACAATAGCGCTCTTCCTAATTGAGCTAGAATGTTCAAACTTGGTGTATGTGTTTATTAGGTCAATGCCTTGATGGAGTTCGAAGATGAGCATTTTCCGCTTAGGGTAAGCAGAGATAAGCAATTTGATTGGTTGATGCTTTGGGACACGATAACTTTAGTTCTAATTAAGTGAAAGTGATGAAACTTGGTGTATAGTTTCATTACAGTAATACCTTGACTAAGTTCGATAATGAGCATTTTCTGCTCAGGGTAAGCAGAGCAATTTGATTGGTTGAGACTTTGGAACACAATAACTCTCCTTCTAATTGAGCTAAAATGTTCAAACTTGGTGTATATGCTTATTAGGTCAATGCCTTGATGGAGTTCGAAGATGAGCATTTTCCGCTTAGGGTAAGCAGAGATAAGCAATTTGATTGGTTGATGCTTTGGGACACGATAACTTTAGTTCTAATTAAGTGAAAGTGATGAAACATGGTGTATAGTTTCATTACAGTAATACCTTGACTAAGTTCGATAATGAGCATTTTCTGCTCGGGGTAAGCAGAGCGATACGCAATTTGATTGGTCGAGACTTTGGAACACAATAACTCTCCTAATTGAGCTAAAATGTTCAAACTTTGTGTATATGCTTATTAGGTCAATGCCTTGATGGAGTTCGAAGATGAGCATTTTCTGCTCAGGGTAAGCAGAGATAAGCAATTTGATTGGTTGATGCTTTGGGACACGATAACTTTAGTTCTAATTAAGTGAGAGTGATGAAACTTGGTGTATAGTTTCATTACAGTAATACCTTGACTAAGTTCGATAATGAGCATTTTCTGCTTTGGGTAAGCAGAGCGATACGCAATTTGATTGGTCGAGACTTTGGAACACAATAACCCTCCTTCTAATTGAGCTAAAATGTTCAAACTTGGTGTATATGCTTATTATGTCAATGCCTTGATGGAGTTCGAAGATGATCATTTTCCGCTTAGGGTAAGCAGAGATAAGCAATTTGATTGGTTGATGCTTTGGGACAGGATAACTTATTAGGTCAATGCCTTGATGGACTTCGAAGATGAGCATTTTCCGCTTAGGGTAAGCAGAGATAAGCAATTTGATTGGTTGATACTTTGGGACAAGTTAACTTAGGTTCATCTTGATTGATGATTTTTATGCCAATACAATTACTGCATTCTCATTTAGTAATGGATTCGACAGTAACAGTGTATAGAAACGATTGACTTGGACACGAGGGCCCTTTCCCTTGGCCAGAGGGGCTCTTTTGCCTGCCTTTTGGGTCCCCCTAACTAGGGTACATTTTCATTTTTCTCGTCGGTTTTAGCATTTTTCTTTATAAAACACTTTTGGATGACACTTCGTGTACAGTTTGATTGCTCTATACATTGAAAAAAATAAATGTGCGATTAATTAATATGCGTCTTCTATTTATTTTGGGATTTCGGCGGGGGACATCAGCCTCACTGTTGGCTTGTTCCTTATACCCTAAGGATGACCCCTTTTGTTTTGGGTGCATGCCCGACCCCCGTGGGACAGCAACACCCATTTCTTGTATTTGTTTGTCGTCTACAGGCTGCATTTCTTAATGTATCATCTTGAAACTTTGAATACTTATTCTTGGTACCTTAAGGAAGATCCCTATTGTTTTTGGTGCATGCCCAACCCCAAGGGAGGCCACGCCCATTTTTTTTGTCTGTCTGTGTGTCACCTACAGCCCACAATTCTGAATCGATCGTCTTGAAAACTTTTTTTTATACTTATTCCTTATACTCTAAGGCTGACCACTATTATTTTTGGTGCATGACGGACCCCCTACGACAGAGCCACGTCCAATGCTTTTGTCTCTTGTGTTCGCCTACAGGATGCAATTCTTAACAGATCCTTTTAAAACTTTACAAACCTATTCCTTATACCCTAAAGATGACCCCTATTGTTTTTGGTGATTTCCTAACCCCCAGGGGCATAGCCATGCCCATTTTTACTTCGTGTCTATGTGTGTTGTCTACAGGCCACGATTCTTAATGGATCGTCTTTAAACTTGGGATATGTATTCCATATAGCCTAAAGACGTCAACTGCATGTCCCGACTCACACAGGCAAGACACGACCAATTTTTGTGTTTGTCGTTTACAGGCCGCAATTCTGAATGAATCAGCTTGGTACTTGGTTTATGTATTCCTTATAGCCTGAGGGCGTCCACTATTGATTTTGATGAATGTCCCGACCCCCCCCCCCCCCCCCCCCCCCCCCGGGCAGAGCCACGCCCACTTTTTGCCTTTAGCGTTAGGAAGGCACAATTCTGAATGGATTATCTTGGTATAGTTATTCCTTATACTCTAAGGACGGCAACTATTAATGTTGGTGCACGACCCTCAACGCTAAACAAACCAAACGCCTAGCCTTCTTGACAAAGTACCATATCCGTTAAATGTGGACGTATATTGTAGCGTTAGCGTTATGTTTCTACCAGGTAATTGTCTATGCAAATATCAGATATATATATAAAATTATTGGCAAAAATCCTGACAACAAAACCTGTGTACAAGACATGTCATTTTCAAACAAAACGATTTTGACAGTCTCCTTAGAAACCATAAAATGAAGCTCAAAACAAGGCTCCACAAAACTGTTTGCATCGCCCAAACGCAGTAGGGTACGTCTTTTTGGACTTGATTATGTCCTTGCACGTGCACTATTCCATGAACAGTTTTGGCATAAAAAAAAAAACCTTCCATGACCGTGCTGCTCGCAGTTGAGATTTCACCATGGTCAGACGTCAGCTGAGTGAACTTGACAGAGGAGGAAGAGCCATTGTGTGGCTTCAACAGGGTTTTACACAGAGGAATGTGGCACAGAGAATCGGTTGTAGCCAGAGTGTGATTGGGAGACTATGGCAGCGTTTCCAGGCAACCAATTCAATTTAGAATTGCAGACCCTCTGGTAGGCCAAGATCAACGTCGCAATGTCAAGACCGGCATGTCATTCAAATGGCCTTATGTCAGTGTGTTATTACAGCCAGATGTCTTGAGAGATGAAATGCGAAATGCAAGTGGTGTTAGGTATCGGACCAGATCATAAGAAATTCGATCTCGACGACAAGCAGTTCGACCAACTCTTCTTCAGCGTCATAGAGCAGCATGTCGTGACTGGTGCACACAGCATAGAGACTGGAGACTGCGAAGATGGGGGCTGGTACTCTTCACTGACGAGTCCCGATTTGCATTACTGTTCAATGAGAGGCAGACTTCGCGTCTATAGGTGGCAAGGAGAAAGATTTGATGGTGTTAACGTCAGACAACAGTATTGCTTTGGTGGTGGTAAGGTAATAGTGTGGGCTGGAATTTCGGTACATCACATGACTTTTCGTCGTCAAATGAAATTTGATGGGTATCAGGTACAGAGACGAAAGTTTACAGAGTTTTGTCATCCCAAATCTTCGTCAAATTGGAGCAGGTTCTGTTCTTCAAGATGACAATGCTAGACCGCATAGAGCACGAGTTGTCAATGGTATTGAACGAATCAGTTGGCTTGCATACTCTCCTGACTTGGCATCAAGAGAAAGCATGGGATGAGTTGGGCAGACATATTGAGAGACAACCTGATAATCTTCAAAAATGGGTGCAATTGCTTCAGCAGAGTGGCAGGCCATTCCCCAGATGTTTTTTCGACGTCTGATTGCCAGCATGCCTCGTCGTTGTTGACTTCTTACGAGCATGTGGTGGTTTCACTCGTTACTAACAAAGTTATCGAACTTGAGACAGTTTTATTGGACTTCATTATGCTCAAAATGGCGAATTTATCAGATCCTCAGAATAGTTGTGTATAAAAAGTGCATATGCTTTACATATAACAGACTCAACATTGACACATATTGAACTCATTCTGACCAAAAGTGTGTTTAAAAGTTTTAATTTACATGTTCCCCGCGTCTAATAAAATGTCAAAACAAAAATAGTTGGTTGACCCTTAACGTCTTATGATAAGTATACTATTACATACTGCCTCAGTCATTGGGAAGGAATGGTAAACCAAGACTTTGGTGACTTACGGGAGGGAAGGGAAGTATCAACTGAATGCATATAAAGGAATATATTCGAATTACTAAAGAATGGGTATCTATATTTCGTTTCGGTTTTTATAATTTCCATGGCCCAAACTACATGTAGATCTAACTAGGCCGTGGACTGGGCACGATTATAAGACTTAGATCTTTACTTTCGCTAAAAGGCTTTCTGTCGCGTTTCCGATGTTTAAAATTGATAGGCACAGCAAAAATGATGTTAACTAGCAACCATCACACGTGGATGTCTGCACCAGTAATATATATAAAATTATCTGAATAAGAACTATATATTTCTCGTTATACGAAGCTGCTACGCGGTCAAGTAATTGACCAATGAAAATCGTCGGATCATGGCATGTGACTAGTCACGTGGTCATTGTTTATAAACAAAACCCCGATCTAGTTAACTGAACTAAATTGCGATATCACATTAGTGGAAGCGGACGTTAAAGAGCACATATAATGAGAAAACTAAATTCATTGAGCTTATAAACATTATTTACTATATGCATTTTACGGCAGTTTAAAGTCAATCTGATGAAAATTAATTCAGATATCGTCACTCGAAGTCGCAAATATAGACCTCCCGTAAAAACGACTTGGCCAATTATTGAAAACACTCTTAATCCCCTCAGACGCCAGTGACGTCACAGTGACCGAATGCATATTCGGGATGTTTATTCCTTAATTACCTATATACACCCGGCGTGTGTATTCGTTAACGCCTGGCTGATTCCTTAATCCCCCTAATTAAATAACAATTCGTCGCCTGAAAACCATATTGTTCTATCTCCCATTACCTGTAATGGGAGATAGAACAATATGGTTTTCAGGCGACGAATTGACTACGGAATAATTTGTTTTGTAATTTAGAATTTGTTTTATAAAGACAGTTGTTGAAGCCATATTCCCCATGTGTTTTTTTTTTATTAGAATAAGCCGACCGTAAGCCAACAATAATAGGAGATAGAACAATATGGTTTTCAGGCGACGAATTGACTACGGAATAATTTGTTTTGTAATTTAGAATTTGTTTTATAAAGACAGTTGTTGTAGCCATATTCCCCATGTGTTTTTTTTTTTTTATTAGAATAAGCCGACCGTAAGCCAACAATAATTGGCTTCTGATTGAAACAAGATTGGTGTGAAATTGTTATAGCCGGCGCTACGGACATCTTTTAAGCCGATAGAAATAATCAATTGTCGGCTTTTAAGAAACGAAATGGTTTCAAATAATAATCATTAGGGGTTTGACTGTCGATAGTGTGTATCGATAGTAAAAAGAAACTATCGATAAAAATTGCGATAGTCAAGCAAACTATCGATAGCTTCGATAGTTTGTAATAGCGAAAGTAACATGGCTCAAATTCACTCGTATTTGTCGAATAATTACTCTGTATTTATAATAAAAAGCTCCGTTATCACTAAAATAGCGTTACACGATCTCAATGTCACATGGAAATCTTCGTCTACCATATTAGGCATGGCTTACTAAGAAGTGTGTAAAATGGTTGATTTTGGCGCGAAAAAGCTGAAAATTGTCACGTACGCCAATAACAGACATGCTGAAAGCATGTCGCATATGACAGGAAAGTTGGCTATGCCTTTTTTACAAATTACTAAACTACCAATGTAATATTAATAATATACAATTTTATATAATATAAAGAAGAAAAAAACACCAATTTACTTTATTATTTAATTCACAATCAGAATGCGACGTTACCGTGTACCCGAGATACCAGCTTAGGAGGCTCTTCTATTCGCCCCCCTCCCCTTTTGCCGCACCTTTAGAAGACACATGTTGTTTTTATCTGCACCGTCTTGTGTCGCTTAATTCTGTCGGTTTATTTGTCGATATGACTACCGATAACCGTGTTAAAATATTACGTACTGATTTACGAGCTGGAGATGTTGATCAACTAGTGAATTGTAATCTATTCTAGTCACAAATTTATAATCTATTACAACTTAAGACGAGAAAGGTCGGCTTTTGACTACTACTACTACTACTACTTAATGTTTAACGTCTGCTTCCACATAAGTGATATCGCAGACAAGACTTAGGAGAGCCGAAGCTGATTCCTGTTTTTTAGAATATGATTTTGCAATCTTTCTATTTGGCTTTAAGCCATGGATTGGGTTTAGTGGGAAGTTCTTCCCTTTATTTATTAAAAAACATATCATTTGGTAGATGATCTCGTTTGCTTCTGGGTTGGTTGGTGTCATCGTTTGGGGTTAGTGTTTAGGTGCCAGACCCGTCTTATCGTGGCCTCCCCTTACTCCACTATCCCACTCTATGGGTTTGGTATCAGTTTTATTTGCGAAATAGTGTTTAGGTGCCGAGTACGTCTGACCGAAACTCCCCCTTACTCCACTATCCTGCTTAGTTTGGTAGATGTCCTCTGTGGTTTTTGTGTTTAGGTGCCAGGCCCGTCTTATCGTGACCTCCCCTTACTCCACTATCCTATTCTGTTTAGTGTCTGTTTTTTGGCGGAATAGTGTTTAGATGCCGAGTCCGTCTGATCGTGACCCTCCCTTACTCCACTATCCTGCCAGTTTGGTATAAATCCCCTATGTATAGTGTTTAGATGCCGGGCCCGCCTAATCATGACCCCCTCTTACTTCACTGTTCTACTTAGTCCAACTGTGTCCATTAGGGCGTGGATTTGTTCAAAGATTTGTAGTTTCAGATCTGGTCTAGGGAAGAGTAGGTTCTTAGTGTTGAACGGTATGTTGTTGTTCTCCATTATTCTCACTAGTTCCCTTCTCTCCTCCTTGTATACCTCGCAGTCTACCAGGACATGGTTGGTGGTACATTCTTCCCCGCACTCACAGACGATGACTTGGTGTTTGTGGTCTCGCAGCCGCTCTCTCACCCTTAGTTTCGATATAAATCTGCACATATCTCTTCTAGGGTGATTGATTGCTGTCTTCGTGTAGATCTTGTCATCCAGCCGGAATCTGTATGTGTCGAGTTCAACGAGTTGTAATTCCCAGATTGAATTGACCTGTCTTTTAACCATACTGTAGATTTCCGTGGTGCTGTAGTCTATGGTGCGGAGTGGTGCTGTATCCTTGAGACCTTCGTTTGCGAGTCGATCTGCCTCCTCGTTTCCTCTAATGTTGACATGTGATGGAATCCACACAAGCTCTACTTTGCTCCCCTTCTTTAAGACCCTCTGGTACAGCTGCCTGATTTCCAAAATGACTTCTGGTCTTGAGTCCGAGTTGTCAGTTTGGATTGAAATCAGACTGCTCAGGGAGTCGCTTGGAATGACGAACTTACTAGTCTTTTGGTGGGAAATCCATGATATAGCGTCACGAATGGCCACAAGCTCTGCAGTGTACACCGAACAGTTATTGGGCAGTTTCCTGCTTATTCCCTGTTCCCCGTTTGGCAGGTATATTCCAAACGAGCTGGTGCCCCTTTCAGGGTTGCGTGAGCCATCCGTGTACACATGGTCCCAGTCATCAGACGGCCAGTTGTCTTCCAGGTGTTCTAGCGAGAAAGCTCGTGCAGCAGTGGGGTTGTTTTTCTTGTCGGTTTTCTGTAACAGATCTAGATTGACCGGTGGTATAGGGAGCGTCCACGGGGCGATCGCTGGGGGGTCGTGTTCATTTATCACGAGCTCCCCCAGTCGCAGTTCCTTGATTGTTTCCCTGATACCTTGGCCAAAGCTTTTCTTTCTTGGATCTCTCACATATCTTGTCTTTTGTAGACTGACAAAAGTTGGAGATCTTGCGCCCAGTTGCGAGATCTTAGCCCAGTACCTTGTCGCTAGTTCTTTTCTTCTTAGGGATATGGGCAACTCCCCGGCTTCCTGCAGTAGTGCCTCTCTCCTAGCCCCTTGCCCTACGCCAGTCGCAATACACAGAGCTTTGTATTGGATGGTGTCAAGCTTCCTTAAGAGTAATGGCGCGCAGTTCATGAAGGCCAGAGAGCCGTAGTCTAATACAGATCGTATTAGAGCACGATACACCATCATTAGTGTAACTCTGTTGGCCCCCCATGTGCTGCCCGTTATTTTCCTCATTAAGTTTAGGATTTTGGTGCATCTATCTACAGTCTCGTCGATGTGCGGTTTCCAGGTCAGCCTTCGGTCAAAGATTACGCCAAGGAAGTTGGTTTGGTCTTTGAACTCGATGGTTTTCCCGTTCATACACAGAGTCATTCTGCTTATCCCACTATCCCTGCTTACAAGCATGCCGACCGTTTTCTTCTCCGAAACTTTAAATCCCCAGTCGTTTGCCCATGCCATGAATTTGTCTAAGGCCTTTTGCATATTCTTTTGTAGTTCACAAAAATGCCTCCCTGTCCCCTCCATATGGTACTATCATCAGCAAATTTAGCTAACTCAGTTTTGGCGTCGAGGTAGGAGGATTTCTGTATGTCGTTGATCATGATATTGAAGAGAGTGGGACTGATAACCGACCCCTGAGGCGTGCCATTTTCTAATGTTTGATCGGCACTCAGGAATCTGCCAACATTCACCTGTATCCTTCTATCGCTCAGAAAGCTTTTGATCCACCGAAAACATTATGCCCGTTATACCAATATGCCCTAACTTGAAGAGCAGCCCGTCTAGCCAGACTAAATCGAAAGCCTTAGTTAAATCTACGAACACGGCACATAACAGGTTCCCAGAGAGGAGTGCCTGCGACATGACTTGCTGTAGTCTCACCAAGTGGTCCATTGTCGAACGCCCTTTCCTGAACCCGCTTTGATTTTCGTCTATCGGTTGGTTGCTCTCCAGATAGAACTGTAGTCGGATGTTAACCATTGTTTCCAAGGTTTTGCACAGTGTGGATGTCAAGCTTACTGGTCGATAGGACTCTGCCTTTGTTCTCTCTTTACCTGGTTTTGGAAGAGGGATGACGTTGGCTTTCCGCCATTCTTTAGGTACCTCTCCCGACAGCCAGGATGTGTTGAAGAAGTTTAGTAGTATCCTTTTGGCATTTCTAGGCAGATGTTTGAGCATTGAGTACTTTACATTGTCCTCACCAGCCGCACTATCCTTCTTGAGGGAAAGAGCCTTATTTAGCTCCTCCTCAGAGAAGGGTAGATTGATTGGTTTAGCCCCTCCATTAGGTTCAATTTCTAATGAAGGGTGTTGTGAGTAAAAGATTTCCTTTCTCTTCAGGAACTCTGGTGATTGGTTTTCGTCCCTGCTTGCGTCAGCGAACGCTTTCGCAAGTAGGTCTGCCTTTTCATTGCCGTTGGTAGCGTACTCATCTCCATTCTTTAGGTTTGGTATGTTGAATGATCTGCGCTTCCCGTTCATGGCGTTCAGCTTCTTCCAGACGACACCTGTTTGCGTGTTTTGATTCAACGCATCACAGAAAGTCATCCAGTGTCCACTTTGTGCCTTCCGGATGGTGTCTCTTGCGGCGTATTTCAACTTCAGGTAGTTTTGGTGGTTGACCTCATTGTAGTGGCGTTTCCGTAGGCGTAGTGCCTTCTTTCTTTCGTTAACCGCCTTCTGACATTCTGGTGACCACCAAGGTTTTCTAATCCTTGGTTTCCCTCCAGAAGTCTTGGGAATGGAGTCGTCTGCGGCACCTATAATAGCACTTGTGATGTTGGCAGCGTACACGTCGATGTTGGCATCGATGATGTCATCCTCTTTCCACTCAAGGCAGCTTACACGGAAGTTAGCCCAATCAGCCTCTTTTATTTTCCAATTGGGTTTCCCGTTATAGACTTCCCTGGTTGTTTCACTTTGGATGCAGAGTTCTATAAGTAGGTGTTTCATCTTCGTGTACTTGCCAGTCGCAGCGGTTTGCCATACCAAGCGTACAGAGCGTGAGATCCAGGTGTGAAGGTGGTGCATTTCCTCCAACAAAAGTAGGACTCTCGTCGTTCAGTACGCATAGGTCGTTCCCTTCTATTATTGAGCACAGGCTAGTCCCCCGACAGTCATTCCTCGGTGACCCCCACAAAGCATGTTTTGCGTTGAAATCCCCACAGAACACAGATTCGCCCTGCGGAAGCTGGTCGAGAAGTGACTGGAAGTCTACTGATTTTATCGTGACTTGAGGAGGTGCATAGACATTCACTATTGTCAATTTTGTATTATTGCTCAATGTGATGGCAATGCCCATTGCTTCTAGAGGGCCCGCTACGTCCAGCGTAACAGAAATATAATTTAAGTTATCACTGACGTAGATGGCAAGGCCGCCGCCATGTGTCGTGCTGCCCGGTCTGTCCCTTCTCTGACAAGTATATCCGGGTAGGTAGATGTCTTTCTTAGTTGGTAGTAGCTTGGTCTCCTGGAGGCATATTACATCTTTGGGGTTGCGGGTGATGTATTTTCTCAGCTCAGCAGATCTGAGGGCCAGACCGTTAACGTTAAGTTGTAGAACCTTTACCTGGCCCGCAATGATGACTGTCCGGTGGATGCCTCTCTGTCTTGGCTATTTATTGGTCAATTGACGTTTCACATTCCATAGTAGGTACCTTATTAGTGTTTGTCTTTGGTGTTGAAACCGGCAAGCAACTGGGCATATCACCAGTGCTGTAGTGACGAACATGAGATATCCTTCTACGGAGTGCAAGGTTTGCCGTTTGATCGCCTTTTGTCGTTTCTTCGTCGTCGTTTTCTTCTCTTGATCTTTTTTTTTACCGTGTTGATTGAATTAATCATGAGACACAGGACATCGGCGTTGACCATGTGTGTCCTTATTTTGTCGAGTAAACTTGCCACCTTGGTAGTTTGGTCCTCATTGGATACGGCCACCCTGAGGAACTCGATCATGAAGTTCATGAAGCCACTTTCCGTTTTAAATTTAGGAATGAAGTGTTCTTCATGAATCTTCGTTTTCGGTTCCTCTTCTTTCTTTTTGGATGATTTTGTCTTCTGTTTGACTTCTACAGGTTTGGGTGATATTTTCTTCTCTTTCTTGTTCTTGTCTTTACCTTTAGGGGTGGGGGTTGCTTCGGACGTCAAGAGAGTCGGGACTGGAGCTTGTTTTGGTTCCATCACCGGTTCTCTAACTACTTTTGCTTCCCTCTCCTTGTTCTTTACTTGTTGGGTCGCTTCCCTAAAGGTGAGTCTTTCTTTACTTTGCAGACGTAGCGCTGCTTTTGTAGCTTGAATTCTTGGGCATTGGGGAAGTTAGCTGCGTGGCTGCCCTTGCAGTTTGAGCAGTTAATTTTTCTACCCACCCTACACTCAGCCACCAAGTGTTCTCCCCCACATTGGGCGCATACGGCTTTTCCTTTACAGTACTTCACTGTATGACCCAATTTTTGACAGTTAGTGCACTGTCGTACCCTCTGTATATAGGGATGGGTCCGTCTTCTGAGATACACTATGTTTATGACCTCGGGTGCTGTACCTTTCTTGAAGGTCAGGGCAACGCTTCCCTGATCCTTCCCCTCGGCCACTCTAAATCTGTATATCTCAGTGACGTCATACTCCCTATCTTTCAGGTCGTCCATTATTTCCTCCCCGGTATATTCGGTCGGTATCCCATGAACAACCACTTTGTCTGTTAACAAGGTGGTTGGTTCGGATACCGCCACGGTCATACCGAGTAGGCTTTCCTGGGCCAGTGCTTTGTCCATGTCCGACTTACTTTTTAAGGCAAGTCTGATATGTCCAGTCACTGTTATCCTGATATCAGGTATATTACTGATACCCCACTTACTCCGTAGTTCCTTTCCCACTGCCGTCAGTTTGGACCCTTGGAAAGACTTGCCTTCCATTGGCCTTACTTGCACGACGTGGTTCTGCTCATCCTTCTTTTTTGTAGCAGGAAAAAACTTAGGCGCAGGGCTGCTATTAAAGGCTTCTGCCATTGACATGGGGGAAGTAGCCTCTGTCGCCATTGTTCTTATTGCTATCGAAAAAAGTCTAAAACAAAGGAATGATTGAACAGTTTTTATACGGTGTTTCTGTACTGTTGTTAGCCTTTCCCACAAAGAACCGCTAGTCAATCAGTGTGTTTAGTGCTGATTAGCTATGGGTTCTAATTGCTTGTAAGGGTTCACGAGCAGTTGTCAGGTTTCTATAGCACCTAGCTTGCTATTGTTAATTAATGAAGTAGGCTGATACACCTGTCGTTAACCCTGTCCACAAAGAGCCGCTAGTCAATCAGTGTTATTAATACTAATTAACTATGGGTTCCTATTGCTTGTATGAGTGTACTTAACAGTTATCAGGCTTATTAGCTATAAAAGTAAATTAGCTTGTTATTGTTTTAAGAGGCTTGTGACGAGTTCAATCAGTTGATTGGCTTGTGCACTGAACTTCTTTGTTTGTAGATGATAGAAAGAAAAGTAAAATGATTAAATAGATACAAAATAGAGAAAAAAAAGAAATAAATAAAGACAAAAAAGTGGTAAACAGAGTTGGAAAAGGGGTAAAGGAAGGAAGTAACAAAAAATAGATTAGGAGTGGAAAAATATGAAATGGAAGAAGAATTTAAGAAAGAAAAAAAAAAAAGATTATATCTAATGTATAGAAATAAGGTAAAAATAATATCCTAACAATAAAGGAATGAGGCAAGGAAAGGGAAATAAATTAAAGAAAATAAAGTAAAATAAAATAAGATAGATGAAGAATGCAAAATTGAAAGTAAACCTTATACCTTGTGATGGTATAAGAATAAAAATAAAGACAACCTTAAATCTATTTTGGACTAAATGATCTTTGTAGTATCTAGTAGTCTTTCTGGATTTGAGAAGTCTTTTTTGGAGTCTTAGCTAGGCTACTTTATCAAAGATAAATTTAGTCTATAGCTTTGGAGCTCTGGTGCAGTAGGTGTTATCAGTGATATGGTCGGCTTTTGAAAATGCTTTGACTTATTGTAGCTTACGTGTAAAATTACGAGTTAATGATTACGCCAGTCAAATGTTAATTGGACCGACAAATACACACGTGTTAACTGACGGTGTGTATACTGTTGAGATATCGTACAGATAGTGATATATTGTATAGATAATGTGTATAGATTGTGCAGTGCCTGTGAAAACCGTTTTTGGCTGTCTGATGTTTAAACGTTAATATCTCAATTAATTTTAATCAGATTGGAGTGAACTTGACGTAAAATGAATGTAGTAACCCTTAGCTATCAATATATGCAATTAAAAATTACTATTTTATGTGGTCTTTAAACATACCATACAAACTGAACTAATCTTGTTCTACGTGTGTTTATTGAAAATTTGGGCTTTGTGGAAACGAAATGGCACGAAATGGATACACGGTAATCGGGCACACTTATATCTTTAGACATGTTGAATTTTAGCTTCAAACTCAGTGCAAATTGCGTCATATGTATCGTGATGTTAGTCATGTCATGTAGTTCAGCTCTGAACGTCGGTCTCATTACACTCACCCTGAATGTTCAGAAACTGTCCCATTCAATCAATGTCGAAAGAAAACTGGCGCCCCAGTCAATTTTACTGGGCAACTTTTCACTGCTGAACGATGGGGTGTCAATCCGTGTGGACGCATGTACAACGTAAACGAATTTCTTAGTGAGAAAATAAGACATTACTTACTTTGCTAGAGTCAGTATGAGCGACACAACACGCTGTTTAAAATACGCCCCTCCTATCAAATTAAAATTTCGCAGCCATGACACTCTAACTGTCGGTCATACAAGAAGAAACGAAATGTACGGGCTTTACATTGTACAGGCTTTCACCCGGATTGACTCCCCGTCGTTTAGCAGTGAAAAGTTGTCCAGTAAAATTGACTGTTCTCCAATTTTTTTCGACTCTGATTCAATGGGACAGTCCCTGGACTATCATGTCCTGGTGACAACTGGCCCGGCAGAGCTACAAATCATTAATTTATAGTTGGGTACGAAACCTAAAATCCGTGACCAATTTACGGGGAAGTTGTTTGAAGGTAGTTTCTATATGAAAAAAAACCTGCTGAAGCGATTAAGCTTGGGTGCTTCTCTCTAAAATGCTGGCGGAAGCCGCTAGAGGGCGAAATTCAAAATGGTGGTCGATGTGGCGGGAAAATATCACTCGGCAAATCTCGGCAGATTCCGTAAACTACATCTAGCCTCGGCTGTATGACAGTAAGTGATATGTACCTACGCCCATACATTTGCGATGCGTCTACCGGTTTACTTTAACAGGAAAACTTGACGCTATTACACAAATTGGGAACCTATTCGACTAGCGACCTATTCGACCGACCGAGCTGCAACCTGTTCGTTGGAAACCTATTTAGAATAAAGACAACAGTCGCCTTAACTCATCTATTTATCCAACCTGTTTCACAGAGAATTACTTACGAATTATCCCTGTAAAAGATGACTGCCCAAAACACGTGCGTTGACTGCACGGCTCGTAGTCATTGGCTCAACAGCTCGTGCAATGTTTACTTAACACCTAACTGCTTCGGGCAAAATGATGCATTTTACTCATTTTAATGCCCATTTACACTAAATAGGAAATATTTTTGAACTACAAATACTTCAAACGTCTTTATTTATTTTTCTTTTACCTCAAAAAAATGTTTCAGAATTTAATTTGTCGGAGTAAAAAAAGTTAATATGCCGTACTCATTAAGCCTCGTCGATGTCATGCTTATCAGTGATTGTAGCGGCCAAGCGAATATTCACTGCGGGATCAGTTTGCTATTTATCAACCAATAAAATCCAACGTTATGTCTATCAAATGAAAGAAGAATATATTATTTTTTATCCATTCCTTTAGCTCAGAATAGAAGTGTAATTTTGTCAGCTGGATCGGTCGAATAGGTCGCCAACTTGTGTTCGGAATGGGCGCAGCCATGTTTCATCCGGGACCTTTAAAGTAGTTCCAATATGGCGGAATTCATCATACAGCCGAGTTTAGATTGTCCGAAAATATAAATTATGTAATATAGGCTTCTGATGTGTCTATTCGTATGTTTTAAGGGTCCCTGAATCGAAATATTGTAATCAAAAATCCATCCAGCCACTAGTTTTGCCAATATGGCCGAAAAATCCAAGATGGCCACCATTTTTGGTCTGGAAAATAGTTTCGGGGTCGATGTCGTCAATTTTAATGAATTTGTGTCGATAGATGGCAACCAACAATAATACTTACCGATATTTATCATCTGATAGTCAACTGATTTCGATTTTAATTTAATCAACGCTTAATAATGGGCCCATGTAAGGCCCTGTATCCATAGGCTGTTCACCTGTGGCGTGTTCCCTTGTGACCTTTTGACGCGCCACAAGGACAATGAACCTTTGTTTTTTAATGTGCCTGTTCCCATAGGTTGTATCCAGGGAACACGTGGCCTCGCGCACGGAACATGTGGTCTTGTGACCGCGAACACAGACAATGAACATGTTAATTCTTTTGCAGCTGCACAAGAGGGAACACGCAATTACCAGTACGGTATTGTATGGAGATGCATCTCCCGGTCTGTTTCAAGGCCAGTTCATTGCGAGTTCTAAAATTGGCCGGACCCATCACCGTGGGCGTTGTCTGAAGGCATGTTTGTCACTGGATGGGCGAGGCGTGGCCGTTTTGGGGAATAAAGAAAACTAAGATAAAAAAGAATTCAGTTTATCTAGTATAACATAAATATACAACATAACAATTCTTTCACGAGTGCGCGCACTAAATGAATTATGACGTTACAAAATGTCCACCCATCGGCAAGACCCTACTTCGACGATACCATTTATCGGCGACCAGTCATCGACGATACCATTCCAGGAACAAACTGTCGACGATACCATTTATCGGCGACTATAATTCTTAGACGATACCATTCCAAGAGGGAACTGTCCACCCACCGGCAAGACCTTACTACGACGATACCATTTATAGGCTACAATTCAACGACGATACCATGCATCGGCTACTATTCAACGAAGATACCATGTATCGGCTACTATTCAACGACGATACCATGTATCGGCTACTATTCCACGACGATACCATGTATCGGCTACTACTCGACGACGATATCGGCGACTATTCAACGACGATACCATGTATCGGCGACTATTCAACGGCGATACCATGTATCGGCGACTATTCAACGGCGATTACATGTATCGGCGACTATCTATTCAACGGCGATACCACAGGTCACAATTTTTATCCGATTTCAATGAAACTTAAAATATAGATTTATCAGTCAGATCTCGGTTCCTTTCGATATTGGCATGTATCGGACAGTAACTTCATGGGTTATGACCCCTGACTGTACGAAAAATCACGTTTTTTAGCTTGTAAACAGTGTAGAGGTCACAATTTTGAACCGATTTGGATGAAACTTGAAATGCAGGTTTATAACCCAAAGATCTTAGTTCCTTCCGATATTTGCGCCTAACGGATCGTAACTTCCTGATTTATGGCCCCTTTTCAGCTTGTGGTTCCTCTGGATGTCAAAATTTTTATCCGATTTAAAAAACCGTTTGATTATATCACCGTTACATGGTTATGGAGGTTGACGGACAAAATGACCGCCGTTTGAACGCGAATAGTGTGAAAATATGTTATATCAAGTTGTGGACCTTATAGAGGTCACAATTTTGAACCGATTTTGATGAAACTTGACATGTATGTTTATAACCCAAAGATCTTGGTTCCTTTCGATATTTGCGCCCATCGGATCGTAACTTCCTGAATTATGGCCCCTGATTGTCCGAAAAAATGCTTTTGTTAGCTTGTGGTCCGTCTGGAGGTCAAAATTATTATCCGATTTAAAAAAAAACAAACGTTTGATTATATCACCGTTACATGGTAATGAAGAGAGAGATTGAATTTCGTGAAAATCGGACCATAATTGACGGATAGAATGGCGGCGAATAGTGTGAAAATATGTTATATCAAGGTTGTGGACCCTATAGAGGTCACAACTTCCTGAATTATGGCCCCTGATTGTACAAAAAATCACCCTTTGTGGAGGTCACAATTATTATCTGATTAAAAAAAAACCCGTTTGATTATATCACAGTTACACTGTAGTTATGGGTGAGTTTGAATTATGTTGTTTTTCTGGTGATTACTTAAAATGCAACAACTCTTGTTGTCTGCCCGGACGATTTAGCTGCTGTGTGGGCGTATGTTTCGTTGCCTGGCAACCTATTTTTTCACCCAGCTGAGAATTGACACATATTTCGACCGCCTTTTACTAGCCTGAATCTGAATATTGGGGAAAAATTTCTGATGGACAATTTCTTGACAGTCTTTCAGTTGATCTAATGCATGATAGTTATATTTCTGCTAAGGTACACTAAATTTGACTAAATTCTTAAAGTGCCAATCCCGATAACTTTTTGGGGAATAAAACTGCTTCATTTGGTGTTAAAATCCTTTTAAAATCCATAACCTATGGCCCACCTACTAACCCGATATTTGTGACACGCTTGTAAATAACTTAAACCAATGGAGAACGTTTTCTATAAAAATAATATGTAGGTGAAATTTACCTTTTGTTATCAAGTACAGGGTATGGGTCATTCACTGTATAGACCTCTCAAGAAACATTAATCGATTATCAGGTCACCCAATGAAAAAATTGACCCGAAATCTTAAAAGGGTTACGTGTCCGGATAAGCAGTGTTGATGTTCACGCCCAAAGGACTCAATATTTTGAGCTGAAAATTTGAGACAAGGTAAATACACCATGCCACTATATTTTGGTCCATAAATTTCATAAATACTCGGACTTTAATTTTTGAGACTCCTGTTCGTATCGAGATTGTCACTTTAACTGAGTAAAACAGATTTTTGTGGCCCCAACCTGTGAGTCCCCAAACTATCATTTCCATCAGGCCATAATTGTATGTACATAAGACCACTATGCTAATATTTAAATTCTCGTCATTTTGCAAAATAAGTGCGAGCATGGGAACCAACATAGATCGATGAATGTTCGACTAACCGTAGGTTATTTGTCAGGGGCAGATCAGCCCATAGGCAGTGTAGGCAGCTGCCTAGGTGGAGTGAATCAGATGCACCATTGGGAGGGACTATATGGCAGTGAATGAGGACCTCCTTAAATACACCATATATACTATTCAAAAAAAGTAGGGGATATTTGATTTTTAAGTGTTATTAAAGTCACCTATTGAAACTGACGAAGAAACAAATGACAGAATGAAATGAAGTTCACATTCATCGATTTATTCCAAATGATCGTTTGACTAAGTAAGGCACAGACTGACCATTATAAGGGTAAAATGATACCCGGGGTCAAACAGCAAAGTTACCACAGCATCACAACAAAGTCAGTAGCGGGTATATCCTCCTCTGTTTGCCAAACAAGCATTGATCCGACGTGGCATACTCCTAATGAGACGTCTAAGGTCATTTTGGTCCAGATTGTCCCATTCCTGTTGCAACGCAGCAGCAAATTCTTGGACATTGGCAGGACGTTGTTGACGTTGACGTAACCTCTGTCCAAGCATGTACCAGACATGCTCGATGGGGGAGAGGTCGGGACTCAGTGCTGGCCAAGGTAATGTGGTGATGTTCTGTTGTTGGAGGTAACCTGTAACGATCCTGGCCCTGTGACATCTTGCGTTGTCATCCTGGAAGATGACA
This sequence comes from Patella caerulea, assembly GCA_036850965.1. Lineage (NCBI taxonomy): Eukaryota > Metazoa > Mollusca > Gastropoda > Patellidae > Patella > Patella caerulea. The sequence continues at coordinate 42,909,115 of JAZGQO010000007.1, forward strand.
CGGCGGCCATGACGTCCGTGCGAACGGCACAACATGGACTGCCAAGATGTTGTCCCGGTAGTACTGGCCTGTAACACGCCCTGCAACAACATGCAAAGCCGTTCTTCCAGCAACAGTGATGCCTCCCCACACCATAACAGAACCACCCCCAAATCGATCATGTCTGATGACGTTAACGTCTTGGAAGCGCTCGTTTCGACGACGCCACACCCTCCTACGTCTGCCCGAAAAATCAACAGTGAACCTTGACTCACCTGAAAACATCACATTGCTCCAGCGTCGATTATCCCAGTGTTGACGATCCCTACACCAACGACGTCTTGCCTAAATGTAATGATCTCTCAAACAAGGGATCATGCGAGGACGTTTGGCGCGAAGGTGACCCCTATGCAGTCGATTCCGAATCGTCTGGCCACTCACTCTCACACCTGTGTCTGTTTGAAGACGAGCGCTGATCTGATTTGCTGTGATGACACGATTTCTCAAGGCCAAGGTACAGATTGTGTATCACGGTATCTGGACCATAGCCTGCTTATGACAGACTGAGAAACATTCATCGTCCGCGCCACAACCGCCCGTGCTGTGCAGATCTGTAGCATGCCAAGGGCACGTAACCTTTCATTTTGGGTAAGCCGACGCATATCAAAATTTGTTTTCTGGTCACTAAAACAATTAAACTGGTGTTTCCATCCTGGAATTCAATGCCACAATGACTGTAACATTCAAAGTCAGAGTCATGCAAATCTTGGGTTGGACCCCCATGATGATCCCAAGCATCACCTGCATTCCATGCGGTAGCTATTGGTGCGTTTGGGCGTCACATGTAACTGGAAATGTTTCTTCTGTTAGGTTCTATAGTGACTTTTTTCGTAGTCATTTGCATATTTTAGTATTATGTCCCCAAAATCAAATGTCCCCTACTTTTTTTGAATAGTATATATTGAAAGTCGTTCATACATATAGCTTTATTCTGGAATTAGTCATCATCCCTCCCAAAATGATTGAGGCTCAAAAAATTAGGCACAATTAAGACGTTCGACTTCAAGAATGCATTCACAGTAGCGACTATGACACAAATGACGTATGACATGAAGATGTTCTGATTGGCTAAAAAACTAAGTTAGCAGACAACAGTTAATGCGCTATAAAATATAAATTAAAGGGACAGTCACACTGACACAACTTAGCAAAACTGAAGTAGCAAACGGAAAGTCTAAGATTAATACACATTTCTGAATAGATCGTTTGTATTCACCAAATTGATTTTTAACAAGCACATTACGAATAACTCCATCTTGTCCCGGATACACATCAACAACGTGCGCTAAATTCCACTTCCCACGCGGAGATATAATTTCAGTCAAAAGAACAATATCACCAATTTTCATTTGACGCCCTTGTGTTATCCACTTAGAACGTTTCTGCAACGTCGGAATGTATTCCTGAATAAACCGCTTCAAAAATTGTGACACCATAGATTGAACAAATAGGAAACGTTTGCGTAAATCTTTCGTCTCCTCAAAAGGACCCGATGGCACTTCAGTGGTAGCACAACCTAAAACGAAATGATTTGGTGTGATTGGTTGTGGATCATTCGGATTGCCTGGCAAATATCCTATCGGACGACTATTGACTAGATTTGAGACTTCCAGGAATATAGTTGACATTTCATTCCACGGCAGGACTTGTTGACCGACGACAAGCTTGACGTTCTTCTTCACTTGTTTAATGAGGCATTCACAGAATCCTCCTTGATGAGGACTCAATGGCGTAATGAACTTCCAGTTGACTTTGTGTAGAACGACAAAATCTTCAATATTCTTCCTTCCATCTTGAAACGGTTTAGACAACTCCTTCTCGGCTCCTATAAAATTTGTTCCGTTGTCCGATATAAACGTTTTTGGCCATCCATGTGTAGAAGCAAATCTTCTCAGTGCGAACATGAAAGATTGTGTAGATAGAGCTTGGACGATTTCTAGATGAATAGCACGAGTGGTTGAGCAAGTGAAAATGGCTCCACAGGCTTTGACTGATTTGTTGCGGCCATATTTAAGCAAAAAAGGACCGAACAAATCCACACCGGTAGTAGTGAACGGTGGAGATAAAAGCTTCAACCTGTTAGCTGGTAAATCGCCCATTAAAGTCTCACTCGGCGGTTGGCGTAATTTTCTACAAATGACACATTCTCTGACGACTTTCTTGACGACTCTTCTACCTTGACCAATCCAAAATTTTCTCCTAAGCTCGGCTAATGTTCTTTCGACTCCTGCGTGTCCTGCTTTCTGATGCGAAGCTCTAATGACTAATGTAGGCATGTTGTGATCTTTAGGTAGCAATATTGGGTGACGTTGATCGTACGACAACTCTGCATGTCGCAATCGACCTCCTACTCGTATTATCCCATTTAGAACGTAAGGATTAAGATCTCTGAAGTTATTCTCCCAGTTGATTAAAGAACATTGAGCTATCTGGGTCCAATAGTCTTCAGCACTATCCATTTCTTCTTATGTTAATGGACCAGTTTGACGAATAATGTCAAGCGATCTACTGGACATTAGGTTGTTTACAAACCGCTTACAGTAGGCTTTAAATCTGGTTAATTTGTCGTAATTAGAATAATTCTCTGGTTCCATTAAAGGTGTTGACTTGACAGATACGAAAAGTGGCTTTACTCTTCTCATTTCACTTTCTTCGACGACTGGTTGTGAAACTGGTTTTGTAGGCCATTCAGACGGTTGACTTTGAGAAATTGTGGACCATTTGCAAATTTCTGCATTTTGTCGACTGCAGACCCGTAGCCAGGGGGTGGCAAGGGGGGGGGGCAATGCCCCCCTGAAAAAATGTTTTACCCCCCCCCCCCGAAAGAATATTTGACAACCATAACTCTAGAATACCTACTATAGACTGTAACGGGTGTGCCCCTCCTAAAAACTTCACTGCCCCCCCCGAAGCCAGCAAGCTGGCTACGGGCCTGGTCGACTGTTAGACCTCTGCTTAGATCGTCAGCTGGGTTTAAAGCTGTAGGCACATACTTAAAGGTGGACGCTTCCCAAGTGGGCTGGATTTCGGTGACACGAACTCCAACAAAGGGCTTCATATTGACAGTCTCAGATCTTAACCAATGAAGAACGTCATGAGTCTAACCAAATTATGACTTGACCAGGTTTAGATCTTAGTTCACTGACGGCAGCCTTGACAAGACGACCTCCGACAAGTTCTCCCATCAATTCCAAACGTGGAATTGTAGACTGACGCATGGGTGATATTCGAACCTTCGATGTGACTAACTGTATTTCTCGACCGGAAGTTGTTGACCAAACCATAAATATTACGGCTCCAAAAGCTCTGTTGCTCGCATCACAAAATACGTGCAGTTCAGATTGACCATATGCGTCTGGAGGCTTGACACATCTTGGAAACGACAATGTATGAAGACAATACATCTCGTCAAAGAGAACAGACCAAATTCGACAGTCTTCTTCTGGTAATTTATCATCCCAGTCTAATTCTTTGTTTCTCCATACGTTTTGCATTGCCAACCTCATCTTGGCTGTGACAGGATTCGCTACACCTAAAGGATCAAATAGTGTAGACATCTTAGACAAGACAACTCGTTTCGTAAATGATTCGATATTGACCGGCTTGACCGTGAATTTCAGAATGTCCTTGACCGGGTTCCATCCTAATCCAAGGGTTTTCAAATTATCTTCCCCATCTAGGTTGACGTCATGAGTAGGATGATTGAGACGAACAATACCATTCCTTAACCTTGAACTTCGCTGAATCTAAAAGTTTGTCGACCTCATTCGTTGCCTGGCTTCAGTCTGAGTGGCTGTTGAATGCATTAAATCGTCCATATATCGGTCATTCTCAAGTATGTATGCGGCTTGAGGATACTCTGATTTGTATTCTGCGGCTATCTTGAGCATTACATGGCTGGTCATATCGGGTGAGGGCTTGTCCCCGAATGTAACGCGAAGTAGGTGATACACGTCAGGCTTCTTAGTGACATCGAAGTTTCTCCCTAAATAGCGATGAACTTGGCTATCGTGCTCGGACAGCAAGACTTGCAGGAACATTTTTTAAATATCTCCTACTATTCCAAATGGCTCTTCTCTAAAATCAAAGAAGTATGGCGTAAAGGTTACCTATGAGACAAGGTCCTTTAAGTAGAAATGAGTTTAATGAAACACCCCCTGATTTAGGCGCTGGGTCGAATACGATCCTAAGGGATGTAGAGACTTTGTCTGGACGGTAGACACCGTGATGTGGAAGGTAGTACACCGGCTTGACTGGATGGTATATTTCTGATTGACTTAATTTATGTGACCATTCATTCGTGACGTAGTGTTCCATAACTTGGTTGCAAAGCTCAGCTCTGGCTCTATCCCTTCTGAGACTATGTTCTAGTGAGATGAGGCGTCTCTCAGCAACTTGGTTATTATTCGGCAGTTGGTTGGGATCGTTCCTCCACGGTAGACCTATTTCATATCTCCCACCTCTCTTAAGACATGTCGACTCAAATAGGTCCAGTGCCTGTTTATCTTCTCTAGACATCTGTACTTTAGGACATTTACAATCAATAGCCTTGACACCCATTGACTCAAACTCGTAGAACTTGGCAAAGTTTACTGTGTCGACATGACAGTTGGCGATGGATGACATTTGACAGGACATCGACTTGGCTGGGCCTATGACATACCATCCTAGTAATGAGCGTTTCGCTAATGGCTCATAAGGAAGGCCTTGACACACGTCTATGGCTGCATGCAGATGACTGTACTGTACGCCAAGTATGAGGTCTATGGGATCTGGCGTCTGACTGTAGTTAATCCCCTTTAAATGCTCAAAAGAATTTAAATACTCCCGATCCAACTCTGGAACGTCTAGTATGGTTGTATCGAGCTCGTGGGCTTCTATTTTGAACTCTTCTGCCCCATTCAATGCACAAATCTTAAATTTAATTCGTCGGCTGTTACTCTGAGAAAACTGGTGTCCTCCGACAGCAGCAATATCAACACATTCTCGTTGACCCTGAAGTCCCAAGGCTTTAAAACAAGGCTGTGCGTATCGTTGTGGTACCTGAACCACTATCAATTAGGACGTTTCCTCTTAGAACTCTACCACTGGGTGCTCTAAATAACACTCTAACAACTGGTAAAATACCTCGGCGATCTAACATTGTACTTGTTACGAGTGGGTCCGAATGTAATAGTGTGTGATGGTACCTTGGACAATTGTTGATTCCGCATACATTTTTCCTACGGCATTTAAATATATTATGACCTGCCGTCAGACACGAAAAACATAAACGATTACCCGTTACATGTTCAAATTTTTCCTTAATGTTTAAAGCTTTGAACCGGTTACATTCACTCAATCTATGACTAGCTTGACACATTGAACATTGTCTGATGGTAGATTGTTTCGGACTAGAGTCATTGGAAGTGTTCTCATTTATGGGACTTGACGCATTGACAGACTTTTTATGGGGAAGGGGTGGATATTTTTGGGCTTTGTAAACCCTGAACGTTTTATATCCCAAAAGTCTGCGTTCACTATGGCACGAATAAATGTAGGCCTACCGTATCTAAATGATGTATCCACTGTAGAATCCGTATAAGCAGCCACTCCTATTCAGCGACATCTCCTTGTAAGCGGTCACAATAAATTCCCCCCGTAAAAATTCTATTGTTTCATCTCTTTATTCAACGGTCACTCCTCTAACGCGGTCAGCGGGCACTATTTTGCTAATAAATTTAACAAAACATCGCCCATTCAACGGCCATTGTTGAATGATACCATCTTGTCGTTTTTCGTAACACCCCCGCTGCTAATCTCGTGAGTAGTAATCAATTAACTGGACACCCACTGATCACGTAACAAGAAATGTGAAAATAACAATTAACCCGGGATTATCTGTTAATTAATCTTTTGTTTTATCAAACGACTAACCTGATCATTGTTTTCACACTTAAAATTAACGGAACATTATTTGATACTGATTGAATAAACAGAAAGTACCGACTAAAAGCCGCTATGTTGTTACATGTAGATAGACGTTTTTAGCGCCACCTATAATATTACAGACCGGTACAGAGTTACACCCTCTGTGAATCTGTAGCATTAGCAAAATCAGCGATGTTTTTTTGGTTCATGTGCTTATTTTTGATAACATAAAATTAATTCATCGATTTTCTTCACAAATATGGATAAATATTATCGAATGCATCACATAATAGACAGTGGTATTGGAGGTTGGTACAAAATGACAAGTTTACAGAAGCTATGTCCGAGATCCAGCGACGGCCAAATTTACCGACGCAAGTTAAGTATATATTGGTGATTGCTTCCAATGCATTCAAGCGTATATTAATTGATGTCAGCACAAAAAAAAGCATGAGATTTTACAAAAATGGATAAATATTATCGAATGCATCACAATGACAGACAGTAGTATTGAAGGTTGGGACAAAATGACAAGTTTACGAAAGTTATATCTGAGATTCAGCGACGGCCAAATTTACCGATGCAAGTGTACCCAAGCGTAATACTAATTGATGTCAGCACAAAAAACCACGAGATTTTATTAAGAGGCCAGTCCCATTAAGCGGCCAATCGTAAAAATTCGCATGGGTGGCTGCTTAATGCAGATTCTACTGTATGTTAGGCCTTTCGTTGTTTATACGAATGGTAGCACATTTTGGCTTCCATCGTTCAATGACATAGTTGGGCAAACGTTCTATGATTTGGCGTAGAGTGTCACTCGCGTTTATGTCATCAAAGTTATTTAAAAGCTTGAGATTTGCAATGGCGTAAATTATATTAATGGAGAGCTCCTTCAGACAAAACTCATCATATATTCTTGCGCCTTTGGTGAGTTTGTTGACGTATGTTCTGGCAGTGCGGCTCGGATCGCCGAATTGATCTTGAAGAGTTTTTAATGCAGTCGAGTATATATTGCCGGAAAGGCCGATACCTAATAAGGCCCTTTTTGCTTTACTGGCAAGTGCATTTTTAATTGTGTAAGGCGTATCTCATCAGTAAGATGTCTCTTGTCATGAACGTGCACTTTAAATCGTTGGATAAACTCTATATAGTGTTCTGAATCGCCATCAAATGCATTGATTTTGATGACTGGAATGTCTCTATTGCCTTCCAGGCGGTATAAAAGTTCCGACATAGACAAACTTGAACACGCTAGTCACTTTCATGGACGGTTTCTTCGAATTCCCGCAACTCGTCTATCCAGGAATCAACGGTCTTAGTCTTGGCACTAGCAGGTTTACTTGATCTTCTGTCGGCTTAGGCAAGTGATTTTCAGGCAAAGGATCGACACTGACAGGTGCTAATGTTTCTGACATAGGGGTAACTGAATTTGTCCCTTCATTGGTAGGTGCTTGATCTGTTTGATCAGGGCTAAGGGGTGGAGCTTGTACTAAAGTGGGAGTTTGAAGGACCTTCAAATGCTCACTGACTATCTTCAATACTAAAGTAATCATTGTTTAACTCTGCCTCCCATTGATCCAGCCGTTGGTGTTCGACAGGTGAGTCAGTATAGTCATATATTTCACCATGAACAAAAGAACACTGCTCATAGTCGATCTTGATTTGTTTCATTTCTCTCGTAAGACCTCGAACGTTGGCTTCCCACTTTCTGATGTTACACTGAACACGATTTACTGAACGAGTAAATTTGATCTTGAGCTGTTTTCTCTGACGTTTAAGAGATGTGACTTTTTCTTCGTGTTCTTGTTCTTCACCATCATTATTTGTGAGTGGATTGGCTTGTGAATTCTCAAGATTTGTGTCGACGTCTTCATCTTGACCTTGGACTGACATTTTGACGACTTGGTACTCTGATTAACAACACTTGAAGACTTCTATAGACGATAGATTGTGGTCCAGAAACATCTGTGGAGTGAATCAGATGCACCATTGGGAGGGACTTTGTGGCAGTGGACGAGGACCTCCTTAAATACACCATATATACTGTAAGTCGTTCATACATATAGCTTTATTCTGAAATTAGTGATCATCCCGTTCCAGAATGATTGAGGCTCAAAAAATTAGACACAATTAAGACTTTCGACTTCAAGAATGCATTCACAATGGCGAATATGACACAAATGACGTATGACATGAAGATGTTCTGATTGGCTAAAAAACTAAGTTAGCAGACAACAGTTAACGCGCTATAAAATATGAATTAAAGGGACAGTCACACTGACACAACTTATCAAAACTGAAGTAGCAAAAGAGCTATTCAGAACACAAGGGACAAAGAAAAGATAGGGCCCATAAAATATTTTGTGTTGGCCGTTCACTATGAGGAAAATAGGCCCACCAATCAGTGATACCATAGCTTTTTTGTGATCGATCACTTCAACTGGGACACTGGTCGCTGGCTCGCCTTGCATTAGCCTGGTATCCTGATTTGCTTTCATTTTAAAAAAGTTTTTACGATTTTCTCTTGAAGGCCGCGTCATTTCAACGTAAAGTGATTCGCCGTTGATATGGTGCAAAGGCAAGCGTGTGGATGGGAGAAGAGAGAACAGAAAATAAATTTGAAGCTGAAATGCTGAAAAAAAGCGGCAAAAATCACAATGTTTTTTCGGTGGCCGGGGACAGAGTCGTGCCTGCTCAGTCGATGAAAACACAAACATCATCGAGAATAGTGAGTAGCTGACCGACAAGGATGGGGTAATTTCTGAAGCCAGTTCCGCAAGGGGCCATCAGAGCCTTGATCCGCTTCTTTTATTTATGGGTGTCTATGTTTGATATGCAAAACAATGCTACATACAGCAATTAACATCCTTTAAAAGGCAATGCACAATAATAAGACAAAAATATTATTAATTTTATTTATCAACAAGTCCAACTGGGAGATAAGTTTAGAAAAAAATAGTCATAACAATAACATTGCATAATACGATGTTTGAAAGAGCCCAAAATATTCATCATAACAGTAAAAACCAATTAAAATCTCATTTGTTCAAAAAATATTACTAAAATTGAAAAGACATGTATGTACACATAATACCCCGGTATATTGCTCTCAAAAGCACTTTGAGCATGCTTATGGGTGGATTTTGCACTCAAAAATGGAATTAATTGTTTGCATTTCAATATTCTTCAACATCATTATCTGATAAGTCATGAGCATCAGCTTAAAAAGAAATTATATTAAGAAAGTTCGACCTTTTAATTGATAGACTGCCATGCTACACACATTTAAACATTCCGGTGATCGACACTGTTTATATTAAAATAATTTGCATTCCTATAGTTAAGCTTAATGTTTAATGTCTTTATTGTCGTGAATGAACTGTGTTCAGCCTCGCCTAAAACGAAAGGAAAAACGGTTATTACAAATATATACACACAATTTTTGAGGTTTTATAGAGTCCAAAACGTCGCCAGCCCGAGTTTGAAAAGTTGATTCACCGAGTCGGAAAAGTCGCGAAGTATTAAGTCCAAAAAGTGGTCAGACTGAGTCCGAAACGACGTTTGTCTTGAGTCCGAAATGACGCGGGATCGGAATGACGTGCTTCCTAATCAGCCTGGCAATTGTGTCACATGAACGAGGAGTGGAGCTGTTAGTCTAACATTGTAAACAATTACTTACCAGCATCCAAAGTCTGTGTTTTATATAATAAATAATTAATTCGCTTTCCAGCACGTTTGATATACGAGTCGACTTTCTTGCATATGATACAAACAGATGGAAGAACACCACCGGTAGAAGACTTCACTGTACATGGTAACGGTCGATGGGATCTTAATCTTTTCGGTGAAAGAGTTGAAGGACTATATATATTGTCGGGTGTCGGGTGCTGCTCTTTTCTGAACGTTGGGTCGAGTTGTTTAGCACAGAACCGAGAATAACATTTGGGGAGAAAACCGTACACCTTCAATACTTCTGTTTTGAGCCTACAAAAAATTACAGTCCACCTTCGAATAAAGTTTATATTTTGAAAAAAAAAAAAAAATGCATGACCTAGTTTTCAAAATTTTGCAGTATCTAGTCGGTATGAAATAGATCTCCTGCAATATCAAAATAAACTTAAGATATTGCTTTAAACATTTATCTTCAACATGCCATTTATATTTTATTTTGTTTATTACCATTTGCCGAGACAGATTAATAAGCTACCAGCATAGGTTGTTTCCGATTCATATATAATTTTGTATGCAAATGTGTAATAGGCTCACAGACATAAAGAATCAGTAGTCATTTCAGTGTAAGAAAGAGATCATATTACCATAAGAAGCGGCAATTTTCTGCTCTTCTCCGTAGAGATTTCGCTACTAAGAAGCGTAGTTCACAACAGAATTCCAACTGGTATCACTAATAAATTGAACTAATTTGCCAGGATCCTTCTGAATAGGCACTTTGTACTTGAAAAACTTTGTCAAAACGACGAAAAAATGAACACGTGTCTTTGTTGATATCACTGCCCGTAATGACGATTTCCTGTTTGCTGAAATCTCGGATCCAGAACTTTCAGTTGCAAATTCTCCCAACCTTTTCACTCGCGCATTTATATAATATGGCGATGAAAATGACCCAAGTCCGCGAAAACAAAATAATTAAAAGTTATAAAAACATTTAGAAGCAGTTTGTTATTAACAGGGAGGCGTGATGGAATGTCATTATTCATTTTATGTATTTTTAAATCAGTCTGTGCAGAAAAAATACGCACATTAAGCCTTTCCACAAGAGTAAACAATAACTCGCTCCAGTCCACGGCCTAAACAAGTTATAGCGGGAGGTCACGTTCAGCCAGTTCAGATGTCAAGCACGCGACATTTGACCTTATAACCTCAGTTTTTCGGTTAACCAATCAAATGCCTTCCCACAGTTCCGCGCAAAAAAGGTCAAACCCTCGATTCGACAGACAATACGATTGGCTGGCCCCTCATTTCAAGCAGAACACAAGTTAAATAACACGTCTTTCAGATCTTAATGTAGTAAAGACAAGTAAAGAGAGAGAGAGAGAAATGGGGTTTAACGTCCAATCAACACAAACTACATCATTTCGAGACTAACATGGTTTTAATTTTATTTCTATATAATTCGCTTGCGCTTAGAGGTCTTGCGCGTAGAGGTCTTTAGCAGTGGGAGGAAACCTGACTGCCCGGAGGAAATCTACGAGGTTGAGAAGGCGCCCCTATCTCATGCCACATACGCTCACACGTCCAGGGCTCGAAACCACAGCCGCAAGCCAGAGGTGACCGGCCAGCTAATGGTCGAAGCGCGGCACTCTAGACCACTGTCTAGGCCATCCCACCCCCCCTGTAAAGACAAGTAAAACGGAATTTTGAACTATAAAAAAAGAAACGAAATAGGATCTGTATTTTAATCAGATTGATAAATGAATATATAATGTCGCTAAAAATTACATAATCATGTATGACAACAGAGGCGGATCCAAGATTTTCAGAAAGAGGGGGCGTGCCGCATCCACTTGGAAGTGCGAAGCCCGGAACAGTGATTTTTGAGTGGAAAAAATGCCCACAAGGACTAATTTCATACTAATCCTGTAAATTAGGATTTCCAACCTAAACTATTTTTGTTCTCCTTTCTCGCGAGAATATATGGAGCTAAAAATTGGTCGCCTCCTCAAAAAATAGAGGGGGCGTGCGCCGGATGCGCCCCCCTCTGGATCCGCGCCTGGACAAAACATAATAGGACTGTTGAGTCATTTTATGAAGGAGAGGGAGGGGGGATTTTATTGGTGGTTTAACCTTGCCTTTACTCATTCAATCATCCAGACAAACAAATGTAAAGTAAAAGTAGAGAAAATACAGATTATTACTTGAGTACCGTAATAAATATATTTGTAATGTAAAATATAAGGCAATGTGACATTTTGATTAAAACATATACAGCATTTGATCTTTGGCTTACAAAACTCTACAAAGCAGGTAAAAATAGTTATAGCAACAGTCATAGTGCAAATATATATACGTGGTATATAAAATATAAGAATATTGATTGAACACAGTACATAAACACACGTAGTATAAAACATAAACAAAGCAACATGAGACACAAATATAATTAAATAAAAGGTCATTTTGTATAAAAACTGAAATTACACCCCAAGTAACAAGCCAACTGTGAGGTTGGTGCCCATCATAATAGATGACATTCATAAATTACTAACATATTTATTATATCTCTTAATAAAGCATTGAGTAATTTAATTACTTGTCACTCTGCTTACTGTTGTAGTGAAACTACAGTTTCATCACCCCAATTCCAGTAGAATAAAAATAATGTTTCAAAGTGTTGAGTTGAGATTCGCAACTGTCATGGTCTTATCGCTTAAATTGAGCAGGAAATGTCTTTGAGTCGATGGTCAACACCATAAGTCATGTGTGGGCTTGTTGAGATAATCACGGATCATTATTGTTTTATGACATTTTTTGATTTGCCCCAGCAAGAGTAAAATGTCATGGCGGTTTATATGATAAATAGGTATAAATGTCATAGGTTTAACATCAATAGATTCAAAACAAAAAAGTTCACAAAGATACAAATAGGATACATAAAAATAAATAAGTTAATGTTTTTTTCACCTGTCCTCATATTTCTCTTTTATGCTTATATGTTATTCACTTTATATTTTTTACACAAAATATCCATGGTAACCCATAATTAATTTGTGATATAGCAGACAGTAACTGGTAATAAAGTTGGTTAAATTCAAGAGTAAATCTAGGGATAATAATAAAACAATAATAAAATATGAAGGCGTTTATCTAGTAAGAAAGAGGGTGGGGTGGGGGATGGTCCAGTCAGAAATTTCATACTCAAAAGTGCAAATCTCAAAAATTCCGAAAATGGCACATTGTCAATTCCATTCCAAATATTTAAAGCCCTAAACCCCCAAAATTGGATTTGTTCCATTATGGCTCTTATTTTGGTCATATTTGTCTTAACTCCCTAAAACTGCAATTAACAAATCAATTCAACGACATATACAAACGTTTGAGCATTTACCACCCCCTTTTATAATCCCATTTTGAAGCTTACTCATATCTTTAAAGGGCCAATCCCAATAACTTTCTGAGGAATAAAACTGCTTAATTTTGTGTTAAAATCCCTTAAAACCCATTACCTAAGGCCGACCAACTAACACGATATTTATGATACGCTTGTAAATAACTTAAATCTGACAGTTTTCATCTGGAAATGGAGACCGTTCTATCATACAGTATCTGGATAAAACCAGACTTTTTTCTACAAAAATAATATGTAGGTGAAATTTACCTTTTGTTATCAAGTACAGTACATGGGTCATTCACTGTATAGACCTCTTAAGAAATGTGAATCGATTATCAGGTCACCCAATGAAAAAATTGACCCGAAATCTTAAAAGGGTTACGTGTCCGGATAAGCAGTATTGACGTTCACGTCCAAACGACTCAATATTTTGAGCTGAAATTTTGAGACAAGATAAATACACCATGCCTTTATATTTTGGTCCATAAATTTCATAAACTCTCGGACTTTAATTTTTGAGACTCTGTTCTTATCGGGACTGTCCCTTTAATTAACTGGTGAAGAAAAGTGGGACTTTAAATCCACTGCATTTCTTTAATTTATATTAAGCTAACTAAAAGGCACTATTTCTAGATTGTGGCATATTTACACAGAACATTTATAACAATTTGTATACCAGTAATAAATTTAACAATAATATAAAAACTTAAGTTTATCAACTAAGATTAATGGCATAGGCACATTTCATTGAGAACTGGAATTTTAGTCATTACATTATTATTAAAGGAGCTGTGATAGATGTATTTTAGAGAAAGATTATTTGAAACATTTATCCTAGACAGTGGATGACATGGGAAGTTTGATTAGAGAAAATGTTGAATATTGGGGTGTCATTGTTGATTTGTGACATATCTGGGCTAGAATATAACATTTGAAAATCTGGTACTGCAGAGTATTAATAATATGATCATTCAAACTCTATGTTAGGGTGCCCCACCCCAAATGAATATCTCCAAATATATCGACAATTACACCACAATACTTATATATTTACCAAGCCTTAAATCGATTTCACACATTTATAGTCACTAAATAAATGACCATGCTGTACTTAATAAGCTATGACCATTTAACCATACATAAATAATACTGAAAAATGGTTTGGAGTGGCGTCCATAACATCCAGACACTTTTGAGTAAAAGATAGGCTACGTGCCCTCGTTTAGAAATTAGTCTCACTTAACCAGTCTACCGATCATTCTACGTCTAATTGACAGGTCGGGATAATCAAGACTACTTTTTTTTACGAAACATGGAACAAGAAATTGAATTTAGAAACACACACATTAGACACCTCAACAATATTTTTAAGAACCTTGTATAAGTAAAATGAAACTACTGCTAGTATCATATTCCAGCTTTACGGATGTGAGTCAGAGATATTATTTGTACTAAACCAAAATATGCAGCTTCTAATGGTACAGTTAATTATAAGGCAATTTAAAAAATAAAACAAGCATAATTTCTAAAGATGCCGTAATATTATTGCTATTCAGAATCATCAACAATAGATTTTTTACGACTGTAGTAGTTTATAGTGTTTTGAACATTCCTGCATACTGTTGCTATTTATAGCCTCAACGAGTGTGCGAGACTGCCAGAATCTAAATCGTGCACAATCAACGTGACAAGAACAACTTTTCAGTAGGCATGTGGGGCACCCTATCTATGTCAGTTCATGGTATCTATATGCATGACCACACACAAAATGAGTGAAATTAATAATTTGCGAACTAAAAATTTAAACTTGACTAGAATGATTTTTTCAGACTATTATATATCACAATATTCCACAACATGCCCACTTCTGCAAACTGTTGAACTTAAGCTCAACCTTCTGTTCTTCATCTTCTGAATCGCTGCTGTCACCAATTAGTTGTGTTCTATCCGTCTGGTTAGACTGGACGACAATATTACCAACTGCAACAGTTGGGGTAGAAGAATCAGATAGAGTTTCACTGGATGATTTGGCCTCTTGCATAGAAATGATGGCATCACACATGTCATGGAAAGGCTAGAAAGAGATATAAATATTTTTAAAAAGCGGCTGCCAGGCAGGATACGTCCACATTTTCAAGCGATGGATAGAGAACAGGCTAAACAGAAAGTGATTTTTCGAACAATCAAAGGCCCTTGATCACTTCAAAATCTTGTGGACGCTCTAGAGGCCAAAGTTAATATCCGATTGACTTTAAATTCATACACAGTGTTTAAGGTCATGAGACAAAGAAGCCTATTGATTTTCAGCGATCTACGATAATTACTGCCAGAGTTATGGCCCTTGATCACTTCAAGAGGTCAAAGATAATATCCGATTGACCTTATATTTGTTTTCAGTGTTTAAGGTCATGAAATAAAGAAGCCTATTATTTTCAGCGATATCCCATTATTACTGCCAGACTTATGGTCCTTGATCACCTCAGAAAACCTTGTGTACATTTAGAGGCCAATGTTAATATCCAATTGACTTTAAATTTGTACACAGTTTTTAAGGTCATGAGACAAAGAATCCTACTGATTTTCAGCAAATTCCGATAATTACTGCCTTGATCACTTTGAAAAATCTTTTGTAATGTTCTAGAGGCCAAACTTATCATCCAATTGACTTCAGATTGATACACAAAGTTTAAGGTCTTGGCACGAACAAGTATATTGATTTTCAATGAATTTTGATAACTGAACAG
The DNA here is from genome assembly GCA_036850965.1 of Patella caerulea. NCBI lineage: Eukaryota > Metazoa > Mollusca > Gastropoda > Patellidae > Patella > Patella caerulea. The sequence goes on from JAZGQO010000007.1 coordinate 42,924,874, forward strand.
CTAAATCCAGATTTTAAATGTTTCGTATACTAAGCCTTAGCATGGGACAGAACTTTATAAAAATCAAACAAATTCTAATGATTTTCTGATAATTATTTTATGAGTTGTTAATCTTAATCAGATTTCAGAGTATTATAAATGTTTAATTACCGAAAAAAGTAAGAATGCAACAACTCTTGTTGACTGCCCGGACAATTTAGCTGCTGTGGGTGTATGTTTCGTTGCCTGGCAACCTATCTTTTAAAATCGGATAATAATTGTGACATTGAGAGGGACCAGAAGCTGAAAAATAGGTTGCCAGGCCACAAAACATACGCCCACACAGCAGCTAAATCGTCCGGACAGTCAACAAGAGTTGTCGCATATTAAGTAATTATCAGAAAATCATTTGAATTTGTCCTGCCCCATGCTAACGTTAAGTATACGAAACATTTCATATTATGGATTTAGCTGTTCAATTATCGATTTTCAAGAAATTCACACTCAACCATCATTAATGTGTAACAGGGATATAGTCAAACGTTTTTTTAATTCGGAATAAAATTGTGACCTCCATAGGGTCCACGTCAGTCCACGAGGTAAAAAACATCATTTTTGGTACAATCAGGGGCCATAATTCAGGAAGTTATGGTCCAATGTGCCTGAATATCAAAAGGAACCGTGGTTTTTGGGTTATTTCATCAAAATTCGATCTCGACCTCCATAGCCATGTAGCGGTGATATAATCAAACGTTTTTTTAAATCGGATAACAATTTTGACCTCCGGACAATCAGGGGACATAATTCAAGAAGTTATGATCTGATAGGTGCAAATATCGAGAGTAACCAAGATCTTTGGGTTATAAACCTTTAATTTATATTAAGCTAACTAAAAGGCACTATTTCTAGATTGTGGCATATTTACACAGAACATTTATAACAATTTGTATACCAGTAATAAATTTAACAATAATATAAAAACTTAAGTTTATCAACTAAAATTAATGGCATAGGCACATTTAATTGAGAACTGGAATTTTAATCATTACATTATTATTAAAGGAGCTGTGATAGATGTATTTTAGAGAAAGATTATTTGAAACATTTATCCTAGACAGTGGATGACATGGGAAGTTTGATTAGAGAAAATGTTGAATATTGGGGTGTCATTGTTGATTTGTGACATATCTGGGCTAGAATATAACATTTGAAAATCTGGTACTGCAGAGTATTAATAATATGATCATTCAAACTCTATGTTAGGGTGCCCCACACCAAATGAATATCTCCAAATATATCGACAATTACACCACAATACTAATATATTTACCAAGCCTTAAATCGATTTCACACATTTATAGTTACTAAATAAATGACCATGCTGTACTTAATAAGCTATGACCATTTAACCATACATAAATAATACTGAAAAATGGTTTGGAGTGGCGTCCATAACATCCAGACACTTTTGAGTAAAAGATAGGTTACGTGCCCTCGTTTAGAAATTAGTCTCACTTAACCAGTCTACCGATCATTCTACGTCTAATTGACAGGTCGGGATAATCAAGACTACTTTTTTTTACGAAACATGGAACAAGAAATTGAATATGATCTGATAGGCGCAAATATAGAGAGAGTAACCAAGATCTTTGGGTTATAAACCTACATGTCAAGTTTCATCAAAATTGGTTCAAAATTGTGACCTCTATAGGGTCCACAACCTTGATATAACATATTTTCATACTATTCGCGTACAAACGGCATGCATTTTGTCTGTCAATTTTGGACTGATTTTTTTAAATCGGATAACAATTTTGACTTCCAGAGGGACCACAGGCTAAAAAGGGCGATTTTTCGGACAATCAGGGGACATAATTCAGGAAGTTATAATAATATGAACATTTATATAGCGTCAATTCCACACTTAAAAGTATGTTCTATGCGCTTTTTACACACAATTCTAAATTAAATATAACGTTGAAACAGGTATGTTTTAAGTCTGGATTTAAAACACTCGATAGAAGGCGAACTTTTGATGAAAACTGGGAGATCGTTCCATTTTGATGGAGCCAGAAAACTAAAAGCTCTTGCCGCAAATGTTTTCATTTTCCACCTTGGGGTTACCAACTGTATTTGGTCACATGAGTGTAAACTCCGGGAAGGCTTGTAACTTCGAATTAATTCAGTTAAGTAAGATGGCGCTAGGTTATTAACACATTGATAGGTCAGCGATAAAATTTTGAAATCAATCCTTTCCTGTATTTGTAGCCAGTGTAAAGAGTTTAATATTGGTGATACATGAGATGTTTGTTGGGCACGAGATACTATCCGAGCGGCAGTATTTTGTATCTTTTGTAACCTCTTGATGGACTCTTTCGACACACCACCTAGAAGGCTATTGCAATAGTCTAAACGGGATAAGATTAAGGAGCGGACAAGTGTAATTGTTGCTTCAGGTGTTAGATAATCTCTAATCCGACTGATATTTTTAAGGTGAAATTAACATTTCCTGGTAAGATCATTGATATGACTGTTCATACTTAAGTTGGAATCTATAAGGACACCTAAATTTCTGACTGACGGGGAGAGAGTAATTTTGGATTCTTCGACAACTATATGGTTAAAATTAAGTTTGTTCACACGAGTCGGTGGCCCAATGACTATCGCTTCAGTCTTGCCACCGTTTAGTTTCAGGATGTTTTGTGTCATCCATGCTTTGATGTCTTGGATACAATATTCCATATTAGAAATACCACGCTGCTGAGCTAACAGGTCTAACTTTTCCATCAGTTGTGTGTCATCGGCATAGAGGTGGTGGTTTACATCATTGTGTGTGTTGATAAGACTTCCTAATTCTGACGTGTACAATGTGAAGAGAATTGGACCAAGTACGCTTCCCTGGTAACAGAACCTCCGTTGAGAAAGAATTGCGAACAGAAATAAACTGTCTGCGACCTGTAAGATACGAGACGAACCACGATAACACACAACCATCCAATCCAAAAGATGTCTGGAGGCGGTCAAAGAGAATTTGGTGGACGATAGTGTCAAACCGGCTGAAAGGTCCAAAAGAACCAACATTGCAAGATTGCCTTCATCCACCATCAGATTTATATCGTTTAAAACTCGATTTAACGCAGTTTCTGTTCCATGTGATTGGCGATAAGCGGATTGGAATTTATGTAGCAGATTGTTTTCAAGCAGATGTTCCAACAGTTACGATCTGATGGGCGCAAATATCGAAAGGAACCAAGATCTTTGGGTTATAAACATACATGTCAAGTTTCATCAAAATCGGTTCAAAATTGTGACCTCTATAGGGTCCACAGCCTTGATATAACATATTTTCACACTATTCGCGTACAAACGGCGGCCATTTTGTCTGTCATTTTTGGTCCGACCTCCATAACCAAGTAACGGTGTTATAATCAAACGTTTTTTTAAATCGGATATCATTTTTGACCTCCTGAAGGACCACAAGCTAAAAAGGGTGCAATCAGGGGCCATTACCCATGAAGTTACAGTCCGATACATGCCAATATCGAATGGAACCAAGATCTTAGGGTGATAAACCTATATTTTAAGTTTCATTGTGTTTAAGTTATAGTCCAGAAGTTGTGAATAGAGATAGTCGGTTCCAAATCTAGGGCGCTGTCATCAATCCCAACACACAAAGGATGTCATCATAATAAAATCACAATACTCATTGCTGTAAAATTAATGAGACTGGCTTGAGTACCCCATTAGAACATGGATCATATTGCCTATAATGTAGTTCTTCTCCGATCAGTATCTCAAGTTGACATTGAAATGTGGTCGTATATTGTCGTTGCCCACGATTAATATCCGATTGACTTTAAATTTATAGTGTTTAAGGTCATGAGCCGCAGAAACATGTTGATTTTCGCCGATTTCCTATTATTGCTGCCAGAGTTATGGCCCTTGATCAATTCAAAGAATTTTGTGGACGCCCTAGAGGCCAAAGTAAATATCCGATTGACTTTAAATTTATAGAACAAATAAAAAACAAGTGGGGGTGCCCAAGTTCAGATTTTGTCGTTGATACCATGTGGTTGAAAATTTTTTAATCTAATAATCCAATGTAATTCAATAGTGTGTCTGTTAGTTGTGGAAGTGTATAACTCAGGGTCTGAGCCAAGTTGTTTAATTATTTGGTAGTCAAGGTCTCGACTAGAATGTCTCGGTAAATTGAAGTGAGAGGCGACTGAGGGGGTCTCTCTTGTGGGTAATATCAGCAAAGTGTTCTTTCAGAACAATCTTTTCGTTTCACCTGTGTACTGCTTTTGCAGAACCGACATGTGAGAAGGTAGATGACATTCTTACTATGGCAAGTCCACTGGTTGTGGCATTTGTACGTTTTGCCGGTTTGGGTCGATCGGAAGGTAGTTTTGAGTTGGAGTGTATGGCAGTATAGACAGTTAGGTAAATTTATACACAGTGTTTAAGGTCATGAGATGAAGAAGCCTATTAATTTTCAGACTTATGGCCCTTGATCAATCTTGTGGACACTCTAGAAGTCAAAGTTAACATCTGATTGATCCTAAATTTACACACACTGTTTTAAGGTCATGAGACGAAGAAGCCTATTAATTTTCAGTTATTTCTGATAATAACTGCCAGAGTTATGGTCCCTGACGACTTAAAAAAATCTTGTGGAAACTCAAGAGGGCAAATTTAATATCCGATTGACTTTAAATTTATATACAATGTTTAAGGTCATTGAAACGAAGAATCCTTTTGATTTTCAGCGATTTCCGATAATTACTGACAGAGTTCTGTTCCTTGATCACTTTAAAAAAATTTGTGGATGCTCTAGAGGCCAAAGTTGATATCTGATTGACCTTAAATTTGTACACAGTGTTAAAGGTCATGAAACGAAGAATCCTATTGATTTTCAGCGATTTCCGATTATTACTGCCAGAGTTATGGCCCTTGATCACCTAAGAAAATCTTGTGCCACTCGGCAAATCTAGGCAGATTCCGTAACCTTTGGAACCTACATCTAACCTCGGCTGTATGACGAATTCTGCCATATTGGAACTACTTTAAAGGTCCCGGATGAAACATGGCTGAAATTAGCGACCTATTTGGCTAGCGACCTATTCGACCGATCCAGCTGTAGGATAATGAAATTACACTTCTATTCTGCGCTAAAGAATGGATAAAAATAGGTTGCCAGGCAATGAAACATACTCCCACACAGCAGCCAAATCGTCCGGGCAGTCAACAAGAGTTGTTGCATTTTAAGTAATCATCAGAAAATCATAATTCAAACCCACCCATAACTACGGTGTAACTGTGATATGATCAAACGTTTTTTTAAAATCGGATAACAATTTTGACCTCCAGGGACCACAAGCTAAAAAGGGTGATTTTTCGGACAATCAGGGGCCATAATTCAGGAAGTTACGATCCGATGGGTGCAAATATCGAAAAGAACCAAGATATTTGGGTTATAAACATACATGTCAAGTTTCATCAAAATCGGTTAAAAATTGTGACCTTTATAAGGTCTACAACCTTGATATAACATATTTTCACACTATTTGCGTACAAACGTCGGCCATTTTGTCCGTCAATTTTGGTCCGACTTTCACAAAATTTGAACTCAACCTTCATAACCATAGAAAGGTGATATAATCAAACGGTTTTTTAAATCAGATAACAATTTTGACCTCCAGAGGGACCACTAGCTAAAAAGGGTGATTTTTCGGACAATCTGGGGCCATAATTCAGGTAGTTACAATCAGATTGGCGCAAATATCGAAAGGAACCAAGATCTTTGTGTTATAAACATGCATTTCAAGTTTCATCCAAATCGGTTCAAAATTGTGACCTCTACACTGTTCACAAGCTAAAAGATAGGCTGGCACTGCCAGGCAGGATACGCCCACATTTATGAGAGATGGATAGAGAACAAGCAATACCGAAAGTGATTTTTCCTACATCATTAAGTCCTGTATTTCATACTGTATTGGGAGCAGCCATTTTGTTGGTCAGTTCCAGTCTAATATTCATGAAATTCGAAGCCGACAATGATTATGGTGTGACGGTACACAACCTAGAAATGTTACTTTTCGTCAAAATCGGATAAGAACTGTGACCTGTAGAGAGTCCATAACCATGATATACCATATTTTTACACTATTCGCGTACAAACGGTGACCATTTCGTCTGGCAATTTTGGTACGATTTTCAGGAAATTCGAACTCAACCTTCCTTACGGTGCAACAGTAATATAATCAGAGTTTTTTTTAAATCAGATAATAATTGTTCGAGAGATAGACAGAGAACAAGCAATACCGAAAGTGATTTTTCCTACAATCAAAGGCCATAATTCATTAAGTTACAATTTCATATGCGCAAATATCGAAAAGAATAAAGATCTTTAGGTTATAAACAAGCATTTCAGGTTTCATCAAAATCGAATTAAAATTGTCACCTCTACAGGGTCCACAACTTTGACATACCATATTTTTACACTGTTCGCGTACAAACGCCCGCCATTTTTTCTGGCAATTATGGTCCAATTTTCTCGAAATTCGAACTCAACCTTCCGTAGGGTGTAACGGTGATAGAGTCAAACGTTTTTTCAAAATAGGATAATAATTGTGACCTCCAGAGGGACCATAGGCAATTTTTCAGATAATCAGGGGCCATAATTCAGGAAGTTACGATCCGATATGCGCAAATAACGAAAGGAACCAAGATCTTTGGGTTATAACCATGCATTTCAAGTTTCATCAAAATCGAATTAAAATTGTGACCTCTACAGGGTCCACAACCATGATATACAATTTTTTAACAGTATTCGCGTACAAGCGGCGGCCATGTTGTATGGCAATTTTGGTCCGATTTTCCCGAAATTTGAACTCAACCTTCCTTACCGTGTAACGGTAATCTACCGTTTTATTAAATCGGATAATAATTGTGACCACCAGAGGGACCACAAGCTAAAATAAGGCGATTTTGCGTATAATCAGGGGCCATAATTCAGGAAGTTACATTCCGATATGCGCAAATATCGAAAGGAACCAAGATCTTTGGGATATAACCATGAATTTCAAGTTTCATCAAAATCGAATAAAAAATGTGACTTCTACAGGGTCCACAACCTTGATATACCATTTTTTAACAGTATTCGCGTACAAACGACGGCCATTTTGTATGGCAATTTTCGTCCGATTTTCCTGAAATTCGAACTCAACCTTCCTTAGGGTGTAACGGTGATAATCGGATAATAATTGTGACCTCCAGAGGGACCACAAGCTAAAAAGGATGATTTTTCGGACAATCAGGGGCCATAATTCAGGAAATTACATTCCGATAGGCGCAAATATCGAAAGGAACCAAGATCTTTGGGTTATAAACATGCATGTCAAGTTTCATCAAAATCGGTTCAAAATTGTGACCTCTATAGGGTCCACAAGCTAAAAACGTGATTTTTCGTACAATCAGGGGCCATAATCCATGAAGTTTTGATCCGATACATGCCAATATCGAAAGCAGCCGAGATCTTTTGGGGATAAACCTATATTTCAAGTTTCGTCAAAATCGGATAAGAATTGTGACCTGTAGAGAGTCCACAAACAAATTGTGGACGGACGGACAGGGGCGACGACAATATACGTCCACATAAAAATGTGGGCGTATAAAAACGTGACTTTTCGTACAATCAGGGGCCATAACCCATGAAGTTACAGTCCGATACATGCCAATATCGAAAGGAACCAAGATCTTAGGTTAATAAACCTATATTTTAAGTTTCATTGAAATCGGATAAAAATTGTGACCTGCAGACTGTTCACAAACAATTGTGGACGGACGGACGAACAGGGGCGACGACAATATACGTCCACATGAAAATGTGGGCGTATAAAAAATAATATCTTCTACTTTCATTTGATAGACATAACGTTGGATTTTATTGGTTGATAAACAGATGAGTTAAGGCGACTGTTGTCTTTATTCTAAATGTTTCCAACGAACAGGTTGCAGCTCGATCGTTCGAATAGGTCGCTAGCCGAATAAGTTCCCAATTTGTGTAATAGCGTCAGGTTTTCCTGTTAACGTAAACCGGTAGCCGCATCGCAAATGTATGGGCGTAGGTACATATCACTTACTGTCATACAGCCGAGACTAGATGTAGTTTACGGAATTTGTTGAGATTTGTAGAGTGAATCTTGTGCATGCTCTAGAGGCCAAAGTTAATATTCGATTGACTTTAAATTTATACACAGTGTATAAGGTCATGAGAAGAAGAATCCTATTGATTTTCAGCGAATTCTAAAATTTACTTTCAGAGTTATCTCCCTTTATCACTTTCGTATATTAAGCGTTAGCATGGGTCAGAACAAATTCTAACGATTTTTTCTGATAATTACTTTATGAGTTGTTAATCTTAATCAGATTTCAGAATATTATAAATGTTTCATTACCGAAAAAAGTAAGAATATGCGATAACTCTTGTTGACTGCTCGGATGATTTAGCTGCTGTGGGCGTATATTTCGTGGCCTGGCAACCTATCTTGTTATTATTTTTTGGTGAACAGTGCTGTCAGTCAGTTAGTCAACAGCAAGCAATCTAATTGCTCACATGTTGGTAAAGTGTAATTGAACTGCAGTTAATGCAACTGTATGCAACACTAACTAATGGATTTATTACCTTTTGTAGGTTTTCTCTATCCTTGGCACTTGTTTCAAAAAACTTTAAATTATTTTTAGCTGCATACTGAAAGAGAAAAAAACAATAATGTGAACCAGGTGGGTATGTAGGATTTTAAAAGTGGGGGTGCAGGAGAGTGGTGGGGTGCCATAGCCCCCATGTAAGTGATATAAGAAAGTTTGGATCAGGGCAAACGAAACCAATCGTGTGTGGGTGTTCTTAAAACCAACTGACTAGTCGTTGCCTTAAGAGCATCACTGTGTGATCACCATCTAGTGAATCATTTTATAACTGATAGGTTATCAAATTATTTGGGGTGGGGAGATGGGGACGGGGGTGCCATTTCTCCTCGGGATGCCTTATTGTTGTGGGGGTGCAATGTACCCCTGCACCCCTGCTAGATACAGCCCGGATTTGAACACAAAAACTTAATGTTATTCACATAGAATCGAAAAGACATACAAATGATACATTAAATCTTCTAACCTGTAAAATGAAATGGGGTTTACAGTCCTATTTTTCTGCATCAACCAGACTCATGAAAATGGGGGCATACAACATGTAGTGTGCTGTTTGGGAAATTTTGTATGGACAGCAGTGCTATGGCCTACTCTTATTCCTAATTGAAACTGTCAAATGTTCGTTAACATGGCCGGGTTTAGTTTGCTGTAACTTGCCAGGCCCCTGGCACATTATGTGTGGTTAAATGGTCAAGAGCGAGACATTGCGTAATATATTGTATATTTACAATATTACGCAATGTATTAGGCTCCAGAAATTAAACTACTTAAAATTCAGACACTCTGCAAGTGAAATATGTCACACTAGTCCAATATTTCACTGGTATGAATAATGCACAATTGGCAAGATGCCTGCACTATTATTTAAAATTATGGTACGCCAATATCAAAGGGTGACATCACATCTGTATTTTAAGGGAGATTAGATAACGTTATAATAGTTAAGAAGTACATAATGTGAAGGCAATTTGCTTAAAATTTCATCACTAAAGTCAGTAAAACAAAACTAATAATCTCGGTTATCCATTTAATCATTAATCACAAAGGAAAGTTATGCTGCAAATCGAACCATAATCCAACAAATATTGCAGGCAAGCCTTGACACCGAGAGTGTATTATGGTCTGGATAAGTTAATTAATGTCAAATTAATAGTTTTTATAACATTTCAGGCCTAAAGAAAGACCTAAAATAGGCAGATTTTGCTCTTGCATAATGTATGTTCAATGATCCACCAAATCTCCCTTGTTTAAAAGCACTACTAAGAATCCATCAACAGTGAAACATACATACCTGTTGTCCCTCAAGATATTCTACTTGTCTTCTATCTTCCATGTCATGCTTATTTCCTAATATGGTTATAATAGTATCTTCTTTAGAAAACTGAAAGTAAGTGCATGAAATTTAATAGCTATACACAAATAAGGTGCACATGCAGTCATTGATTCTCTTTTGACTCTCAACAAGTTTCAATATGCTCTAAAACTTGCGAGAAGGGATGTGGAATAAATGTATAACTTTAGTCTCAAGAGAGAGAGAGAGAAATAAAAGGGGTTTAACGTCCACTCGACACAATCTAGGTCATTTTGAGACCAACATATTGTGACGGCAAAATATAAATATAACACACTTATATGTGGGCTTATAAACTTATACACCCATAAAAATAATTCTAATATTCAGGTTTTACTACACTTGGTTTGTGCCGAAAAGTATGTTGTTAAACACTATTTTATTTCTCCAGCACAAGAGTTTCAGCTAAGACTATATAGACTAGAATACCTATCATGGATCACATAACACATTTTTACCTTGTCCTGTGAAAAAGTCTTAAGTTTCATGAAGCTATATTTTGATATTTATTTAATCTTGATGTGGATGATATTATGATATAATTAAAGAGACTTGTAGAATTTGGTCACATCATGACATTTTACTTTTTGATCACCAGTTAGAATGAAAATAAATGAAATGATGTGGGGTTTAACATACTCTTTTTCTGCAACCACAGGCGCGGATCCAGGATTTTTTGCAGGGGGTGGCTAGGTTTGATAATTGCTTAACTAATTGTGCTCAACCGATTAATTTGGTAAATTAGATTCAATTTGGTTCATTCTGACGTATTTCCGGAAGGTAAATTCCAAAATTACAGGTCTAAATCGCCAATAAAATCGCATAAAAAATTTTTCAAGCCTGAGCAGGGGGGGGGGGGTCCGGACACCCTGGACCCCCCCTCTGGATCCGCGCCTGAACCAGCATAATGAAGATGGGCAGTGTGCAATGAGGGAAGTTTTTTTTTTTACGTACAGGTCAATGTGTTAAAGACTATGCAGTTTTCCACCCATAAGTTGATCCCAAAGTGGTCTAGGTAATTGTGAATATAAACAGTGCTTGTAGTTCGTATCCTACATACTGTAATTCAGCTATATAAATTGTAAACATTGCAAATAAATATTGTTTACCCCCCACCCCTAAAAATTTTCAGGTCAATCAGATTTTTACTTGATCCTCTAGAGCATCCACAAATTCTTTCTTTGTGATCACAATACTCTAATTATCAGAATATAAATAGGATTCTTCTTCTCGTGAACATAAACACTATGATGATAGAGAGAGAGAAAGAGAGAGAAATCGAGTTTAACATCCTACCAACACCATATATGTCATTTTTTAATTGGTTCAATTCTTTTTCATTGATTTGCGTGAGAATAGGGGAAGAAACTGGAAGACCAAGAGAAAACTCACAATGTTTGACAGGTGTCCCTACTCATTGTCAAGTACAAGTGCGAAATCGGAATCATCCCACTTGATTCAATACAGACATTGTGATCTATTGTACATTAAACTATTCTGCCACCCAACACTTTTGCTAATGTGTGGAAGGGAAACACCCCACTTGACTCAGTGACAGACCTTGTGATCTAACCCACATCTATAAGGTACTTTGGACAACAGTCAGGGGAGATGGCTGGGCATATAAAATTGTATAATAAATATTCCACATACCCATTTCAATGATCAAAGAAAATATTAAAATTCATATACCTGTCTAACATAAGACAACCATTTAGGTAGGGAATCGAATGTAGATCGACTACAAATATCATAGACTAGCATAACTCCCTGGAAATAAATTTTAACTGATTAAAGAAAATCTGATAAGGACTTCTATAAAAGCATGCCAATGGTCTAAGAAATGGGTCAAACATCTAAATGGCATATTCTTCAACACTTAAATTGGTGGTGGGGAGGGCGGTCTAGCAGGGACGTGAATTTTGTTCATTCTACTCTTCATTGAATTTAAACTGCCAAGGTTTCTTTTAGACATACGCCAATGGTGATACTCTCTGTCAAGTGGGAACCAGGCACGAATAATCTTATAGAGAAATAATCACTATACATGTTTACATTTGTGCTTTGTCCAATCAAATCTCATTAAAGATAATAGATTAAATTAATTACGCCATACCTGAGCTCTTCTGTAAAACTGTTTTGTAATAGATTCAAATCTTTCCTGTCCAGCAGTATCCCTACAAAATATTTGCAAAGGAAACCTGAGCCAAGGAAAGACCATCATTATTTTAGCTATTAATTTGGGAAAATTTGATGAAACAAGAGTTATTTTGTCAAATATTTTTTTAATTTGTTTTGATTTTTTATCTTTTAAACTACTTGACAAACTAAAATTTGAACTCGTAACGCTTGAACGAGCTCATGCTTGAACTAACATCTATGTCATTTTCTCTGTAAACTGTGGTTGACAGAATATTTCCTGTTAATAACTCTGATTAAACATTTCTTACCATATTTGAACCTTTACAATACTTCCATTAATATTAACTGTCTTCATTTTAAAATCAATTCCTAGAAAAAAAAATCAAGTTAACAATTTTCTGATGTTATTATCTATAAATCATAATTCTGCAGAGTTTTTCAAAATTTTATTTTCAAATTAATAGGGATTGTTAAATGAATGCCGTCAAAAGCTAGAGAGTTTCGAGGTTTCCTCTGGGCACTCCGGTTTCCTCCCACTGCCAAAGACCCCTAAGCACATGCGAATTATTGAAATAAAATTAAACCCTATGTTAGTCCCAAAATGACCTAGTTTGTGCCCAGTGGACGTTAAATCCCATTTCTCACTCTCTCTAGAGAGTTTCGATAACAAATCGCAGAGTTATATATTTAAAACTTGGTGGATTGTTTGAGAATACGGAAGAATCCTACTAAGTATTTCGGAGCTTTAAAACTTTCCAACCTAACATGGACAACTTTACTACTGGTGGGGTTAAGTTTGTATATCTTGTACTTTTCAATTATGTCCATAAAACAGTGCTTTAATGAATATTTGCATACCGATAGTTCATTGGCCAATCACGCTATTTTATCAACATTTTGCCTAATATTTTGGATGCAGCTATGGCATGTGTGGCACGCCAGGCAGGGTAAGCTTACTCTTTCGGACACCTGTTACCACTGTTTGTCGTGTATTTTGTACATGGGGAGCAGTCCATTTGCTGATTACACTATTTTGCCTATAACATTTTTTTTAGGACTTAGAATTCTGTCTAATGGTTTGGATTGTTTGTACTTGGTTTTATTTTATTATTACATAACAAATTCTATTCTATATAATATTTTGTCATCACATTTCCAGCATAGGCACATGACACATACATTACATATAAATTATACATAACACATAAAGTATACATTGTTACACATAAATTACACATTATTAAACATTACACACAAGTTTTCAAAAAGAAGAGGCAGAGGGTATTACATAACAAATTCCAATACTACGATTATTTTAATACACGCATTTACTTGATATGTATTTATTAACACTGGTCAAGTATTTGTGAATTGCATGATATCTATGATACACACATATTCCTGAAGCAATGGCCCGAGAAATCCCTCTCTGGCCATTGCTGGAATAGCGTCTGTTTCTTGAACTTATGTGGGAGTGTGTCTATTCTTTCCGTTCAATAAAAGCTATCACTTAAGTACAGCAACATGACAGTCCTTGGTTTAATCTGGGTCTTCCCTAAAACTTTGGACAGTGATTTAAGGTATTAAAAATGGTGAAAGTATGTTCATTTCCAAACAGTATTGTTTACATTTCATTCGAACTAATAGCCTAGTTTGTCACGCAATTAGTTTTACTGCAGTATTCTGCTATGCACGGGTTAATTAGGCATAATAAAATCGTGAGCCATGATGTAACGTTATGTAAACATATTTGGTCCAGTATTGGCACTCGTTTTAAATGTAAAGCTTTTGTAGGGCAGCTAGTGATTGGTTGGTAGTCGGACTACTGACCAATCAAAATTTAAAACAACAATATCCACTCATAATAGCAGTGTGGGATTACCTCTAATCAAACGAAACGCTGCGCGGTGTATGTGATACACATCAAGTTTTATTTTTGTAAAAAAATTACACGGTAGGGCTTTGAAATCATACTAGTTAAAAATGATGAGATACTGTCATGTGACTTGTTTGTTTTTAGCTACAATTGAATGCCTTTTGTTTAACCTGGCATGTTATTTCTTAAAAATAATATCACATTATTAGGACTAATTAAACACCCCATTCAATATGCATATAGGTAAATACATGTAACTCTCCTTTATCTGCAAATATTCTTAGTAAATTTAATCAACCAGTGTTTCTAACAGAATTGATAAGGCCATTCTTGCGACCTATAAAGGTTTTCCTACTTTTTGCATATATTGATTGGCTGTTCTTAGTAAAATGTCTGGCAAAGTCAGTAATTATCGCTTTGATTTAAAAGAGATGATTTGTATCTGAGTCAATCGTTGTATTGAAGAAAAAATTGACAGTTTTGCTTTGTTGAAGCCCAATCTAAAGAGTATCAGGGTTTTGCCAAGTAAAACCATACAGTACATTCCTTCTCTTATCTCAAAACACAAGGTAAAGAGATATGGTTTCTTATTTAGGTTTGTTTCTGCACCAATTCCCCTTTAAGTCCATAATGACATTACATTTAAATTTAAAGATCTACATAAGTGTGTTAATCTAATCTTACATTAACTTTGTTTCTCTTCATTTACTGTGCTGACCTTTAACCTTTGTTAGAATAGAACTATGTTTAGAGTATTTACAGTGTAATCTAACCAAGTTTAAAATGGACCATTAACATTGATTACATGTTTCATGTTTGTCACAAATAGATATAGTTACAGAGAGTGGGAGAAAATGTCAAGTCAAATTGGGGCATTCAAGAAGATAAATTACTATAAATTTAAATAGTGTTTACGGAAATAGATAGATGTGCAACACATGCATACATTTCTGCATGGACCTTATAATGTGTTATAAGGTCCATGATTTCTGTTACCACCTTGTCTGAAATTTTGAACGCCTGAAATACAGGCAGCCAAAATATTTAAACCCTGAATATTCAATGGGACTGTGTTCCCTGTATTGTGTTCGCACCATCTGTATCATTGTCAGTGATGTAGGATGGGAAAGCCTGACAAGGACAGATGGGATGGAAAACTGAGGTTCTGTGTACACATGGGAGTGCATGTAAAAGATCCCTTGGCAGTTGGAATTCGATATATAGGCCTTAGGGCTGCTGCTCGGGCAAAATTTTCCTCATAGCACAATGTATGACCTATGTATGCCAGTCTTCATTAGCCCAGTTTAGGAGCAGAACAGTAGAACATTAAACTTCATTTCATTGCATTACATTTCTTACAATCTGAACAACTAAACAGCTGACCCTGTCAGGCCCTCGGTCCTGCATCACCAACAAGGGGGGCCCAAACCAAACAAATAAACATAACGCTAACGCTACAATATACGTCCACATTCCTGCTTTGATTGATATGGTACTTTGTCAAGAAGGCTAGTCGTTTGGTTTGTTTAGCGTTGAGGGTCGTGCACCAACATTAATAGTTGCCGTCCTTAGAGTATAAGGAATAACTATACCAAGATAATCCATTCAGAATTGTGCCTTCCTAACACTAAAGGCAAAAAGTGGGCGTGGCTCTGCCCCTGGGGGTCGGGACATTCATCAAAATCAATAGTGGACGCCCTCAAAAATAACAGTGGTCAGCCTTAGGGTATAAGGAATAAGTATAAAAAAAAGTTTTCAAGACGATCGATTAAGAATTGTGGGCTGTAGGTGACACACAATCAGACAAAAAAAAATGGGCGTGGCCCTGTCCCTTGGGGTTGGGCATGCACCAAAAACAATAGGGATCTTCCTTAAGGTACCAAGAATAAGTATTCAAAGTTTCAAGGTGATACATTAAGAAATGCAGCCTGTAGACGACAGACAACCAAATACAAGAAATGGGTGTTGCTGTCCCACGGGGGTCGGGCATGCACCCAAAACAAAAGGGTTCATCCTTGGGGTATAAGGAATAAGTATTTTAAGTTTCAAGATGACCGATTAAGAATTGTGGCCTGTAGGCGACACACAAAAAGAAAATGGGCGTGACTCTGCCCCTGGGGGTTGGGTATGCACCCCAAATGATAGAAATGTTCCTTAGGGTACAAAGAATGATCATTCAAAGTTTCAAGATGATACGTTAAGAAATGTGGCTTGTAGACGACAAACAAATAAATACAAGGAATGGGCGTGGCTCTGCCATTGGGGGTCGGGCATGCACCAAAAAACAATACGGATCATCCTTAGGGTAAGTATACAAAGTTTTATGAAAATCCAGTTAGAATTGTGGCTTCTAGGCGACACAGTGACACACAAAAAGAAAATGGGCGTGGCTCTGCCCCTGGGGGTTGGGTATGCACCCCAAACGATAGGGATCATCCTTAGAGTATAAAGAGTAAGTATACAAAGTTTTAAAGAAAATCCAATAAGAATTGCGGCCTGTAGGCGACACAAAGACACAAGATAAGAAAATAGGTGTGGCTCTGCCCCAGGGGGTTGGGCATGCACCCCAAATGATAGGGATGTTCCTTAGGGTACAAAGAATGTGTATGCTAAGTTTCAAAATTATAAGTTAAGAAATGTGGCCTGTAGACGACAAACAAATACATACTAGAAATGGGCGTGGCTCTGTCCCTGGGGGTCGGGCATGCACCAAAAAAAATAGAGATCTTCCATAGGGTATAAGGAATATGTATACCAAGTTTGAAGAAAATCCAGTAAGAATTGCGCCGTGTAGGCGACACAAAGACACACGAAAAGAAAATGGGAGTGGCTCTGCCCCTGGGGGTGGGGCATACACCCCAAACGATAGGGATGTTCCTTAGGGTACAAAGAATGTGTATGCTAAGTTTCAAAATTATAAGTTAAGAAATGTGGCCTGTAGACGACAAACAAACAAATACTAGAAATGGGCGTGGCTCTGTCCCTGGGGGTCGGGCCTGCACCAAAAACAATAGAGATCTTCCTTAGGGTATAAGGAATACGTATACCAAGTTTGAAGAAAATCCAGTAAGAATTGCGCCGTGTAGGCGACACAAAGACACACGAAAAGAAAATGGGCGTGGCTCTGCCCCTGGGGGTGGGGCATACACCCCAAACGATAGGGATGTTCCTTAGGGTACAAAGAATGTGTATGCAAAGTTTCAAGATTATAAGTTAAGAAATGTGGCCTGTAGACGACAAACAAACAAATACTAGAAATGGGCGTGGCTCGGCCCCTGGGGGTCGTGCATGCCCCAAAAACAATAGGGATCTTCCTTGGGGTATAAGGAATAAGTATACCAAGTTTGAAGAAAATCCATGAAGAATTGCGCCCTGTAGGCGAACCACAGACACACACACACACCCACATACATACATACATACATACACACACACACACACAGGGGCGACGGCATAATACGTTCACATTATGAATGTGGACGTATAAAAAGAAATGGGTTAAACATCCTATTTTCTGCCCAGACTGGGCTAATGAAAACAAGCATAAGTCGTACAGTGTACTATGTGGGAAATTTTGCTAAGGCAGCAGTTCTACAGTCTACTCTTATATAGGATTCAAATTGTCAGGGGTTTTCTTACATGCACCTCAGTTTTCATCCCATCTGAATAAGTAAGAAGCTGTCCCTGTCAGGTCCTATGTACTGCACTATTGAGAGAGGGAAAACCATGCTAGAAAATCATCAGGGACAAACCTGAGATCTCCACGCTAACGATCCAGCACCTTACTCACTGATCTACCACAGATCCCTGACCCCAAACCAATAGATTTACATATTATGTAAATAGACTATTATTAGATGGTATGGGAAATATTTTAATGAAGTGAAGAAACTAGTATAACTTGTAAATCAAGTTTTGTAGTTCATCATTTATCAATTTACAGTAAACAATTATAACAATAAAACAATGCCCTCAGGTCTTTTAATGTTTTTGTGAATAACTATGGGGGAGCCTGTTAAAGGAGCTAAATCGTTAATATTTGGGACCTAGAAATTGACCCAAATGGGTCGCAACACATATAATAATGTAATTTGATTGTATATAAACTGATTTACATTCAATTGTTTCCGTTTTGAATTTCAAATTAGTTGTGTCCAGCAAAGTATGGCATGAATCTCAACCAAATAGAAATTTCTAGAGTCTGCCAGTCTATTGCGCATGCTCTTCAAATAAGTTAAAGCGTCGCCATTTGACATGAGTTCTTGAATAGGTCTAGCCTTGTATAGGCTGAAACGCACTATAGTACACGATTCGTGTACCAATGGTAAAATGTTTATTTTGTCTTAAATATTGGATATCAGAAGCCTACCTTTTCAAGGTAAGATAACAACATGATATCAACATTGATTTGAATTGATAAATAATTCATGTTTTCAATGGGTAAGACTTTGGATGACATTGACTTAGAGACTTAGTTAAGACCGTGACACCTACAAGTGGACACAGCTCACCTAATATTTCTACACTGTCAGCCACGAAACAAGGGTCAAAGCTTTTTTTATTCTTTCTCTCCCTTTTCCTCTTATCCCCTTTTATATGGTGATTTTTGTTGACTTTTTGGTGTAGAATCGATGAAAAGGATTTGAAAATACATTTTCTGCCAGGTTTTGGTGAATATTCATAATTTTGAGGCGGAGGGATACAAGAGTTGAGAGGTTGGTTAGGTTGAAATGCAAGGCCATTTTATACTATTAGTCTACTTATAGAGAGATAAAGGAAGTTCACATTCACTAAACAGGTCTTATCTGGACTAACATATGGTATATATATTATTTTTTTCAATAATTTATAGAAGTAGTGCAACCCCATAAGGTTCATACTCCTCGCAGTGTTCCTTTTGATTAGAGGTAATCCCACTACTCACTGCTGTAATGAGTGGATATTGTTGTTTTAAATTTTGATTCGTCAGTAGTCAGACTATCAACCAATGACTAGTTGCTTTACAAAAGCTTTACATTTAAAACGAGTGCCAATATTGGACCAAATATGTTTACATTACGTTACGTCATGGCTCACGATTTTATTATGCCCAGTTAACCCGTGCATAGCAGAATACTGCAGTAAAACTAATTGCGTGAATGAAATGTAAACAATGCTGTTTGGAAACGAACATACCTTCACCGTTTTTATTACCATAAATAACTGTCTAAAGTTTTAGGGAAGACCCAGATTAAACGTAGGACTGTCATGTTGATTGAACGGGAAGAATAGAAACACTCCTCAAAAGCTCAAGAATCAGAAGTGAATCCAGCAATGGGCAGAGAGGGATTTCTCTGGCCATTGCTTCAGGAATATGCATGAGGCTAGGCAGGCAACCCTTGGACGGAACCTACATGTATATGTGTCATAGATAACAGGCGTTATGAAATGATGGGGTTTAACTTCCTACTGTTCTATTCCAACCGGTTTAATGAAGACATGCACGCCAATGTATACACAAGACCTTGTTTTTTTGTTCAATCCAAACAACTAGACAGTTGTCCTTTTCAGGCCCTCTGTCCTGGACCTCTGACAAGGTGAAAGCATGCTGGAAAATCCTGATGAACTTTCTCAGTCAACACTGGGATCTAACCTGCGACCTCCAGGCTAGCAAGCCGGCATCTTACTCACTTAATCACCCTGGCTTACAATCTTTTATAGATAAAAGACCTTATCGTCTAGCACGCACATTAGGTCAATCAACCACCGAACTCTCCTAATCCACTTATACATGCATGGACAAGATTTAAGGCCATACAGTCTAATCTCACTGTTGTAGTGCCTTATGTGATAGTTGTGATACAATTGTGCATGATTATACATACATAATACATATTTAATTGTACTTCCTTAGAAACTGATGGATTATCTTGACAGTAATCTTCTAATAAGCTTAAATAGACTTAAAATGATGAATGAATATAGACTTCCTTACAATTTCCATAATAGCTTTCCAAATATAAATTATTGCTAATCTTTTATTTATTTATATTGTCTGTGTTGAATTCCTTGTTTTGTCTAGACTTTGCTGTGCCGATATCCTGCACTGTCTTTAAGACAATAGAATAAATTTGAATGTCATAAAACAATAGTTAAAAATATATAAATAATAACTTACCAATAGTGGATATATGTGTATCATAGAATTCATTGTTGGCGTATTGACAAATAAGACACGTTTTTCCTACACCTGTATCTCCAACCAATAACAAGCGTAATAACACATCATATCGTTTTCCAGACATTTTCACATAAAAATGAATAAAACTTGACAAAAAATCGTTTATCTCTCAATATCACAGATACATTTCCCTCAATTTACTGTCAAATGTCATGGAACGAGAGTTTCTTAAAAACAAAAATCTCCAATAAAAACATAAAAAGACCAGTCACATATGAAATATAAAAATTTAGTTCAAGTAAATTTAAATTCACAGACCAGTCACATATGAAATATATAATAATTTAGTTCAAGTAAATTTAAATTCACAGGAAATACTCCATTAGGAATTATAAGCTTTTCTTGATAACTCATTTATGACATAATTATTAAATATATTCACTTAGTATTTCTCATAAACATGTACAACAGTTCTAGTTTATCTAATAACTCACACTAAATATCTTATATAGTCACAAATACACAATGCAGGCTATGCATCACTTCTAAATATACCACAGTAACTCACAGTAATAAGTAATGTAGTTCACTTTGTTGCAATATCATGATTTCATGTGCTGTGCTGAAACATACCCACTAGTTTTTAATGGAATATTAATACTATAATTAGCTTATCATTATTCATAATACAGCGTCAAACAGGGATAATTGATAAATAATGTTCATTTGTAATGCCTTCAGCTAAACTATTATAGGTCCCCATTAATTAATGATATATAGTTGTATTCTTGTTTTAAGACTTCACACAAATACTCTGGAGAATTTTCTCTCTGTATCTATTTAAAATGTCCCTTTTCTTTACTGTTACCTGCAAAAAGCAAAGACAATGATGTGGATTTATTTGATGGCAGTTGTACTTTTTCTGGAATTTGTATCCATCTCATCAAAGAAAAAATAAATACATCCACTTTATGTATGATCACACTATCAAATATGAAAAAGTTCCCAAATAATAAGTGAAATTATGTGTCATGTCAAAATTCGATTCGCAATTGTCAAAATTCCTTTCACTATCTATTGAGCAACAAGCATTTTTGTTGATGCCTGCCTCTCGCTTCTGAAGTCAAAAACAGTCACTCATAAAATAAAGACACTTTAACACAACAAATTAAAGATACAGATTAGACAAGAACGATGATTGATAGATTGATAATAACCATCTAAATAATTACCAGATCTACTTGCACTTCTTAATACATTATCAAACATCTACAGGTCCGGAAATACACAAACAGTGACAAGTCACAAGTACTCGATCGTCTTCCTTCAGTTCAAGTTCTATGTCAACTAAACGACAGTACACCGAATAAGCAGTATAGTTGGCCAACACTCGTTAATGTGTCCCCGTTTTATTGGCGTCTGCGTCATATCGTCTGCAACTTTACCGGAACTATTAAGACCGCCCTCTATCTCGCAGGACCTTCTTAGCAGACGACACTTAATTTGTCTCAGGGTTGAATATTGGTCGTTTTTTTTTTTCACTCTGTTTCAGTTTGATATACATAATAAAATTCCCATGGTAGGTTTTGTGGTACAAATATAAGGGTGAAATAGCCATAGATAAGTTCCAACTCTATGATGTTTGAAAGAAAATAATTTTGGTTAACAAAGTATTTTAATCATTTTTTTTTTCAAAAATAAAAACCACACTCCTCCCCCCCCCCAAAAAAAAAACAACAAACAATCCGACAAACGCCGTTACGTGTTGCGTCACTAATGTAATCCTAAGTATGTGCGCATAGCGCATTACTGAAACAACAGTACTGAAATATCCTGTGGTAATATTATTTATCACTACATCTATTAAAATAGCATTATGGAAGAGCAAAATCTGCTCATTACAGGTCTGTCTTTATGGCCTGAAATGTTATCTAAATAATCAATTAAAACATTAATTAACATATCCAGACCATAATAAACTCATGATGTTTAGGCTAGACCTCGATGTTGGCGGATTAATGGCCGTTGATAATTAAATCAATCAAGTGGATAATCGAGACAATGCTGTTTATATTAATGATTTGAGTAATGATGACCGAGGCTATGTAATATTTCAAACGCTTTTTTCTCGGCTTATAGTGGAAATATTTGACTGAAATTTTCAGCAAATTAACTTTATACTATCTAGTTTTTAACTATTATAGTGAGAACTGCCATCTCTTTATCTTATCTCCCATAATGTAACTTTAATATACATTATAATGGATATCAATATACATTAGCTGCCGTATCAATATACATTTTAATAAACCCGTGTTACGTGGCCTCGATCAATATATATTTTCGTAAACCCTAGTTGTGGTATATAATGTACATTTAATACACCCTGTGATATATGTCCTGATCAATTGTTGTATAAGCGCCTTTTGTTATAAACTATGTGGCATGTATGTGCTTGAGTCAATTGTGTTATAAATGAAATGAAATGGGGTTTAACGTCCTACTCTTTTGCACCTAACCTGGGCTAATGGAAGACGGGCATACGCCATACAGTGTGCTATGAAGGAAATTTTGCCAAGGGATCTTTTACGTGCACTCCAGTGTGTACACAGGACCTCAGTTTTTCGTCCCATCCAAACGACTAGGCAGCTGTCCTTGCCAGGCCCTCCTTCTGCATCACTGACAAGGGGAAATCACGCCGGAAAATCGAGATGAACTTTCTCGGCCAATGCAGGGGTCGAACACCCTACCTCCAGGCGAACCAGCGCCTCATCCACTTAGACACTGCGACCCCCTCCCCCAATTGTTTTATAAACCACGGTATTTGGCTTTATCAGTGTACATTTAATAAACTCTGTATGGTCCGAGAAGCTCTTTTAGAATGCCCATGATGTCTGATTGTATCGATTGTATGATAAACTCTGTTATGTATATATGGCCGTATCAATCAATATACTTTTAATAAACCTTTTTGTATGGTCCGATCGGTTGTTATATGTATTTTGTGGTATATGGTTGTATCAATTATTTTATAACCCTGTAGTATATGGCTGTATCAATTATTTTATAACCCTGTGGTATATGGCTGTATCAATTATTTTATAAACTCTGTGATCAGTCAGCTTGTCGATATGTCTGTATCAATAATCTTTATGGATCAGTGAGGGGCGGATTGGGCCATCTTAAAAAAACACCCTTTTCTGTTGAACATTAGATGGGGGGGGGGTGTTATTGGACCGGCCAATTTCATCCGAAAATTTCATCGGATTCACCCGACACTGCTGCCCGACAATTTACTTATTAAGTCACCTGTACCTTGTTTGTATAGGAATACGCCAGAATCCAAAATTCAAAAGGCAGCTTTTATCAATTTCACTTTCGTCACTCTGTACCAATGCGTGTCGTGGCCTTCCATCACAGGAGGAATCAACTAGCGCTCCCGGTAATGGAAATGGGATATTTGTCAATGAAAATATTCCTACTCAATATTCCTAACTGGTTAATCAAATGATCAAAACTGCTAATGAGAGAGGGGGGGCGGGTAACGTCCACTCGACACAAACTAGGTCATTTCGGGACTAACATATGGTTTAATTTTGTTTCAATAATTCGCTTGTGCGTAGGAGTCTTTAGCAGTGGGAGGAAAGCGGAGGACCCGGAAAATCCACGATGTTGGACAGGCGATCCTACTCCTTGTCACGTACAAACGGGGATTCGAAACCGTGCCAGTTGACTCAATGACAGGCTTTATGATACAGCGCGCACGTGCTAACCATTCGCCATCCTAAGACCCCTATGTGCTAACAAATCGACCATCCAACCCTCCAGCCCAATGAAGTACTTTTGTATGTCACAGGATCGGCATCATCAGGTTGTGCCCTCATTAAATACTATTCATACTCTCATTAACTTCATTCCCTTATTAATATCACATATGATACATTGATTTCATGTTCTCCTTAAAGATACCTTCCACGCGTACAAACTGTTTGATTCGATGATATATTTGGGCTAAAAATATATTCAAACTAATTATTCTATCAAACGTTTGCTTCAAATCCCTCTCAAAACTTTGTATTCGTCATGGGATACCGCAAGCTATAAATAAACTGCTTTTAGACGCTATGTCAGTCAGCACATTTCATTGAGGGATGGTCCATTTTTCAGAATATGCTTTTCCTTACTTACTGTCCAAAAATCAAAATTTAAAGAAGTTTTCCGAAAAATAGAAATAGTGTTCTGTGGCTTCAAAGAATGCATTAAAATTGATGAATCATGAATATGTAACTAGTTGGTGGGAGTATGAAGTCAATGGTATTTATAGGAGCATGAAATCGGTGTATGGTGACCTTTAAATTATCACTCATGGGCATCTCGGTATCTTGTAATTACAAGATAGCTATCTTGTAATAACAAGATAGTCTATCTTATAATTACATGATAGGTTATCTTAAGATAGCCAGATTTTTTTTTTTTTCATTTGATTGACCCTTATGGGCTTCCGTAGATATGCCACAAATCGCATATTAATTTTTGACCCCCCCCCCCCTCCGGGCTGATACCGCGGTCAGTAAAAGGGGTCCCAATC
The DNA here is from genome assembly GCA_036850965.1 of Patella caerulea. Lineage (NCBI taxonomy): Eukaryota > Metazoa > Mollusca > Gastropoda > Patellidae > Patella > Patella caerulea. The sequence goes on from JAZGQO010000007.1 coordinate 42,949,676, forward strand.
CGCCCCTGGTTACAATATAGGATAGTTTCAATTGGGTAAACATTTCTATAATAATGTCATGTGCAGGGCTATATTAACTCTTGGTTATCCTGACAGAAAACGATACGACCTTGACCCAAAGTGGGTAGTCCTCGAGGGTTATGCTGAAACATGATTTACCAAGTTGTTGAAGACTTAAAACGCAACAGCATGGTATAAGTATCCACTACTTCAATGTTTAAGAATAGATCCGAGATAGCAGTCATGTTAGGTCGGCCGGGACTAAAGAATTTAAGCCTCCAAGGCTGCCGACAAGGTTTAATAGGCCATTTCAGTGAACTATTAAATAACGGGAACAGTGTCAGAGGCTCTATTGGGGTTGACCAGGTTATCCGACCACTCAGCACCTTGAATAATCCCAATACCAAACCATCCAGAACAGGGTCTGATGAGGTAAGTAGTTAATACCACTTTTTTTGTTGACAATTCCAAAGAATTACTTCATGGTTTGCAATCTAGATCACTTGCTTCAGTCTCATCTATTCAAACTTTTCTTTGACGTACCGGTACCCTAAAATTCCCCATTAATTGTTAATTAGAAACTGGGTTAAAATTAAAAGACATTATTCACTCACAGTGTCTTTTCATCTAAATCGGGATCTGTTAAATATCAATATGTAGTTGTTAATTACAATTCCACATATTTTGTTAAGAACCATATAGTGATTCCAAAATTACATTCACTAATCAATATATTGATGATGATGTAATCTATCACTAAATAATCCCAAATTTAGTGATTATGTAGAATTCATGATGAGCTGAAAATTAAAAACACTACTGACTGTGACAATTATTATTCCTACTTGGATCTGTGTCTTGATTTTGACAAATGCCATAAACTGGAAGTTAAATTGTTTGATAAACGTGATGACTTTGACTTTATGATTGAAAACTTTCCGATTTATTTATTTATAAGTTTAAGTGAGCTAAATCGCTAACATTTGGGACATAGAAATTGACACAAGTGGGTCGCAACACACATAATACTGTAATATGAATGTATATAAACTGATTAACATTCAATGGTTTCCGTTTTTACCCTAATTTCAAATCAGTTATGTTCGGCAAAATAAGCCAACTGTGTAAATCAAGAGCAAATTTCTAGCATCTGGTTAGTCCAGTCTACATGCGCTGTTTGATTTGGTGCATTGTGTCTAGCCTCGTTCCCCGAGTCTCTAGCTAGAACTCTGGCTCAAACGCATTGGTACACAATTCGTGTACCAATAGTAAAATGTTTATTTTTGTCTTAAATATTGGATATCAGAAGCCCATCTTTTTCCAGTAAGATCACAGCAATAATGTTGATTAAAATTGACAAATAATTCATGTTTTCAATGTTGAAGTTTTTGGATGATATTGAATTGAATTAGAGACTTGGCAACTTTAACATTCCAATATCACAAGCTTATGGAGTGTTTGTGGTACCACGTTTTGTCGTGTAGTTTGTACATGGGCTTATTCTTCCGGACACCTGTTACCACTGTTTGTCGTGTATTTTGTACATGGTGAACAGTCCATATGCTGATTACACTATTTTGCTTATACTATTTTTTGAGGACTTAAAATTTCGTCTAATGGTTTGGATGGTTCGTACTTGGTTTTATTTTATTTGAGAAAAATACCGGAAAGTTTCAATGCATAGTATTATGCCCCTCGAGGGCCCCACATGCTTCGTAATAGAACATTCAATTTTAGCTACAGTATGGTAATTTGCCTAATTATTTTAAGATTTAGGGATAGAGAAAATGCTTTGTCATTCTTTGAAGAGACTACACTGATCATTGTAGATAACAAACCTCAGCTCTCAACCCTCAATGTTTTGAGATAAGAGATGGTCTTATATAGTTCCACGTAACTAAGCAGAACATGAATTGCATCAGGCCTCAGTAACCAAAATTGATAAACCCAATTATTTTGGACCTGATAATAAATGGCAAGAAGGATTTTTTGCTTTATTACCAACAGAATTTGGCATTTAGTGTTGGTGCATATCTAAAGCATGGTAACTATTACTGGACTTCGATGGCGATCGTATGTCGGATAAAATCAATGATTCATAAATTTAAATATTTGGAGTTTGACGATAGTTGTGCCACTTGATTGGCCCTTGTAAGTTAAAGTTTAATTAGTGATAATAGTATAAAATTATTTTATTTTTAAGATGTAACATGCATTGATAAAGAAATTGAGTTTGCCACTTGGAACTTAAAGGGACAATCCCGATAAGAACAGAGTCTCAAAAATTAAAGACCGAGTATTTATGAAATTTATGGACCAAAATATAGTGGCGTGTATTTACCTTGTCTCAGCTCAAAATATTGAGTCGTTTGGACGTGAATGTCAACACTGCTTATCCGGACACGTAACCCTTTTAAGATTTCGGGTCAGTTTTTTCATTGGGTGACCTGATAATCGATTAATGTTTCTTGAGAGGTCTGTACAATGAATGACCCATGTCCTGTACTTGATAACAAAAGGTAAATTTCACCTTCATATTATTTTTATAGAAAAAAGTCTGGTTTTATCCAGATACTGTATAATAAAACGTTCTCCATTTCCAGATGAAGACTGTCAGGTTTAAGTTATTTACAAGCGTATCACAAATATCGGGTTAGTAGGTGGGCCTTAGGTTATGGATTTTAAAGGATTTTAACACAAAATTAAGCAGTTTTATTCCCCAAAAAGTTATCGGGATTGGCACTTTAAGGCACCCAATTGTAACTAAAAACAAGCACATCAGCATATCTCAACGTTTTTAGCTATGATCATTGCATCAGTTAGCTTGGGGTAAGATTTGGGCAACATTTCCTCACTGCATGATCAGCTATTGAAATCCTTCACTAGCATGGTTGGTGCAAAAAACTAAACATTTCATTAAATTTCCAGTATTGCTGTTATTTATTTCAGAATGTTAATGATAATGATGGCCCATTTAAAAGTAATAAACTTGCAGAACAAACAATTAGACCATTTTCTGAGTTTTTAACAGATACCTTTCAAAGACAACATACATATTTACGCATTTCATTAACAGAGAGGTGTAATCTTAGATGTAAGTAAGGACTATCATCTGATTTGAAAGATTAAACAATTTTTGCACAGATTTGGTTTATGTAATTTTGTTTGAAATATTTTGATTTGCCGAAAATATGATTAAGGAATGTTAAGGATTCAAGGCGATTGAGTTTGGTTCTAGTTAATTTTAATCAAAATTTATTTATCTTATTGGTATTTATCATTCCTCTCTCATAAGTTTATGTAAGAAGATTAAGATGCATTATGTAAGATTAATATTAAGAGCTAGCAGTTCAAAAATAGATAATACAAAATCAATATATTGAAAATATCAGTCAAAATACTTTATTCTAAGCAAAGTTGTCACTGTTGACTTTTTAGAATTAAATTGGGTTTCAATCCATTTAATTCTCTGCCATCTGATAGTCTAGGGTTGATTATAGGCTTGTCAATATACATAACTTTTGAAGCCAAAATAAAGACTTGCAATAGGGCTGTTTAGCTCTTACATAATGCACCTTTAATATATTTATACCTGATATTGGTACAGGTCAGTATTGTATGCCAGAAAATGGAGTGGATTTGACGCCCAAAGATGAGCTACTATCAACCGATGAAATACTCACACTATCTAGATTATTTGTTAAAGAAGGAGTAAAGAAAATACGATTGACAGGGGGTGAACCTCTGGTTAGAAAAGATCTTATACAAATTATAGGTTAGTAATAGAGATCTTTTCTGAACAATTTGTTTTACTGTAATCCATTTGAATCTTTCCTTTTCTGAACAATTTTTATACTGTTAAATAAGAAATTAATACAAGCAAGAAAGTAATATCACACGTTGTATTTATATCATGGCACACATCTGTTCTTTAAAATAACTATAACAAAATAAAATAACAAAACCAGACGGATGGTCATTTTTATTAAAAAAAAATAGAGCTGACACCATATTTGAATAGTACACAGCTAAACTTTGCAAAAATACAATTCTTTTTAAATTTGTCTTTTCATCTGGAGTTGAGTACGGCTCAATAATAGTAACAAGAAGGCATACAGTTTATGCTTTTGTGCCCATAATACAAAATGAAGTTGTGAGACAAGCGTCTGGTTTTGTGAGAGCGGTCATATATCACAACATTTTGATACCATTTTGCTTATAGATATTGAATGGATTAGACCATCCATGCCATATAAAGTTTTTAGATGGACAGACTTCTTTTATTGAATTATCACATGGGAGTGGTACTTGATGAACAGCTGTTTCTTGTCAAAACTTTCAGCACTCATGATAACTTTGCTCAATATACTAATTCTCATCATCTACTTTTGAACTAATATAGCAACAACATCAATTTCTATAATGCATCATCAATAAATAATATTTTGTTTTATTTTATTTTTTTCAGAAGGCCTTAATTCTTTCCGATCGTTAGGTTTGGAAGCTATTGGTATTACAACTAACGCAGTAACATTGTCCCGTAAACTACCTCAATTAAAACAAGTTGGATTAGATCAGATTAATATAAGTCTGGACAGTTTAATCCCCGCAAAGTTTGAATTTATCACCAGGCGTAAAGGATATGACAAAGTTTTAAAAGGAATAGAAACAGCTGTTGATCTTGGATTTCATCCTGTTAAGGTAAATATATGTGATGTTAATTACAAGTCTTATTTATTGTGGGACTGGGAGCCTTGGTGGCTCAGTGAGTAAGATGCTGAGAAAGTTTCTCTGGATTTTTCGGCGTGGTTTCACCTTGTCAGTGGTGCAGGATAGAGGTCCTGGCAAGGAACAGTGTCTTGTTGTCTAGTTGGAAATCAAAATAAGATTTGACTGTAGTGCCGCTGTCTGGTCTAGGAAAAATTTCCTTCAAAGTTGGGTCGGTGCAGTGTTTGTTTGTTAAATTTATTTTTGTTTTGCTGTTTTAACTGTAGTAACTTCCTTTTGTCTAACATGAGTTCTGTCTCATCTATGTCAGTTTTGATGTTTGACTACCTGAGTTTCAGGACAATATAAGACCAGGGGGTTCCTAGAAAATTCTTAAAGTAAGCACAAAGTTATGCTTCACTTTATCTTACATAAGAATCTTAATAAAATACTGTCTCTAGAAGTCAAGTACGAGTCTAAGCACATTGTGACTGGTAAAGTGAGACTACGGTGTTCTCAAACGTCATATAAACAGTTTTGGTATGTGAATTACCGGCAAATGGTCGATTTAGATGCATTTGACATGTCCCTTATACACATATGAATTGTGACACAAGCTAAAAAAAAACAAAAAAAAAAACATGCAAGCACTCTGATCTTACAGTAGCCTGTGTGTTTTTTGTTGTTTACTAATAATTGGTAAATAAATAAAATGGTTTCAGGGCAGAAGCGAAATTTTCTATAGCATACTTCTAGAGAAAATGTTTATAAAGGATTTTCTCTGCCTTTAGCTTGTCTCCTACGTATTAAAAGATGTAGGAAATGCCGTGGAATAACTAACTGTCAACCATCTTGTTTGACCCAGAAACAGACTTATGGTTGGTAAGCAAGTCCTATACATTGCTTGAGACTGTGCTTAGATAAGAACAAAGTTGCGCTTAAGTTTTTTCTAGGAACACATAATAATGTACTTGTGCTTACATTGAAGTCAACCTTTAAAATATCTATGCACAAGGACGTTCTTAAGAATTTTCTAGGAACACAAAATGCGATAAGTTCACTTAAATGCAAAGTCTACTTGAAATCTCAGCACAAGAATGTGCTTAAGAATTTTCTAGGAATCTGGCCCAGAATGTTATAGTTAAAACATTAGGCCAAATAAGACAAGGAAAGCCATGACCCGAGTTCACAAAGCATTCTCAGACTTAAGTCAAGAATTTACTAAAAATTGTTCATCTTATTATAACTAAAATATAACACTTTATACAAGTTTTGTTGTTTTTCTGTATCAAATACCCTAATAGGAAACTATGTGCAAAGTTTTGTGTTTCTTGATCAAAGATATTTCTTTTAAACAGTGATTGAATGTTGAGTAAATTCTCAACTGAAGTCTGAGAATGCTTTGTGAACTTGGGGCCAGATTATTTATTTTGTATTCTACATGTAACAATGGGTGAACGGTATAAAACGTGCATGTATATATAAATGAATAGACAATACCTATTGGATATACATAGAATTACAAAATAATACATTTAAATCAACTGTTTATCATTTATTTACTATTCCAGATAAACTGTGTTGTAATGAGAGGTTTAAATGATGATGAAATCTGTGATTTTGTAGCATTTACAGAAAACAGAGTAAGTAAATTCTAACACCAAGAGTCTCACACTAATCAAGAGAAAATCTCTTTCATCTCATACTTGTAATGAAGTGCAGATTAATCAGGGGCGTGTGCAGAAAATAATTGATGGGATTGGGGTGTTTCGTCATGATTGATCATTGACGGTAGAGCCTTGAGGTGGGTATGGGAGTTCTCCCCCAGAAAATTTTAAAAGTCCACTTTCTTGCAAATGGGCCATTTCTGAAGAAAATTGATTCTTTAAACATATAGTTCCTATCCTAGGCTCTCTCCTGTGTCTTTCCTGTATAAGATTCACATGAGTAGCCCCACTTCCCCCGGACCTGGGCCTGTTAATGTCTGGTCAACAGAATACCTCAATCTGATTAAAACACAGATCCAATTTCGTTTCGTTTTTTATAGTTCAAAATTTCGTTTTTACTTGTCTTTACTACTCTTGGATCTGGTAGACTTGTTATTTAAGTCGTGTTCTGCCAGAAATGAGGGGTCAGCCAATCAAATGGTCTGTCGAATCGACCGTTTGACCTTTTCATACGTGGAACTGTGGGTAAATATTACCAGCGGATAGAAATCAAAACAAAAATGACGTTATCGGGTCAAATGTCTCGTGCTTGATACCTGATGTCATAGAACGTGAGCTCCCACTATAACTTGTTAGATCTACATGAGTGTAGGCCATCGAAAGTATAAAAAAACGAAACGATAGAGAGATCTATATTTTAATTAGATTGCAGAATACCTAAGTCATTTTGAGAATAACATATTGTCTTGTGCTGTCCTAGGAAAGTGAGTTTTGTGCCTACCAAGTAAGGTTGCTGCGATATTTCGAGGATGGCGATACATCGTGATAATTAGGTCAGGCGACAAAATTATAGTCTGAAATCTCAAACAATGTTTTATCATGATATATCGCGTTAATTTAAAAAAAATATCACAATATTTTCATTTTTGATCACAATTCACGTTAAATCCGTTCATAATACTCCAAAAATTTTGTTTCCCAGTCAAACTGTCATTGTCAATTGGAATATTTCTGATGACAGTTTGGCAGACTGCGAAAACAAACTGCTGCTGACATGAAAAAGAGCATTTCCTCTGTCACTCATATGGGGACATTAAACCAGGGATCTTATTTGGCTGTTTTTTGTCGGCTTTAGCCGATTGATCTTTAATCTAGCCGATTGATAAAACAATGAATCGGCCACTATGGTATCATATATCAATCTACGTCGGCCGATTTACAATATTTTCATTTTTGATCACAATTCACGTTAAATCCGTTCATAATACTCCAAAAATTTTGTTTCCCAGTCAAACTGTCATTGTCAATTGGAATATTTCTGATGACAGTTTGGCAGACTGCGAAAACAAACTGCTGCTGATATGAAAAAGAGCATTTCCTCTGTCACTCATATGGGGACATTATTAAACCCCATTTCATTTCTTGACAGGAATCATGAAACTATGGATTAATTTCAACACAGCACTGCGAAATCATGGCGCAAAGAATTTAAATTGTCATTTTAATAATTCCATATTTCTTTCAATATGATACTTATTTCTCAATATAATGCAGTTCTGGTTTTATAATTTCAGAATGTTGATATACGTTTTATAGAATACATGCCATTTGGTGGTAATAAATGGAACTTTCAGAAGATGGTGTCCTACCAACAAATGTTAGATACCATTAGATCTCAGTTCCCTAATTTAACTAAAATAGGGGATAAAGACAACGATACATCAAAGGTATGTTGGCCTCCAACTCCCAATAATATTGAAAATGTATAATACCCTCAGACACTAATACAGTCTGGTACATATATTTGAATTATAGCATAAATTACATCCAAAATGTGATTTCTTGCTTGATAGCAGCAAGGATACAGGGATTTTGAGGAGAGGAAGGGCAGTCTGAATGACATTAAACCTACAATAGAATAACAAAGGAAAATAAAATCTGATCCCCTTCACCCCTTGCAAATTAGTGTCGCACATATTTGATATTATTTATGATTTTCGGGGATGAAAAAGAGGAGACGTCCTTTGGTATTATGTAACCAAGCGATGTTTTTGTCTTTAAAATGTGATTGATATATAGATTTTTCCATCCAAATCTTAGTATTTTAGGATATATAATCTGGAGAGTTGAATTTAGAAACTTTTAAATATCTGAATAGTCCCAAAATGGACAAAAAGTACTTTAAAATGTTATTAAACCAGTGTATAAATCAGTTTTTGTTGGCATACCCTTTAACTTTCATCGTTTATAGTGAAATAAAGAAGTGCAGCTTTAGAGTTGTGCTAATAATTTTGGATATGTATACTTGTTTTATTTTATCAGGCATATAAAGTACCAGGTTTTAAAGGACAAATAGGATTTATAACGTCTATGAGTGAACATTTCTGTGGAACATGTAATAGACTAAGATTAACAGCAGACGGAAATCTAAAGGTGAGTTACATATAGGATATTAACCTACCCAAGGTTGATATGATAGAGAACATGCGGGCGAAGCCCAAGGGTTCTCTATCATATCAATCCGAGGGAGAGTAGGTTTATATCTGACATATACAACGTTCACCTTTAAATTTAATGGACTCTTCTAAAAAAGGCAACAGTGATTGGATAATTGCTCGGTAGTTTCCGCCAAATAGCGAGAATTACCGATGTAATAATAATTAAACGAAGTCAGACGAATAATCAATCTTTTTTAGTCATCATGTTGACGATGGAATAGATGCAAATATGATGAGGATCTATCCAAAGCCTGAGGAAAATTTGGATCAAAAGGCAATCTTTTCCAATATTTCTGACAATGAACCGTGATTGAAATTTAGGTATTTTCAGAGAAGGATTTGACCGACTGGTTTAAGTCGACTGTATCCAAAAGTACTTTACAAAGGAACTTTTGAGCGATAAATACTTTCAAGTCTAGCAGTGTGTGGAGAAATAATGTGGGCGGAAAGAAAATTCTGAAAGATATCTTAGACATGGAGTATGGATAACCGATTTAAATATGCCAATAAGTACACCAGTCTCTGTCTGTAAACTTTACAATCATTTCTCACTAGCTTTGCTAAAGAAGATAAAGAATCATGCCCCCTTTAGTCAAAGCTGATCAAATATAACACAGAGCTTGATTGGAGATTAGTTCAAATTTTCAGGAATAAAGACTACAGTGAAGGTGTGTCCAGTTCTTGCAGAGACTATTTTATTTTTCCTTCATTCACCATAATAACATCAAATAACGCTGCTTTAGCTTCACTCCAATCTAATCCTATACATGTACACACCTAAATTCTTCTCAAATTCCTAAAGACCTCCCTAAACAGATGCCAGAACTGTATGTTCCAACCTTCCAATCAGTATTAATCCCTTACAGGTGATTGTCAAAATAAAGGACTAAAATGGATCCATGGTACTACAGTCGTGGCCAAAAGAATAGGACCACCCTTGAAAATGGTTGAACTTCTTACTTGGTTTGGAAATTCATTTGATCATATATCTGCCACCTGAAGGCCGATTTGCACAAATGAGGTATCGATGGATAGGTTATGTGAAGTATGCTTATTACGCATGCACATGCATGTTTGAATGATGACGTCATGACAGCTATGACGTCATCAATGACACCCTAAATCGGAGCGGAAGCAAGCACCTTTTAAAGCCAACGGTGGGGGACACACGAAGTATTGACTACTGTTCATCACCGATGTTAGTTTGCATGTTAACTAATCATTTAGAAATGAAATAAATGGTCCTTGATCGAATTTTATCTCAGTTTGGTAAAAATTTCTGCCACCATCCCGATGTTGCTAAATTCTAAATCTTCAGTACATTGTCATGACATCATAGTCGTGATGACGTCATTGTTCAAACATGCATGTGCATGTATGATGAACATACTTCACATAACCTATCCATCGATACCTCATTTGTTAAAATCGGCCTTCAGGTGGCAGATATATGATCACATGAATTTAGACGGAAGAAATCCAAACATTTTCAAGTGTGGTCCTATTCTTTTGGCCACGACTGTAATTTATATATTTGTATTTAGGTTTGTCTTCATGGTAATGCTGAAGTGTCTTTACGAGATGCTTTGAGAAATGAAAGTTCAGAAGAAAAAATGTTAGAAATAATTGGTGCTGCTGTTAAACGTAAAAAGAAACAACATGCAGGTATGTCTTTCAGCCAATGAAGACGGGCATATGCTATACAGTGTGCTATAGGGAAATTTTGCATGACAGCAGCCTATTCTTATATTGAATTTCGATTGTCAAGAGTTCTTTTATATTGCCTTCAATGTGTACATGGAACCTTGTTTTTTTCTCATCCCATCCAAGCGATTATATGGTGTCCCTTGCCAGTCCCTCCATCTTGCACCACTGACAAGGCTGAGCCACAACGGAAAATTCAGATGAACTTTCTTGGCCAACACCGAATCGAAAACAGGACCTTCAGGTTAGCGATCTAGTATTTGACTGAGCCATCGAGCGGAAGTAAGCACATAAAGAAGGGTGTTAAAACAAAAATTAGAAAAGTATGAAATTAGACTTATATTGTTCAAGTGGACTGAGGAGTGCTTTATCCACTGATTCTTACATTATATATCATTATTATTAATGTATATTATGCATAAAGTATAGCATGTATGTTAACTTCTGTTTTCTTGTAACATGTAAATATTTTTTTATTTAATTTTACAGGAATGATAAATTTATCTAAGATGACAAACAGACCAATGATATTAATCGGTGGGTGATCAACTTTCACTCTACAAGTATGTAATGTTTCATATAGGCAGTAGTACCTCTCTTTCAAATAATAATTTCCAGAAAGATAATCAGATTATGAAATTCTCAACAACAATCACAATCTCACAGATTGATAAGTTGATCAATTGTATGTGTAAAACAGCCACATGTAAAAAAAAAATAGCACTTTAATGAAAACTTTAAAAAATCGTTAATATTTATTTAAAATCTTTTGAATTTAAAAGACAATGTCAAAACAGTTACAGTTGACCTTTAATTTGAAAACACAATGTCAAAAAAATTATAATTTACAATTGATTATTTTGATGTTATAACCAATTATTATTATATATATTTATAGATGAATCAAATAGAATTTACAAGAATCAGAATGATGAATACATGTTTGATAGTGAATCAACATTCTCAGATGATATACCAGTGAATATTGTGATAATGATTGTTACTAATTATATTGATTGTGATAAATATTTTAATAATTGTTTTTATTGTGACAATAAATCATGTATGGGTCTGCACCATGATGGGTCTTTAGACAGCAATGTGAAGGCTTCATTGAATCCTACTTTTATTGATGAAAATTGTAATTTAATTAATTTTTTTAATGGACATAATCAATTTGAAAATATTTGTCAAGCTGTTTTTGTAAATACTGCTAACAATGATGACAAGGCTATAGATAATAATCATATCAAAATGCAACCAGGAAATGTTTTTGAATTTGCTGGAGGGATTGAACCTAATAACAAATTAAGTTTTGTGAAAAAATGTGGATGGAACTTTTCTTTAGCAGAAATCCTTCAAAAACAGCATAAATCATATACAGGGTGTTCATCATACAGGTTATTCTCATCTGATTCTTCAAATAATGATAGTTCTGACCAGAGTGATCTCCCTTACTGGGAACTGGAGAGACGTAAGAGATTTAGTCAATCTAAAGATCCTTCAAATAGTGCAGACGACATAATTTCTCAAAAACAAGAGCATTCTTTAACTCACACAGATATGGAAGGGAAAGCCAATATGGTGGATGTCGGATGGAAATCTGATTCTAACAGGACTGCAGAAGCTGTTGCAACAATTCAACTTGGTGATGTGGCATTCAATTTATTGAAACGAAACAAAATGAAAAAGGGCGATGTGTTAACTGTTGCTCAAATTGCTGGGGTAATGGCTGCTAAAAAAACATCTGATTTCATACCACTATGCCATAATATAAGCTTGTCTAAAATAGATGTTAAGTTTATGTTAAATGATGAAAAGAAAAGTGTCTTGATTCGTTCTTTTGCTAAGACTTCTGGCAAAACAGGGGTTGAAATGGAGGCGCTGACTACAGTCTCTTTGGCTGCATTAACGATCTATGACATGTGTAAAGCAGTAACCAAGGATATGGTAATCAGTGATCTGAAACTTTTATCAAAAACTGGTGGAAAAAGCAAAGATTTTTATAGATATTAATGTTATTTAAAGATTCCAACCTCATGGGTTTTCTCCAGGTCCCCCGGTTTCCTCCCACTGCTAAAGATCCCTACCCACAAGCGAATTATTGAAATAAAATTAAACCATTGAAATGACCTAGGTTGTGTTGAGTAGACGGTAAACCCCATTTCTCTCTCTCCCTCATTAAAGAATATACTTTGGAACATTTGATATTTAAACAGAAAACAAGGATGTGCATACTATGTGGATCAGAAACTGATCTTGGAATTGTCACATCTGTCGATTGATGCACAATTGTCCAAAGAACAAGTTTCATGATGATCATACTTGAATTGGTGGAGTATTATGCTTCTTTTGAGAGCATGGACTTGAAGAAGATAAGTAATGCTTGGGGGACCAGTTCCGGGTACAGTGCTAGGAAAACAGTTAGATTTACCTAAATATTTTTCAGAATTACCAGAGCTTATATTTGATTTCTGTTAGGTCTAAACACAATTTTCTAATCAATTTTTCACTGTCATTAATTTCTTGCATTGTTTTGTGTGATGTATGTTACTCTTTTTGAAATATCATGATGTTATAAATTATTGTTAATGGAATCATATATAATAAATCAGTTGAATTTAATTAATAAATACTGTATTTTATATGCTTTTTGTTCTTTAGGTTTCTGAATTATGACCCCTCCCCCTCTCTCTCTCTTATCCCACAAAGCAAATAAACACACAAAAATCCAATGAGATCTAGCTATTTTAAGTAAAATTAACCCTATGAACATCAGTCACATATTGCAGAAAAGACCTACTATTCTTGTCATTTCTTTAAATAGCGCTCAGTGGCATATGACCATGTTACCACAATTGGTGCTGAACAGTTAGAATTTTAAAAACACCATTTCATTTCTCATCTCTAAGAATATATTTCTACAAGCAAAATAACACATATTTCAAACCATTGTATATTATTACAGTTTTTTGTTTAATCTGGATGGAAAATAAAAATAGTAATAACAGTTTATTCAGATAACTAACATGTACATGAACATTTTGAACATAAGTTAGTATAATTGCACTATTGGCCTAGTAGGGCTTTCCATTAAAACACCCCGATATAAAACATCATATAAGTTATACAACATTAGAATACTATACAAGAAATAGAAATATAATTTAAAGCACCTTTATAAAATAAATATACATGAATATAAAACAGCTGGATAACATATAGTATAAATACTCTCCAATGATTCCCGCATGGGTTGGAATAGTTGACATTTAGATAACTTTAATATCGAACATGCACCCTCTGATGTCATGGACATGCTCATGAAGATAATTCAAGGACTAGGACCTCCATTACGAATGTTCTTAGTATCTAATTTCTGAAGACATGGAAACTGCCATCAGTTCCTAAAACACATTCTTTTCTCAAAACACCGGTGCTCTTTCTACTATCCGGTACTAAGGAATCCACGTAAACTGTAACGTTGTTGTTATGATGAACGGTAACGTCCATTACAAATGTAGCCGTTGGAAGTTCCACTGTTTGTGTGAATTCAATGTTACCATCACGATTTAAACGATGACCTAAAATAAAAATGGATATTAATAGGTCAAGGTATAATCAATATTAATTGTCTTTTACTCACCAGTAATGCTCATTTCGCAAAGTTTTGTTTCCAAATATTCTTTGAGGACTTCGGGATACAAAACTCCAGTTCTCTTTTTGCTATTCATACATCACAGTCAGTGGCAGCGCCAAAATATTCCAGTACAGGACAAACAACCAACAGAAATAATTGCATCTTCTTAGCACTGATCATGGTGGTGGGGACCGGAGCTTTAATATGACGATCTTCAATAGAAGACTTGGCCCAAAGTCCACAAAGCATTCTCAGCCTTGAGTTGAGAATTTACTCGTCTTTCAATCAATGTTATAAGAAATATCTTTGATCCAGAAACACACAACTTTGCATAAAGTTTCTTATTGATGTAATTGATACATTAAAACAACAAAAGTTTTATAAAGGGCCATGTTTTAGTTAAAATAAGGCGAACAATTTTGAGTAAATTTTTCACTTAAGCATGAGAATGCTTTGTGAACTTGGGGCCGGGGTCCGAATTCAAAGGTTTTCTCTAAGTTAAGTAAAAATACTGAATTTTTCCACTTAACCAAGTGCTTTACCTAAAGTCGGTATTCAAAGGCTCTAATTTACAGATACTTGACTATGTGAAAAACTTACCTGTTCCCTTAAAATGTGGAATTCACACATCAGCCAAAAAGCATGAATTTGTAACTATATGGAATAGCCTCTACTGCCAAAAATCACGAATTACTTACGTTGCACGCAAGTTATGTCCCCTTAAAGGGACAATAACACTCTTGGTGGCTTGGCAGCTTGAGAAAATAGATAATACCAATAGCCTTATTCTAAGTACTAGATGTTTAAAGGGACAATCCCGATAAGAACAGGGTCTAAAAAATTAAAGTCTGAGTATTTATGAAATTTATGGACAAAAATATAGAGGCATGGTGTATTAACCGTGTCTCAAAATTTCAGCTCAAAATATTGAGTCGTTTGGACGTGAATGTCAACACTGCTTATCCGGACACGTAACCCTTTTAAGATTTCGGGTCAATTTTTTCATTGAGTGACCTGATAATCGATTCCCGTTTCTTGAGAGGTCTATACAGTGAATGACCCATGTACTGTACTTGATAACAAAAGGTAAATTTCACATACATATTATTTTTATAGAAAAAAGTCTGGTTTTATCCAGATACTGTATAATACAACGGTCTCCATTTCCAGATGAAAACTGTCGGGTTTTAGTTATTTACAAATAACGGATTAGTTGGTTGGCCTTAGGTAATGGGTTTTTAAGGGTTTTAACACAAAATTAAGTAGTTTTATTCCCCAAAAAGTTATCGGGATTGGCCCTTTAAGCGTTGTGTAAATTATCTATTACAACCTATTTTACTTGCCCAGAAGGTTCGAAAATACTTTAAAATACAAGTTACTTTTGAAAAGGTTTATGTTAGACTTTTCAAATCAATTAGTTGAATTTTTCCAATTTTTTAAATTAGGTGTGCTAAGATGAAATTTATATCATCAATTAATTGGAATATTGTAAAATAATACAATTTGTTGACCAGAATGAAGATTGGGACATATTATTCAGTTTCAACAAGAGTGTTATTGGGGCTTTAAGAGCACCACGATACTCTTATAAAAATTTTAGTTGTCATTACTAGGAAATGTCAATATCATATTGTAAAGCATCAGAATAATATGACAATAATGTATGATTAATTATGTAGTACGCATTTGCTGCTAGAACATTTGTTTTCGTAGATTTAAAAAAAAAAAATCAATTTCAATAGATTTCAATTGCAGTTTTTGAAAAGTGGTAATGTTATGATGGCTATTGTAAACTGTATTATTTTAATATGCATAACGATAGAAAACAACATATTAGCAAAACGCAAAGACAATTTGTTTTTTAGTTGAATTGTTCAAATCATTTCAGTGTTGATCAATGAAATCTATCATTCAGTTTGGGAAATGCATAGAAATTGTGTCAATGCCTACACTTTAGAATTCAACGGACGACGGTACATTGCCCGTATTTCTACTCGATTAAATATTACTGATTAAAATTAAATAGGTAAATTATTGGTGGCAAGCTTGGGTCAGCAATCATCATCATATTTGTAAATTTATATTTGAACGAAGACAATAACATGTTGCCGGGCCCGTAGCCAGCTCATAAAATTTAGGGGGGTTACGGAATGTTTTGGAGGGGCTGAGGGTGTGGCCGACTAAGAAGACTCCTAAGAAATCATTATTTTTGGCGAAATATTGGGGGGGGGGGCTAATTCGATTTTTTCTGAGTACTAGATGTTTAATTGTCCCAGGGACGGATCCAGGAATTTTTGCAGGAGCGGGTTTGCCAGGTTTCGGTTACGGAAATCTGCCATCATCGTCTCTAAATTGTATAGGCATACATACAAATTGAGCTTTTTAAACAGATTAATCGTTTTTATATTGATGTAGGATCGCTTTGTGATGTAATTCATTGATGCAAGGCATTATTTTTTTTATGTAGCTGAGCAGCCCCCCCCCCCCACTGGATCCACCCCTGTGTCCTACATGTTGTGTAAATTATCCATTACACTGTATTTTACTTGTCCAGAGGGTTCGAAAATATTTCAAAATCTAAGTCTCATTTGAAAAGGTTTACGTAAGGCTTTTTAAAATCATTAAGTTGAAGTTTTCCAATTTTTTAAATTAGGTGTTAAGATGATATTTGTATCATAAATTAATTGGAATATTGTAAAATAATACAATTTGTTGACCAGAATAAAGATTGGGAGATATTGTTCAGTTACAAGAAGAGTGGTATTGAGTCTTTAAGCACTACGAACATGATAAATTACAATAAAAAAAATCCATGACCATCTTGTTGGTAGTAACCTTATACTGTACACTTTTATGGCACTACAACCTAAGTAGTCCGATTGGTGCATAAAAGTAGGAATATGAATTGAAATGGGGTTTAACGTCCTACTGTTCTGCTCCGACTGGGCTGATGAGCCATGATGGAAACTTTGTCCGAATCGTTAACGGTGCTACGGCCTACTCTTCTATTGAATTCCAATTGTCAGGGGTCTTTTACATGCACACCAATATGTTCATGGTGAGTAAGGTTTTTCGTCCTATCCGAACGACTAGATGTCACCCCTTGTCAGGGTCTCCATCCTACACCCCTGTCAAAGAGGAATCCTGAAGGGCAACATCTAGACATCACGACATGATACCAATCAGCCACCATATCGATGCTGATGATAAAAAATGTTTGAGGCACACTACTCCGGCGATATTGTCAGTGTTTCGATCTCAATCCGCTAACTTTTAAAATCGCCTTAACCGGCCTGCTACTACACTGTGTATTGTGATTAAAAGAAGCCATTATAATCTCGCTTAACTTTAAGGTATCTCCTATAGGTCACTTAAAGTTAAGATTGCCTTTGAATAACACTTACCTTTAAAGGACAATATTGGTGCCAGTCATTATCACATATGTGGTAGAACTGATTAAACACTTTCCAAATATAATATTATCACAGAGATCATCGCTACCATAGAGGAGTAATAAAGGATTCACGAATCGGAAGTGACGAACGCCAAAGGAAAACACGAGTTATTCCTCTATATAACTAACTGAAGTGACTAATGATAACAGATACATGGGCGAATATCTGCTCACTAATAATTCCTTCGAAGACCTAAAGTTGCTGTGTGACGCTGTGAGAGAATATCTTACAATTCATGAAAAGAATTGACTGCCACTAGATAAGAGAACTGGAAAGAAATACAGATTAAAAGTCCATGCATTACCATGTTTTTATAAGGTAGGGGAGACCGGGACACATTGAACCACCATGGATATATCCTTTATAAATAATACTATACAACCCAACACTATACAGATGTGAGATAACTTCTTAGACCCATTTCTCAATCAATAAGCCACATGCTGTCAATTATTTTCTTAGGCAATGGATTTTTCAAAAAAGCGCTTAAAAGAGAAAAATTTTCCATACATGTTAACTTCTTAGCCTACGAAATTCTTGTACTTAAGTTCATATATGTCTAATCCATACAATCCAGATAAACCGGTGTTTGATCCATATAAGAGGGCATATTGCTTTTTTTTTTTAATTTTGATTATGAAATAAAGAGTTCTTCCAATAAAAACATTTGATATGGAATGAGTACAAACATGTATGTGAACAAAGCGGTTCAATGTGACCAGGTCTCCCCTGTAGAATGAATAAAAACAAGGGACTGTACGGAGTATTTCTATTTTTCCCGTGTTCTCTTATCTTATGACACTTAATTACTTTATTATATCGTCAGATAACCTCTTGCGGTCCCATATAACAACTTTTTGTCTTCGAAGGAATTGTTAGTGAGCAGAAATTCGGCCGTTTATCTGTCATCACTCTTCACTTCAGTCATTCACATAGAGAGATAACTCGTGTTTTCCTTTGGCGTTCGTCACTTCCGATTCATGAATCCTTTATTACTCCTCTATGGTAGCGATGATCTCTGTGTTAATATTATATTTGGAAAGTGTTTAATCAGTTCTACCACATATGTGATAATGACTGACACCAATATTGTCCTTTAACTTACAGGAAGTTACGTATATTTAAGTGAAATCTCGTAGTTAAGTGGCTATCTTAGACTTAAGTTATCCTTTGAATACGGACCCAGGTCTCGCCTTAACTCCGCGTAGGCCCTACATCTTGGTAATACTCGTTGTTGTTCCTTCAGGTATATGGATGGGGTATCTGGATAACTTTTGAGCGAAAAGTACTAGGCCTACTACAAACATTAATTTGGTGTTTTTTAAACAAGTCTGTCCGTCAGGTTAATAGGATTGAAACTTTATCTGAATAAATTGAGTTACTAAATAACTACCTGATATTCTTCCCGCCCAACCAACTGTTCCAGTAAATCTTTGTGGACGTGGACCACATTGCAAGATGTTAACATGATAATGTACGTTATAACCTAGTTCTAGTGACGTCTTTACTTGGTGCAAGTCTATTATCTCACCTCCTTTACTCGTCAGTGTTGTCACATGGATACCTCTGGTAGAAAATGTAAACAATAATTTAAAATGAAAAAGAAGAAAAAAATGTTTATATTTTATTTACCTCTTTATTTACCAATAGTGCTCCTGTCAATAGGAACCGGACTCACGAGAACTTGGTCATTTTGGGACTAACATTGGTGCAATTTTATTTCATCTGCCAATAGAATGCTTGTTTGTTAGATCTCAACTTGTGAAAACCAGGTCATATTGGGACTAACATATAGTGTAATATTATTTCAAAAATTCATTTGCGTGTACGGGTCTTGGGGGGGGGGGGACCCAGAAAAAACTCTTTTTAAATACAACAAAATGTACTAGCGATGTGCACTCCCTAACTGTGTAATTTATGTTAGTTCCGAAATGACCTAGTTTGTATCGCTTGGAAGTTAATCCCCCGTCTCTCTCTCGACAAATGAATAAATGCACCTAGTATTCTTAAATAAGCATACCATACCTTGTGTATGACACTCGACACCACACTTAACTAAATCGATCTATATTTGGATATCATCTTACCCTCTTTCAGCTTTACAGTTGATATTACCACTAACTAACAAATTACCAGATTCGCCGTCATAATCAGCAATATTAAAATCAGCTTCACCACCATTAGTGAAGAAAACTTCCGTTAGTCGAGAGACCGGTCCTACGATAGAATATTTAAATAATAATTAGGTTGATCCGTCGAAATTAGTTTACAAAGTATCAGTGACAAACTCCTTCTGCGACTGTTAATAAGTGCAGTAACACTCCAAAACATCTTTGCGTCCCTCTGAATATGTCTCCTCCTTCGCGTTTAAAATTGTTGTGAGCGATGAGCCGGAGAGAGTGACGACAATAAACCCGATGGATCTGTCGAAATAGTAACGTTAAAACATGGCATCATATAAATAAACAGGGTCGAAGGTATAGCATGTCATTGGCCTTGGGAAAAGGGGTACCTGGCCCTGGGGCACGCTGAAATGTCGTGCAGCGTGCCAGCTAGATAACAAATCTCATCTCGAAACCCTCCGTGTTTCGAGATGAGAGTTGTTCCTATATAGTTCAACGTTGCAATTGCGATTCTGTTTCGCATCGGCAATACTACACAAAATTGAAAATATTTTTCATCTAAACAACGATTGATTATTGTTATTTATAATATTTCTGCCACATCCAACTACAATTAAGCATATAATCCTACCTGAAACGGGTATAAATCACCGTATTTAAAATCGAGGCGTTAAGCCGTTACTAAGACCGCTATCTTTTTAGACGGGAAACGTATTGACGCTGTCGTCATGAAGGCAGGGCTAAATATAAGGCTTTATAACAGCCATTCAAAAAGGTAATCGTAAGTGTTGGCGCATGCCTAAAGCACTGCAACTATGAATGGATTTGGATGGCGGTGTATATTCGGACATTAATTTAAACGTGAATATTTGGAGTTAGGCGATAGTTGTGCAACTACATTGGCCCCTGTAAGTTTAATTAGTCATAATAGCATAAACATATCCTATTTTAAAATTGTTACGTGCATTAATAAAGAAATTGAATTTGCTACGTCAAACTGAAGACTCCCGATCGCTACGTTTTTAGCTACGTTCTCTTAGCTACGTGCCAGCTCATAACCGTGTTTGAACATTTCTGTTAGGTCAATCCGACCCAATAAGTAAATAATGAATTGCGTCGACAAATTTGGGGGTTTTCAGGAAAGAAACTATTCATATAAGTGCACTCCTACTTTGGTTTTTGCATTGTTTACACGCCCTATAAGTAAAACAATATTTACTGAAAGGTTAGAAAGATAGGCTGGCACTGCCAGGCAGGATACGCCCACATTTTCGAGAGATGGATAGAGAACAAGCAATACCGAAAGTGATTTTTCCTACCTCATTAAGTTCAGTTGTATTGGGAGCAGCCATTTTGTTGGTCAGTTCCAGTCTGATATTCATGAAATTCGAAGCCGACAATGATTATGGTGTGACGGTACACAACCTAGAAATGTGACTTTTCGGCAAATCGGATAAGAATTGTGACCTGTAGAGAGTCCACAACCATGATATACCATATTTTTTACACTATTCGCGTACAAACGACGACCATTTCGTCTGGCAATTTTGGTACGATATTTCCGAAATTTGAACTCAAACCTTCCTTAAGGTGAAACGTTTTCGGAAATGTCTCCGATCATGTGAAGCAGACAATGGCCCTTTTGTCTGAAAAATAATTTTTTTTAGCTACCATTGGGAGGGTTTGTAGTGATGTTAAAATTTTTAACTTATTGATTAGGCCAAGCAGACTTTTCGTGATAGCTGGGTTTTGTTGTCTATACATTTCTGAAACAATTAACAAACCTCGTATATTGTGAGTTGAACCATTGACAAATCTTCTTGTGGAGAAATGAATCCACCAGTCACTTTCTCCGGCATAATAAACCCGTGCATTGTCAATAACGTCACCAAATGACGACAGTGGCATCTGTGTCGGCATATTGGTGTCACATTTATTAAAAGAGACGTGGTATCCTACCGTAGCACCGTGGATAAAATAGTCTATTAATTCACGAAAATTAATTGTCCTTGCTGAAGCTGATACCAAACATCTGAAACAGAAAGTAAATCGCAGTTCACGTAATAAAAAGACCTCTTTTAAATATTTGTATTCTGTTTTCTACTGATTGCACACAACTTGCATGGGTAATTTGTGGTGAAAATATCACCTCTTTGTGGCGTACCTAATCTTTAACTTGTGGTGAAAATAATACCTTTTAGAGGTGTATAGCTATTTTTAAACTGCACAAAAGGTGGGTAGTGGGACTTACGTTATGAAAATATGTCGAAATGGAGAGAAACATTTCAGAATTTATTGGCGTTTTCTTCGAATACACCATTTTGAAATGAAGATTTGAAAAAGAAAAACAGTTTCTACTTACAATATTTGAATTAACCCAACAATCTTCTGCATTACCATCTTTATAAACAAGTATATTTGTATAAAATATATCTTAAACAGAAACGGATAGTCAAGTTTCCCAAAGATCAAAAGATAACGATTATGTAACGCTACTATTCAAATAACTAAAGGCTCATAAGGCCCGTAACTAGCTTTTGTATACTTGTTGGAAGTACATATTACCCAGATGTGAAGATTAACACTAAGGCTACTCCGGTGCAAATACCCAAGGAAAAAATACTAATCTCTTTCTTCTTTGTTGAAACATGCTTAATACTACGTTGACTTTATTTAATTCATTTTTCTCAAGTCATGGATTATTCGCACGAGACATTGTTCTCAGTAACAAACAAGATTTGATAAATGTTCTAACGATTTCCCGTTATAAAAATAGTGTTAATGTTTTAAGTTGTTTATTGCGTTTCGGAGTAGAATTAAAAATGGATTCCTACATTATTCTTTACAGTAATTCTATATTTACACATGACAGGGCATACCTTTTCGAAAATACGTGACATCACAACTCGTTTCAGTATATGTCATACAAGATGCTGGGTATGCATAATCGCATCCTCCATAACAAGTTTATGCTGAACTTTTGTGCATATTGAGTTCGATTAGATAAATATTTATTTGTCCAAATTATTTCCAATGACTTTATGTTCAACTGTTATTACTTTGACGTGCCACAAGGTTACCCTCTTCTTTAAATTGTATCCACTTTATATGTTAACGATATTGCTAAATTTAGTAGATTAATTTCGTTTTACCATCAACTTATTTGAGAATAAAATATACTCTTTGACCAAGATAAGATGTTACATACAGCATTGAAAGGATTATATTATTAACTACAACTTTACTTGGTTTCTTTATATCCCGCCATCCATTCAATTTGTCAGTATCGAAATCAGTGTCGGGGATATATAATTGTATAGGTGGCCAGGATTACCACTGGTATAAAACAAAAATGGGTGCTGAATATGTTATTTCGTCATTTCTGGAATATAGATGGTTGAAGCTGGGAAGTGTAGAATGGAAACGGTTGAGGATGAGTGACTGGAAGGCATGTTGTTTAAAATAATAGACCTGGAACAGATGGGTACAAGCGTGAGTGATCTGGAATAATAGCGGTTAAAGATGCGAGATTCTGGCTAGGGGAGATTCTAGACGAGGAATATATCAGAAATAGAGATGGTTAAGATGTGAGATCTGGAATAAAGATGATAGATCAGGGATAATGCCTGAATAAACGCGGTTCCAGATGAGGAAAAGTCGCAGTTAACACCGAGAGATGTAGAATATATATGGTTTAGGATGAGAGGTTTATATTATTTATGGTTGAAGATGGGAGGTCTGGAATAGTGATGGTCCGGGATGAGTGGCTTATATTACAAAGATGGTTGGAGATGAGAGTTCTGGAATAGAAGGTTCAAGATGCGAGAGATTTTTTGTATTGTTAGGGATGGGAGGGTATTACATGAAATATTATAAAGATCATGTAGATCAAACGCTGTCCTTTGCCAGGCCCCACTTCCTACACTACTGACAAAAGCAAAGGGGGGGGGGGAGAACGTTCACTTGACAAATAATAGGTCATTTGGTTCAATTTTATTTCAAAAATCTGTTAGCCTGCTAGGTCCTTTAGCAGTGGAGGAAACCGGCCCAACCCTTTGCCACAACAATTGTGAATCGAAACCACAACATATGGGAGCCAGCTAGATTTTTAAAATGGGCAGATAAAACAATACTTTCATCACAGATGTATATTTTTATTTATATCGGTATATCAAAAGATTTGTTAGCAAAAATGCAAAAAAAAAACCCCCCAAAACAATTAAAGGCATATCTTTTAAACATCCACATTTAATAGGTTTGATAAAGCATATTTACAATCAGTTTAAGGCTCAATTCGTGAATAATTAATACATGCATTAATTTTTGTTGTCATTATGTGATGGCAATTACGCCAATAATTCGCGTTATTAAATAAAAACATTAAAATGATATGAAAAGTTGAATAAACAATAGGTATATATTTATTACTGAAGTCAGTTGAGTTATTAACCAAGTAGCCCAAAAACTTCAATCCACTAAACAGATATATTAACTATGACATTCAACAATAGAAAAAAATACCACATATGCACATACATTTTTGTTTGATTTATTTTAGATTTCTTCTGATGGTAAAATGACTGCATTGGCTGTGTCATTTACATTTAACAACTCTAAACTATGTTATAACCATGGGTTTATTGTCGGCCGTACATGCCGGTCGGGACCTAGGGCTATGGAAAATGACCGTAACTAGATGTGACCCAACGGTCATTTTGCACGCCGGAAAAATAGCCTTTTTTCAAAAACCCAATTTTCAAACATAGCTACTGTCGACATCCACTATGTAACTACATGTATAACATTGTACGACCAGTGCAGAATAATGTGTATGTAAAGATAGAAGAAGCCACAATATCTCATGATTGGTGTTATAGAGTTGTATACATAGTCGTCACTAGATTATACTGGGCATTATGTTGATAATTGATGATGATTGTCGTGTAGTAGAACTATAAAAATAGGTTGCCAGGCAACGAAACATACGCCCACACAGCAGCCAAATCGTCCGGGCAGTCAACAAGAGTTGTCACATATTAAGGAATTATCAGAAAATCATTAGAATTTGTTTGGTTTTTATAATCAAACGTTTTTTTTTTAAATCAGATAATAATTGTGACCTCCAGAGGGACCACAGGCTAAAAAGGGTGATTTTTCGTACAATCAGGGGACATAATTCAGGAAGTAATGACCTGATGGGCGCAAATATCGAAAGGAACCAAGATCTTTGGGTTATAAACATACATGTCAAGTTTCATCAAAATCGATTCAAAATTGTGACCTCTATAGGGTTCACAACATTGATATAACATATTTTCACACTACTCGTGTACAAACGGCGGCCATTTTGACCGTCAATTCCAGTCAGATTTTCATGTAATTCAAACTCTCTCTTCATTACCATGTAACGGTGATATAGTCAAACGTTTTTTTAAATCGGATAATAATTTTGACCTCCAGAGGAACCAAAAGCTAACAAAAGCGATTTTTCGGACAATCCGGGGACATAATTCAGGAAGTTATGATCCAATGGGTGATATAGTCAAACGTTTTTTTAAATCGGATAATAATTTTGACCTCCAGAGGGACCAAAAGCTAACAAAAGCGATTTTTCGGACAATCCGGGGACATAATTCAGGAAGTTATGATCCAATGGGCGCAAATATCGAAAGGAACCAAGATCTTTGGGTTATACACATACATGTCAAGTTTCATCAAAATCGGTTCAAAATTGTGACCTCTATAAGGTCCACAACCTTTATATAACATATTTTCACACTATTCGCGTACAAACGGCGGCCATTTTGTCCGTCAATTTTGGTCCGATTTTCACAAAATTCACACTCAACCTTCATAACCATGGAATGGTGATATAATCAGATGTTTTTTTTAAATCGGATAAAAATTTTGACCTCCAGAGGGACCACAAGCTAAAAAGGGCGATTTTTTGGAAAAATCAGGGGCCATAATTCAGGAAGTTACGATCCGATGGGCGCAAATATCAAAAGGAACTGAGATCTTTGGGTTATAAACATGCATGTCAAGTTTCATCAAAATTGGTTCGAAATTGTGACCTCTATAAGGTCCACAACTTTGATATAACATATTTTCACACTATTCGCGTACAAACGGCGTCCATTTTGTCCGTCAGTTCTGGTCCGATTTTCACGAAATTCGAACCCAACCTTCATAGCCATGGAACGGTGATATAATCAAACGGTTTTTTAAATCGGATAACAATTTTGACCTCCAGAGGGACCACAAGCTAAAAAGGGCAATTTTCGGACAATCAGGGGCCATAATTCAGGAAGTTACGATCCGATGGGCACAAATATCAAAAAGAACCAAGATCTTTGGGTTATAAACATACATGTCAAGTTTCATCAAAATTGGTTCAAAATTGTTACCTCTATAAGGTCCACAACCTTGATATAACATATTTTCACACTATTCGCGTACAAACGGCGGCCAATTTGTCCGTCAATTTTGGTCCGATTTTCACGAAATTCGAACTCAACCTTCATAACCATGGAACGGTGATATAATCAAACGTTTTTTTAAATCGGATAACAATTTTGACCTCCAGAGGGACCACTAGCTAAAAAGGGCGATTTTTCGGACAATCAGGGGCCATAATTCAGGAAGTTACGATCCGATTGGCACAAATATCGAAAGGAACCAAGATCTTTGGGTTACAAACATGCATTTCAAAATTGTGACCTCTACACTGTTCACAAGCTAAAAAACGTGATTTTTCGTACAATCAGGGGCCATAACCCATGAAGTTACAGTCCGATACATGCCAATATCGAAAGGAACCGAGATCTTAGGGTGATAAACCTATATTTTAAGTTTCATTGAAATCGGATAAAAATTGTGACCTGTAGACTGTTCACAAACAATTGTGGACGGACGAACGGACAGGGGCGACGACAATATACGTCCACATGAAAATGTGGGCGTATAAAAATTAATTGATATCCGGGAATCTTATCAAAGGCGTGAAACAGTCCATTCTTAGTCAATCACGTATGTTATCATAACTAAGCTTGCAGCCCTCTGTTGAGTTATTCTTTTTGCTTATAGAACTTCCTATATACATTGGGATATAGACTCACAAGGAGTGATAAAGAACAAGTCATGTAACTTCTCATTGAATTGTAAAGTTTCCTGTCTAAAACTGACTGGACATCACCAGTGTTGTCTGATATGCATCGATAATTATCAAAATTGTATAATGTTGATATTTCAAAAATTCAAAATAATTTTTTTCTAAAATAAATGACAATATCATTTTGAATGAAACATTTGACATTTGATTATGTCATGCTATTTGATTTATCCCCAAGTCTATATGAAACTTGAAACATTTTATAAATTTAAATTGCAATAAAACACATAAAAATTTTAATATTTACAAATATTTACAAAAATATACAATTAGAGATCAAAATATTTTGAGGAACAATACAAATAAATTGTAATAAAATATATCAAAAAGAGACCATGCTAAGAAATTAAACAATATAAGTTTATTTGGAAAAGCACTAGATAATCAAAAGAATAATTTTAGAATTGAACAATGTGGTTTTGAGATTAAGTCCTTCAAATTTATTGAAGCATACAGAAACAATGATATCGTATATTGTCAGGAATCACATGTGGATTTATATATTGTAAACTGGTTTATAAAGCAAAGAGTGTGAACAATTTATATGGTGTCAATAATACGACTCTAACTCTAAAGTAAAAAAACAAAACTGTTTGATATTATTTCGCACACAAACATAGTATTTAATCTACAAGTACTGGAAAATTTACAATTTAGGAGAGAGAAGTGAGGTTTTTGGGTCTAACATATACTTCTATTTTGTTTCAAGAATTCACATGCGACCCTACTCATTGTCATATATAAACAGAGTCAGGGTATCGAAATACTGTAAGGCCTTATAATATAATGGTGTTGTGTTAAACCATTAGGCCATCCAACCCCCTTACCCTTTAGCACAGTTATGTACATTATGGGGCTGAAATTGTTGTATTTGTATATTGGAGGCTTATTACTTTCATTATAACATATCAGCACTTAACATGAAACATAAAGCAACTACATGTGCGCATGCCACACTCACGTAAAGCCAAATTTTAAAATAATATAGTAAGAAATAATGGAATATCTCATAGTAAAAATTCAAGGTGAATTGAGCTCACTTCCTTTAATTTTATTGGCTGATAGAGTAACTTTTGACATGTACTGACAGACCATTTTCAGACTGAAGCGCTTTATCAATTTGGTGTAATCATGACTGGAGCAGATATAGACAATTTTGTTGTCATTTTAATTGTAACATGTTTAAATAGTAACATATTTGAATTCCTTTTATTCAAAAAGAAAATCTATAGATATAGTTTGTGCCTAAAACCCTTCACCACTCAACAATAGTGATGGGAAATGGTTACTTCTGTGAGAGTAGAATTATAGATGACTGCTGTATTTCACTGTGACATGAAGTGAAAAGACATACATGTAAAAAATCGAAAAAAATTATCTAATCATCTAATCGCTCTCTGTTTACTCCTAAGCAAGCCATTCTTATGGTTGTCCATTACATGAATATTAAAGCTTCCACCAATACAAGTTTGGGACTAGTATTTTCCAGTAATATTACTAATATAGTGGGAACATGGAGATATCACATGAACATTGTTTAAAGTTAATAGAATGATCAGAAAACGATAAAAGACATCTGAAACTGGCAATAGTGGCATTCCATACTGCATAATGTATTTGAGACTGTGGTTATTAAGTCAAATAGAAACTGGCACCAGTCTATAGATATGTATATACAAAAAGGAATGATAATGAAATATCACAGTTCAAGCTTTGAAACTGGCTAATGTTGCTTAGTAGAGTAGATTAACCAGAACATGCAAGAGTAGAGAATTAGATAGCAGCACATCAATCAATTCTATTTCCTGAAAATTATCAAAGAAGGAAAAACTCATTAAATTTATATTCAAGAAATTTTAACAATCAAATTTAAAACCAAAAGCTTGAGATATGTAGTATATTGTAGGAAGTCCATGCTTCATTCATCAATACACATGCCTCTTTTGGTGGAAGGGATGTTTGAATATAGAAGGAAATGGGGTTTAATGTCCACTCGACAATAACTAGGTCATTTCTAGACTAAGATATTATGGTTCAATATTTATTTCAATAATTCGCTTGCATGTAGGGGTCTTTTCCAGTGGGGGGAAACCAGAGAAAACCCTTTAGGTTGGACAGGCGACCCTATTCCTTGTCATGTACAACTGGGGAATCAAAACCATGCCAGTTGACTCATTGACAGACCTCATGATATTCAAAAGACAAGGAAATGGGGTTAAATGTCCTCTTAACAGAAACTAGGTTATTTCTAGACTAACATATAATTCAATTTTATTTCAATAATTTGCTTGTGCGTAGGGGTTCTTAGCAGAGGGATGAAACATGAGGACCTGATCTGCAAAAATTACATTCATTAAGTAAAAAAGGAAAAGGTCAAGATACTTTTTGAAAGAATAGTATAGAGATATTTTAAACTGGAGTAATTCTAAATTATTACATGTTCTGTATATTTTTATTATTTAATAAAAAAAGTAAAAACATCTTTATAAAATTGAATTTCTAACTGGAATGTAAAATGATAAATGTAAAACAAATCAAAATTAAATTCATCAGCTATAACTTTTTCTAATCCAATGATTAAAATGGAACTTTGTATTAATATTGTCTTCAAGCAACAGTAAAACCTCTACCTACCCTGTACTGTATATGTAGCACAACATAATTTGTCCATTTTATGTATCACTTTCGGATTGTTATCAGAATCTGAGTTTAGAAAAGAAAAATATTTTAAAAGTACATGTATATCCATGATGACACACAACAAGAAGGCATTATCTTAAGTCCGTGTATACCAAACATATGTCAATGGAAACCTTTTTTTTTTAAAATCCGCAAAGTTTCTAATTAGCAAAAAAGCACAGCTTCTATATTATGTAGGGTTGTATATAAAGTTTCATGTATGGAACAGTTTAAGAGATATGCTCCGGATATGTTTGGCACCAGGTAAAAAATATGTTGACTGCCAAGGAAGCATAGTGAGTAGTTATTACCCCCCTTCCACAAAGATACCCTCCTCAGTATCCCCAGTCATCCAATTCCATTCTGTATCACTAACCGCTGAGTTAATCCATGGGATGACATGTATTCAAATTGTCTGCCCCTGATGTTTATGCCATATTTATCGGCCAATCAAATAAATTGTTCAATACATAAAAACTGACAAAAAAAATATTATTGTTACACTCAAAAAAATGCTTAGGACATATGTGCATGTCACTTCTTTTATATTAAAAGAGTTCATAAAATGTCAAAAGGGATAATTAGAAAATTCCACTTCTTGTGTCATACACTGGAAAGTACGTTTCTATGGCTCTATGAATCTATCATTTATTTCTTGGCGCATTCCTAATTATGTACTTAAGATAGAGTGGTTCAGAGAGTCAATTATTTGTCGTTATAAAAACTGACCCACTTATCTGTCTGCTTGCCTTATCGAGGGTTTTCTCTTAAGTGAGCGATATTTAGTCCCGGACACGTGAATTTGGAGGTCGCAGCAAATATACGTCACAAATAGCTTTTCACGTGGTATTATACAAACATGTATTGGTATATAAAGCCAAGTAAAAATACAGTCATTACGCGCTTCGACTTTCGTGTTTATATAATAGCGAACTTGAGCAAAAATTTTGATTTCACTCCTTGATTTGATTTTTGATTTTGGCGATTTTGGTGATTTTGGTGATTTAAATACAGAGCTAGCTGTAATAGCTTCGTGTTATTTCTAACTTTCAACCACATGAGATTGCCGGGATAAATTCATTACAGCCTTTCAAGATTTACTTTTAGTCTTTATTTTCCAGACACTTTTCGGTAACTTACTGTAAATTATTTTCATAATCGTAGTATATTATTTAATTATCCTGTAGCCATAGGCTTTGATCGACGGACTTATTTTATTCTAGATTTGAGACTGAGCCCTGCAAGATGGCGTCCACCAATGATTTGCTATCCAGCATTGGATTGGACAAGTACCCCTATGATTTGAGCACTCTAACCAAACTACCTATGGCAAAAATAACAAATAGGCTTATACTAGGCATTGTTAATAAATTCCCGACATTTACGGAGCATCGGTCTATCATAACTGCTTTACATGACGACTGTGTGACGTTTGGTGACAAATACATTCAAACTAGACTGGTCAGACTGAAGACACAGACTAAGAAGCTGGGTAAAAGTAAGGCTAAGTCCAATAAATTTATGAAATTATACGACGATTTTCTTGACACCCCATTTTTTCCAGGGATAGCTGACGAGACTTCATCGGTAGAAACTAGTGAAATTAATTTTATAAATAGAGAGACTCAGACATCTGCCGATGCGACCTTGACTGATTTAAATAGGAAAAATAAGTATTTGCGGCGATTATCAAAGTGTCATAAAAGCAAGATCGCCCAGTTAAAAAATCGACTTCGGAAGACTAAAAAAGAAATGATTCGCATGAAGGCTAATAATGAAAATAAAAAACAATTGGCAGGTAAAAAAAATGGTTGCAAGTCCAAACCTTTTAAGATGAACGAAGTAATTTTGTATGATGTCAAAAATCAAAGATACACAGCAGAATGCCATAATTTGGTCATGGAACTTAAAAATCTAAACGTTTCAAATGGTAACGTAGCAGCGGTTATAACCGCATGTTTGGCTGTCGCGGGACTAAAATCTAATTACACTCCATCAAAATCTACAGTTCAAAGAATATCATGTGAGCGCGTCGGTGTATCTTTAAAACATGTTTCGGAAACCTTGAAGTCGGCGAAAAACACCACCCTTTATACAGACGAAACTACAAAATTTGGCTCTAAATTCGGCACATACGCAATAACCGCTGACTCGACACATACGCCACTTGTTCTTGGTCTTCGTGAAATGGCTGATAAATCTGCGCAAACTACATTAACGACATTAACCGAAATTTTGGCAGATCTTGACGAAATTGCTGGACCATTTAGTAAATCCGTTATTTTCGAAATTAAAAATACCATGTCAGACAGAGCCAGCACCGAAAAGCTATTTAATTCTTTATTTACTCAATACAGAGGCAGTATTTGCGCTAAATTAGTAGACAACTGGTCAGATTTATCAGATTCGGAGCGAAATATTCATATGAATATTAATCATTTCTTTTGTGGTCTTCATTTATTAACTGGTTTGGCGGATAAAAGTGTTCTGGAATTGAAAAAATTTGAAGAACTGTATTTTAAAACGTTCTCGGCCCAAACGTTTAAAACCGCTACATCATTTTCGCCAAACGAATCGGGGTGTGTTCGATTGGTTCGAACCATCTGTAAGGCCTTTACTCAGGGTGGAGACGAAAAGTCGGGTTGTTATTTACCTTTCAAGTTATATTTAAATTCTTTAGGAATTTCAAAATTACCGCTAACGCCATTTCATGGTAACCGGTTTAATATCATTTTTCACAATGCCGCAATTGTAACTTATTTCGCTAACCATATTAAAACATTTCTTGATGATTTTGGCGCAGAAAATCGATTGACCCAAAGCATTTCATTAGACATTAAAATTCCTGTATTCCTCATAGAATGCCAGGCTTTGGGTTTGATAAATAAACTAATAACTGCTCCACTGTGGCGCATATTAGAAAGCGGCATTAATGCTCTTGATATGAAACATATTTATAAAAAATTACATGATTATTTTGAAACAGCAAACTTACATGACTTTGCGGAAGGTAAATCACACCCATTTGAATCTCTGATTAAAATTGAAAACGATTCGGTACTTGATCACTTAACAAAATTAGATTTTGATTGTGCTATTAATTCAACCCTCCTCCATATTTTGGAAATCCTCTTTGTCGAGTTTAAAAAGTACATTTCAAATATTTTACTTGAGTATCGAGATGACTTCATTCCTTCATGTTCGGGTTCTGCCATGCCTCACAACAAATTGCCGGAAACCGTGTTCAGTCATCTCGATAGATTAATGAGGATCGCGCCCTCCTCTAATACTTTTGGCAAGGAAGCATCCATTTTATATAAAATGAACAAATCTAACGAATGGCTTAAAACTCTTTCTCCTGATAGACGTAATTTGGTCATAATGGATGCTGGAATTATAACAAAAAAACAACTTTCTAAATTTAGACAAAGGCGCGAAGAGATTGAGAGAAAACGGTTAGAGGTTCTTTTGGCGAAAAGGGATAAATTAAAAGAAAGGGGGCAACTTGAGATTAGGAAAAAAGAGCGCCTAACAGCAGAAATTGCCGGGATGGGACTTTGGATAAGTAAAGAGGGAATGGATGATGGGCTTTTAAAGTTTTCGTCACTCGGGGAAACAAAAGAGGCATTGAAAGCACAGCTCCGATTTCGTAGATACGTCATGAACCAACCAGTTTCGGACAAATAACTTTTTTATTTTTCTTCGGCGGGTAAGGAACGTTCTGTTCCAAATTTAAAGGCAAATTTGGAAAAAATAATTTGTATGGCTCACCCTACGTAATCGGAAGAAGTTTACAATGCCTCTTTCTTAGCGGTTATAAAATACAGCTTATTGATTATTTTTTTAATTTTTATGTCCATTTTATTCTTCATTCCAAATGTCCCAGCTGACAGACATTCCGACAACGTAAATACCTTTTGATCATATAATACCCCTATTTACAGTTTCGGTTGTTTTCTGGTTCATTTTAACTGTGCATATTTATTAGTTTGTAGTAAATCCCTTTGTTGCAGGAAATATTGTGAACAATGTTTGTTAATTTAATTTTACATTTTATTGCCTGATAAAGAAGAGGATATTATCTACTGGCGGTTTCGGCGATCATCTTTTTATTCATTGGTTTGTACTAAATCTTTTTGTTCCAGGAAATATATAGTCAAGAATAATGTTTGTTAATTAAACTTTACATTTCATTGTTTGACAAAGAAGGGGATATTATCAACTTATGTATTACATTTAAATATAGATCGTGGTATCGAGTGACGATGAGGTAACTGATTTAGAAAGTTAAATTTAAATAGGTTGTGTGTACAGGCGATTACAATTAATAGATTAATTTAATTTCAACTTAAATCATCTTTGGGAAACTTGTATTTCTGTGGTATAATAGCTGACATGATAACATTGACTGTTATAAAAATATCTGAACAGACAGATATATTGTTATACTGTATAAGTACATGTATATGATGTGATGATGTTGCAAAAGACAACACTCGGTAGCAAATGCAGCTCTAACATATAGACATATTCATTCAGGGGGCGTTGGTCACGATGAAATGTGTTTTGGTAAATGTTATTGAGCGCTTTGAATATGCCTGTATAAATGAATACGAAATAGAACAGATAACAGCATAAATATTAATTCGTGTGTAAATGCTAGCATACCACACGAGAGAACGTGGTCCTTATTTTGAATTTGTTGTTAATATATTATCTATTATGTTGTATTTACCCATCCCCACTATACCAAATTCGAATTCAAATCTCTCTGAAGCTGGATCTTTATTGTATTTGTAATACTTATAGAATATCGTCTCCATACTTTATTCGGCAATGTGGGTTTTTTTCATAACAAACATCATATAGCACAATATATTTATTTATATGTGGGACAAAAAAATAAAGTCTTAAATTAATAGTTTTATTGAGGTGTTTATCCCTCTCTCTCACTCCCCGTATTACATGTCATTATATTTTCCTCGTACTTTACCCGGCAATTTATTTTTCATAACAAACATCATACTGCACAATATAATATTTATTTGTCTTTGGAAGTAACATTATTAAAGTGTTTTATTATTAGATTTATAGACGTGTCTCTCTCTCTCTCTCTCTCCCTCTGTATAACATGCCATTATAAACAGACCAGTGTCTGTGGGTTTAAATAAATAAACGCACTGTTCATTTCAATACATGAATTAGGCTAATCTTGAAACAATTCATGTCTAACGTATATCTTTTCATATTCATCTAAACGTGTATTATAATTTACACTGTAGCATTATAAACACAGTTAATATTAAGACATTTGAAGGCCTGGGTCTACTGTTAAAACAACTAAGCGTTTGCGCATGCGTACATATGTCAAATCCAATCGTCTCATAGAGTGTATTCTGTTACTTTGCAGCAAGGAAATAAACGATGTTTTCCGACTGCGATACAGATAGTTCGTTTCAGGGGCGTGCGGAGCTTGAAGTATTTGTTTTTATTACAACCAAGGGAGATAGCTCTTACTTTTACTAAGGGATAACTCCCTTGATAATGGAAGCCGGGAAGATTTTGAGCCATTTATAATATGTGTCCAAATGCTTATATATCCTCAAAAATCAAATGTGGCCAGACTTCCATTGTTGATGAATGAAGTTTTTATAGTAAGTCTTATCATTTAATGTTAAAATAATCCCGAAATAGTGTCCGTTTGTTATAAAACATTTTGAGCCTGAACCACTCTACTTAAGAAGAGAAAAAAGCTTGTTGTTATGTCGAAAGAAATGGGTTGCTGTTGAAAGTAACCTTATTACTAAAAGTTGACTATACTTTCAATTTATGTTATATGTCCAAGGCTCTGATTAGCCATATCAATCACGTGATTTCATTGCAGTCACGGTTGGCCAGCAAATTTCTTATTGTGTGCCAGCTTGATTTCTACTTATTGTGTGGTGAATATCCTTATTGCTTATAGTATGCCAGCTTGATCTCCGCATATTGTTATGAACGCAAACATTATGGCTAAGACTGGTTTGTAAACTGTTTTTCTGATTTGTCGCAGACTCAAGCTACGACCAAGGGCAGATAATCTGAATAACTGAATACTCCAGAGATCAACCCTGGGTATAGTTGAGTGGAATGGAATGAGACCACGAGGATACAGAGGTTGCAAAGATACAAACACTAGAATTTGAAATCAATCTGTAACATGCCTTTTGCTAATTAGTTTTTGTGCCATTTGCTAATTAAAAATGTCTCACATGCATAATTCTGGTGTTTTAAATTCATATTTATATTTTTGTTTTATAAAAGAACTTGTTAGATATATAATATACTATTCAAAAAAAGTAGGAGATATTTGATTTTGGGGGGCATAATACTAAAATATGCAAATGACTACGAAAAAAGTCACTATAGAACCTAACAGAAGAAACATTTCCAGTTACATGTGACGCCCAATAGCTACCGCATGGAATGCAGGTGATGCTTGGGATCATCATGGGGGTCCAACCCAGGATTTGCACGACTCTGACTTTGAATGTTACAGTCATTGTGGCATTGAATTCCAGGGTGGAAACATCAGTTTAATTGTTTTAGTGACCAGAAAACAAATTTTGATATGCCTCTGCTTACCCAAAATGAAAGGTTACGTGTCCTTGGCATGCTACAGATCGGCACAACACAGGCGGTTGTGGCGCGGACGATGAATGTTTCTCATTCTGTCATAAGCAGGCTATGGTCCAGATACCGTGATACACAATCTGTACAGGACAGACCACGCTCAGGTCGACCAAGGGCGACAACTCAAGCCCAGGATCGATTTATCCGTACCTTGGCCTTGAGAAATCGTGTAATTACAGCAAATCAGATCAGCGCTCATCTTCAAACAGACACTGGTGTGAGAGTGAGTGGCCAGACGATTCGGAATCAGCTGCATAGGGGTCACCTTCGCGCCCGACGTCCTCGCGTGATCCCTTGTTTGAGAGATCATCACATTCATTCAAGACGTCGTTGGTGTAGGGATCGTCAACACTGGGATAATCGACGCTGGAGCAATGTGATGTTTTCAGATGAGCCAAAGTTCACTGTTGATTTTTTGGACAGACGTAGGATGGAGTGGCGTCGTCGAAATGAGCGCTTCCAAGACGTTAACGTCATCAAACATGATCGATTTGTGGGGAGGCATCACTGTTGCTGGAAGAACGGCTTTACATGTTGTTGCAGGGCGTGTTACAGGCCAGTACTACCGGGACAACATCTTGGCAGTCCATGTTGTTCTGTTCGCACGACGTCATGGCCGCCGTTTCATCTTCCAGGATGACAACGCAAGATGTCACAGGGCCAGGATCGTTACAGGTTACCTCCAACAACAGAACATCACCACAACATCTTGGCAGTCCATGTTGTGCCGTTCGCACGACGTCATGGCCGCCGTTTCATCTTCCAGGATGACAACGCAAGATGTCACAGGGCCAGGATCGTTACAGGTTACCTCCAACAACAGAACATCACCACATTACCTTGGCCAGCACTGAGTCCCGACCTCTCCCCCATCGAGCATGTTCGGGACAGAGGTTATGTCAACGTCAACAATGTCCTGCCAATGTCCAAGAACTTGCTGCTGCGTTGCAACAGGAATGGGACAATCTGGACCAAAATGACCTTAGACGTCTCATTAGGAGTATGCCACGTGGGCTCAATGCTTGTTTGGCAAACAGAGGAGGATTTACCCGTTACTGACTTTGTTGTGATGCTGTGGTAACTGTGCTGTTTGACCCCGGGTATCATTTTACCCTTATAATGGTCAGTCTGTGCCTTACTTAGTCTAACGATCATTTGGAATAAATCGATGAATGTGAACTTTATTTCATTTTGTCATTTGTTTCTTCGTCAGTTTCATTAGGTGACTTTAATAACACTTAAAAATCAAATATCCCCTACTTTTTTTGAATAGTATATAATAAAAGTGTATTAAAATATAGAGTATTGTATTTTAAACCTGTTTAAATAATTTGTTTATAGATATAGAATATAACAAAACTATAACAAGATAAAGAGTATTGTATTTTACCTGATGTAACACGACTATCAACAAAATCTTCTGGTTCAACACCTAAATCTAGTTTACGTTTTACACATGATGATATTAAAGCATCCATTAATTTAGCCTGTAAATATAACACAAAGAGAATTGTATAAAGTTGAATCTTCACTGCCAAGTTCCAAGAATCCTATTCTTTAGTGAAATGACAATTTTTTCATTGACATCATACATGTTAATGCCAGTTCACTACATTTTGGTGCTGAATAATTGACTAAAAATATGACTTGTTACATTGTAAATTATTGTCTTCCAAAATTTTTTCATAACCCGCAGTTACATAAAGAGAGTTACCTCCCTTTTATACATTTCTGTAACTATGGTCAGTCCTGAATGTTCCGAATTGGCAGAATTGCAAGCTTGTGACGTAGAATTCAGACTTGTCACAGTTCTGTCAGACCCGACAACTGAGGTGGTGGGTGTAGAATTGTGATGTAATTACAAGGGTAGAAATTGGTCACTTTTTGCAAGAATCTAAATGGATTCTCATATATGCAATCTGCGTGAATCTTCTGAATCTTAATTAATAATACTGTCTTAAAAACAAAATTGTGTTTATTGTATTAATTCAAATCACCAAAATACAACAATGATAAAAATAAAACAATCAGATGGAATTTTGGGTAAACACTTAAAAGTAATAGCCAGAAAATGCCGTAGCCAAAAAAAACTGATATGGCACCATGTCGTTTCTTCATAACGCAATTTATAGTCTTTTGTCCATCACGTAAGCCACGTAACTTGCAAAAGTTTTTATTCATTTGTCGATATCATGATAGACGAACGGTACAATGATCATGTGACAACCATAACTGAAATTGCCATAAAATGAAATTCAGTACAACTAGGATATAGGCTTCAATAATATTTTAAAAATCAAGCCTCTGTGAGCATGTGTATAAAATAAAATAATCATAACAGTAAATGCTATTTTAGAACTGGTTTATTGATCTTATTCCAACCAATATGTCATGTGTCATTGGAATTCGGCATTGTTGGAGTCAGATTATGAACCACATATGGCCGATTCTCACATGACTAAGGTATGACCATGTTCAGTTCATTGTTTTACCAGCTAAAGCCGACAAAATACAGGCGTTTAAGAACACTTACCCTGACTGACATCAACAATAGACTTGACAATAATATTCTCCGAGATTTTATTTTTTTTTAGAAAAATTTCACCCGAATCCTTATAGATTCGCAATGTAAGCCCTTGCGCGAATCCTTGTGCGAATCAGATTCAATATTCCATTAATTTCTAACCCCGAATTAAGCACTAGCTGTCATGGTTGGTTCTAGTCCCAAATTCCCATTTTCAAACGATTGTCTCTATTTTTGGGTGAGACATAATTCAATTCAGAAATGTTCAATCGAGCATTCCTTCTGAAAACAGTATATTATTGGGGTGTCTTTAGTTTTATTATTGCTGTACAATGTTTCCGTACTTATTATACAGAGATGTTGAACATACCCATTAAGAGCATTAAGAGATAATAGACCGTGAGCCCAGAGGGTTGAACCTAGACGAACGAGGTACCAATATCTGACCATATAGGCATCTTCATACTAACCTGGGATGCACAAAAGTGGGCGTCTGCCCAAATATAGATCCCAGAGGGCTTGAAAAAAAAAATTATATTCATACATTCGAGTTACCAGTTGAAACCAATTACAAATGAAAGAGTATATCCCACTGAGTACGAAATTACCCATAACAGACGATTAGACCCCTGGGGTGGCCCAGACTGACACCCCAAAGGCGAAGGGGTTGGGGTGGGGCAAAAATAGGGTTTGCTCATACATTCGAGCTACCGGGCAAAACCAATTTAAAATGAAAGAGTACATCTCACTGACTACACAATTGCTCATAACAGAAGATTTCAGCCCTGGGACTTCCCAAGTGGCACCCCATCCCAGGGGCTTAAAAAGGGTCATATTCATACATTCGAGTTACCAGTTGAAACTAATTTCAAATGGAAGAGTATATCCCACTGAGTACAAAATTACCCATAACAGACGATTCGACCCTTGGGATGGCCCAGACTAGCACACCAAAGCCGAAAAGGGGTGGTTGGGGAGGGGGGCAAATAGGGTATACTCATAAAATCTGTGGTACCGCTCAAAACCAATTCTCTTGCTCATAACAGAAGATTTCAGCCCTGGGACTGCCCAAATTGACACCCAAAACGTGACCCCCTGAGTTTAAAAAAGGGTTATACTCATACATTCACGGTACCAGTTCAAACTAATTCTAAATGAATGAATATATCCCGCTGAATACGGAATTGTCCATAACAGAAGATTACATGTGACTGAGTACGGAATTGTCCATAACAGACGCTTGTCACCCTGAAACGGCCCAAACTGACGCCATAGTTATGACCCTTGGGGCTTAAAAATGGTTATATTCATACAATCGAGGTACCAGTTGAAACTAATTTTAAATGAAAGTATAGACCCCAAAGAGTACAAAATGGCTCATAACAGATTTACACCCCCACATTGTTTTAAAATTATCTGTTATATATGGTCCAGGTTAATTGGTTTCGCTTTAATAATTTTAAATACATTGATCTTGATAAATCAATAGGTTGCCAGCCCACTGCCTGTTAATGCCTGAAAGAGTTTCCGCTGTGATGGTTCAGTTATAAATGGCCCCCTGATCGAAGGTCTTGCGTTTTTATTGTATTTCAATGTTTTTATGTGTTGCATGTTCTTTGTATATTTGTGTACTATTTATATATTTGCACTGTCTGTGTTACCACCCTAGGTAGGATTGGACGTAAAACCCCAGGAACGAGCAAATATATCTGTATCATTTGCTTGATAACGTCGAGAGTATCCTTGTGGAAACATCGTTTAGTACCTTGTACCTGTATATAGACGATTTTGGTCTAAGCTGACACTCTAAATTTTACATCCCTAGGCTTGAAAAAAGTTATTCTAACAAATCTTGACACGCCGCTCCCATCCCCCTCCCCCTCGCCCGCCCACTTTCTAAATGGAAGTAGATGTAAAACCCAAGGAACGAACGAACATATCTGCATCGTTTGCTTGATAACGACGAGAGTATCCTCGTCGAAACGTCGCTTAGTACTTGTATGAAGATGATTCTGGCTCTGAGATGGTCCTAACTGACACCCTAAATTTTTCCCCCTAGGTTTTGCCCCCCCCCCCTCCACTTTGATTTGCCGAGGACTGCATGAAATGTTCTGGGCCATTGTTTGAAAAAATTGTACAAAGTGGATGGTTCCATAAACTTTTCTACACTATTGCCACCGATGCTGTAAGGCATAGATGCCGGCCAGGAAGAATTTCTTTTATTTTTCCTCCCCTCCACCTAAAAAATTTCACATAACTGAAATGGTTAGTCCTTTCAGTGGCAGGTATTTGATAGCTGCCCTATAGTCAGTTTTGTACTCTTCCATTTAAAATTGGTTTGACTGGTACTTCGAATATATGAGTATCATCTATTTTTGACCCTTCAGCTCTGCGGTCCATATTTATGGTGTCAAGTGTCTGTTATGGGCAACTTCGTACCTAGTGAGATGTCCTTTTTCATTTAGAGTTGGTTTTGACCGGTAGCACAAATTTATGGCCCCATGGTCTTTGGGTGTCAATTTGGGTTATTCCATGGGCCCAATCGTCTGTTATGAACAATTCCGTAATCAGCGGCATATACTCTTTCATTTAACATTAGTGTCTACTAATAACTCGAATGTATCAATATGACCCTTTTTATAAGCCGCCCAGGGAGGATGGGGGTTCATATTTGGGGTGTCAGTTTGGGCAGTCCCAAGGCCAGAATCGTCCGTTATGAGCAATTTCGCACTCAGTGAGATGTACCCTTCCATTTAAAATTGGTCTTGACTGGTACCTCGAATGTATGAGCAAACTCTATTTTTGCCCCACCCCACTCCCTTCGGCTTTGGGTTGTCAGTCTGGGCCATCCCAGGGATCTAATCGTCTGTTATGGGTAATTTCGTACTCAGTGGGATATACTCTTCCATTTGTAATTGGTTTCAACTGGTACCTCGAATGTATGAATATAATTTTTTTTTTCAAGCCCTCTGCATTTCATATTTGGGGTGTCAGTTTGGGCCATCCCAGGGCCAAAATTGTCTGTTATGGGCAGTTTTGTGCTCAGTAGAGTGTATTCTTTCATTTAAAATTGGTCTTGACCGGTACCTCGAATGTATGAGTTTAACCCATTTTTGAGGTCATTATAGAGGTCACCAGGGTCACACCCATGGACTGGGACCCGGCCGACGCCCACTTCTGTGCATCCCAGGTTAGTATGTAGATGCCTATATGGTCAGATATTGGTACCTCGTTCTTCTAGGTTCGACTCTCTGGGCTCCTGGTCTATAATGAGACGTGTCGTTGAACTTTTGAGAATATGACATGAGAGCCATGCACGAAGCTGTACTTACTACTTCATTTATGCAATAATTAGATGTTCTTTCAATGAAAGTAAATGTATCAGTGTTTGAATAATATAAACATGTTGTATTGAAGACAAGAATACATTTATTATAATAAAAGAAGCACAATACAATAATTACCTCTTTTGAATAGACTTCTAATAATTTTGTAACCTGTCCTTGTTGTGGACAATCATATAAAAATTGTAAATATAAACAATCCAATGTTTCATCATCTACATCAAACTCAGCTTCTTTATATCGCCATGACAACTGTGTAAACGGTACTGTTAATACTACCACCTGCAAGATAACAAAACGTATTTAATATACCTTAGATATAATAATTATCATATGGTTCAGTACTGACTTTTACTTTTAGGCCATTACATATGCAACATAACCTTGCTATTGGTTTTGTCACGTAAAAGCTTTTTGTTTTAGTTTTCTACAAAATAAACATAGTATCCAACATTTGATATGTAACAGCACTTTTAAAAATATGTAGGTATGACATCATTTACAACTTTAACTTTGGTTATCTGAAGATTTAACATAGTAAAAGTATGTATCATAAGATCAATCTAATTACCAAAATTTACAATTATTACTATATATACATGTAATGATACTATTCTGTACTAGACAGGCAAACCAGGACAAGTATACAACATGCAATGTGACATGACTTTTGCCCAGACAGTAGTATTGCAGCCTAGATATTATCTTAGCAGTACCAGATGCTTTCAGAAAGAGTATACTGGAAGGTATATACATGCTGCCAGTTAAAACTTACATGGTTTTCTTTATCTATTAAAGTAACACAATCTGTATTGATGGCAATTAAACATTTAACACTTGTACCAATATTCATCATTCTCTTAAATCTATTCACAGGCCTTTCTATTTGACCATGGAAAAATGCACTCCTGTAAATCAGAAATATTTTTAAACTACATTTAAAAATCAATATATTCAATACACAGCATTCAC
The DNA here is from genome assembly GCA_036850965.1 of Patella caerulea. Taxonomy (NCBI): domain Eukaryota; kingdom Metazoa; phylum Mollusca; class Gastropoda; family Patellidae; genus Patella; species Patella caerulea. The sequence continues at coordinate 42,992,832 of JAZGQO010000007.1, forward strand.
AGTCAGAAACATAGTCTGCTCAATGGAATGATTAATTCACAATGACAACCAAACAATATTTTTGCTCCAGAGTCCTTCTGTCCCAAGAGATGGCCCTTGTCTGAATGGATCTGAATGAAATTTTTGTGACAATCTTATTAAAACACAGATCCTAATTCACTTCCTTTTTTATAGTTCAAAATTTCATTTTACCTTTCTTTACTACACTAGAATCTGGAAGAGTTGTTTTATAACCCGCGTTCTGAATGATGTTCTGGATGATGTGAGGGATTAGCTAATGACACAGTCTATTACAGTGAGTTTTTTGTGTGGGGTGCATGGAACTGTGGGTAACCCACAAAAAAACATCAACACTGATTGAAAGTCTTATGTCATAGGGTCAAAAGTCACCCGGATAACGTCTGACACGACCTTCCTCTACAATCGGTCTGAGGTCATCAACAGTAAAAAACAACAAATCAAAATATAGATCTGTATCTTAATCCGATTGTTTGTTGTGATGACAGTATGTCTACAGTATTATATCTTGATAGTAACTGACACAGAAATATGTTTACACCAGTGCAAGTTAACCGAAACACATTAATTATGCCTGATCTTCTGAATGTTGAATTTTCTGGACCATATCTCATTTTTCAATGTTTAATCCACACTGGCTTTCAATTTTTTTTCTGCCAAAATGGATGATAATTTTTATGTAAAGAAATGTTCATATATTTTTTCCGCCAACTTGAATATTTTATCCGCCAAAAATATGTGATATAAAATTATAAAATATCTAACAATTTTATAATAAAATGATTACCTATATATACAATACAATATACAACAACTTTTAACAAATCTGTCTTTGCATAATACATTTAGCACAGTTTTGGTTTACTAAGATCAGATTTTATTTTTGGTAACTGTAGGCCATTTGAACATCGTCGTATTGCACTATATTATTCAGTATTCACACGTCAAATCTCGTCCAAGGATTGTGTAAAATAGTCAATAGACCAGGGCTTCCACTTCAAAATTTTCCCAACCGGTCATTTTTCTCACGGAGAAAGTGGTGCTATTTTAAGCACATAATAAGAAGCCAAAAACTACATGCTATCGGAATGTCGATCGACTTTAATTGGGTCAAGGACAGTCACACAAAAAATCAACCTCACATCGACATTTATATACCCACCCACCTATCCCCCTAATAAATAAAAGAACACATGTAATCAATCATTATCATTTAGTTATTTATACATTCATAATGTATAACAATAATATGCATTCTTTTATCGAAAGTACAGTATTTTCTTAATTTGTTTACGACATCACCCGTATATAGTCGTCGGTTTCTAGAGGATTTCCATTTCTGTAAAGCACGTGCCGGTTGAAATTCTCATTAATTCGTCAAGATTTTTCATGCTCAAGGAACATCGTAACTTGGTTTTAATTATGTTTTGGTGCTAGAATCCCGGTTCTCAGTGGCGTACGTGACATTATTCGGCGCTTGACTATTTTCTCCATACACGGGGAAAAAGTAGTTCCGAATGAGTAGCACACGTAAATAATTCAAAGTGATACACATGTATAATAATTTACATAATTCTTCAATTTATTAACTCGTATTGATATTTTGAGAGCTCAAATAATATCGTGCTAGTATTTTAACTCTATAACATGTAAAGATATTTGCACATATTTCAAAATGGCGGCGATCGTAAAAGCTCATTGTTTTAACCAAATGACGTCTACCGATTGTTATATAAACGGAATAAATGGATTAAAAACACACCTGGGAATACATATTTTTATGTGGGAATATCATATCTTAACTACGGGAATATTTGTAACCATTTAGTAGAGAATTTACGGCTGACTTTGTTTTTCGGGGCGGAACTGTCATCCTCGTGGTTCGATGTTGAAGAAGGGGAATCGGATTCATTGACAGCAACATCATCATCTCGCTTTCTTTTGTTATTCTGGGAGGTGAGGAATTTCAACATTTTGAAATGATATATAGAATTCTAACATTCTTGTATATATATATATATATCATTTGCAAGATTGACATGATTAACTCTTGTGATCAAGTGAAGACATCAAAGAAAAGTTTTTAATTTGTTTGATGTTCAAACAGTGAATTGCCGCAAGAATGATGAAAGTCGGTAAATATGCTGTAACAACAACTCAAGAATGATCATGCTCACAGTATTACTAATTATAAAACAAAACAAAACTAAGTAAATTGATTAAATGTTGAGCTTTTAATCTGTTTGATGTAGCCCCTTTGTTAATTGTGATTAGAGCAATATACACAAGGATAATTGATTGGCAGTGGTTTCCATTCGTGGAGTACTGAACACTGTTAATTTTATTATACCTGATAGTTTACATCACGCCACGCACGGAGTTTCGTCGTCCCCTGGATTTTATGATTTAGCACAAAATATGCTATTTTTCCGGCGTGAAAAATGACCTACGGGTCTGATTCGGTCATTTTCCAAAGCTGTAGGTCCCGACCGGCATATATGGTCGAAATGGAACCCATGCAATAGACCTATTGTTATTTTCAGGTACCGTAACGGTATCTGAATCTCTGATAGAATGATATGTACTTCAATTATATTTGTAAGATATGCTTACAATTATACCCGTCGTTCACCTTTGGAACATTATAGCGACCATAAATATGATACAAATGGCGAATTGTTTTCTCGCTCAAGAATCGCCGATATTCAAGTAGTTCGTACGTTTTCGACCAGTGGTGATAAGATAATTTTAAATAATGATATCCAATAGGCATACTTGTACGTTTTACATGCCGTATATGATGTCACAGTAAACGGAATTGAACTATCACAATATTTACTTCTTTTCGATATAACTGTCGGCCATTTTGGTTACATGTATTATCATTTTTCGTTTTAAGACGAAACGAAACATCAAATAATCACCGCTTAATTTAATCATGAAGATTAAATAGTGACTGTAGATAGGTTTAATATACACAGAGTTTCTGATAACCTGTATTTTCCGGTTTTATACCGGTAAATTTCAACATGTACCGGTAAATTATCTTCCCGGCGGTCCATTGACCGGTAAACAATGATAATGGAAAATCATAAACTTCACCAAAATCAACTGCTACTTTATTTTTCGATTTGTAACTCGTGTCTAACGTTTTGTGCCGACGATGGCTGCCGAAACGTGGTGCTATTTATAGTAACATGAGTATGACGGTATCTTCCATCGTGAAGGTCGCTGCACAATCAAAGTCGACATGATCTTCACAATGTGGCGCCAAAGCAGACAAATCTTTCGTACTTTATGAGGGTGGTGATACATGTATCAAGTGCAATCGAAACATCTTTATATCTTTGGTAGTTCCTGTGAGTAGTGTACTAGCGGAGGAAAGACGTGTGTGCTATGCGTAATCGTTTATCACAGCACCGTTGTTTTTGTCTGTCACCTTTTAGTTTTTATTCATTCGACGATGATAGACAAACGATCGACACAATGATCACGTGACCGCCACAATTGAAATTGCTTTAAAATAAAAGTGTTTTGTCATTGCCTTAAATAATATTGACAAAATGTATTAAATAAAGCTTTTGCCAGCATGTAGTAAAGTAAAACAGTATTTAATAAAACTTATGCTTACGTCACTGATTCATTGACCTAATTCTAGCGATGTCACGTGTCACCGGTATTCCGAGATTTCATCAGAAAATTATATATTTAATGACTGTTTCTCAGAGTATTTTCGGTGTTCTGTCAGTGGATTATATTCAATGAAGATTTAAATTGAACTAGAAACTGGTCTGTGAAACCATCAAATGTATGATCCAATTATTATTTTACCATCTACCTGGAATTCATATGGGAGCGTGAATCAAAGACGCGCGAATCTCGAGATTCACAACACCATCCATGACAAGATCCGCCTGGCTTATTTTCACAATATGTTTCATTTTCACGATATGTTTGAATGAAGTGTTTATTTATTTGAATCATTTACATTATTAACTAGCGGGAAAAAAAATTATTTTCACTGGACTGTAATTATCAATCAACTAATCATTAATCCGAGACAATTGCTTAGTATTACTCGTCAACGCGATCCGGATTATCAGTCAGTTGATTAATTTACTATTGTGTTTAGCCACGTGATCGACACTCAATAATGTATAGGATAAATACGATTAGAGTTTTAAGATTTTTTTTCCCGCCAGTTCTCAAAAAGAATCGCCAGTACAGTAAAACTTTATCGCAAAAATTATCGGAAAAATCAAATTTTAATCGCCACTTTCATATTTTTATCGCAAATTGCGACTTTGGCGACCGACAGTGTGAGTCCTGGTTTAATCCATATATAGTATTTGACATAATCCTGGAGGATGCCGATTGTTACAAAGTTTTCAATTCATCATTTCTTTGTAAATACTGAATTGATTCACCTTCACACATAAATATTACACCTCACATTACAAAGCCTCATACTTTATTTAACATCTATTAAAAATTGAGTAAAAAAGTTGGCCATTCTTGCTATTATAAATCAAAAGAAAATATTGAAATTTCTTTTTTTTTCTTTTTTTTTTTCTCCTTCTCTTCTTTTTCATTCTCTTCTCTTTTCTACAGTATTATACACAATTGTACAATAAAATACACACATTACTACAGTATAAACACTTATACCCAGTAAAAAAACATAGCATGCACAGTAATTGCCATGCCCCACTAACACCCCCTCTCACCATACACCCTCCTCCCCCCACTATTAAAATTTCAGTCAAAGTACTTTATTCTGAACAGAGTTGTCACTGCTGGAAGTTTGGACTGGAGGAAGACATTAACTGTGCACTGTCAACAAGAATTGCTGATCATTTGATTGACAGGCGATAACTCCACCCACATTTTCTAGATTACCGGTATCAATTAAAAATTCTCAATTGCAATGGTACACTCACTTGGCAGGCCTTTCATCACCAGTTTCTGGTGGTAAGGTCAGCCATTTATTGATTTAGTTTTAAATCCAAGCAGTATCAAAGTCATCCGAGGGTCTACCAAATTGGTTTTTGGCTTGTCATGTAAATAAAAGTCTAATTCATAATTTCTACAACATCTGAAATCTGAAGCCTTAATAAAGACTTACAATATGTAAATGTATGTTTAACCAAACCATTTTGAAAAAGAAAAAGTATGACTTACCCATACATAGGATATGAACGACAGACATCTAGATATTTTTGATAGAGTAAACTTAAATTATTGGGTATATCTAGATCAGCAAATTCATTAGATAATTCCTGATGTGCTCCTCTCATCAAATCTTCACACTCAACTCCTTCGTTATTCTTTGACGTGGTAAAAAATAAAAATTTCTGTTTCTGGTACATATGTTCAGGGTAGAATTGTATAATGGAGGATCTACAATATAAAACATTTTATTGAATGCAATATATGATACATAAATAGGACTTAATGTCCATATAGTCTGTTATGATAATTTGAGTGAGAGAAATATTGTCATTTCTGAACTAACAAATGGTTCAACTTTATTTCAACAATTCGCTTGTGCATAGGGATCTTTAGCAGTGGAAGGAAACATGAGGACCCAGAAAAAACCCATGAGGATGGACATGCACGGATATCAGAGTTCCCACTTATGACTCTGCCAAACGTTCTTTTATGTTTATGTCTGCCAATATATGAGTGGACCTCATTTTTTCGTCCTATTCGATGATTTTCCTTGCCAGACAACCAGGATTATTTTACTGACTGAACCATATATAATCTAGATAATGAATTTAATCAAACCCAAATCATTCATGTAAGTTCATTGGAATGACAATGCACCTAAAAAGATAGGCTGGCACTGCCAGGCAGGATACGCCCACATTTTCGAGAGATGGATAGAGAACAAGTAATACCGAAAGTGATTTTTCCTACATCATTAAGTTAGAATTTGATATGTGCAAATATCGAAATGAATTAAGATCTTTGGGTTATAAAGGTTCATTTCAGTAGGATTCAAATTCGACTGGGGATCATGTTGCTAAGTGGGTAAGATGTTGGCTCGGTAGCCTTGAGGTTGGGTGTTTGATCCCTGCATTGGGTGACAAAGTTCATCTAGATTTTCTGGCGTGGTTTCCCCTTGTTAGTGATGAAGGATGGATGGCCTGACAAAAACAGCTGTCAATTTTGGTCCGATTTTCACGAAATTCAACCTCAACCTTCATTACGATGTAACGGTGATATAATCAAACATTTTTTTAAATGGGATAATAATTCTGACCCCAGAGGGACCACAAGCTAAAAAGATAGGCTGGCACTGCCAGGCAGGATACGGACAATCTTGATATAACATATTTTCACACTAATCGTGTACAAACGGCAGCCATTTTGTCTGTCAATTTTGGTCCAATTTTCACGAAATTTAACCTCAATCTTCATTACCATGTAACGGTGATATAATCAAACGTTTTTTTAAATCGGATAATAATTTTGACCTCCAGTGGGACCACAAGTTAAAAAGGGTGATTTTTCGTACAAACAGGAGCCATAATTCAGGAAGTTACGAATCAATGAGCCCAAATATCGAAAGGAACCAAGATCTTCGGGTTATAAACATGCATGTCAAGTTTCATCAAAATCGGGTCAAAACTGTGACCTCTATAGGGTCCGCAACCTTGATATAACATATTTTCACACTATTCGCGTACAAACGGCGGCCATTTTGTCCGTCAATTTGAGTTCGATTTTCACGAAATTCAAACTCAGCCTTCATTACCATGTAACGGTGATATAATCAAATGGTTTTTTAAATCGGATAATAATTTTGACCACCAGAGGGACCACAAGCTAAAAAGGGCAATTTTTCGGACAATCAGGGGCCATAATTCAGGAAGTTACGATCCGATGGGTGCAAATATCCAAAGGAACCAAGATCTTTGGGTTATAAAAATACATGTCAAGTCTCATCAAAATCAGTTCAAAATTGTGACCTCTATAGGGTCCACAACCTTGATATAACATATTTTCACACTATTTGCGTACAAACGGCGGCCATTTTGTTTGTCAATTTTGGTCCGATTTTCACGAAATTTGAACTCAACCTTCATTACCATGTAACGGTGATATAATCAAACGTTTTTTTAAATCGGATAATAATTTTGACCTCCAGAGGGACCACAAGCTAAAAAGGGCGATTTTTCGGACAATCAGGGGCCATAATTCCGGACGGACAGGGGCGACGACATAATACGTCCACATGAAAATGTGGGCGTATAAAAATGTTATTGCTATTGACAACTGGCAGTCATTGACAATTGATGTAAATACATTTACACTGATGTCTGTCAGTGTTGCTATGATTATGATTAAATCTCACCTATAACGAGCTGGAACATGTTCTTTCGGATCATATTTTCCCAGATGGATTAAGGCTTGTAATCCTGCTAATCTATTATAATCTTCAGGAAATAAAACATATCTTCCTTCTATTACATTAAACTTAGCTTCATGATATAATAGACATAACATCTGTTCATTCGTTATCTGTAGAATTAAACAGGAAAATAAAACATATTTAAAATACAAGTACATAAAACCCGTCATAAACACAGTATCATATTTTATTTTATGAAGCATTAATGGTCTGGAACTGTGAACTAGACTAGTTTCCAGTACTTTTAAAACTGATAAATATTTATAGATAATTATATTGAAAAGTCTGTTATTTCCAATGAATGGGGATTCGATGAACAGTTAACAAGTAGACCAAAGGTTATTTTGTAAGATATTGAATGGGAGTGACAGGTGTGCTCTAACATTATTTTAGACTACTACCAGGGCCATCAATGTCTCCTGTTATCACAGTATGATGCAATCATTGGATTATCACTCATTTACAGGAATCACACCTCCATTTACTTTACACTCATTATCAGAAGTTTTCCCAAGGCTCAGGTTAATTGAAATTTGAACAGTCAAAGATAGGCTTCCAGGCAACGAAACATATGTAATACACTAAAATCTGTATAAGAGTAAAAACTCATAAATCAATTATCAGAAAATCATTAGAATTTGTTTGGTTTCTATATAGTTCTGCCCCATGCTAACGTTTAGTAAACGAAACATTTAATATCATGGATTTAGCTGTTCAGTTATCAAGTTTACTGAAAATCAAAATACTTGTTCTTTTTAACACCTTAAACACTGTGTATCAGTCTGAAGTCAATCGGATGGTAAGTTGGACCTCTAGAGCATCACAAGATTTTCCAAAGTAATCAAGGGAGATAACTCTGGCAGTAATTATTTGAAATCACTGAAAAACAATAGACTTCTTCGTCTCATGACCTTAAACACTGTGTATAAACTTGAAGTCAATCGGATATTAACTTTGACCTCTAGAGCATCCACAAGATTTTTTGAAGTGATCAAGGGCCATAACTCTGGCAGTAATTATTGGAAATTGCTGAAAATCAATAGGTTTCTTCGTGCCATGACCTTAAAGACTGTGTATAAATTTACAGTCAATCGGATATTAACTTTAGCCTCTGGAGCGTCCACAAGCAATTGTGGATGCCAGACGCCAGATGGACAGGGGCGATGACAATACCACATTTCAATTTGTGGGCGTACAAAAATGAAATACAAAAAAAATAATTAATTCAATCAGGGATTGTCTACTTGCTGTTAAAAGACATAAAGTTCACTTATCATACCAATAATGTAATTATAAAACAAATTCTTACATTTCTCTCTTGACCTAGAGTAAAGAAAACATCTCTCTGTACCATTAATACTGGTTCCGCTATAAAATTTGAAAAAATCCTTTTCAATAGTCTTCTTACAAAAAGAAGTCTGCTTTTTTTTTAGTTTAAAACATTTTTATATGTTAATGAAGGCCTGAGATATTTCACATAAAATGAAATTAAATGCAATGGGGTTTAACATCTTACACAAATAACTGACACAAATCAAGGTTGTAAATGAAAGATAAGATGAAAAAGAAATAGGATTTGTCTCCATTTTTTTTTTTGTCCTTGAGATGACGATTTTCAGAAAAGGCTAAGGCTCAGTCCAATTCAAGTAAGATTGACATGAAAATTGGCATGCTTCTACTTTAAACAATTCTCATTGTTTTGCTGAATTAGATTTTTGAATTTCATCAAACAACATGGTCAATTCCTGGTCCATAGTACGATCATACCTGTTCATTAAGACAGCAAATGGGCTAATTTGCGACCCGCTCCCACGAAACCAGACGCTTGTCACACAACTTCATTTTGTGAGAGAGAGAGAGAGAAATGGGGTTTAACGTCCACTCAACACAAACTAGGTCATTTCGGGACTAACATGGTTTAATCTTATTTCAATAATTCACTTCTTTGTAGGGGTCTTTAGCAGTGGGAGGAAACCGGAGTGCCCGGAGGAAACCCACAAGGTTGAGAAAGTGCCCCTATCTCCATGCCACATACGCTCACACAAGGGCTCGAAACCACAGCCGCAACCTAGAGGTGAACGGCCAGCTAGAGGTCGAAGCGCGGCACTCTAGACCACTAGGCCATCCCAACCCCCCCTACTTCATTTTGTACTATGGGCACAAAAGCACAAACTGTAGGTCTACTTATTACTATTAATGAGCCCTACTCAACTCCAGATGATACATCAAATTTAAAAAGAATTGCATTTTTGGACTATTCAAATATGGTTACAGCTCTATTTTTATAAAAATGACCATCCGTCTGGTTTTGTATGAGCGACTCACATTTATAATACAAACTTGTTTTAATCTGTATAATGTGGAAATATTCTATGCAAAAACTGGTCAGTTCACATGTTTTTAACTTTGCTCAAACTGAGCATAGGCTTATGTGAAATTTTTCGTTCTAGAGAATTATGTTATCTGACATCTCTAACTAATGAATTTGTAACAGATTAAAGATCAAAATAGATTTCACCTAACCAATCAATATTTAAACAAACATATAAAACTCAACAATAATTAGAACTTACATTTAAACTCAATTACAATTAGAACTCAATTATATTTATACTCACATTTAACAATATCTTCAAATTCAGCTCCAGTATAAATAACACATAATTCATCCCATTTCTCTACAACATGATACGGATGATGACTTCTTTTCATACGTAAATCTATAAAATATATATTAAACATACACTGAATCTAAATCATCTAATAGAATATAACTACAGAAAATGAAAATCCAGATATTATCTGGACATTTGCAATGGGTTTGCTATAAAAATAGGATGATGTCTCCTACCTGGTCTCAATCTCAAGATTTACAAAAGCAATGAAAATGCTCATAATTGAACTTAGTCAAGGTATTTATGTAATAAAACTATACAACAAGTATCATCACTCTCCTTTAATTAGCCTGGGCGAAAAACGTCCACCTAATGTTTGAATATTCTACCTCAATTAGAAGCAGAGTTATTCTTTTCGAAGAGGTGTGTGACAGTTATACATATTTAGATAATGTAGTCACATTCTTGATCCGAAAGATTTGAGGACAACAATCATATTACAGGCTAATAAGATGGGCCAATACAATATACTGTTCGGTGAGAAAATTTTTCACCGACAGAGTTGCTATGGCCTACCCGTATATCTAATTCTAACTGCAAAGGATTCTTCTATGTGCATGTCAAACGATACTGGAGACATCGGTTTTTCATCCCTTGCCAAACGATTATCATTGCTTATAGTCAGGTCTTCCGTCCTACAACAATGTCAAGTGGGAAGCACGCTGTAAAATCCACATGAACTTTCTGGGCCAACAATTGGAATGAACATGGGGCTTTCAGAAAAACAAGCCAACATCTTACTCACTGAGTCACTGTGGCTACATATTATCATTAAGCTTACCTAAAAGATCAGAAACTATCCACAGAGCAAAAGCTTGTTTAGCTATGTCTGGTAAATTCTTTTCATCAATAACAAGATCTAACAGATCATCAGCCTGTGCAAGATGGCCATCTTCTAAATTAAAATGTATCCCAGTTCTGTCTCTCAAAAACACAATCATCTCAATTACTGAAAATACAAAAACAAACAATGCATTTATCTAATTAAAATAATTTTGAAGTGTAATGAACTTATATAGCTATACTTGGTAATGTTTCCTTATTCTAATATAGAAACTTAACAAGCCAACAGTGAGGCTGATGTCCCCCGCTGAAATCCCAAAATAAATAGACGACACATATTAATTAATCACACATTTATTTTTTTCAAATGTATCGAGCAATCAAACTGTACAATGAAACTCGAGCAATGAAAATGTACCCTAGTTAGGGGGGACTCTAAACTAAAGGCAGACAAAAGGGCCCCCACGCTTGACAAAAGGGCCCCTCTGGCCAAGGGAAAGGGCCCTCGTGTCCGAGTCAATCGTTTCTATACACTCTTACTGTCGAATGTATTACTGAATGAAAATGCAGTCATTGTATTGGCATAAAATGAAAATGTACTCTAGTTATGGGGACTCTAAACTAAAGGTAGACAAAAGGGCCCCCACGCTTGACAAAAGGGCCCCCACGCCCCCACGCTTGACAAAAGGGCCCCCACGCTTGACAAAAGGGCCCCTCTGGCCAAGGGAAAGGGCCCTCGTGTCCGAGTCAATCGTTTCTATACACTGTTACTGTCGAATCCATTACTGAATGAAAATGCAGTCATTGTATTGGCATAAAAATCATCAATCAAGATGAACCTAAGTTATCTTGTCCCAAAGTATCAACCAATCAAATTGCTTATCTCTGCCTATCCTAAGCAGAAAATGCTCATCTTCGAACTCCATCGTTATCTTGTCCCAAAGTATCAACCAATCAATTTGCTTATCTCTGCTTACCCTCCATCAAGGCATTGACTTAATAAGCATATACACTAAGTTTGAACATTTTAACTCAATTAGATGGAGAGTTATTGTGTTCCAAAGTCTCGGCAAATCAAATTGCTTATCGCTCTGCTTACTCTGAGCAGAAAATGCTCATTATCGATCTTAGTCAAGGCATTACTGTAATGAAACTATACAGCAAGTTTCATCACTCTCACTTAATTAGAACTAAAGTTATCGTGTCCCAAAGCATCAACCAATCAAATTGCTTATCTCTGCTTACCCTAAGCCGAAAATGCTCATCTCTGAACTCCATCAAGGCATTGACCTAATAAGCATATACACCAAGTTTGAACATTTTAACTCAATTAGAAGGAGAGTTATTGTGTTCCAAAGTTTCGACCAATCAAATTGCATATCGCTCTGCTTACCCTGAGCAGAAAATGCTCATTATCGAACTTAGTCAAGGTAATACTGTAATGAATAAGCATATACACCAAGTTTGAATGTTTTAACTCAATTAGAAGGAGAGTTATTGTGTTCCAAAGTCTCGTACAATCAAATTGCGTATCGCTCTGCTTACCCTGAGCAGAAAATGCTCATTATCGAACTTAGTCAAGGTATTACTGTAATGAAACTATACACCAAGTTTCATCACTCTCACTTAATTAGAACTAAAGTTATCGTGTCCCAAAGCATCAACCAATCAAATTGCTTATCTCTGTTTACCCTAAGCCGAAAATGCTCATCTTCGAACTCCATCAAGGCATTGACCTAATAAGCATATACACCAAGTTTGAACATTTTAGCTCAATTAGAAGGAGAGTTATTGTGTTCCAAAATCTCGACCAATAAAATTGCGTATCGCTCTGCTTACCCTAAGCAGAAAATGCTCATTATGGAACTTAGTCAAGGTATTACTGTAATGAAACTATACACCAAGTTTCATCACTCTCACTTAATTAGAACTAAAGTTATCGTGTCCCAAAGCATCAACCAATCAAATTGCTTATCTCTGCTTACCCTAAGCGGAAAATGCTCATCTTTCAACTCCATCAAGGCATTGACCTAATAAGCATATACACCAAGTTTGAACATTTTATCTCAATTAGAAGGAGAGTTATTGTGTTCCAAAGTCTCGGCCAATCAAATTGCGTATCGCTCTGCTTACCCTGAGCAAAAAATGCTCATTATCGAACTTAGTCAACGTATTACTGTAATGAAACTATACACCAAGTTTCATCACTCTCACTTAATTAGAACTAAAGTTATCGTGTCCCAAAGCATCAACCAATCAAATTGCTTATCTCTGCTTACCCTAAGCGGAAAATGCTCATCTTCGAACTCCATCAAGGCATTGTCCTAATAAACACATACACCAAGTTTGAACATTCTAGCTCAATTAGGAAGATAGTTATTGTGTCCCGAAAAGTGTGACGGACAGACGGCGGCCAGACAGATAGACGGACGAACCCATTTTAATAGTCCCCCAACTTTCTTTGAAAGTGGGGGACAAAAAATGAATATAGAAGTATCAAATCTGAAAGGACACAGTGCCAAGTATATTGCAGATTAATCTTTTCAAAGTTGTTAATTTAAATACAAGATTCTGGTTCCAAAAATTTATTTTATAATTAATTGCTTGTGGACGCCAGGCCGCCAGACGGACTGACGGGGCCGACGACAATATATGACCAGATTTCAATGTGGGCGTATAAAAATATATCAACGTAGGTGCCGGTACATATCTATCAGTGACTATACTGTACATTGACCTATTCACAACTGTGAAAGCTTTAATAAAGGGATATTGCGTGACGCACTGGCTACATACAACATAATATCTGTATGTATTTCATTGTTATTCATATCAAATTGTAAGTTCAGGATAACTGCACTACACACAAACATAGCCAATTATTCAAAATGATCAACATCTTTCTAGTTGGGGGGGGGGGTATGAGAGAGAGAGAGAGAGTGAGAGAGAGAGAGAGAGGGATGGGTTTTAATGCCCAAGCGACACAAACCAGGTCATTTCTAGACTAATACATGGTTTAATTTTATTTCAATATTTCGCTTGTGCTTAGGGGTCTTTAGTAGTGGGGGGAAACCGGAGTACCCGGAGAAAACGAACGAGGCTGGACAGGCGACCCTACTCCTTGCTAAGTACCCCCGGGGATTTTCTAGTTGGGTTAAGCTGACCCAATTTCAGCTGTAAATAACTTTTGAAATAGATAACATGTTCAAACTGAATTGTTCAAATTAATCTAGTGAAACATACCACGGCCTTAAAATCTAACCCTGTCTATTTGATAATACAGTCGTACTCAGTGAATACACATACCTTCACTTGGTTTGCTTATTCTGTTGTTTGCTTTTCCCTTTTTTAAAGCAACTTTACTTCTAGCAGCCATGTTTACAAACAGTAAACAAATCACCGATCAAGAGTATTATCACTTACGTTGTATTTTAAGATAAACAATACTGATAGAGAAATAATACTGTATTATATAACAATACACAAGTGCTCTAGAAACCTTCAGTTTGTAATACAACTCTCCAACAATTACAGTAAACTACCGATAGTAAATATTACAGCGAAGGTTACAGTGAATAGACTAATGCACATTAAAAAATACATAAACCGTAGGCCAAGTGAACGATTTATACTAAACTAAACCCTATAATATGTCAGAATCACAACTCAATCACCATCAATCACAGCCTCAAGTCAATTTCATAGATCTATATTATATGTAAATATAAAACAACACCATTATCACAAAAATATTGTTATTATTGGATCGCTTTTTTAAATAATCCAAATATAGCCTACCACACAGTCCACAGATAGAAAATATAATATTTTTAATATTTAATCTCTTTTTAAATAATCCAGACATAATACTCAGACCATATGTAGATATAATATCACAACATATATTGTTATTATTGAATGTCTTGTTTAAATAATCCAGATACAGTAATAATATCACAAAATACTGTGTTATTGAAACATACACAGTTCACATTACTCCACACAGTAATGTGATCTTTTCACTGTATCCAAGTTAAAACAATATTTTTACTTTCCACAATTAATATTAGAAACAGATAGTGGAAGTAATAATAGAAACAGATAGTGGAAGGATTAGTCAAAATGCAATCCATAATAGTAGAATTTATCCTTATTCATGGCCAGTGAATAATAAGCAATCCTAACGAAACAAGGAGGAAAGAAAACTGATCTATTTATACTTGTAGACGAGACCAGAAGTTGTAGGAAGCTGTGATACAGGAAAACATGGAAATAATTATAGTAAGTTGAAACATCCTGTAGAAACATGAGTCTTCATAAACATATAGGTACTTCATTAAATATGTGTAGGCTCACACAATAACATTGTACTACCTAAACGTATACTTTAGTCCTACCCCATTTTAAACATAGGTTCTCATATCATCTTTATTTAATAATACTTTAATTCCCTTAATGGTACTATTAATACCTGTAGTCGGCTCATTTCAACTAAAATATGAATCACAATATTTCTATTTATATCTAGGCCTAATACTAATTATACCCACAAAATATCCATTTCAATACTACAACAACTTGAACAACAATCAGAAATGAAATGGGGTTTAATGTCTAATCATTCTACACAACAATAAGAGATTTTAATATCTAAATTTATTACAATGGTAACTGGAGTCAACTGATATAATAATATCATAAATAGACCACATTACCTGGTAGTGAGAATTCATACACATATTATATCATATTTCATCCATGTAAATTCATCATTAAATAGTTATCAAGAGATCGCTATGCAAATACATTCTTTTTTTCTTGTTAATGTTTTCCCCCTGATATTAGTATTACAATAAACTACATACAGGTCGGCTGGTCGTTTCAAAACAATATCCTAAAGAGTTATTGGACTGCAAGAAAATTTTGAAATCAAAATTACATATATTTAAGAATAAAAACAAGCCAACAGTGAGGCTGATGTCCCCCGTCGAAATCCCAAAATAAATAGAAGACACATATTAATTAATCGCACATTTATTTTTTTCAATGTATCGAGCAATCAAACTGTACACGAAGTGTCATCCAAAAGTGTTTTATAAAGAAAAATGCTAAAACCGACGAGAAAAATGAAAATGTACCCTAGTTAGGGGGACCCTAAAGGCAGACAAAAGGGTCCCTCTGGCCAAGGAAAAGGGTCTTCGTGTCCAAGTCAATCGTTTCTATACACTGTTACTGTCGAATCCATTACTAAATGAAAATGCAGTCATTGTATTGGCATAAAAATCATCAATCAAGATGAACCTAAGTTATCTTGTCCCAAAGTATCAACCAATCAAATTGCTTATCTCTGCCTATCCTAAGCAGAAAATGCTCATCTTCAAACTCCATCGTTATCTTGTCCCAAAGTATCAACCAATCAAATTGCTTATCTCTGCTTACCCTCCATCAAGGCATCTCTGCTTACCCTAAGCGGAAAATGCTCATCTTCGAACTCCATCAAGGCATTGACCTAATAAGCATATACACCAAGTTTGAACATTTTAGCTCAATTAGAAGGAGAGTTATTAGTTATAATCAAATTGCGTATCGCTCTGCTTACCCTAAGCAGAAAATGCTCATTATCGAACTTAGTCAAGGTATTACTGTAATGAAACTATACACCAAGTTTCATCACTCTCACTTAATTAGAACTAAAGTTATCGTGTCCCAAAGCATCAACCAATCAAATTGCTTATCTCTGCTTACCCTAAGCGGAAAATGCTCATCTTCCAACTCCATCAAGGCATTGACCTAATAAGCATATACACCAAGTTTGAACATTTTAGCTCAATTAGAGAGAGAGAGAGAGAAATGGGGTTTAACGTCCACTCAACACAAACTAGGTCATTTCGGGACTAACATATGGTTTAATTTTATTTCAATAATTCGCTTGCGCGTAGGGGTCTTTAGCAGTGGGAGGAAACCGGAGTGCCCGGAGGAAACCCACGAGGTTGAGAAGGCGCCCCTATCTCCATGCCACATACGCTCACACCAGGGCTCGAAACCACAGCCGCAAGCCAGAGGTGACCGGCCAGCTAGAGGTCGAAGCGCGGCACTCTAGACCACTAGGCCATCCCAACCCCCCAGCTCAATTAGAAGGAGAGTTATTGTGTTCCAAAGTCTCGACCAATCAAATTGCGTATTGCTCTGCTTACCCTAAGCAGAAAATGCTCATTATCGAACTTAGTCAAGGTATTACTGTAATGAAACTATACACCAAGTTTCATCACTCTCACTTAATTAGAACTAAAGTTATCGTGCCCCAAAGCATCAACCAATCAAATTGCTTATCTCTGCTTACCCTAAGCAGAAAATGCTCATCTTCGAACTCCATCAAGGCATCGACCTAATAAACACATACACCAAGTTTGAACATTCTAGCTCAATTAGGAAGAGAGTTATTGTGTCCCAAAAAGTGTGACGGACAGACGGACAGACAGACAGACAGACAGACAGACGGGGGACAACAAGACATTGAAATTTTTTTATTATGATATCCTTAAAAAAGTGGGGTTTTGTATCGGTTAAATTTGTTGTGATGAAACATACAGGATGAGTCATTAAACCATTGAGCAATTTTCATTGATAAAAGAAAGGAAATAGGGTTTAACGTCCTATGACTGATAAAATTTGTTGTAATGAAACCCACAGTATGAGTTGTTAAATAAATCAGTGAGTAATTTTCATTGATAAAAGATCCACATGTATGACTGATAACATTTTCAGTGAAGAAATCTACAGTATGAGTCGTATTCTGATAAAAGATATGCTGGAGTGGCACAAAAAGGTAAAAATATCTACTGACACATACGTAGTTTACTATGATTGTAAGAAATGATGAAGCTTTTGGAAATCTGCCATTATGATACACCAAAACATCTCTATTCCAACCGATTAGGAACTGCGTAGAACTAATGGAGCAATAAAATAAGGATTGTGAGGAAATGATGCCATTAATGTTTTACACCTTGATTCTCTGTATTCCAGAAGATAAGGGAGAGATGGTGAATATATTATACAAACTGATTGGCTACATTATACAAATTATACAGTCATACATTAAATATACCTCCCCGGTACAGACTTTGTGATTTGATGATATATTTGGACTAAAATCATATTTAAAGCCTCAAATATAGAGGGTGTATTTTTTAAGTCCCCTAAACAAGCTAGATGCTTCTTTACATTACATTCTTACAAACAAAAATATGTTAAAACTTATACTTGACAGATGTAATTAAAGGAAGTGGGGACCCTATGAAACTAAATCTTATTGCTTAGCTATCCGCTGTGAAAGTTCATTAGTGGGAATCCATATTAATAGATTCAAATATAATTCAACTAGGCACATCATTTATGTCACAGTCGAGATCAGGAGTGAAAAGCTTCACTATTTGTATTGCAGTATTTCTACTCACGTCCTACTACTATGTAGTTTCATGAGATATTTCAAGTTTTACTTATATACATGTACTAGACAGATCATTGAGTAGAACTCAATCGCGTCAATATTTCATTCAATTTTCTGACCTATTGTAGTGGAAGGTTGTGTCATAGGTTATGAGTCATAACTTATGACGTCTGACATTTGATTAACCAATCAGTGTTGATGTTTCCATTGGGTTACTTACTCTGTCTCCATATTTACATGTACATGTACTTGATAAATCACGCAATATGCAATAAGTAGGACTCGCTGTCCATAAACATGATATTGGGTTTAATGCCCTACTTTCGGGTGACATGCACAGTGTGTTTCGGCCTACTCTTTCAATGGTCATTTTATTACCAGCACTCGCTATTGTCTTCTCAGGACATCGCTTTTATAAAGATCATCTTACTGTCAATAAGTAAGATTGTAGGACTCAACACTGGTTTCTAAAAAATACATGATCATGTCCATAAGCTTCAAAGTTGTTAATTTATTGATTTTATTCATATCTAAAGTGATTGATCATTGGATATCAATCAGTTTTTTTGATTGGATTTTTAAAAAGTTTATGTTATTCACCAACAATAATTTTGTGTCCAACTGGCATGGTTTCTATTCCCTGATTGTACAGGACAAGGAGTAGGTTCGCATGTCTCCCCGCATGGACTTTCTCCAGGTCTTACACTTTCCTTCCACTGCTATAGACCCTTGAAAGCAAATTCTTAAAATGAAATTATATGCAAGTCCCAAAATGACCTAGTTGGTGTCGAGTAGACATTAAACCCCATCTCTCTCTCTAATTTTATGTCAAAATAAATACCAAGTGATATTATATCCCATGTTATCCATGAGCAGGTTTTGCTTACTTACTCTATCTAGATCAATTCATACCTCTTTCCATTTATTTGAAATTTCCCACAGCTGACTATTTTGGTTAACTTTTATATACATTGTATTATAAAAACTAACTAATTTTGGTTTCAATTCTAAATCTAAACTACACGTAAAAAGTGCTGTAATGTAGAGAGAGAGAGAAATGGTGTTTAACGTTTACTCGACACAAACTAGGTCATTTCGGGACTAACATATGGTTTAATTTTATTTCAATGATTCGCTTGCGCGTAGGGGTCTTTAGTAGTGGGAAAAAACCAGAGTACCAGGAGAAAACCCACGAGGTTGGACAGGCGACCCTACTCCTACGTACAACCAAGGATACGAAACCATACCAGTTGACTCAATGGCAGGATTTATGATACAACCATTCGACCATCCACCCCTGTGCTGTAAATAATGTAATATAGTTATTAGTACTCAATAGACTGTTGTCACCATTGACTATACACTTATAATCTACACATACCATATCAATAACAACATACATTCCTAGCTTTTAAATTATTGGTAATGGGTTGTGGTACATGTATGTATATCAGTTTGAAATCCATCTGATTGTAAAGGGTATGGCGGGGTATCGGGTTCAAAATGTGATCTGCAGTTGAAAGTAGAAAATAAAAAACAAAAGAGAAAATTCTAATCCAAAATGGACATTTTCGTGTGGGAAACATATACCGCTCGTGCTTTTCAACCTAATATGTCCCCCTTTTCAACTTGAAGTCGCAAATATTCTACTTTCAACAGCAGAATTTCTACTTTCAATAATCAACTTTTGACATTCGGACTTTCAACTTTCTACTCCAGATTTTCTGCTAAAGATTTTCTCCATGCATATTACGGAAATAAATTTGATCACGTGACTATTTCTGCATGTCATTAAAATTCGGCAATTACCCCTAGGTACCACTGGATTTGCAGTCAACAAACTCGGTCGATGGTTGGGTTAAAATTTGGGAATAGTTTGTTTGATCTAAATAAAAGATAGGTTGCCAGGCAACGAAACTAAGTCGTCCGGGCAGTCAACAAGGTTTGTCGCATATTGTTTCTTTTGTCAGTAAGGAGAACATTTACAACACATGATAATCATATTACGAGTAATAGCCCATTAAATAATTATCAGAAATGATTAGAATAGTTTTGATGGTTTGTCTCAAGGCCTTTGTCCACAAGATATTTCAAAGTGATCAAGTGCCAGATATCACTGAAAATCAAATAGGATTCTTCGTCTCATGACCCTAAACACTGTGTACAAATTTAAAGTCTATCGGATATTAACTTTAGCCTTTAGAGCATTCACAGGGTTTTTCAAAGTGATCAAGGGTCATAACTCTGCCAGTAATTATCGGATATCGCTGAAAATAAATAGGCTATTTTGTATCATGACCGTAAATAGTGTGAATAAATTTAAAGTCAATCGGATATTAAATTTAGATTTTTCAAAGTGATCAAGGGTCATAACTCTGGCAGTAATTATTGGATATTGATGAAAATCAATAGGCTTCTTCGTCTCATGCCCTTAAACACTGTGTATAAATTTAAAGTCAATCGGATATTAACTTTAGCCTCTAAAGCGTTCACAAGATTTTTCAAAGTGATCAAGGGTCATAACTCTGGCAGTAATTATCAGATATCACCGAAAACCAATAGGCTTCTTCGTCTCATGACCTTAAACACTGTGTATAAATTTAAAGTCAATCGGATATTAACTATAGCCTCTAGAGCATTCACAAGATTTTTCAAAGTGATCAAGGGTCATAACTCTGGTAGTAATTATCGGATATCGCTGAAAATCAATAGGCTTCTTCGTCTCACAACCTTAAACACTGTGTATAAATTTAAAGTCAATCAGATATTAACTTTAGCCTCTAAAGCGTTCACAAGATTTTTCAAAGTGATCAAGGGTCATAACTCTGGCAGTAATAATTAGATATCACCGAAAATCAATAGGCTTCTTCGTCTTACGACCTTAAACACTGTGTATAAGTTTAAAGTCAATCGGATATTAACTATAGCCTCTAGAGCGTTCACAAGATTTTTCAAAGTGATCAAGGGTCATAACTCTGGTAGTAATTATCGGATATCGCTGAAAATCAATAGGCTTCTTCGTCTCACGACCTTAAACACCGTGTATAAATTTCAAGTCAATCGGATATAAACTTTAGCCTCTAGAGCGTTCACAAGAAATTGTGGACGATGGACGGATGGATGGACGGACGGACCGACAGACGGACGGACGAGGGCGACGGCAATATACGACCACATTTCCATGTGGGCGAATAAAAACGCACCAACTCAAATTTCATTACATCGTTTTTTGTCTATTTGGTATATAGACATAGTTCAACTATAATTCATCTTACATACATCGTGGCAAGACTAAGGGTCGCCTGTCCAACCTCGTGGGTTTTCTCCGGGTACTCCGGTTGCCTCCCACTGTAAAGACCATGTGTAGTCCCGAAAGACCTAGTTTGTGTCGAGTTGACGTTAAACCTCTCTCTCTCTCTCTCTCTCTCTCTCTCTCTCTCTCTCTCTCGCAAATAAAAGTTAAAGAAACTGAACAGATCAACCACTTTAGTTGAGTTGCCAGTCTGTCATAATTTAAATCGACTTTACAAATTTATTTACTGTCTGCCTCTAAACAAGCATACAAAAGCACTACTGGGAGTGAACTAAGATAACAATAAGTAGCCTGGAGCAAGAGTGGCTAAGTGAGTAAGACGCTGGCGTGCTGGCCTGGAGGTAGTGGGTTCGTTCCCGGTATTGCTCGAGACAGTTCCTCAGTATTTTCCGGGTGGTTTCCTCTTGCTGGTGAGGTAGGACGTAGGGCCTGACAACAAGGACAACTGTCTTGTCGTTTGGATAGGACGAAAAACCAAGGTCTCATGTACACATTTGCACGCATGTAAAAGATCCCCTGTCATTTGGAATTCAATATATAAGTAGGCTGTAGCGCTGCTGCACGGGCAAAATTTCCCTCGTAGCACACTGTATGGCGTATGCCCGTCTTCATAATCCCAGTCGGTGCACAACAGTAGTATGTTAAACCCCATTCCATTTCATAAAGTAGCGGTGGATTACAGTGGCTAAGTGGGTAAGATGCTTGATAGCGCTGTCCTGGGAAAATTTCCCTCATTAGCCTAGTCTGGAGCGGAGCATTAAGACCTTTAATTTCATTAAGTAGCCCTTTCATGCTCCACTTTCTAGGATTATATCTTGTGGAGTGTGTTCTTTAAGTATTAGAAATGAATACAGATTCTTTGAATAGATCTTCAACAGTTTATTTCAGGAGCAATAACAGCAATAAGTAAACAACTTATAACTTCCTATAAATCAGCTCTTCAACTAGCTAGTATATAGGTTCCCTAAGCTGGTCTCCCAAACTATTATTAATCGTGCATACATTTCTCTCTTTATATAAATTAGTTACTTACTATTAGTTACTATGAAAGGCTTAAAAGTAATTTAACTGATCAGATTAACCACTTTAGTTGCCATAATTTAAATCGAGTGACCAATTTCTGTCTGCTTCATCTGACTTACCAAGCATTTATGTATATTAAAATATAGATTTGAAATTAAAAATAGAATTAAACAATAATGAAGTAACATGTTACCTATACATTAATCATATGTATCCACCCTACTTCAAACAAAAACATGTTTTAAATATTAATGCAATCAAAATCCTTATTTTTCCACTAATCAAAATAACATAATCTATAATACAGTCTTCCTAAGCTGGTCTCATTGGTTGATACTGACTAGAGAAGCCCAGTCGAAACGTCGCTCAGTAATAAACAGTAATTGTATTCCATAAAATTGTGACCTGTATATGCTAAAGACCTATTGAAATAAAATTTAAAACTATATGTTAGTCCCGAAATGACCTAAAATGTTTAAATGTCCTTCCTGTTGTGTAAATTATCCATTACAACCTATTTTATTTGTCCAGAGGGTTCGAAAATATTTTAAAATCCAAGTCACATTTGAAAAGGTTTACGTTAGACTTTTCAAATCAATTGGTTGAATTTTTCCAATTTTTTAAATTAGGTGTGTTAAGATGGGATATATTTTTCAGTTACAACAAGAGTGTTATTGGGGCTTTAAACCCGAAGTTGATGACCTTACTCCCAGAGAGAAGTCAACAGGTTGTTTAGGGGATTGCTATTAAAGAAAAATCTCAATAAAGTTTTGATTTCTACTGTCAGATTTGAGCTTGGGGGAAAAACAAAATAGACAAAAAACGATGTAATGAAATTTGAGTAAGTGCGTTTTTTATATCAGTCAAACAAACTATTCCCAAATGTTAACCCAACCATCCAGGGGTAATTTCCGTATTTTAATGACATGCAAAAATAGTCACGTGATCAAATTTATTTCCGTAATATGCATGGAGAAAAGCTCGAGCAGAAAATCTGGAGTAGAAAATCTGAAGTTGAAATTCCGAATGTCAAAAGTTGATTATTGAAAGAAGAAATTATGTTGTTGAAAGTAGAATATTTACTACTTAAGTTGAAAAGATGGACGTATTAGGTTGAAAAGCACGAGCGGTATATGTTTCTCACACGAAAATGTCCATTTTGGATAAGAATTTTCTCTTTTGTTTTTTATTTTCTACTTTCTACTGCAGATCGCATTTTGAACCCGATACCCCGCCATAAAAGGGGACTAAATAAAAGGGCTGTGGTATATATCAGGGGTGCACAATTTCACTTTTGAACCACTAGCCCATGGACAGGTGTCATGACAAAATTTGCTAGCCCGACAGAAAAATATACCTGCCCAAAATATAAATTATGGTCCTATTGTTTTTAATTTATTTTAATGACCAAACATAAAAATAATAACAAAGTAAACAAATATTTAATCATCAGAATGTTCCAATATTGTCTCAACCTTTCCATATATCATCAATAATGTATTGGACATTATTACTAATAGACAACAAGAACCATAAACGGAGGAATAAAAAGGTTTGTGTTGTCTATCGGCCATTTTTATAGCTACAGGTTCGATATTGGAAGATATTCATTTACCCTTGCAAGAATACTTAATTAAACCATACAACATCAGTCCAGTGCTGTGTCAAAAAAATAGCCATTACCCAAAATAAATAGCGTTTTTTGGGATCATGCGATTTACGGACCACCATGACACATTTGATAATCAATCTACCGATACCTCACCGTACACTTAGCATTATTCATATTTCTGCCTATATAATGAAATATATTTTAATCAGAAAATCCACGATTCCTTTGAAAAATCAAGATGAAGAAGAAACAGGGACAATTCTAACAACAGTACCACCGGTCGTGTGGAAAAGTCATGTGATGTGAAAACGCTATGTGATGTGCAATCTTCGTCAAATGAATTTTTGGAAATTTATAACAGTATCTATTGCGGTAAATGACGATAAAAGGAAGACATATTTTAACAAAATAGAGAGAGAGAGAGAGAGAGAGAGAGAGAGAAATGCGTATTCGTATCGGTATGGAATGCTGTCATTCGACAATACTCGTTTATTTTTAGAAGAGTTATTTTTAGTAACGGAAGCTACCGGTACAAGCCGGTAGCACTATCGTGTGCCCAATTGTGGCTGAAACTGGCCTATTTTGCTATTCAACTATTAAAAACGTATTACGCGGACTGGAACTAATATGCTTTAAATACATTGTAATCACAAAGTAAGAATTTCTGTCAGAGAAAATAGGCCTGTCCGCGGGCGGCCGGAATACGTAATATCAGCTGTCCAACAAAATGATTTACCTGTCCCGGGCGTCGGGCGATGGTAATTGTGCACCCCTGTATATATTTATTTAATTGTTCATGTATTTATGTTCTGACATGTTTGTAAGCTGCCTCTAACTCTAATGGGGTGCTTCGATACAATAAAATCTGATCTTCATAGGCATAGGGTAATTTCACCCCCCACCCCCACTAAAAGATAGGCTGGCACTGCCAGGCAGGATACGCCCACATTTTTGAGAGATGGATAGAGAACAAGCAATACCGAAAGTGATTTTTCCTACATCATTAAGTCCTGTATTTCATACTGTATTGGGAGCAGCCATTTTGTTGGTCAGTTCCAGTCTGATATTCATGAAATTCGAAGCCGACAATGATTATGGTGTGACGGTACACAACCTAGAAATGTTACTTTTCGTCAAAATCGGATAAGAATTTGTGACCTGTAGAGAGTCCACAACCATGATATACCATATTTTTACAATATTCGCGTACAAACGGTGACCATTTCGTCCGGCAATTTTGGTACGATTTTCACGAAATTCAAACTCAACCTTCCTTACTGTGCAACAGTAATATAATCAGAGTTTTTTTTTTAATCAGATAATAATTGTTCGAGAGATAGACAGAGAACAAGCAATACCGAAAGTGATTTTTCCTAGAATCAAAGGCCATAATTCATTAAGTTACAATTTGATATGCGCAAATATCGAAAAGAATAAAGATCTTTAGGTTATAATATAAACAAGCATTTTAGGTTTCATCAAAATCGAATTAAAATTGTCACCTCTACAGGGTCCACAACTTTGACATACCATATTTTTACACTGTTCGCGTACAAACGGCGGCCATTTTTTCTGGCAATTATGGTCCAATTTTCTCGAAATTCGAACTCAACCTTCCGTAGGGTGTAACGGTGATAGAGTCAAACGTTTTTTCAAATCAGATAATAATTGTGACCTCCAGAGGGACCATAGGTG
Organism: Patella caerulea; assembly: GCA_036850965.1. Lineage (NCBI taxonomy): Eukaryota > Metazoa > Mollusca > Gastropoda > Patellidae > Patella > Patella caerulea. The sequence goes on from JAZGQO010000007.1 coordinate 43,018,821, forward strand.
ATTTTTCGGACAATCAGGGGCCATAATTCAGGAAGTTACGATCTGATATGCGCAAATATCGAAAGGAACCAAGATCTTTGGGTTATAACCATGCATTTCAAGTTTCATCAAAATCGAATTAAAATTGTGACTTTTACAAGGTCCACAAACCATGATATACAATTTTTTAACAGTATTCGCGTACAAACGGCGGCCATTTTGTATGTCAATTTTGGTCCGATTTTCCTGAAATTCTAACTCAACCTTCCTTACGGTGTAACGGTAATATAATCAACCGTTTTATTAAATCGGATAATAATTGTGACCACCAGAGGGACCACAAGCTAAAATAAGGCGATTTTGCGTATAATCAGGGGCCATAATTCAGGAAGATACGTTCCGATATGCGCAAATATCGAATGGAACCAAGATCTTTGGGTTATAACCATGAATTTCAAGTTTCATCAAAATCGATTTAAAAATGTGACTTTTACAAGGTCCACAAACCATGATATACAATTTTTTATCAGTATTCGCGTACAAACGGCGGCCATTTTGTATGGCAATTTTCATCCGATTTTCCCGAAATTCGAACTCATCCTTCCTTAGCGTGTAACGGAGATATAATCAAACGGTTTTTTAAATCGGTTAATAATTGTGACTTCCAGAGGGACCACAAGCTAAAAAGGGTGATTTTTCGGACAATCAGGGGCCATAATTCAGGAAATTACATTCCGATAGGTGCAAATATCGAAAGGAACCAAGATCTTTGGGTTATAAACATGCATGTCAAGTTTCATCAAAATCGGTTCAAAATTGTGACCTCTATAGGGTCCACAAGCTAAAAACGTGATTTTTCGTACAATCAGGGGCCATAATCCATGAAGTTTTCATCCAATACATGCCAATATCGAAAGGAACCGAGATCTTTTGGGGTTAAACCTATATTTCAAGTTTCGTCAAAATCGGATAAGAATTGTGACCTGTAGAGAGTCCACAAACAAATTGTGGACGGACGGACGTCCGGACGGACAGGGGCGACGACAATATACGTCCACATAAAAATGTGGGCGTATAAAAAGAGGAAAGTTATTATTATGAATTACATTGTATACAAGTTAGTATCTACATCAATTTATCTTTATTATTATAAAGAGGTAAGAAGATTTAGTCTATTGGTCTATAGTTAAATCTCCCCTGCACACTTTATGCAATATGCGATATCAACTCAAGTCTGTACATGGTACACACAGTATAAAATATAATGAGAATCGCAGGTATTTTTTTTATTACCTCCAATAAATAGTTTGAATGAAACATATTGAATAGTTTGTATGAGACCAAGATAAAAAGAAAAGCAAAAACATTAAACAGTTCCTATTGAGGCATGTGCCTATTGTCATCTGATTGTTGTCATGTGTACGCTAGTGACTGATATGTAAAAATCTAGTATGATTCACTGTATGACAGGTGACGACGGTCATTGATATTCATACTTGTGTTTTATAACAACAGCCAAGAAGACATTAACCCTTTGCTTCATCTCTTGTTGATGATTTGTACATGTGGAGGTGCTGAGGTAAAATGGACATCAAATAAACATGTATATACATCACAAAATATATTTTACAAAAATCAGGAAAATAAAAACATATCTTCAGATGGCTGGCAACCAAATTTGTTCAGAGTGCACCAAAACAAGCCCATAAGTCTCTTTCTAATATCATAAACTAGGAATCTATTTTCATTATCATTATTTATATTGATAAAATTATCAAAAAGGTTGACTGGCCTGTAGTTTCAGAGCACTCGTAAAATTCAGATTTTCTAAACCATACACAGAAAAAAACAACACACCACCACAAGTTTTACAACATAGAAATACCAAAGTGCCTGTAAATTTACCTGGGTGCTTTTTCTTGTTAGTAGCTTGTTAAAAGAAAGATCAATTATTGATTAATTATTAAAATTTATTGTCTTTAAAGATGCATTATGTAAGAGTTTAAGCAACCCTTTTTCTGTCTTCAGACGTTAAATAAATTATTAATTAGACAAGCTCTCAATCTATTCTCAAGACTGTGATGTTAAATGGATTAAAACATGCTTGCATTTAAAAATTAAAATTGATAATTGGAAGGGGTTTTTTTAATTGTAGCAATGGTAATAGAGACTATCTGGTCAAAACTTCACTGTGCTCAGAATAAAGTAATTCAAATGACTGAAATTTTCAATATTCGTTTTTCATTACAGAAGAATCTGTATTTTATTTAGCAGACACTCAAGGGAACTTTGACGACTGACCACTGAACGGGAGTGGCCTCTTAATAAAATACCAATGTTTTTTTTTTTGCAGACATCAATAATCATTACGCTTGGATGAATTGGAAGCAAACATCAATACTTGCATCGGTAAATTTGGCCGTCGCTGAAACTTGCTTGGAACTAAAATTCTTTGACTCAGATCTCTGACATAATTTCTGAAAAAGTGTCATTTTTATCAACATCAGGAATTTATCCAGACCGTTTACAAGGAGATGTAGCTGAATAGGAGTGGCTGCTCATACAGATTCTACTGTATTGATTTTTGAGCTATTATAGCAGGAATGTCCAACTTTTTATCTAAATCTTACATAATGCATATTTAATTGTTATGATTATTTATAGATTATTATCAATTGTTATGATATATCATAATTATTTGTTTAGTTAGAAGTTTCATTTTAATTATTAATGTATCCTTTGACTGACACAACATGGCTACAAACCAAAAATAGAAATTGTCTTTGTGAATATTACAATAAAATCAATACGAGATTATGTCATCATTTATCACACACCACAAAATTGAAAAACACTTTCCAAAGTACCGGTATAGTTACAACTGAAGTGGAATAATGCAGCTATTAAAAATGTTGATGAAGCAATTAAGTTTGTTGATAAATTTACCTTTTAATGCAGAATCAAACGATGTTAATGAACCATCTTTTAAAAATAAAGTTAATAATAAGATGCTAATATATTCTATCTATTTCTAATATCTTCAACAGGTCACAGGATATTGAAAATGGTACATGTATTTTCTCAGGATGCTGGGAGATGATGTGGTAATTTGAGTTTTTTAAGGGAGACACAAAATCATATCAGTGCCGGATTAAGATAACCAGCTACTGACAGACAGGATACACCAACATTTTACAACAGATGGATAGAGAACGAGCTAAACAAAAAGATGTTTACACTACTTGCGTACGAGGGGCAGCCATTTTGTCCGGCAGTTTTAGTCTGATTTTTGCGAAATTCGAACTCAACCAACCTTACGGTGTAATGGTGATATATTAAAACGTTTTTTAAATCCGTAATAAATGTGACCTCTAGAGGGACCAAAAGTTAAAAAAGGCGATTTTTCGAACAATCAAATCGCATAATACCGCATGTAATGATCCGATATGCACAAATATCGAAGGGGGAACAAGATCTTTGGGTTATAAACATGGATTTCAAGTTTCGTCAAAATTGGTTCAAAATTGTGACCTCTACAATGTTCATAAGCTGAAAGCATGATTTTTGGTACAATCAAGGGCCATAATCCATGAAGTTACAGTCTGATACATGCCAAAATCGAAAGGAATCAAGATCTTCTTAGGGTGATAAACCTATATTTCAAGTTTCATTGAAATTGGATAAAAATTGTGACCTGTAGT